>CANJKZ010000866.1:0-600000 GCA_947471745.1 Closterium sp. Naga37s-1
GGTCGACTTGGTCGACTGCATCTCCTTGCGCGGCTTGTTTCCTCCTCGACGAGGTCGACGACTGCCAGACCTCCCGCGGCCTCCCTTGGCGTCGTCGTCGTCGGAGTCACTGCGGTCGGGGCAACTCGAAGGAGAGGTGGTCGGGTCGCCGCACAGCCAGCACTCCCGACGTCGACTTCCTCCTCCTCGACCGCTATCCTTGGTCGACCTCTTCTTGTCGACCTCCTTGGCCGGCTTCCAGCCACTGCCACCTCCGCCACCAGACTGTCCGCGCTGCCCCCGGTCGACTCCTTGCTTGGCCGGGGCGACGAAGTTGGCCTGCACCAAGAGCTCTTGTGAGCGCTTTGCCTCCTGCATCGCCTCGTCTGCAGGATGTACGAGGTCAAGTTGTCCTCGTTGAGCGTCGTCCTCGTGCTCGGCGCCATCGACAGCCGCTTCAGGAGGTTGTAGCTGCTCGAGAGTCCCTGCATGGCGTGGGTGACGTACGACGCCGTTGAGTACTGTGCGCCGGCCATCCTGATGGTGGCGAGAATTCGCCGGGCTCGGTTGCAGTAGTCGGGTCGCCGTCTCCGTCGTCGCCCATACGCAGGTGCGTCAGCTGCCCCTCCAGCTGGGAGATGAAAAAGTCGTCGGTGACTTGGTAGGTCGACTCAATGAAAGTGCCACGCCTGGTGGCCGGCGTCGAGGTACTCCCGACACCACTTCAGGGCGATCTGCACGCCCGGCGAGCAGCACCGCGAGATGACCATGAAGGTCAACAGCTGCACTGCTCGGAACTCCGCACGTAAGTCGGGGTCGTCCGGCGTCGCCACAGTGCCTCGAGCAAAGTTGATCAGCCCAGCCATCTCCAGCTGGGGCTCGATGGCTTCCTTCCAGGTGAGTATGTCTTGTCGACCAACAAGCGGCGGGGTGACCAAGATCCTGTCCGGCGTAAACTTGAAGTAGCCGTAGCTTGGTGCTATCCCGCCCGCCGTCACCTGGGTCGCCGACATCGGCGACAATCCGCTTCGTCGTCCTCCGACGTCGCCCTGCGAGGAGCCTGCAGCCATCGACGACTGCACCCCTCGTGCCTGAACGCCGCTGACTTCATCGGCGTGAATCACACCTCTCTGCCTCGACGTGCCTCCCGCACTGCTGCCGACTTGGCCACCTCCGACGTTGACGCCCACGTCGACGCCGCCTTCGTTGGTCACCGATCGAGGAGAAGCTGGTCGAGAAGGGGGATGCTCCGCTGCCCACACGGAGCGGAGTCCGGCCTCGACGACCGCCCAGGGTATCGTCCCGTACTCCTGGGCGTCATGGGCGTCTCCTCGCATCCTCCAGCCGTCCCTCCAGGGTGTCCATCACCTCTGTGTCACCTACGCGCACGTTAGGGACTGTAGCAACTTAGGTAAGTGACCTCTACGTCGACCTGACTGAAAGGTAAGTCGTGTGCCGTCTACGCTCACCGCACCATGCGGAGATAACTACTACAACGGGAGCTAGACTACGGGCTAGGCACGGGTGCTCGTGTGATGTCTGCGTTCGTTGGTCCTTAGTTCGTTTTCCTAGTGCACACACTGCTTGCTAGTTTCACGGGGCAAGTTGGCAAGTGTTTCACTAGAGAAAGTTGACAACAACGGTACAATGAAGTTGGCATGGCAAGACTACATCAGAGCTAGCATTCAGGTCGGTCGACTGCCAGCGCAGCACGGTCGACCGCGTTCCAGCACGACTTGGTCGACCGCGGCTCCAGCAGTGCAAAGTCGACGGCGTGCCAACGTCGCAGGTTGACGGCGTGCCAGCGTTGCTCCCGCAGTACAGCATTGCACCAGCTTCGCAGGTGCTCGCAGATGATTGGCGTGCTGAGCCTCGTCACCTGCACAGCGCACACACCAAGTGAACCTGGCACTGACGACTGCATCTGATCAGCCCACGTCGACCTCGGGATACCACCACCGAGGTCGGACTCGCCAACTTCGCCTGGGCGACCGTCGCACTCCTCCGCAGAACCTCGTCACCCAGGTAACCTGGTCGACCGGGCAACCACGTCGACCAGCTGCTCCTGTATGTGCCCGTCGACCTCCCAAGTCGACGACCACCCCAAGTCGACCTCACCAGGTCGACCACACCCCTGGTCGACCGGCTCCAGGTCGACGTCCCTCCTGTTCGACCAGCTCCACGTCGACCAGCACTCCTGGTCGACCAGCTCCATGTCGACCAGCGCAGTTGTCAGCCGACCACCCAAGTCGGCTACCCGAAGTCGGCGTCACCAAGTTGACGCCCTACTACTCGACGCCCAGCTGCTCTGCGTCCTGAGTTGAGGTCGACGTCGGCCCCTCCTTCGTCGACCACCAGGTCAGGTCGACCACCAGGTCGACATCACACCTGGTCGACCAACCACCAAGTCGACCAGCACACCTGGTCGACTAACCACCAGGTCGACCAGTAGTCATGTTAGCCGACCACCCAAGTCGGCTACCCCCAAGTTGACGTCACCAAGTTGACGTCCTCCGCAGGTCGACTTCCCAGGTCGACCTCCCTGAAGTCGGCGCCCGTGCAGTGGCCCCCGTGCAGGTCGACCTCCTCGTCAACCAGCTCGCCCACTGCTGCAGGTTGGCTGCTCCCCTCACACCCGACCACGAAGTCGGCTCCGCCCAAGCGAGGACGGGGCCAACACACAACTCCCGTTGACACTTGGTAGACGCGCTGCTTGCTGTTCTCGCATGTGATAGTCGATGGTTTCGTTGTAAAACCCTCTTTCGCGATGAATGTGCGTAATAGCTTCTTCACAATCTGAAACGGAGTGTGTAGGTTTCTATTAATACGCGTAAATCCATGATAAAAACTGAAAAACAATGCAAAATTTACATATATAAGTATATCTTACCATCTTTGAATCACGATAATGAAGCAGCAGCTTCTGTTGTACTCCTTTGGGCCCAAAACACCACAATCTCCTCAGTTTTCCAAGGCACCATGTCCGGTGGGGCACGGGCCTTACCCCAACGCCTTACATCCACAAAGTTCCGCCATCGGCAAGGGTCCCTTAGGTTGAACCTCGGGTTTCTTAAAATGTTGAGCAGACGATTAACTTTTCTTCGAGACAAGTCGGCGTCACGGAAGAAAAGATACAGCTCCGTGAGAGTGTCAAACACTTCATCATCGTCCGAAACCTCAGAGCAGGTGGATACGTCATCGTTTACCCCGACATCCGTTGCCGGATCGCTCCCTCCATCGACGTGTGGAGGAGCGTCGCTAACAGGCGGTGAATCACACCTCGCCCTAGAACGAGGTGGACTGCTCTACCTGCGCCCGCCATAACAATCCCATGCGTGCAGGTATGCATCCAATAGAAGCTCGTCGAGATTTCGCTTCAGCTTCACTGCGCATTTCAATTTATTAGACAGATTAGACTCCAACGCGTTGTCGTCCTTAAAAACAGTACGGCAGGCACCGCATCTATTGCCGGTCATGCTGAGAAACAAAAATCCTAAGGGAGGTGAAATGAATACCAGAGTCTGCTTGGGTATGCGTTTTTACACCTTGCCAAACAAACGGTGTTGACGTCTTGCGTTATTGGCTAAGGCGTTTACCGCATACCACGCGTTCGAGACAGTTGGGATCGCGAATCTGCGCCGTTGTGTGCTTCCCATACATTTCCAGAACCTTCTGGCTTCAGCATACGAGAACGCGAACATGATTGTGGGTTGTTTTGTTTAGCTGTTTTATATTTTAACAAGTCTTACGTTTCGTAACACATCGAGTAACACACTTTCTCGTCTATGCAGTTGCGCGCCAACCTTTCGCGTCCACGGAATTGATCCACACGCTCGGTTCACCAATGAATGGCGAGATTCGCGGGCCCACTTAGACGAGTTACAAGAACCCTAACAGCACCACACATCGTTGACGTAGACCAATCAGCGCGCGATTCCCAATTCGGTTTGCGCCACGCGGATGGATGCTTGCTTACCTCAACATGCCTCAGTTTCGGTAAACCAAGCATGGTGACGTGACACTTGTCCCACACCTCCCCTCTCTTGGATGGTAGATCTCAAACCAGGGGTTCTATGGCTTGTAGATTCTAGGGTTTAGTAGTATTGTTGAATCCAATTCTTAGCTTCTTTTACGTGCCTCCGTAGCAGGGTTAGTCAATGCTGCCGGGCGTTCCTTCTGTCAGAATCTCAACCACTAGACCATTGGGATAAAAGGGCTTGTTTCAGTAGCGGGTCAGTGCGCCCATAACCCCCCAGGCTAACATGCCTGTAACCCCCCTAGGATCATTCGGGGATCTCACAGTGCAGCTCTACTAACACCCCCCCCCACTGGGAGGCCCAGGACTGAGCACAGCGGCAACGTTCTGCATGTGCATACACCGGGATACGAACCCGAGACCGCTCTGATACCATGTAAGAATCCCAACCACTAGACCATTGGGATAAAAGGGCTTGTTTCAGTAGCGGGTCAGTGCGCCCATAACCCCCCAGGCTAACATGCCTGTAACCCCCCTAGGATCATTCGGGGATCTCACAGTGCAGCTCTACTGACACCTTCACTCGCCAAGCTCGATTTTACTAATGTCCGCGGCGCATCTGAAGTAGGCCCAGCCGCTATGGCTCTCGCAAAGCAGGTGGCGAAAAAAAAAACGGTAAAGGCGCGGGTAGGCAGACGAGGACGAGCTCGGCGGACGATGTTCGTGAAACCCGTAGCAGTCGCGCTGCGACTAAGCCGGTAGAGGGTCTTAAAAAATTCGAGACCCCGATTCGTATGAAGGAGGAGTTGCCGGAGCCTACGGATGTGATTGCCCGCATCTGGCAGAGCAACAAATCCCTTGATTTCCCTGATTTGGAACTGTACAACAAACGCCGGCTCGGTTGCGTTCTTAAAAAGGAGGATGTGCTTACCATCGCTGACGGGAAATGGGTGTCTGATGCACTCATCGATTTCCACAACACGTGAGTTGACGACCGCGAATGTCTATCCTAATCTCTCATCGTGTCTGTTCTATGTACTGACTAGTGTTCTTACTGTCCTTGCTGTTTTGCCTTTTGGGGCAGATTGCTAAGTATCTGTCAGCCTAATCTGCCTGATGGGAAGACATGGGCAGCGCTGGATGCCAAGGCGTTCACGTATACCAGGAAGTGGGAGAAGGCCCTGGCTTCTGGAGAAGGATTACCCCTTTTGGAGCACGACTACCTAGCGATTCGAGTGTATTTGAAGTAAGTAAACACATGATGTGTGTGCAAACCCGCAGAGTGTCAAACCTCCCTCAACGATGGTCGTTTGCGCTGTTAACAACCATCTTTCGTCTATACCATCTTGTGTTTCTTGCAGTAATCACTACTCATTGGTAATCGTGTGTGAGCCCTCTAAGATCTTCAAACCCGAGACGTCAGAGGACGAGGACAGCCTAATCATGGTGCTGTACGACAGCGCGCTCTCTCAAACTGACGCGGCGGCCATTTTCAGCGGGTGTAAACTGTACATTGCACCGATAACATTCTCTGGCTCCGTTCTCCTCAACACACTCTAATTCGCGCTTTTTTTTTACACTGGGTGGTGTCCGTTCTGGCCCAAGACACCCATCCGCATGCGGATTTGACTCATGTGGACAGTGTGCTCAAGGAAGCCAAGTGCATCGTGCTTGGGGTGAGTTTTGACATGCATATTGACAACACTTGTTTACTGCAACATTATAATAACAGATGCAACTCGTTGTTTCATGCCTTGTGACTTGAGCAGGAGGAACACTGCCCTCAGCAGCCAAACTCATACGACTGTGGGATTTTCGTGTGCCACTACCTGAAGAAGCTCTTAGAAACGAGCTTCAAGACTGTGTGCACTGGGCTCCGGTTTCAAAGTGTTAGTTCTCTGAAGTATAGGCGCAGAATGCGCGCGGAAATCTGTGAGCACGTAGCGGGAACCCTTCTGCCTAGATTGGCAGCGGACAAAATCGATATCCCTTTGCAGGAGCGCCCAGCCGTGACAAAATGTCGTGCTGCTCTGCATCCTCAGCACGGTGACTGTCACTCGAGGTCAGGAATGTCAGGAAGAGAGGACGCAGGAGGAGACGGCAGGGGAACTCGCAGTGGAACAGAGGGAGGACGAAGTGCCATAATGTGAGTGCCGGGGACAGGAGGAGGACGCGGACGAGGAACACGATGACCAGTCCAAACAGCGCGAACAGGCGAGGCAGGACGAGACGCAGGCTCACGACGCTCTGAAGGAGAGTCTGTCTGCTCAGTGTAAGGAGAAGGAGCAGGCCGTGGGGAGTCGGGCGGTGGACACAGTAAGGGAGGAGTAAGGCCAGTAGAAGACAGGAGACTAAGAACCTGGCGAAGTACCAAGCCAGGTGGCGGCAGAGACGACGGCGGCGGCAGAACGAAAAACGGTCGCCGCTACACAGTGCCTCCAGCACCAGTACCGCCAGCTCCAGCACCCCCAGTGCCAGCACCTCCAGCTCCAGTGTCTCCAGCTCCAGCGCCTCCAGCTCCAGTGCCTCCAGCTCCAGCGCCTCCAGCTCCAGCGCCTCCAGCTCCAGCGCCTCCATCTCCAGGGTCTCTAGCTCCAGTGCCTCCAGCTCCAGCGCCTCCAGCTCCAGTGCCTCCAGCTCCAGGGTCTCCAGCTCCAGCGCCTCCAACACCACCAGCTCCGGCAGCTCCAGTACCTCTAGTACGAGCACCTCCAGGACCAGCAGCTCCAGCACCTCCGGTACCTCCAGCTCCAGCGCCTCCAGCTCCAGCGCCTCCAGCTCTAGGGTCTCCAGCTCCAGCGCCTCCAACACCACCAGCTCCGGCAGCTCCAGTACCTCTAGTACGAGCACCTCCAGGACCAGCAGCTCCAGCACATCCGGTACCTCCAGCTCCAGCGCCTCCAGCACCAGCAGTAACTCCATCACCTCCAGGACTAGTAGCTCCAGCGCCTCCAACTCCAGTGCCTCCACCGGCGGGGCCTCCAGCTCCAGCAGCGCCACTCCTAAGGCGTGTGCGCCGAGCAAACCACTCGCGCAGCTGCCGCGGTGAGAGAGGCTCCCGTCGGCGAGACTGCAGTGGCGAGGCAACCGCAGGACCTCCGGCAGACACAGTACCCCTAGGCTCAGCACCCCCAGACTCAGTACCCTCTGGCTCAGCACCCCCAGGCTCCGCACTCTCAGACTCAGCACCCCCAGGCTCCGCACCCTCAGGCTCAGCACCCCCAGGCTCCACACTCTCAGGCTCAGCACCCCCAGACTCTGCACCCTCAGGCTCAGCACCCCCAGGCTCCGCACTCTCTGGCTCAGCACCCCCAGGCTCCGCACCCGCAGGCTCAGAACCCCCAGACGCAGCACCCCTAGCAGCACCACCCCCAGCAGCATCAGAGTCTACAGTGGCCTCGACAGGCTCAGCCAAGGGGAGTGGGTCTACCTGAGACACACCTGAGGGAGCAGGACCCTGAGGGGGGAGGGGGTCTACCGGAGGGGGACCTGGAGCGAGGAAGAGCGGCGGGGGGGGGAGAGGGGCAGCGCGGTAGGGGAGGAGACGGTAAAAGGGAACCGACTCGTCAAAGGTGACGTCCTGAGAGGGCAGGACACGGCGCGAGGTGGGGTGGTAAAACTGCCAGCCAGGCGCGTCAGGGGGAAAGCCAAGGAAGACACAGGGAATGGCGCGGGAGGAGAGCTTGTCCGTGGAAGTATCGCGGACAAAGGCACGAGAGCCCCAGACCCGGAACACCGACGCATCGCCAACCTCCCCCGTCCAACGCAGTGTAGGCGAGGTCTCCGGCAAGGAGACACGGGGCCAGAGGTTGAGCTGATGCGCAGCGTACCGGACCACAAACGGCCACAGAAAATGGGGAGCAGCCGCATGGATCATGGAGGTACGAGCCACCTCCATGACTAAGCCAATGCGGCGCTCAGCAACCCCATTCTGTTGCGGAGAGGCCGGAAGCGTGAACGACTGGCGGATGCCCTCCCCACGACAAAAGTCCCGTAAGAGGTCGGAGGAGAACTCACCACCTCTGTCAGAGTGCAGACGCAGGACAGGAAGGTCCTGGCAGAACCGCTCGCGGAGCTGGAGACGGACAGCGCGGATCCAAGGGATCAAGACATCAGGGACCCCCCCCTTGCTGCGCAAGGGGAAGACCGTGGTGTAACGCGAGTAGTCGTCAACAACCAGCAGAAAGTAGCGCTCGCGGCCCTGTCCACTGACGCGGGTTGGGCCCCACACGTCCATGTGGAGAGTCTACAAGGGAGCAGTCGTCGGGGGAATAGAACAGGTGTGAGGAGCGGTGCGCTTCCGCCCCTCGACGCAAGGAAGGCAGGGCGGGGCAGGCGAGGGCGGGAGGGGAGGCAGAGACCTGGGAAGACAAGAAACAAGGAGGCGGGAGTGCATGCCACGGAGGCGTGGCAGGGAGGGGTGACCAAGGCGGTGGTGCCAAAGGAGAGTCTGGTGCGACAGGAGGCGACACGAACAGGGGGCGGCTACCTGACCTGACTCGGACACCTGACCAGAAGCAGCTACCTGAGCAGGCTTAGTAGTCAGTGTGTACAGACTCGACCCAGGCCGACGGGTGAACGTGGCTAGGTGACGGCCCGTCCGTGTACACGTGCAGATTGCCACACGCTGACCCCCAGTAGTGGTGGTAGTGACCATCGCATCCTGGAGGGCAGCGGTACTCACCAAGTTCGTAGAGAACGAGGGGAGGTGAAGACCTGACAGTGAGCCAGACAGAACCGCCGGAGAGGGGAGAACAGTGGTGGAACGTGCAAGAACTGGGCCCCCTGAGGGGTCAGCCAGTCTGACTGCAACAGGTGCAGGGAGTGGTGTGAGTGTGGTACTGTCGCGAAAGAAACAGCGGGAAGCACCTGAGTCAAGCGTGAAGGTGTGCAAGGCCTCAGCAGGCGCAGTACCAGGGAGAGCAGACTCACTAGCACCTAGAGCAGCAGCCTCTATACCTGGGTCGGGCGGCACACACAGGTAACAGTCACCCTCAGCACTAACAGTCAAGGCATATTTGGCAGCAAGGATAGCATCATAGTCAAGAGCAAAGATATCAACAGCAGACCTAAGCAGCTCTAGCCAGCGGGGGCGCTCAGCCTCGTCGCCAAACTCTGCGCGCCAAGCGTCGTCAAGGCGGGAGAAGCAGCGGTGCTGTGTGTGAAACTTCCCGCATGTCTGTCCAGCGCGGTCACCTGTGCGAATTACATACGGGCAGCGAACACTACCCCCAGCCGCCCCACGCTGAGCAAACCACTCACGAAGCATTTGGGGCGTAGGGGTCTCGCTCGGATGCTGCGGCTGCTGCCTCTGGCCACCGCCAGAACCTCCCCTCTGAACAGCTCCACCCCGACCGCCACCACTGCCGCCACCACCACTCCCACTGCCGCCACCACCGCCACCACCACTCCCACCGCTGCCACCACCGCCGCCACAGACGCCCCCACTCCCGCCACCACTCCCACCGCCACCTCCGCCACCTCCACCGCCTCCACCGCCTCCACCACCACCACCACCACCCCCGCTGCCACCTCCACCACTCTTGCCTCCCTTGCCCTTGCCGCTGCGGCGCTTCCCACTAGGAGCAGAAGCAGCCCCGACCTCCTCAGTACCAAGGATGTCAACAGCAGCAGCAGAAGCGTAGGAGGGGGCAAGGGGGGAGGGGGAACACCCCTCAAAGAAGGGTGTGCGAGGAGTGCCACGAGCAGCACCTACAACGACTACGCTAGTCTCAGCTGGAAGGAGGTGCTTCTCCAGCAGGTCGACAGTGAGGTCTGTGGGGTCAAGTGCGAGAAACTGGTCCCTAACTACGCGAAGAGAGTCAGGGAGGCGAGTGACTATGAAGTAGAGTGTGATATACATCGGGGGCGGGTTCTTGTCTAGGAACTCGGCTTTGAGGGCAGCGCGGTAGCGAGTGTCGCTAGTGCGAAGGTGGGTGATGAGGTCCTCGACTGTGGCAAAGGCTGACAGCTTGGGATAAAGGTAGGGCAGTATAAGGCGGCCGAGAGCAGCAGTGGCAGGGGAAGAGTAACGAGCGACTACAGTGTCGTACAGGGCTTTAGCAGTATTGTGCTGGCCAAAGTGAGCGCGTTCGGCTAACGGCAGGTGGTTGCGAACGGCTAAGCGAGCAGCAGCGTCACGGGCAAGCCACTGTGAGCGAGTCGCACTGTCAGCTGTGTCGGGAGGGGCGAGAGAGGCTCCAGACGTGTGGTCAAACAACGAAACGCTGTCCCTAGAATCGCTCAGTAGGTACAGGTCATCGAGCCACGTATCGAACTGGGTCGGACGGCCCTCAGGATCGAATGTGAGAACGCTGAGAGTAGCCATAGCGGGCAGAGCAGGGTGGCGCGTGACGAGCAGGGCGGCGCGCGTGCACTAGGAAAACGCTCAGGGCAGGGCAGGGCGGCGCACGGCCAAGACAGGGCGGCACGTAGGGCAGGGCAGGGCAGCGCGCGGGCAGGGCAGGGCAGCGCGCGGGCAGGAAATGGCGCCGCGCGGCTAGCAGGGCGGCGCGCGGGCAGGCTGCAGGGCGGCGCGCGGGCAGGGCAGGGTGGCGCGCGGGCAGGAACGACGGCGCGCGGCGAGTAGGGCGCGCGCGAGCAGGAAAGGGGCGGCGCGCGGCCATCAGGGCGGCGCGCGGGCTGCAAAGGGCGGCGCGCGGGCTGCAAAGGGCGGCACGGCGGCCAGCAGGGCGGCGCGCGGGCAGGGCAGGGCAGCGCGGCAGCCAGCGGGGCGGCGCGCGGGCAGGGCAGGGCGGCGCGGCGGCCAGCAGGGCAGCGCGCGGGCAGGGCAGGGCAGCGCGGCGGCTAGCAGAGCGGCGCGCGGGCAGGGCAGGGCGGCGCGCGGGCAGGGCAGGGCAGGGCAGCGCGCAGCCAGCAGGGCGGCGCGACAGGCAGGGCAGGGCGGCGCGGCAGCCAGCAGAGCGGCGCGCGGCTAGCAGGGCGGCGCGACGGGCAGGGCAGGGCAGCGCGACTGGTGGGGCAGCGCGACGGGCAGGGTAGGGCGCTACGAGCAGGGTAACGCGCTACGGGCAGGGAACTATTCGGTGGGCCCTAAAAAAACGGTCCTGGAACAGGACCCGCTCTGAAAAAATGTCAGAATACTGAACGAGAATGAATGCATTGACAAGAAACTGGGTACAAGTACTAACCCTAATTGGGTTGTACCCCTTATGGGCTACCCCACTACAGCCTACACAATAGAAGCATTATAACAGTTCGACAGGCTCGGTAAGTGATCTGTTATAGTCGCAATAGGCTTGAATGTGCCTAAAACGAAAGATAGAGAGCACAGACGGATTTCTGCACAGCGGCTTCAAATGTTGATAGCGTTCTGCTCACAGCTGCAAATGACCTGATTCAAATTGGATCTGGAGCGTCTTCACGTCGTCTACAATTAGAAATTTAGATTGCACAATTTGATAAAGAATTGACGACACAGCGTCGGTTTGAACGAACGGTACTATGGCAGCCACTATAGTCTTAGAACACAAGATAGGAAGAGTTACGAGTTGGGAATGACTCCCAGCTCCTACAAACCCCAAGAGCCGAGGTACAGTGATGTGGAACAGTGCCACACTGTCCCCAACCACGAAGGGTCTCGAAACTACCCTTCACTAGGGCCTACACCAAGTGAAATGTTACACTACACAAAGTAATGTAACTATCTTCAATATCTTGAGGTTTACCCTTTTGGCGAGCTTCGAAATCACTTGAGGCTTGACACCAAGGCTCGGGCTCTTCATCACAAACTCATCCTTGAGTTCTTGATGGGTCTGCTGCACACACCTGCGACACGCCGAACGTTCGACACAGGACAAAATAGAAACCGCGCACGACAAAATAGAAACCGCGCGCGAGACACAAACGACCGCGTAACACGCGTCTAGCGATAACTCGCTATTGACTCGACACACACACTCGACATCATGACTCAACATTCACACACAATTATAAGCATGAAATATATATTATCCCATGCCCTCATACCATTCCATACACACACACATTCACGCACACGGACAACAAGCCGAGTGCAAACCGTAGGGTTGCACCAACAAACTCCCCCTCGGATTGTTGGCCTTAGGATATGTTGCTCTCTCAGTTCAGAGCCATCCCAGCCAGCTTGCAACACTTCCAATGCTGCTGCTCCACCAGCCTCTTGGTCATCATGTCAGCCGGCTGCCCCGTGGTCTTCACGTAGCGCAACTCAACTTCACCCGCGGTTACCATGCTCCTCGTCCAATGCCACTTCACCCTCATGTGCTTCGTGAGTCCATGCAACACAGGGTTCTTAGCAAGAGCAATGGCACCCTGGCTGTCACAGTACAATGGGGTAGGTCCTTGCTGCTCCTCCCCCAATTCAGCCAACAAACGCCGCTGCCACACAATCTCCCGTACGGCACGGAAGAGTGCCATGTACTCGGACTCCACCGAGCTCAAAGCTTGGTCAACCTGCTTCTTGCTCTCCCAAGCAGTTGGGCCTCCACCAACACAGCATATGAAGCCTCCCACACTTGTCATGTCCTCTGGTTCTGATGCATATGAAGCATCCGAGTAGGCGGTGAGGAACAAACGCCCGGGTTCAACACCATCCGCGCCCTTTTGGCGCCTTTGTGCCGCCGCCGAGTATTGCAGCCCAACGGTCGGTGTTTGGCCAAGATACTTGGCCACCCTCATTCCAGCTGCTACCTGCTCCTCATTAGGGCATTGCACAACCCTAGCCAGCTGCCCGGTAGCAAACGCGACGTCCGGTCGGGTGTTTACCGCCGCATACATGAGGCTGCCCACCAACGAGTGAAATCGGCGCCTCTCCTCTTCACCAACGCTCTCCTCCTCTGGTCCCTTCACACACTTGAACCCAGAGGGAAAGGGTGTAGCCACATGGCCTTCACTCTGCCCAAGGTTGGCAGCCAATGCCTCCAGGTACTTTCGTTGATGCACCCGCATGCACCGCTTCTCCACATCTCGTTCGATGTGGAGCCCAAGGTAGAAGCTCACGTCACCAAGGGCCTTGCACTTGAACTTGTCTTGAAGCTTCAGCATCACCTCCTTCACAAGGTCAGAAGAGGGTGAGAAAATTAGGATGTCATCCACATAAACCACCATGAAACTCCTCTGCTCCCCCTCGCCAAGCATGAACAAGGAGTGATCGGCCGTTGAGGGAGTGAAGCCGATCCCCTCCAACACTTCGCGCAACTTCATGTACCATTGCCTAGGGGCCTGCTTCAGCCCATAGAGGGCCTTCTTCAGCTTCCACACTCTGCCACTACCATCATCAAACCCCTCTGGCTGCGCCATAAAAATCTCCTCCTCAAGGATGCCGTTAAGGAATGCCGTTACGATGTCCATTTGCTTTACTACCCATCCTTTGATGGCGGCTCCCGCGAATAGGGTTCGCAGCGTCGTCGGCTTCACCACAGGGGCAAACAGCTCCTTGAAGTCCACCTTCTCCTTCTGCTAGTACCCCTTGGCTACAAGCCTAGACTTGTAGCGCTCGATCTTGCCGTCGGCATCCGACTTGATTTTGAAGAGCCACTTGGACGTTATCGCCGTACGCCCCTCCGGTAGCTCCACCAATTCAAACGTGTCATTCTCCTCGATGCTCTTCAGCTCACTCTCCATGGCCTTCTTCCACTCCTCAGCATCACTACTCTCCAAAGCCTCCTTGAGAGTTTCTGGTTCTCCCGGCATCTCCACCGGAGAGAAGAACGCGAAGGCACACTCCTCGTAGTCACTCTCCTCGTCGTCTCCGACCATCATTGCCGCTCCGGCCAGGGCTGTCTTGCCCTGCTTTCCCGGCGCATCATAGGTCAGCCTATTAGGGGGTTGAACTCTCCTCTTCCCCCTTCCTTCCTCCTCAGCTGCAGGGACTTGAAGGCCTTGGCGTTGCTGCGGTGTGGCTCGAATCCGTGGAGCACTCGTAGTACGGGAAGGGAGTGACGGTGCACGCTCGCTCACTTGCTGCACCTCCTCCTCTTCTTCCTCTGCATCATTGGCCTCCTCTCCCCCATTCACAAGGGAGGATTGCCTTGTGGTTGTGCTGCCGCTGCTCAGCTCCAAAGGCAGCTCCACATGCTCCAAACCGGAACTCTTCACCTCCCCAAACCGCACGCCTATCTTCGCCTCATTCTCCGCCTTCCAATCCTTGTACATGAAGTTCTCCATGAACTTGCAGTCCCTGCTCACCAAGAACTTCTTGGTGAATGGGTCCCAAAGAAGCCATCCCTTGCTGTTTTGAGCCATGCCCAAGTGCACGGCCCACACCGCCTTGGCACCAAGCTTGTTGTGCCGAAGATGCTTAGGCACGAGCGCCATGCACATGCACCCGAACACCCGAAGCATATCCACCTTTGGCTTCCTTCCTAGCCACTCCACATAGGGCACCCATTTGTCTGCTCCCACATGAATCAAGGCTCTGTTCTTGGCCACACACGCGCTCCGCACCGCATCAGGCCAGAAATAGTCGGGTAGCCCGGCTTCAATGAGCAACCCGCGTGCCGCCTCCGTGATTGTGCGGTTCGCTCGCTCGGCGATGCCGTTCATTGCAGGGGAGTATGGCATGGTGAGGGAGTGCCGAATACCATTCTTCTTCAGCCACAACCCAAACTCCTTGCTCAGGAACTCTCCCCCTCGATCGGTGCGGATTGACTTAACTAGACGGTCTTGTTGCCGCTCCACCATCGGGAACCAATCCGTCTTCAACGTTTCAGCCACGTCGCTCTTCTTGGCCAGCACGTACACCCAAGTCATGCGGGTGTAGACGTCGACAATGGTGAGAAAATACTCAGCTCCAGCAGCTCCAAGCTTCAGGGGGCCCACCACGTCCATCACCACCTCATCAAGCGGTGCCTTTGCCGTTGCCTCCGAACTAGGGAACGGAAACCGGGTGAACTTGGCTTGAATGCACGTCGGGCAGCCAAGCACCTCATCGGGCTCCCCCTTCACACGTATGCCAGCAACCATCTCATTCTTCACTAGCTGCTGCAAGATGGGCAGGGCCACATGCCCCATGCGCCGATGCAAGGTGAGCCAATCACACTCCCCCGTAGCCGAAGTTGGATTGGAGAATGCCGCGCTCGCAATAGCGCCCCACATACTCTCTCCGTAGTCCTCCTCCGCTGCTGCCTTTGGGTTCTCCTCACCCTTTTGCTGCTCCTTGGTTGCTGCACCACTCTCCTTAGGTTCACTGAACTTGCTGGTCCCTCCAGGTTTGCTCTTCTTGAGCTCATTCTCCTTAGCGCGACCGTTCGCGCCATTGTCGCTACCGACCGCTCCATCCTTGGTGCTGATGCTTGCTGCCACTTGCCTCTCCTTAGGCATAGGGACCACTGGGATCTGCCACATCTCGTTGTAGACATCCCTGTCCTCATGAAGGTCCCAAAGAATTCGATCGCCAAGCCTTGCGGTGTAGGTCTTGGCTCCCTTCGAGTTCGTGTCCATGCCGGCCTTTGCCAACCGCCGCACGGAAATCAGGTTTGCAGCAAGGCTGGGCACCCAAAGCACGTTCTTGAGGCCCACCATCTTCCCATCAGCACCCTTGAACATGGCCTTGCCCATGCCTTTCACCTCTGCTCGCTGCCCCAAAGCCGATGTGACATGCTTCACCGGTGACGGCTCGAGTTCGGTGAGCAAGTCCGGGCGAGGTGTCATGCTATAGGTAGCGCCACTATCAATCACCCAATAGTCCAGGGGGTGTAGGGTCACCTTCCCCACAGCTGCTGGCTCCTCAAAGCCTTCATCCTTCTCTGGACCAGCCGGTACTTGCGTCGACCCGAAGAAGAATAGACCCGGGTATCGATCGTCGCTCGGGTCCTTGTCGTTGTCTCCGCTCTTCATGTTTGCAGCTCTGCCACCGCGACCGCCACGGCCTCCACGGCCTCGTCCTCTCCCTCCTCCTGCTCCTCTACCCTCTTGGCCTTGAGCAGGGGTCCAACCATCAGGGAGTTTGTAGCAGTCGCGCCACATGTGTCCGCTCTTGTGGCAATAGTGACACTCGCCGTCGAATCGGCCGCGACCGCGTCCGTAGCTCTTGTCGTCGCTGCCGTAACCGCCACTCCTGCGGCCTCCGCCGAAGTTGCTGCCACCAAAACTTCCTCCCCCTCGTCCTCTGCCTCTTCCTCGACCATATCCACGGCCGATGCTCGCTGCCCCAGCGCCATCCGCACTCGCCAACTCACGGCGGCGGAAATCCTCTTGAAGGATAGCTCGCTTCACGTCTTCAAGCGAGAGGCGGGGCAAGTCGCGATTAAGGTTGATGATGAGCGAGGACCATGACTCTGGGAGTAAGGCCAGCAACTTGGTCTTCTTTTGGAGCTCACTGTAGTTCAAATCAGCTCCCTCAAGCCGCGTCAACAAGTCGAAGAATTTCTGCACCCCTTCTTCAACCGCTTCGTCTTCTTCAATTCGTAGTGCCGCCATTTGCCGTTCCAACACCACCGCTACTGCCGCTGTTGCAGGAGCATGTACACCCTTGAGAGCAGCCCATGCCTTTGGTCCTTTCTCTGGTTCACGCTGGAATGGCTTGATGTGACGGATCTGACTGCTCCCCAACGCTTGCCCAAGTAAGAGATAGCCTTGTGCGCTCTTCCGCACCCACGGGCTCTTCTCCGGGTCGTTCTCGGGGCGCTTCTCCGTTCCTTCCATCACCTCCAGCAGGTCATAGTGGTCAAAGATGTTCTCCATCTTGAAGCACCATTCAGCAAAGTTGTCACCGTTGAACTTGTCAAGCCCAAACACCCTAGGCTCATCCCTAGGTGGGCCAAGACTTGGTTGCATGGGCGCCATGGCTGAATCACGGGGTTGGCCTTGAGCTTGAGCTTCTCCACTGCCACCAGCACCTCTGCCACCCCTTTCCTCAGGTCCAGACATTGTCGAAACTGCTCCAAGGGGCTCTGATACCACTTGTTATAGTCGCAATAGGCTTGAATGTGCCTAAAACGAAAGATAGAGAGCACAGACGGATTTCTGCACAGCGGCTTCAA
Organism: Closterium sp. Naga37s-1; assembly: GCA_947471745.1. NCBI lineage: Eukaryota > Viridiplantae > Streptophyta > Zygnematophyceae > Desmidiales > Closteriaceae > Closterium > Closterium sp. Naga37s-1. Next base: position 16,939 of record CANJKZ010000866.1, read on the forward strand.
ACGTTGATAGCGTTCTGCTCACAGCTGCAAATGACCTGATTCAAATTGGATCTGGAGCGTCTTCACGTCGTCTACAATTAGAAATTTAGATTGCACGATTTGATAAAGAATTGACGACACAGCGTCGGTTTGAACGAACGGTACTATGGCAGCCACTATAGTCTTAGAACACAAGATAGGAAGAGTTACGAGTTGGGAATGACTCCCAGCTCCTACAAACCCCAAGAGCCGAGGTACAGTGATGTGGAACAGTGCCACACTGTCCCCAACCACGAAGGGTCTCGAAACTACCCTTCACTAGGGCCTACACCAAGTGAAATGTTACACTACACAAAGTAATGTAACTATCTTCAATATCTTGAGGTGTACCCTTTTGGCGAGCTTCGAAATCACTTGAGGCTTGACACCAAGGCTCGGGCTCTTCATCACAAACTCATCCTTGAGTTCTTGATGGGTCTACTGCACACACCTGCGACACGCCGAACGTTCGACACAGGACAAAATAGAAACCGCGCACGACAAAATAGAAACCGCGCGCGAGACACAAACGACCGCGTAACACGCGTCTAGCGATAACTCGCTATTGACTCGACACACACACTCGACATCATGACTCAACATTCACACACAATTATAAGCATGAAATATACATTATCCCATGCCCTCATACCATTCCATACACACACACATTCACGCACACGGACAACAAGCCGAGTGCAAACCGTAGGGTTGCACCAACATGATCTACTGTTCCGGGAGGTGAGCACAAAGTCAGGTTTTCTTCAAATCACGCTGGTGGCAATCACATTTCATCGAATCTGGCTGGAGAGGTGCGGAGAAATTTTCCGGAAGGGGGGTTTCCAAACCAAACGAGTGGCGAGGCTGATCGGTACAGATTTCACGAAACATGTCAAGATTTACAGTGGAAAGGGGCACATGCAAAGGAAGGCAGGGGAACGGACAAAAATGGACACTTGGGGACACATGGAGAGAGACGAGGTGAGGGTGATGAGGAGGATCTACAGTGATGGAGAGAAGCTGAGCTGGAGCCCGGATTTCAGAGCATTATGGGAAGATCCGAGGTCCTGTTACAAGCCACTGTAGAAGGAGGCGGGAGGGTAGCAGTGCCTCTGCCTGTGCTATTCCCTTCCCCAGAATCAGTTTCGACTGACGGATGTATGCATGCTAATTGCTATGCAGAAGCGTTAAAACTTGAAACCACTAAGTCAAACCTTGCACTACCTACTCCTCTTGAGACCCTCCGTGTGTGACATGGTCACCTCCCAGCCAAGGGCTCAAAAGCACGAGGAAGTAAGGTAAGCTCGGCTTAGCTCGTAGTGCGACAGAAGACTGGTCGAGCAGCGTTTCGACACCACTGTGTATCGTTTCTACTCTCGTCAATACGTAGTAATAAAAATCCAAAAGTGAAAGTGAGAATGCATTGTTATCTCCCAAGAAAATACAAGCACACATTTATATGAAGTCCTAAGCACACATAAGGAAAACACCGAACAGTTATTTAACTGGAGTTCAGGACTTCGCCAGATGTGCAAAGGAAAACAGTTGTCGATCTGCTGCGGAATTTGGCTTGGTTCGCCTCTGTAAAGTAACTTTCTTCAAACTTCATATCTGTCAAATGCCCCTACTGACTTCGCATACGAATACTCATGAATTCGCATGTCGATTGATGAACGCTCGTGTGGAATTGCCGTTTTCACGAAGCCTTATTGTTGCAAAACGATTTTCACCGTTTTTTTCCCTGTATCGGAATTGTCACATTATGCGCGCGACCTTTCTGGCGAAATTACTTGTTCATCGAGTCAACGAGGGAAACGGTTTTTCAACCGTAATCCCGAGCACCCCTTGACCACAACAGATTCGTTGCTTTTCTATAACTATTGCACCGAATTGGGTTGCGTGCACCGAATTCTGATTCATTTCGGTTATTCTCGCGTGACTTTTCGTGCGCGTGATTCTGTCGAATTGATTCTACCGAATCCGGGAAGGTCCTATTCCCGATGCTTCGTGAACCTAGGAACCTTCTCGTAACACCTTGTTACTTTGCATTGTTTCGTGCCTATATATAGCCTATATATATTACAACAACAACAACAACAACAACAACAACAACAACAACAACAACAACAACAACAACAACAACAACAACAACAACAACAACAACAACAACAACAACAACAACAACAACAACAACAACAACAACAACAACAACAGCATACAGGGGGTATGATGGTGGGCCTCTTCCCAAGACCTTGAGTACCGAATTCGAAAAATTGTTGTGGAAATAATCAGAAACTAAGGGGTATTTCTCAGCTCCACAAAAACTACGGTAAGACCATCCCTTGGACAAGAGAGGGTTGCTTGCTTGGGTGAGCATCACTAATCATTCTCAGCTACATACCAAGTAAGCACCGTGAAGTTTCCATGTGAGAAGCAGCTTCAAACTAACGAGTCTGTCCTTGGTGGTTCATGTCAGCCAGACCCAAACACCAGCAACGAGGATGCAAAAAAACGCCACGCTTTCAAAAGGTTGTCACACTTGCTGAGATCCACCCCTTTAGCACAATGTCATCAATTGTAACTTTTACATACCGCTTGAAGGTTTCGTGAACAACCTACCATTGACGAACGACTTGATGGTCCCGACGGGCTGGAACGCGGAAGTGAGCGTGAGCCTTTCTTGAAGGGTGCAGTTCCAGTTGCCGCTTGTTGCTTCTGCATGGCATGTGCAGGGCAACTCGTCCAGGAGGGCGCCAGTGCTGCGGTAGTAGCTGGAAGGATGGGGTCGATAACGGGTACGCCTGCAATGTGGAAGACAAAGGAGGAAGTTTGGAGAGTGGTCGTGGTGCAAGGGGAGAGGGATGTGGGGGGTTGGAGAGACAGTGCAGGAGCACGACAGAGAATGCAGTCCTGCTGATGGCCTTGTATTCAATGTGACGTAGGCAAAGGCAACTTCGTTGCTCATTGTTCTCTGACCAATATGTCTTCCTTCTCATTTAGCCGCATGTTACTCTGGCGGGCTGCAGTGTCAAATATATACTTATATAACTTCATATAGCTGCCTACAACATAGAATTGTGTAGCAATTGTTACTCTTGTTGGTGGTGCACCTTGCCTACCCTTCTCTTGCTTGTATTTCTTCTCCTGCTTTATAATCCAAACCCCTCTTTTTCATTTCAACTCCACTCCTCTAAACTTAAGCCTTCCTCTTAGCTGATTTGACATGCAGCGCATCATTGAGAAATTTCGAAGGGTTCAATTCGGTGAAGCCCGCATATCACGCTGCTAGGGAAAGGAGTGCAACACTTGTTAGAAGCCCGTGGTCCAAATTGATTACTTGCTGAACCTCGTTGAACCGTTCTACAGCCTAACTAAAACGTTCTGAACTGTGCAGAATCGTACTAAACAATAATCATTACAGCCTTAACCGTGAGTGGATACATTCTGTTCTATCAGGTGGGGGGCTTGTCGGGAGGGGGGTATATCGAGAAGTTTGTTCCATGCGCCGCTTCCTGCGCAAACCTATATGGAAAGAACTTGTTCATAGTGCAATATTTTTTTGTTTGGTATAACACGTCCAGTAAAACCAAGCAGGTATCTTCTTACACCATATTCAAGTGAACACTTTGTTCGAAAGCAAAACAACACTTTTTGGTCCAGAAAGCACAGGTGTGTGATGTGTGTAACCCAGTTTGGAATGTCCAGGCCAATACAAAGATCACAATATGCCATCTTTCTACTGTTCGAACCCATTACTACAATCTCATATAAACAACCTGTAAAATACAATTTCCCAGTCCCTTCAGTAAATTACCATATACTTTGCTGAACCACACATCAGTACCCTGCTCCACACTCTCGAAATAGAGAAGGGCGTAATTAATTCTCCATATACGGCGATAGGCCCTTGGATGCGAGAGAAAGCAGTTGTTTGAGAGAGCTGAACCTGAGTTTGCAAGTGTACCATGTATCGGACTACACCTGGCCGGCAGCACCAGGCTGGTAACCAGCATAAGCACCCTGAGGCGGCTTGTACTGGTTATCCCCTGCGTATGCTGCTGCAGCTTGAGTCGTATATTCCACCTCCACCTCTGCAGAGAGGGAAGCACACACGAGGGTACAAGGACAAGGGAGGTGTGAAGGAATGCAAGGGGGGATAACGGAGAGGATTAACGGAGGGGAATTTCAGGATCCAGACCCTCCATCGATGAGTGCAAGCAGCAGAAACTACACAGCGCGAAGAGAAGAAGCATTGCTTTGCATTCATAGACTCTCGTGCCCACTCTGCACAAGTTGCCACACTGAATGACGATAAAGGTCCCGACAAGTGAGAGACGTCTCACAAACGGAGAGGAGAAGCACCTGCTCATGCAGGATGATGAAGACAACGGCAAGTCCTGAGACATCCCGAACACGGAGAGGAAAAGCATCTGCTCACGCAGGTGCCTTTCAGGGGCTTACCTTTGGACCTGTTGCCACACTGAATGATGATGAAGACAGCAGCAACGACGCCAACGACCAGCAGCAGCACGCCCACCACGATGCCCACGATGGCTCCTGTGGACAGCCCCGAGCTGGAGGAGGAAGCATTGGCGCTGGCGTTGGCATTGTTGTTGTTGGTGTTGGTGTTGGTGATGGTGGTGGTGGTGGTGCTGCCGTCAGGGTTGGTTGGAGGAGGCTCAACAGGAGGAGGGGGGGGGAGGAGGAGGGGAAGGGGAAGACTCGGAGGGTGATGCAGGGATGGGAGGAGCGATCGGAGGCTCGGATGGGGATGCTTGGGATGGGGTTGCCTCGGATGGGAGTGCCTCGGATGGTTGGGCAATGGATGGTGGGGCATCGGACGCTGGGGCTGCACACAAAACAAGAGTATCAGAAGCAAAAAGTATGTTTTGCGCAGACTTGGAGTATGGATTACAAGCAGAAGGGAATCAAATTCAGGTCTTGCCACAAGGGATGCAACAGGTTCGGCCCTGGCAACCAGTGTTACCCACCAGGCAGGAGGGAAGCAACAGATTGTACCCACCAGGCAGGAGGGAAGCAACAGATTGTACCCACCAGGCAGGAGGGAAGCAACAGATTGTACCCACCAGGCAGGAGGGAAGCAACAGATTGTACCCACCAGGCAGGAGGGAAGCAACAGATTGTACCCACCAGGCAGGAGGGAAGCAACAGATTGTACCCACCAGGCAGGAGGGAAGCAACAGATTGTACCCACCAGGCAGGAGGGAAGCAACAGATTGTACCCACCAGGCAGGAGGGAAGCAACAGATTGTACCCACCAGGCAGGAGGGAAGCAACAGATTGTACCCACCAGGCAGGAGGGGAGCAACAGATTGTAACCACCAGGCAGGAGGGAAGCAACAGATTGTACCCACCAGGCAGGAGGGAAGCAACAGATTGTACCCACCAGGCAGGAGGGAAGCAACAGATTGTACCCACCAGGCAGGAGGGAAGCAACAGATTGTACCCACCAGGCAGGAGGGAAGCAACAGATTGTACCCACCAGGCAGGAGGGAAGCAACAGATTGTACCCACCAGGCAGGAGGGGAGCAACAGATTGTAACCACCAGGCAGGAGGGAAGCAACAGATTGTACCCACCAGGCAGGAGGGAAGCAACAGATTGTACCCACCAGGCAGGAGGGGAGCAACAGATTGTAACCACCAGGCTGGAGGGAAGCAACAGATTGTACCCACCAGGCAGGAGGGAAGCAACAGATTGTACCCACCAGGCAGGAGGGAAGCAACAGATTGTACCCACCATGCAGGAGGGAAGCAACAGATTGTACCCACCAGGCAGGAGGGAAGCAACAGATTGTACCCACCAGGCAGGAGGGAAGCAACAGATTGTACCCACCAGGCAGGAGGGATGCAACAGATTGTACCCACCAGGGGCAGGAGGGATGCAGGAGTTGCAGAAGGCAGCACAGGCGGTGCAGAACTCGCTGCCGTCTCTCTGCTCCACCACACACGAGGTGTTGCTGGCAGGGCAGGCCACAGTAGAGTCGTAGTTGCTGCAGGGAAGGGGTGGTGGGAGGAGGAGGGCGGTGAGGGGCGGAGGGCGGTGAGGGAGGGAGGGCGGTGAGTGGGGCAGGGCAGTGAGTAGGGCAGGGCAGTGAGAGGGGCAGGGCGGTGAGTAGGGCAGGGCAGTGAGAGGGGCAGGGCGGTGAGTAGGGCAGGGCAGTGAGAGGGGCAGGGCGGTGAGTAGGGCAGGGCAGTGAGGGGGGCAGGGAGGTGAGGGGGGGAGGGCGGTGTGGGGGGGAGGGCTGTGAGGGGGGGAGGGCGGTGAGGGGGGCAGCGTGGTGAGGGGGGCAGGGCGGTGAGGAACAGTAGGAGAAAACTGGTGTGCGATGGAAAGCGATAGGGGTATGGAAGGCGATAGGGGGATGGAAAGCGATAGCGGGATGGAAAGCGATAGGGGTATGGAAGGCGATAGGGGGATGGAAAGCGATAGCGGGATGGAAAGCGATAGGGGGATGAAGTGAGGAAGGTGAGACGAAGCGAGGAAGAAAACAGGCAGCAGCACCACACAGTCGCTCCATAATCCGTTGATATCTTACACAGATGCCAAGCAGTGCCATGGCACACAGCGTGGAAGCAGCGCCATCGCATTGCAGACGTTCGTATTGATGCCCTAGTCTGCAATAGCGACAATCTACTGCCATTTCCTCTTCAGTTGCTCTTCTGTTCTCTGCTACGTCATCTTACGTTCATATACAAGGTGTGAGCTGCTGTGACTCATCATCTCACAGGGTGAAGAGCTGTGGTGCGCCCAGAGTGGATGCTTTGAGGCGCCACACAAGTCACCTGAAAAAGTGACTTAAAACTGGCCTAAATGTCTGTTGTCTCACTCGTCATCTTACAGGGTGAAGAGCTGTGGTGCGCCCAGAGTGGCTGGAAGCGTGCCAGTCAGCTTGTTGCCATCGAGCCTCCTGTGTGGGTGGGGGCGAGTTCAGAAGTGAACATTATGTCCCGAGAGGAGATGAGGGCATGAAAGGCGGTGATGTGCGGTGGAGTGAGGAGATACGGTGCGCTCAGAGTGCCTGGAAGCGTGCTAGTCAGCTTGTTGCCCGCTAGCCTCCTGTGTGGGTGGGCAGAGAAGGAAACTTGCACTTGAGATTCAGGAGTGTGTTCAGTGGTGAATTTTGAGTCGACTCAAAAGCCTTCTGTGTGGGTGGGCAGAGAAAGTATACTTGCACTCACTGTGTGTGTGTGGGCAAGAAGTATACTTGCACTCACTGTGTGTGTGTGGGCAAGAAGTATACTTGCACTTGAAATTCAGGAGTGTGTTCAGTGGTGAGGACATGTAAGGCAATGATGTGTGGTGAGGTGAGGACATGAGGGCAATAGAAGCGGAGAGGTATGGCAGGAAAATTGAAGTATGGGCAGCACTCACAGCAGGCAGCAGCACTCACAGCAGGCAGCAGCACTCACAGCAGGCAGAAGCACTCACAGCAGGCAGCAGCACTCACAGCAGGCAGCAGCACTCACAGCAGGCAGCAGCACTCACAGCAGGCAGCAGCACGCACAGCAGGCAGCAGCACTCACAGCAGGCAGAAGCACTCACAGCAGGCAGCAGCACTCACAGCAGGCAGAAGCACTCACAGCAGGCAGCAGCACTCACAGCAGGCAGCAGCACGCACAGCAGGCAGCAGCACGCACAGCAGGCAGCAGCACTCACAGGGTCTGAAGATCAGTTAGCAAGCCGAGGCCGGATGGAATGGAGCCACCCACACCTGTGTAGTCGAGGCTCCTGGTGGGGTAAGGCAGGGTAGGGAGGTGGGGAAGGCAGGGGGTGAGAATGGGGAAGGTAGCACGCAGCATCATCCTTAGGGTCTGAAGGTCAGGATTTGGGCCAAGGCCGGATGGAATTGAGGCAAGGCCGGATGGAAATGAGCAGCCCACACCTGTGTAGTGGAGGCTCCTGGGGCAAGAAAGGTAGGGGCAGAGGATGGGCAGAGGATGGGCAGAGGATGGGCAGAGGATGGGCAGAGGATGGGCAGAGGATGGGCAGAGGATGGGCAGAGGGTGGGCAGAGGATGGGCAGAGGATGGGCAGAGGGTGGGCAGAGGATGGGCAGAGGATGGGCAGAGGGTGGGCATAGGATGGGCAGAGGGTGGGCAGACTCAGCATTAAAAGGGGGGGGCAATGTGCATGGTGGGGGGGGAGAATCGGCATGCAAGGGGGGGGGGGGGGGTGCATGGTTGGGGGAAGAGGATGGGCATGGCTGGGAAGTGGTTGGAGATGGAATTTGAATTCCATGAAGCCCGAGCTCCTTACTTTTTGTTCAAGTGGATGGAGAACAGGCAAGATGACGATAGAAAAATGATTCGAATGAGGCGACGTGCGGTGAGGTGCGGTGAGGTGAGGCGAGGTGAGGTGCGGTGAGGTGAGGTGCGGTGAGGTGAGGTGCGGTGAGACACGGTGAGGTGAAGTGCTGGTTCAACGTGAAGGCTTACAGCTCAACGAGGTTTGTAAGGGCGGTGATGGTGCTGGGAATGGTGCTGCCTGTGAAGTTGTTGCCCGTGAGAGTGCTGCAGGGGGAACAGGGTCGAGGGATTTTGGAGGCGTCTCAGGAATGGTGCTGCCTGTGAAGTTGTTGCCTGTGAGCTTGCTGCAGGGGTCAGAGGGAAGAGCGTTCACAACTGAATGGTGGTGGAGGGATGAATGGTTCTGATATGTCTCGGGAATGGTGCTGCCTGTGGAGTTGCTGGCTGTGAAGTTGTTACGCTTGAAAAGAAGAAGAGAAGAAGAGCCTGTGGAGTTACCTGGCATGCACGTCTTCTTATTCGCTTGTTACAGTTGATAACGAAATTAGTCATACGTCCTTCATTATTCGTTAGGAGTGCTCTCCCCCCACTCACACCCCACCCTCCCCTCACATGCCTCCTCCCCCACTCATACCCCACCCTCCCCTCACACGCCTCCCCCACCTCTCACACCCAACCCTCCCCTCACAACCCTCCAACACGCGTGCCTCCTCCCCTGACTCACACGTACGCCAGGTTGGGAATGGTGCCAATGCTGTCAGTGAGCGGCCCAATTCTGTTGTCTGTTCTTGATGCGCCTCAATAATAGCCCCCTCTCACACGCGCACCTCATTCCCTTCTTACACACGCGCACCCTCCTCCCCTGATTCACAGGTACTCCAGCTTGGGAATGGTGCCAATGCTGCTGTTGCTGTTGTTCTTGTTGCTTTCCTTACAAGCACTTATCCCCCTCACACCTCGTCCCCTGACTCACAGGTACTCCAGGTTGGGAATGGTGCCAATGCTGTCGGTGAGCGGTCCAATGTTGTTGTTGGTGAGGTCGCTGGGACGTGTGGGAGGGAGAGGTGAGGGAGGAAGGGAGAGGCGTTGGAGGGACAGGCATGGGAAGGCCAATAATGTCAGTGAGTGGACCAATGCTGTTGTTGGTGAGGTCGCTGTGAGACGTGGGAGGGAGAGAGGTATGGGAGGAAGAGAAAGGAGCGGGGCACGGGATGCACGTGTGAGGGCATGGGGTACAATTCATACCTATGGCAGTTCTAGATGTGCCAACAACGAACATGGGTTGCGCTTACAGAAAAATAGGTTGTGTAAAATAAAAAAAATGGAAAAAAACAAACAAACAAACAAACAAACAAACAAACAACCACAAGAATAGGTGAGTGTGCTTACAGCGAGGTGAGGTTCTTAAGGTTTGAGAATGTTTCGGGGATGGGCCCTGTGAGGGCGTCACCTGTGGTGTCGTAGTCACTCACGCTGATGCTCCTGTGGACACGCAAAGGGGGGACATGTAATAAAGAGGGAGAGTGAAGCCATTGCCAAGCGCTGGTGATGGAATTTCCGGCAAGAGAGAGGACTGGGATGGAAGAAACTGTAAGGCCATGCTAGTGTTTATAATCACAAGGGGGGAAGATGCAGAGAGAGAGGGAGAGCGATGACATTGCCAAGCGCTGGTGATGGAATTTCCGGCAAGAGAGAGGAGGAATGGGATGGAAGAAACTGTAAGGGGCCTGCCTAGTGTCATCTCATCACCACTTTCCGGAGTGCACAGTGCCTCTATTTTGAGAAAGCGGTGCTTGCAGAGAGTGACTGTATTGAGAAAGCGGTGCTCACAGTGATTGCAGGCTGGCCATGTTGCCAAAGGAGGCCGGGATGCTGCCCGATGCCACCTGCATGATTGTTCTGCGCGGGCGGAAGGGAGGGGAAGGAGAGTAGTGAGTTGACTCAACACACACTGCCATGCTGCCCAATGCCACTTGCGTGATGGTTCTGCATGGGCGGAAGGAAGGGGAGAGGGTGATTAAGAGAGAGAGGGGGGAGGTGGGCATGGTGGGGCCATTGCCAATCACCCTGGTTAACCCTGGTTAAGCACCCTGGTTAACCACCCTGGTTAACCACCCTGGTTAATCACCCTGGTTAATCACCCTGGTTAACCACCCTGGTTAATCACCCTGGTTAATCACCCTGGTTAACCACCCTGCTCGATTAGAAGGAGCGGTGTGACAATGATAGAGTGGGGTGATCATGATACAGGGGGTGGCACAACAATAGTAGAGTTGTGTGGGGTAGGGAGATAGTCAAACCATGGTTGCGCGGTGGGCACAGGGCAGCGCAGTGTGTGGTGGGCAGCGCAGTGTGATGTGCGGTGCGGTGTGGTGCGATGGAGAGGGGCTCACAGCTTTTGCAGGTTGGTCATGTTGCCCATGCTGGCGGGCAGGGTGCCTCTAACGGGGATGAACCCCAGGTCTCTGCCATTCACACACGCACATCAACAAACACACGCGCATGCGTGCACACATACACACACATGCGTGCACGCACACATGCACGCACGCGCACGCACGCACACACACACACACACACACACACACACACACACACACACACTCGTGCATGCACGCACGCGCACCCACGCACACATACAGGGGGGAATGAGCCTCGTACCTCGCACAACGAGCTGTATTGCAAGCAGGAAGAACTGAATTGCCTCGCGAGACACGCTTTTCCAATCTCATCACCTCATCGCTCACAGCAAAGAGAGTGGGTAACAGCAGAGGGAGTGGGTGACAGCAGGGAGAGAGGGTGACAGCAGGGAGAGAGGGTGACAGCAGAGTGGCTTACAGGGAGGTGAGTCGTGTGAGGTTGGTGATGACATCTGGAATGGTGCTGAAGCCCTGTTGGGTGATCAGGGACGTTGGGCTGGTGTGGCGCAGAGGGGTGTCGGAAGGAGAGGGCCGGAAGGAGAGGCGGGATGAGCGGGCGGAGGGAGAGGGCGGAGGGAGAGGGCGGAGGGAGAAGGCGGAGGGAGAGGGCGGAGGGAGAGGGCGGAGGGAGAGGGCGGAGGGAGAGGGCGGAGGGAGAGGGCGGAGGGAGAAGGCGGAGGGAGAGGGCGGAGGGAGAAGGCGGAGGGAGAAGGCCGAGGGAGAAGGAGGAGAGGGAGGATGGATAGATAAATGAAGGATCTGGCTTCGCAAGGGACCCATGATAACCGGCAGCAGCACCAGCACCCATCATCATCACATCACCATCACCAGCAGCAACACCCATCATCATCACATCACCGTCACCAGCAGCACCGGCAGCACCACCAGCAGCAACCCCCATCATCGTCACGTCACCACCACAAGCACCAGCACCAGCAGCAGGAGCAACACTAGCAGCAGGCAACACCAGCAGCAGCAGCAGCAGGAGGAAGAGCAGCAGCAGCAGCACAGCATCACCACCTCATTGCTAGTACCAGCACCACCAGCAGCATCACCACCACAAGCAGCAGCAGCAGCAGCAGCACTTGCACCCATGGGCATTGGCGCGTACGTGATGGAGACGATGAAGCCCTCCGTGTCGCACTCGCGCACCACCTGGGTGTTATACGTGTCCGCGCAGTCCCCGCCGTTGACAATGTCGATTTCCCACACCTTGGACAGCTCCTTGAGAGGCGGGACTGAAGCGAGAGGAAAGAGGAGGTAGAGGGGAGGGCGGGGGCGGGAACGAGATTTATGAGGCGCCCCTAGGATCGACCTGGGTGTTATACGTGTCCGCACAGTCCCCGCCGTTGACAATGTCGATTTCCCACACCTTGGACAGCTCCTGGAGGGAGGGGGAAGGGCGCCTCATAATCGATATTCGAAGGCCGCGCAGCCGCCGCCGTTGATGATATTCTGTCACCCTCTCGCCGCCTCAAAATCTCCCTTAGACATCTCCTTGAGAGGCGGGACTGGAATAAAGGGGGTGAAGGGGTGGAAGTGGGGGAGGATGGAGGAGGTGGATCATCTAAAGTCAACCATACTATAGTATGAAAAGCAGAAAAGGGGGAGGAGATGACTCCTCGGAGGAGACGGATGAATTCGGATGGTGAGGAGAGGGGAGCGGCGGAGAGTACTGGTCACGTCATCATCTATTTGATGTCGTCGCTTCGCCAAAATTTTCGGTTATGGGGTGTCGCCGCATGGAATGCAACGCGCCGATACGACGCTACGCTGCGACCAGCTTACGTTGCGACTGTTCGATGAAGGGAATCGCTTCTGCGGCGAAGTATTGTCCGGCGCCGCGTGTGCCGCCGGTCCCCATCCCAGTGGGATCAGGAATGAGAAGTGCGAGGAGGAGAACTATAGTCGTGCCTCCAAATAGCCTTTTCGGGGACACTGCCGCGCCGTCGTTTCTCGCCATGTGGCTATGACTGACTATTCCTACTACTTTTGCAGGAGAATCAGTTGAGATGTTGCTGATTCAAATGGCTTTCGCTGCTTCTGGATGAGACACGGCGTCGATGCGACTTCAAATAGCTTGCTCAAGATTGTGAGTGACTGTTAGGGTTGGATGTGTTGCTGTGCTGGAACGATGAATACAAAGGGAAGGGTTCTTGGAACAGATGGATGAGAATGAATGGAAAAGGAAACCCCAATGTGAATATGAATGCGAACTAAGGCAGGAGATTTGGGGTTTTCGGTGCGGTGCGCTACGGTACAGCGCATACGTCTAAACCCCGGGGATTGCGCGCGAACGTGCTGCCGGAGCTGCCTTGCTGGACGCCATGACAGCATTCTCTCTCAACGAGTATTTGCCACGAAGGATTCAACGTTAGTCTTTGAAGCTTTCGTGATACGAAAACCGTCGATCTCCATCGAACTTGTTGCGGTGGGAGGAACCGTGCACGAGAAAGAAGCCCAAGTGGTTGGTTCTGCTGAGCTGGACGGCCGGGGTCACCGCTCGCCCGATCGTCAATGTCAATCTTAGTTTGGCGGTGTGCTGGCGGTAAGGTCACACTTCTTTCTTAGACCAATCGCAACGACCAAATTCTGACATTGAAAGACTTGTTACGGTACAACTCCCTCACGATCAGCATCTGTGCGAGGTTGTACTTCGGCAGGCAGACGTGCATCAGCAACAAATTTATAAGGTCGTGTAACGCCCTTGTAATGCGTATTTCTTTGGGACTGTTACAATAAATTCCTTTCATATGCGTCATTCTCTCAGATTGTTTCAACAGGTTCCTTCTTGCAACAGAATTGAGTGACTCTTAAATATAAAATTGATATAAAGTTCGACCATGCGATAAATTATGAATATACTACACTGATTTTCAACAGAAGTGGTCAGTGGTCACCTCTTTTGGAATTAAGTGTTCGTTTCGATATACCCTCCCCTTACACGATGAGTGTACAAGATATAAGGAGTCCCCTCATGTCGCATCAGCAGAAGTTCCCCACTCCCCATCGTTGTCTCGAATCCCACCTTCCGTCTCGTCCCGAAGTTCCGTCACGTCCCGTCATTCTGTTCCGTCACAGACCGTCAGGCACATCCTTCGCACCACACATCCACACCACACCACAACACACCTCAAAGTGACAAAATATACCATACCATACCTAACCACACCAAACCAAGGAACATCAGCTCAGAACCATATTGCCCTACGTAGTGCCCTCCATCCGCCACAGCCAAAAACATCACCCATCCAAGACTGGCTTCGCAGGATCCATTTCACGCACTCGTTCGCCCTGAATCTGCTTCGGCTGATCCACAGCTCTGCTTGTCGGAAAAACGAGGATCAGATTCTCACGAGACACAGCGTAGCGAGGCCTTCGCGTTTCATAGAACCACCACCTTCCAACGTCAGGTTCCTTGAAAGACTTTCGATTAGATTCGTTGAGGACAGAGCCAGTTGAATTTTGCTCCCTTGTTGGCATAATTCTGTAAGAACGGGTTTTCTTTCTTAGCAAGTAGTTACGTAGTGTGACCTATTCTAGGAGAGTTTCGATCCAAAGTTCCAATCCGACGGCTTGCAACTACGCATTCCAATCCAGCGGTCCGCAATGAAGCAAAAGCTTTCCGTGAAGCCGCATCCGCATCAACCACCAATCTCCGTCACCCTAACAGACGAGGCTGACGTGGCAAACGAGTGGGTCCAATCGTTCGCCGGGTGGGACGTGACGTCAGGCCACCAGCACCGGATCATGCTCGGGATGGACATCAAATGCCAACCAATCAGATCGCGAGGCCGGGAAGGCAGCGTGGCGCTAGTCCAGCTCAGCAACAGCTCCCACTGCCTGATCCTCCAAATGCTCTACATCGATCGAATGCCTGAAGAGGTCGCGGAGCTCCTCGAAAACCCCGACGTGCCGATCGGCGGGTGCGGGATCGAGGCCGCGGCGAAACTGCTCGAATCCGACTACGGGTTACCATGTAACGGGCTCGTGGAGCTGGGACAGCTCGCGGCGAAGATCTACCACAACAAGCGGTGGCGACAGGCGGATCTAGACGAAATGAATTACCAGCTAGTGGGGACGCCGGTGATGAAGCCAAGGCGAGTGGGACCGGCGGAGTGGTGGCGCCAGGGGCTCGGGTGGAATCAGATCCAGCTGGCGGTTCTCGACGCGTGGATGGCGTTTTCTGTCTTTTCTGAACTCGCGATCAAGGCGACCGGGAAAGCCGTTCGTCCGTCGAACGGTAGAGCGGGTGTGTGAGAGAGGAGAGGCGTGCGGATCAGTAGAGAGGCGCGGGGTTCAGGGGAGAGGCGCGGGGGATCAGGGGAGAGGAGACGGAGAGGCGACGTTGACGTTGCCGTTGACGCTGATGACGCTGTTGGCGCTGACGTGACGCTGACGTTGGCGCTGACGTGACGCTGACGTTGGCGCTGACGACGTTGGCGCTGAAGCAATGAGATGAGACGGGTACACGGGGTGAATCGAATCTTCACATATATTTACCTTCGTTTGTGCACGGATGAGTGCCGTCGCATTGCCTGACTATTGTCGGCAGCTCAGCCCGCTAGCGGCCAGCGTTGTTGTGGCAAGGGTGTGTGTGGATGTGTATGCATGTGCATGTGTATGTGCATGTGTATGTGCATGTGTATGTGCATGTGCATGTGCATGTGCATGTGCATGTGCATGTGCATGTGCATGTGCATGTGTGCTCGAGGTGTTGAGGTGTTGCTGTTGGTGCGCGTGATGATGGTGCAGACTATACGGTAAAAGTTTCGCACCAGGCAACAGGGTATTATCTAGGAACACGGTATGTACCATAATTGTGTAGTGTAGTGGCCACTTACAGCACACCTTGTGCTTGTGGGTGTGGGTGTGAAGTTGGCCTGCTGTCGTTCTTCTTGTGTGTTGCGGCGGCCTAGTTTTGCTTCTTGGCAAGTATTATCAGGCGAATGTCACCAGTACCTTTCTATCATGTCTGTAGCATAGCTAGTAATGCAGCATTCCCTAGACAGGGATTCTAGGACTAGGGGTTAGTGTAAAGGATGAACAAGACTGCCTTAGATACGTCTGTTGCGATCTGAAGTTGATCGTAACCAGGATCACCTCAGGAAGGTTCGCACACTTCTAATCTAGTGGTGGTGGGCCCTAGACCTCAATAGCAGAGTGAATGTAAATGCTTGAGATAATAAAAACATGCAGTACAAGGAATATAAATAAGAGTACAGGGGAATACGAAACGACCTAGCTAGCCATGTACTCTAAGGGGTACATTCCCTTATTACAGCGAAATCCAACCGTGCGACTCCGGGTGGTTACAGAACTGTTCGGGCAGAATCCTCGCCACTGTTGTTGCCTGATGCTGTCTGCTCGACGGTCCAGATGCTTCTCGTAACCGTCTGTCCCTTCGCATTACTTCTGCCTTTTCGTCTTCACTCTCGATACTGCGTGCTTCGGCTTTGCTACGGTGAGGAGTGATCAATGGTGTTTTCACTAACCACTATTCGTAACACCCCCCTTCACTCCTGGCCGTAGCGAGTGTTGACCCGCTTGACTACCCCGCTGAGTTCGGAGCAGTGCTGGTACTGCTGACGCGGCAGTTTCTTCGTGAGGAAGTCTGCTGCCATGTCACCCGTAGGGCAGTATGTCAGGTCAACCTTGCCTTTGTCAACTTCGTCTTTGACGAAGAAGTACCGCAGTGCGATGTGCTTGGTACGGTTGACGAAGCCAGGTTTGTTCGCGATCCTGATCGCGCTCTGGTTGTCGCAGTGCAGGCGAAAATTCGTTGAAGCCGGAATTTTTGCTTCCTGTAGCAGCTCCTGGAGGTAGAGACCTTTGCGAACAGCTGCTGTTGCTGCGATGAATTCAGCTTGGCAACCAACTCCTGCTTCTGAGAGTTCCAGGAGATGGGGCCGCTGGGCTCGAGGCGGAAGAGGAATCCTGTCCTGGACCGTCGATTGTCAGGATCAGCGGCGTGATCGGCATCCACGTAGCCGACAAGACCAAAGGATGTGGTTGGGACGGTGGAGTAGCTGAGCCCGACATTGGGCGTGGAGATGAAGAATTGAAGGGCTCGCTGAAGATCTGAGAGGTTCTCAGCCGTTGGTTTGCGTGAGTACTGAGCCAACTGGCTTGCGATGTAGGAGAGGTCGGGCCTGCAGGTGACTAATGCGAAGAGCAGGCACCCCAACTGCTGCTGGTAAGTGTGAAGCCCAGCAGGGGACAGGGCTTTGTCATCAGGCTTGTGGTTGGGTCCTGGAGTGCGGTAAGGGGTGGAGAGTGGTGCAGACGTAATGTTGAAACGCTTGCTAAGCTCCTCCGCATACTTCGCTGCTGAGAGATGAATGGCTTCCGGCACGTAAGTTATGTTGAGTCCGAGGAACTGCTTCACGTCGTGGTTGCAGGTGATGTCGACGCGCCCTGCGAGACTTTTCTCGAATTGCTCCAGCAGTTCGTTGCTTGAGCCTGTGTAAAGGAGGTCGTCGACGTAGACCGTGAGTAGGATGTATTCGCCGCGGAAATCGCGGCGATACATCCCAGGATCGTGAGGCAGCTGCTTGAATCCGATTTCAAGCAGATGTTGTGCAGGTACTGCTGCCAGAGCCTTGGTGCTTGTTTGATCCCGTAGAGGGACTTGCGCAGCTGACAAACGCGTGGATCCCCGTCGCCGTATGTGTGCGGCTGCTCCACGTAGATCACGGCGTCCACTAATGAGTACAGGAACGCATTCTTCACATCGATCTGCCGAAGTGGTAGGTGACGTGCGGCTGCGATGGCGAGCAGAATTCTGATGGACGTGTGACGGCTGACCGGTGCAAATGTCTGGTCGAAATCAATCCCGTGCCTCTGATCGTAGCCGCGCACCACCCAGCGCGCCTTAAATCGCTCGATCGTTCCGTCAGCTCTTGTCTTCACGCGGAAGACCCATTTGCCGGAGAGGATCCTTCTGCCCTTCACTGCTGCACGGTCGACGAGCACCCAAGTGTCGCGCGACTCAAGCGCCCGAATCTCCTCATCCATTGCTTCGCGCCACTCCTTGCTGTGTGGGCCTGTGAGAGCTTGCCGTGGGTTCTGAGAAGAAACGAGGAATGGAATGACTAAAGGAAAGTTGGGTACAAAAGCAAACCCTACACTATAGCCTACAGTAGCTATGTCATATAAATCTGACACACCCCCATAGGCAAAGTGGGGGAGAACAAGGGGTCACAAGACCAGTCAAGCAAAGCAAAACAAGCTCAGGGTGGATCACAAAGTCACCACACATTCCGAGCACAAGTTCAAGGCCACAAGGCCAGTTCACATGCAGGATTGCATATATATATAAGGCTAGACAAGCAAGAGCAGGTGTATATATATATGCAACAGTACAAGCAAGGTCAAGGGGTGAGCAAGTGAGGCAAGGTAGGCACAAGACCCAGCTGAGTACAGAAGCGCTGATGATCACAAGGGCCTTGGTGAAGATATCAGCAGTGTTGGCCTCAGAGGCCACGTACGCAAGCCGTAGCTGACCACGCTGCTGTAGCTCACGAGCAAGGAAGTAGCGGAGAGCAATGTGCTTCGTTCTGTGCTCCAGTCTCTGCTCTCGACACAAGGCCAGCATGGCCTTGTTGTCTACGTACAGCACTGGAGGAGAACGAGGCGGCTCTCCGAGGTCAGTGAGCAGGTAGGTGAGCCAGCGAAGCTCCTGTGCAGCCATGGCCCCGGCGTAGATCTCAGCCTCACAACTGGAGCCGAGAACAGAAGACGAGCGGGTAGCCCGCCACGAAACAGAGCCGGAACCAAGGCTGAAGGTGTAACCCTGTGACGACCGCTGTGTAGCCTGGTCGTCAGCCCAAGAAGCGTCTGCGTGCCCAGTGAAGACCACTGGACTCTGCCCTCCAAGCACAAGCCCCATGCCCGACGTACTGCACAAGTAGCGCAACACCCTCTTCGCTGCAGCCATGTGCTCCGGTCTGTGTCTCCCAGGAGCAACATAGCGTGCAAGAATGCTAAGAGGGTATGCAAGGTCAGGTCGTATGCAGGTCATCAGGTACATGAGGCAGCCAACAAGCTCTGGGTACGGGCCACTCGACTCTACGGACTCATCCGAAGGCAGAGCTGAGAGCGAGTGGCGAGTAGGCAGAGGAGTGGCCTGAGGCGAGGAGTACGTGAAGCCGAAGCGCTGAAGGACCTGCTGCACCATGTGTGACTGAGTCAGGGTAATGGTGCGGCGTGCTCTGTCCCGGGTGATCTGCAAGCCAAGGTAGCTGCGCAGTTCACCCAGGTCTGTGCACGTGTGTCTCTTCTGCAGCTCGGACTTCACGTGGGCGAGTCCAGCAGTGTCAGCTGTGGCGAAGACCAAGTCGTCGACGTACACGAGGATGTAGAACGGCGGCAAAGAAGTGTCGGTGCGCAGAAACAGCGACGGGTCGGCAGTAGAGGGAGCAAACCCAAGAGCCGCAAGTGTAGTCCTCAGTGTGTCGTGCCACTCACGCGGTGCCTGGCGGAGACCGTAGACTGGCCGCCGGAGGCTCCACTGGGTGCCAGGAGGAAAGGACCCAGTGAAGCCAGGTGGGCGACGCAGCCAGATCTCCTCGTGCAGGCTGCCCTGCAAGAAAGCAGTGCTGAAGTCAAGAGAGTGCAGCTCGTAGTCGCGGTGAGCAGCTATGTGCAGCAGTACCCGAAGAGTGGTCATCTTCGGGGTGGGAGAGAAGGTCTGAAAGTAGTCAACTCCCTGCCGCTGACTGAAGCCACGAGCCACGTAACGCGCCTTGAAGACAGGCGGAGAACCCGGCGGCCGCTTCACTCTGAAAATCCACATGCCACTGACGATGTTCGCCCCAGGCGGGGGAACCTCGTCAACGTAGGTGCCTGTGGACTTCCAGGAAGCCATCTCTGCGTCCATAGCTGCCTGCCACTGAGAGGAGTAGGGACCCTCTATCACCTCCGCGTAAGAGCGCGGAGTCGGGATGTCAAGTGCATCCGGGTCTCCCTCAGGGGTAAGCAGTACGGACACGAGATGAGGTGAAGCAGCAGCCAGACACTGGAACTCCTCCTGCCTGTCCTCAAGGACGTCCGTGCCAAGGGCACACTCACCCCCGACGGACGGAGGACAGACAGACTCAGACTCAGCAACAAGACTAGCAGCGTAGTCTAGACGACAGCGAGCAGCAAAGTCGACGAGCTCAGCAACTAGGGCAGACGCAGCAGTGGACTCAAAGGAAGGGTCAGTGACAACAGTAGCAAGGAGACGCGTGACAGTCGGACTGGCAGCACGAAGGGAGTCCGACTCCGGGTCAGGAAGAGCAGGAAGAGAGGACTCAGGAGGAGAAGGCAAAGGGGCACGCAGAGGAGCAGTGGACGGACGCAGAGACATCCGGTGCGTGCCAGGGACAGGAGGAGGACGCTGACGCGAACCACGACCACTAGTGCGAGCAGCACGGACAGGCGACGCAGGGCGAGACGCAGGCTCACGACGCTCAGTAAGACCTCCAGTAGGACCAGTGTAGGGAGAAGGAGCGGGCAGTGGGGAGGCCGGCTGTAACTGGAACTGTGACGGGACAGGCTGTGGACACTCTAAGGGAGGAGGAGGACCAGTAGAAGGCGGGAGACCAAGAACCTGCTGAAGGAGCGGAACGAAGTACGGCCGAGGCCGCGCGGCGACTCCAGACACAGCAGGGACAGCACCAGTACCCCCAGCGGCAGCACCAGCGCCAGCAGCACCTCCAGCTCCAGTACCTCCAGCAGCACCAGTAGCACCCCCAGTAGGACCGCCTCCAGGACCGACAGCAGTAGCCTCAGCGCCAACACCCTCAGCAGCTCCAGCTCCAGTCGTACCCGCAGGCCCAGCAGCTCCAGTACTCCCAGTACGAGCACCTCCGGGACCCGCGGCACCAGCACCCTCAGCAGCCGAAGAACCTCCAGCTCCAGCAGCACGCCTCCAGCGCCGGGCAAACCACTCGCGCAGCTCCTGTGGAGAGAGTGGCTCCCGCCAAGACGAAGCACCCGGAGAACCTCCAGGCTCAGCACCGCCAGACGCCACACGAGCAGGCCCAACTCCCTCAGGCTCCGCACCCCCAGGCTCAGCACCTCCAGGCGTAGCACCCCCAGGCTCAGCACCCCCAGGCTCAGCACCCCCAGTAGTAGCACCCCCAGGCTCAGCACCCCCAGGCTCAGGACCCCCAGTAGTAGCACCCTCAGGCTCAGCACCCCCAGGCGTAGCACCCACACGCTCAGCACCCCCAGAGTCAGCACCCCCAGGCTCAGCACCCTCAGCAGCACCAGAGTCACCAGTAACCTTGACAGGCTCGACTGCGTCTACCTGGGACACACCTGAAGGGGCAGGACCCTGAGGGGGGAGGGGGTCTACCGGGGGGGGACCTGGCACAAGGAAGAGCGGTGGCGGGGGGAGGGACGGAGTGCGGTAGGGGAAGAGGCGGTAGTAGGGGACCGACTCGTCAAACGTGACGTCCTGGGAGGACAGAACACGGCGAGAGGTGGGGTGGTAGAACTGCCACCCTGGCGCGTCAGGGGGGAAGCCAAGGAAGACGCAAGGAGCAGCACGAGGGGACAGCTTGTCCGCAGACAAGTCGCGGACAAACGCCCGAGATCCCCAGACACGGAACGCAGACGCATCGCCAACCTTCCCCGTCCACAGCAAATCTGGGGAGGTCTCCGGCATGGAGACCCTGGGGTGAAGGTTGATCTGATGCGCCGCGTACCGAACCGCAAACGGCCACAGAAAATGGGGGGCAGCCGCATGCATCATGGACGTACGGGCGACGTCCATGACCATGCCAATGCGGCGCTCAGCAATCCCATTTTGCTGTGGAGAGTCCGGAAGCGTGAAGGTCTGGCGGATGCCTCGTGCACGACAGTAGGCTCGCAGAAGGCCAGAGGAGAACTCTCCACCTCTGTCAGAGTGCAGACGCAGAACAGGAAAGTCCGAGCCGAAGCTCTGCCTGAGCTGGAGACGAGCTGCACGGATCCAGTCGATCAACACCTAAGTGACATCACCCTTGCTGCGCAAGGGGAAGACTGTGGTGTAACGCGAGTAGTCGTCAACCACCAGCAGGAAGTAGCGCTCGTGACCCTGTCCACGGATGCGGGCCGGGCCCCACACGTCCATGTGAAGCGTCTGCAGCGGGGCCTCTGTCGGAGGAAACTGGGAGGAGTGAGGGGCAGCCCGCTGCCGCCCCTCGACACAGGGGACGCAGGTAGGGCCAGGCCCCGGAGGAAGGGGAGGGAGGGACCGGGGAAGACCAGAGACAAGGACACGGGAGGCCATGCCTCGGAGACGAAGCAGGGAGGGGTGACCAAGGCGGTGGTGCCAGAGGAGAGTCTCGTGAGACAGAAGGCGACACGAACAGGGGGCAGACTCAGGACCAGACCTGGACGCTGCAGCAAACACCTGACCCGACGCAGCTACCTGACCAGACGCAGTGACTGGAGGAGACGCAGTGGTCAGGGTGTACAGGCTCGACCCCGGCCGACGTGTAAACGTGGCCAGGTGTCGGCCTGTCCGAGCGTCCGTGCAGTGGGTCACCCGCTGACTCGCAGGAGTGAACTGGTGAACCCCCGCATCCTGTAGGTCAGCACCACTCACCAAGTTCGTAGAGAACGAGGGGAGGTAAAGACCAGACAGGGTGCTAGAGGGGGCCGCCGGACACGGGAGGACAGTGGAGAAGTGAGCAAGGACAGGACCCCCAGAGGGGTCTGCCAGAGAGACTGCAACTGGCCGGCCAAGCGGCGTGAGTGTGGTGCGGTCTCGAAAGAAGGAGCGAGAAGCCCCCGAGTCAAGGGTGAAGGTGTGGGAGGCCGAAGCCGACGCAGAACCTGAGAGAGCAGACTCACCAGCACCTGAGGGAGCAGACGCACCTAGAGCAGCAGCCTCGCTAGCACCTAGAGCAGCAGCCTCACCAGTACCTAGAGCAGCAGACTCAATGCCCGGGTCGGGCGGAAAACACCGGTAACAGTCACCCTCATCACTAATAGTCACAGTATACATGGCAGCAAGAACAGCATCAAAGTCAAGGTCAAAGACAGCTACACCCGCCCTAGACAGCTCACCCCAGCGGGGGATCTCAGTGGCCTCAGGGAACTGGTGACGCCAAGCGTCCGTCAGGCGGCCAAAGCAGCGCTGGGTGGAGTGCGCACCCCAGCACTGCTCACCCGCGCGGTCTCCAGTGCGTAGGACGTAGGTGCACGGACCAGTACCCCCACCCCGCTGGCGTGCAGCGTACCACTCAAGGAGCTGCTGAGGGGGGGGGATGTCACGAGTGCGCTGCTGCTGCTGCTGCTGCTGCTGCTGGCGCTGACCACCACCGGAGCCGACCCTCTGCGCAGCGCCACCCCGACCAGCTCCACCTCCTCCGCCGCCGCCTCCTCCACCGCCGCCACCTCCGCTCCCACCGCCACCGCCGCCGCCGCCTCCGCCTCCACTGCCGCCACCGACACCTCCACCCCCGCCACCACCCCCACCGCCACCCCCACCCCCTCCACCGCCTCCACCGCCGCCTCCACCGCCCCCGCTAGCTCCTCCAGTGCCCCTGCCCCCCTTGCCCTTGCCAGGGCGGCGTCTCCCGCTAGGGGTAGACGCCGCACCGACCGACTCAAGCCCAACGAGGTCGGCCGCAGCAGCAGAGGCAACAGAGGGCAAAAGGGGGGAGGGGGAACACCCCTCAAAGATGGGGGTGCGAGGGTCACCACGAGAGGCTCCTACAGCTACTATGCTCTTTTTTGCTGCTAGGAGGGCCTTCTCGAGGAGGTCAACGGTGAGAGTGGTGGGGCAAACTGAGAGGAAGTGGTCCCTGACTACGCGAAGGGAGTCAGGGAGCCGGGTGACTATGTAGTAGAGGGTGATGTACATGGGGGGGGGGTTCTTGGCGCAGAACTCAGCAGGAAGCGCAGCGCGGTAGCGAGTGTCACTAGTGCGGAGGTGCGTAATGAGGTCAGCGACTGTGGGAAAGGCAGCAAGGTCAGGGAAGAGGTACGGTAGCATGAGGCGGCTCAGTGCAGCAGTGGCAGGGGAGGAGTAGCGCGCAACTACAGCGTCGTACAAGGTCTGGGCACTCTTGTGCTGGCTAAAGTGCGCACGCTCAGAGGTAGGCAGGTGGCGACGCACAGCAAGACGTGCAGCAGCATCGCGAGTGGCCCACTGTGAGCGAACAGTGGCGTCGGCATCAGCAGCAGGGGCAGGAGAGGCACCAGAGGTGAGGTCAAAGAGGGAGAGACCGTCTGCCCTATCGCACTGTAGGAAAAGCTGCAGGTCATCTACCCAGACGTCAAAGTCAATGGCCCGACCCTCAGCGTCAAAAGCGAGGACACTAGGGGTAGCCATGACAGCAGTAGACTAGCAGCGCGAACAGTAGGGTAAGGGCAGTGCAGTGACAGAGGCGCTGCTCTTACCAGACAGGGCGGCTCGGGTGGCTCGGCGGCTCAGCGGCTCGGCAACTCGGCGGCTCGGGCGGCTCGGGCGGCTCGGCGGTACGGCGGCTCGGCAGCAACAGCGGCTCGGCGACTCGGCGGCTCGGGTGGCTCGGGCGGCTCGGCGGTACGGCGGCTCGGCAGCACGGGCGGCTCAGGTGGCGCGGCGGCTCGGGCGGCTCGGGTGGATCGGGCAGCTCGGCAGCAGCTCGGCGGCGCCGGCGGCTCGGTGGTGACGGCGGGGCCGCGCGGGGAGCGGCGGCGGGGCCGGGTGGAGCGGCGCCGGTAGGGCCGAGGCGCAGCGGCGGGTGCAGTCAGCGGCGGCAGCAGCTGCGGCCCCGAGGGAGGTGGTGGCGGCTGCTGCTGGCGACGGCTGCGGCTGCTGCTGCAGGGACTGCGGCGGCCGCTGCTGTAGGGACTGCGGCGGCTGCTGCGGCAGGGGCGGCGACGGCGGGCCGGAGGGGGGCGGCGACAGGGCCGCGAGAGGCCGCGAAGGGCGGCGAAGGGGCCGTGAAGGGCGGCGCGAGGGGCCGCGGAGGGCGGCGACGGGCCGTGATAGGGCGGCGCGAGGGGCCGCGGAGGGCGGCGACGGGCCGTAGGGGGCCGTGAGGGGCCGCGGGAGGGGCCGTAAGGGGCGTAAAGGGCCGCGCGAGGGGCCGTAAGGGACGGCGCGAGGGGCCGTAAGGGGCCGCTAAGGGCGGCGCGAGGGGCCGACGGGCGGCGCGAGGGGCCGTAAGGGGCTGTAAGGGCGGCGCGAGGGGCCGTAAGGGTGGCACGAGGGGCCGTAAGGGCGGCGCAAGGGGCCGTGAGAGGGGCCGCTAAGGGCGACGCGAAGGGGCCGCGAGGGGCCGTGAGAGGGCGCGACGGTAGGGAGGGCACACAGGGCGCGACTCGGGCAGGAGCGAAGCGCGCTCCGGGCAGGAAAAAAAAAAAATTTTCGTGGTGGGCCCTAGGAAGTGTTCCCACTAGGGAACCTGCTCGATACCATGAGAAGAAACGAGGAATGGAATGACTAAAGGAAAGTTGGGTACAAAAGCAAACCCTAGAAAACTGTACCCCATATGTGCTACCCCACTATAGCCTACAGTAGCTATGTCATATAAATCTGACAGGTTCTTAGGCTCGATGATGCGCGGAGCAGGGGAAACGGCAGCGTGCAGTCCCAGGAGTTGAAGGCCAGTGATGGTGCTGTCATGGCGATGTTGGGTGACGACTTCCTGCACGTCGTCATCGTCGCTTTCTGGTTCAGGCGGTGCTGGTGGTGCTGCATCTCCGCCGCTTCCACTTCCCCCTGCTGCGCCTCGCTGTGCCTCCTGTTGCGCCCGCTCCTCCTTCTCCTGAATCATCGTCGTCGTCGTCGTCGTCGCGGCGATCGCCCCTTGTGAACTCTCCTCTGGGGTCCTGCTGCAGAATTGCCGCTGCAGCTTCGTCCTCAGGTGAAGCGTAGCTGTGGCCTTCGTTGGCGTAGACGCGGTTCGTGTTCGTCTGCTCGTCGTCGCGGAATTGTTGCAGAAACAGCCGCTCGTAGAAGATGACGTCGCGTGCATTCTTGATTTTCTGGCTCAGGAGATCCAGGATAATCCATGCCTTGTGTTCGTGACTGATGCCGAGGTGGATTCCCCAGCGCGCGCGGCTCTTGAACTTCCCGATGGTTGATGTTGGCGGTCGGTATTGAACCATGCACCCCCAGACGCGGAGCATGGAGGTGTCTCCCTTTCTTCCCATCCATTTCACATGCGGCGAGGACTTCGCCTGCCGCATTAGCGCCCGCACCTTCGTCATGAGTGTGCGATTCGTGCGTTCTGCTACGCCCTGCTGCTGATGCGCGTAGGGGAGAGAGATGTGATGCTCGATCCCCTTTTGCGCGAGGAAATCCTGCAGCTCCTTGCTCCTGAACTCCGCTGCGCCATCAGACTGCCAGATCTTCAATTTCTCCCCAGATTGCCGCTGCGCGTGCGCCAGCTACAGGCGGAAAGCTTCGTAGGCTCTGCTGCGTGCTTCCACGTTTACGACCCATACGTGACGTGTTCCGGCATCGACGAAGGTGAGTGTGTAGAGCTCGTCGTTGATGCCGCAGTGACCTACGTTGAGGAAATCACTGTAAACCTTCTCCAGCTTGGCGTAGCGATTGGTTCCTGGGTCGAGTAGGGGGAAGGGCTGGTGACTCAGCGCTGCTTCGGGGCAGACGGTGCAGCTGCGCGGGTGAGTTCCTCCTCTCACTTCGGAGCCATCAGGGCGCAGCAGTGCGCCAGGTGCGAAGACGCCGGCTTCGATGCAGTTCTTCAGAGTCACGCGCGAAGGGTGGCCTAGGCGTTGATGCCAGATGGCGTCGTCGGCGCGGAATCCGGAGGTGCGCATGTAGCGCGCAAGTGCAGCTGCGGGGTCTTCGTCAGGTGCCGGTGCAGGTGTAGGCGTTGCTCCCTCGGTCTCTTCTTCTTCCTCGTTCGCCGTCGTTAGCATGAGTGCGAGAAATTCTCTGTCGCGGATGATGGAGTAAGGGATATTGGTTCCGGGGATCGTACCAAGGATGTAGGTTTGTTCGCGCGGTTCAGGGGCAGGTCCGTAGACGGTGCGTCGCGGGGTGAGTGGTTCACTACCCCAGTCGATGGTGTCCCAGGGGTCACTACCTGAAGGGATGTCAGGTGGCGGTGGTCCTAGTGCAGGGCGGCGTGGAGGACGTCCGAGAGGGACAATAGGAGGTTCAACCTCAACTTGCGCAGGTTCTGCTTCCTCTTCCCCCCTTTGTTCCTCGCGGAAGGCTCCCCAGCCGCTCGTCTCGCCTCCTTGTGCGGCGCCCCATCCACCGATGTTGTCGCCTGTTGCGGCGCCCCATCCGCCGGTTGCATCGCCCCATCCGCTAGTTGCGGCACCCCAACCGCTTGTGTCGCTCGTTCCCCAACCGCTGGCGCCCCCCCACCCCACTTCATTGGAGGCGCTTTCCTCGTCCTTTTCCCAGGCGAGTGTCAGAGTTATTTGACATAGCTACTGTAGGCTATAGTGGAGTAGCACATATGGGGTACAGTTTCCTAGGGTTTGCCTTTTGTACCCAACTTTCACTTAGTCATTTCATTTCCTGTTTTCTTGATTCACATGGTATTAGAGCGGGTTCCTACATGGGACCGTTCCTTCCTAAGGGCCCACCATAAGAATTTTTTTTTTAGCTGCCCACGCACATTGCGCCCTGCCCTAAAATTTTTTTAGCGGCCCCTACGCTGCCCCTACGCGGCCCCTACGCCGCCTCCCACGCGCCCCCTATGCGGCCCCTGGCGGCGCCCTGACGAGGCCCCTGCCGGCGCCCTATCGCGGCCCCTGACGCGCCCCCTGGTGGCGCCCTGACGCGGCCCCTGGCGGCGCCTGACGCGGCCCTGACGCGGCCTGACGCGGCCCCTGGCGGCGCCCTGACGCGGCCCCTGCCGCGGCCCTGAAGCGGCCCCTGACGCGGCCCTGACGCGGCTCTGCCGCGGCCCTGACGCGGCCCTGACGCGGCCCTGCCGCGGCCCCTGGCGGCGCCCTGACGCGGCCCCTGACGCGGCGCCCTGACGCGGCCCCTGCCGCGGCCCTGACGCGGCCCTGCCGCGGCCCCTGACGCGGCCCTGACGCGGCCTGCTGCGGCCCCTGCCGCGGCCCTGAAGCGGCCCCTGACGCGGCTCTGCCGCGGCCCTGACGCGGCCCTGACGCTGCCCCTGACGCGGCCCCTGCCGCGGCCCCTTGCGCGGCCCTGACGCGGCCCTGCCGCGGCCCCTGGCGGCGCCCTGACGCGGCCCCTGACGCGGCGCCCTGACGCGGCCCTGTCGCGGCCCCTGACGCGGCCCCTGCCGCGGCCCCTGACGCGACCCCTGACGCGGCCCCTGTCGCGGCCCCTGACGCGGCCCCGCCACCTACCTTTCCGGCCCCGCCTCCTCCTCTCAGCGGCCCCGCCGCCTCCCCTCAGCGGCCCCGCCGCCTCCTCCCAACGGCCCCGGACGCCGCCCTCTCAGCGGCCCCGCCGAGCAGCCCAGCAGCCTAGCCGCCCAGCAGCTGAGCCACCGAGCCGCCCAGCAGCCGAGCCGCCGAGCCGCCCAGCAGCCGAGCCGCCCAGCAGCAGAGCCGCCGAGCCGCCCAGCAGCCGAGCCGCCGAGCCGCCCAGCAGCCGAGCCGCCCAGCAGCCGAGTCGCCGAGCCGCCCTGCAGCCGAGCCGCCCGAGCCGCCCTGTCCGGTAAGAGCAGCGCCTCTCTCACAGCACTGCCCTCACCCCACTGTTTGCGCTGCTAGTCTACTGCTGTCATGGCTACCCCTAGTGTCCTCGCTTTTGACGCTGAGGGTCGGGCCATTGACTTTGACGTCTGGATAGATGACCTGCAGCTTTTCTTACAGTGCGATAGGGCAGACGGCCTCTCCCTCTTTGACCTCACTTCTGGTGCCTCTCCTGCCCCCGCCACTGATGCTGACGCAACTGTTCGCTCCCAGTGGGCCACGCGCGATGCTGCTGCACGTCTTGCTGTGCGTCGCCACCTGCCTACCTCTGAGCGTGCGCACTTTAGCCAGTACAAGAGTGCTCAGACCTTGTACGACGCTGTAGTTGCACGCTACTCCTCCCCTGCCACTGCTGCACTGAGTCGCCTCATGCTACCGTACCTCTTCCCTGACCTTGCTGCCTTTCCAACAGTCGCTGACCTCATTACGCACCTACGCACTAGTGACACTCGCTACCGCGCTGCGCTTCCTGCTGAGTTCTGCGCCAAGAACCCCCCCCCCATGTACATCACCCTCTACTACATAGTCACCCGGCTCCCTGACTCCCTTCGCGTAGTCAGGGACCACTTCCTCTCAGTTTGCCCCACCACTCTCACCGTTGACCTCCTCGAGAAGTCCCTCCTAGCAGCAGAGAAGAGCATAGTGGCTGTAGGAGCCTCTCGTGGTGACCCTCGCACCCCCATCTTTGAGGGGTGTTCCCCCTCCCCCCTTTTGCCCTCTG
The DNA here is from genome assembly GCA_947471745.1 of Closterium sp. Naga37s-1. Classification (NCBI taxonomy): domain Eukaryota; kingdom Viridiplantae; phylum Streptophyta; class Zygnematophyceae; order Desmidiales; family Closteriaceae; genus Closterium; species Closterium sp. Naga37s-1. Next base: position 46,000 of record CANJKZ010000866.1, read on the forward strand.
TTGCCTCTGCTGCTGCGGCCGACCTCGTTGGGCTTGAGTCGGTCGGTGCGGCGTCTACCCCTAGCGGGAGACGCCGCCCTGGCAAGGGCAAGGGGGGCAGGGGCGCTGGAGGAGCTAGCGGGGGCGGTGGAGGCGGCAGTGGAGGCGGTGGAGGAGGTGGGGGTGGCGGTGGGGGTGGTGGCGGGGGTGGAGGTGTCGGTGGCGGCAGTGGAGGCGGAGGCGGCAGCGGCAGTGGCGGAGGGAGCGGAGGTGGCGGCGGTGGAGGAGGAGGCGGCGGAGGAGGTGGAGCTGGTCGGGGTGGCGCTGCGCAGAGGGTCGGCTCCGGTGGTGGTCAGCGCCAGCAGCAGCAGCAGCAGCAGCAGCGCACTCGTGACATCCCCTCCCCTCAGCAGCTCCGTGAGTGGTACACTGCACGCCAGAGGGGTGGGGGTACTGGTCCGTGCACCTACGTCCTCCGCACCGGCGACCGCGCGGGTGAGCAGTGCTGGGGTGCGCACTCCACCCAGCGCTGCTTTGGCCGCCTGACGGACGCTTGGCGTCACCAGTTCCCTGAGGCCACTGAGATCCCCCGCTGGGGTGAGCTGTCTAGGGCGGGTGTAGCTGTCTTTGACCTTGACTTTGATGCTGTTCTTGCTGCCATGTATACTGTGACTATTAGTGATGAGGGTGACTGTTACCGGTGTTTTCCGCCCGACCCGGGCATTGAGTCTGCTGCTCTAGGTACTGGTGAGGCTGCTGCTCTAGGTGCTAGCGAGGCTGCTGCTCTAGGTGCGTCTGCTCCCTCAGGTGCTGGTGAGTCTGCTCTCTCAGGTTCTGCGTCGGCTTCGGCCTCCCACACCTTCACCCTTGACTCGGGGGCTTCTCGCTCCTTCTTTCGAGACCGCACCACACTCACGCCGCTTAGCCGGCCAGTTGCAGTCTCTCTGGCAGACCCCTCTGGGGGTCCTGTCCTTGCTCACTTCTCCACTGTCCTCCCGTGTCCGGCGGCCCCCTCTGGCACCCTGTCTGGTCTTTACCTTCCCTCGTTCTCTACGAACTTGGTGAGTGGTGCTGACCTACAGGATGCGGGGGTTCACCAGTTCACTCCTGCGAGTCAGCGGGTGACCCACTGCACGGACGCTCGGACAGGCCGACACCTGGCCACGTTTACCCGTCGGCCGGGGTCGAGCCTGTACACCCTGACCACTGCGTCTCCTCCAGTCACTACGTCTGGTCAGGTAGCTGCGTCGGGTCAGGTGTTTGCTGCAGCGTCCAGGTCTGGTCCTGAGTCTGCCCCCTGTTCGTGTCGCCTCCTGTCTCACGAGACTCTCCTCTGGCACCACCGCCTTGGTCACCCCTCCCTGCTTCGTCTCCGAAGCATGGCCTCCCGTGTCCTTGTCTCTGGTCTTCCCCGGTCCCTCCCTCCCCTTCCTCAGGGGCCTGGCCCTACCTGCGTCCCCTGTGTCGAGGGGCGGCAGCGGGCTGCCCCTCACTCCTCCCAGTTTCCTCCGACAGAGGCCCCCCTGCAGACGCTTCACATGGATGTGTGGGGCCCGGCCCGCGTCCGTGGACAGGGTCACGAGCGCTACTTCCTGCTGGTGGTTGACGACTACTCGCGTTACACCACAGTCTTCCCCTTGCGCAGCAAGGGTGATGTCACTGAGGTGTTGATCGACTGGATCCGCGCAGCTCGTCTCCAGCTCAGGCAGAGCTTCGGCTCGGACTTTCCTGTTCAGCGTCTGCACTCTGACAGAGGTGGAGAGTTCTCCTCTGGCCTTCTGCGAGCCTACTGTCGTGCACGAGGCATCCGCCAGACCTTCACGCTTCCGGACTCTCCACAGCAAAATGGGATTGCTGAGCGCCGCATTGGCATGATCATGGATGTCGCCCGTACGTCCATGATGCATGCGGCTGCCCCCCATTTTCTGTGGCCGTTTGCGGTTCGGTACGCGGCGCATCAGATCAACCTTCACCCCAGGGTCTCCATGCCGGAGACCTCCCCAGCTTTGCTGTGGACGGGGAAGGTTGGCGATGCGTCTGCGTTCCGTGTCTGGGGATCTCGGGCGTTTGTCCGCGACTTGTCTGCGGACAAGCTGTCCCCTCGTGCTGCTCCTTGCGTCTTCCTTGGCTTCCCCCCTGACGCGCCAGGGTGGCAGTTCTACCACCCCACCTCTCGCCGTGTTCTGTCCTCCCAGGACGTCACGTTTGACGAGTCGGTCCCCTACTACCGCCTCTTCCCCTACCGCACTCCGTCCCTCCCCCCGCCACCGCTCTTCCTTGTCCCAGGTCCCCCCCCGGTAGACCCCCTCCCCCCTCAGGGTCCTGCCCCTTCAGGTGTGTCCCAGGTAGACGCAGTCGAGCCTGTCGAGGTTACTGGTGACTCTGGTGCTGCTGAGGGTGCTGAGCCTGGGGGTGCTGACTCTGGGGGTGCTGAGCGTGGGGGTGCTACGCCTGGGGGTGCTGAGCCTGAGGGTGCTACTACTGGGGGTGCTGAGCCTGGGGGTGCTGAGCCTGGGAGTGCTACGCCTGGGGGTGCTACGCCTGGAGGTGCTGAGCCTGGGGGTGCGGAGCCTGAGGGAGCTGGGCCTGCTCGTGTGGCGTCTGGCGGTGCTGAGCCTGGAGGTTCTCCGGGTGCTTCGTCTCGACGGGAGGCACTCTCTCCACAGGAGCTGCGCGAGTGGTTTGCCCGGCGCTGGAGGCGTGCTGCTGGAGCTGGAGGTTCTTCGGCTGCTGAGGGTGCTGGTGCCGCGGGTCCCGGAGGTGCTCGTACTGGGAGTACTGGAGCTGCTGGGCCTGCGGGTACGACTGGAGCTGGATGTCAGAATATTATGCTCTAGCCTGTAGTGGGGTGCTCTATAGCGAGTACAACCCTTCTAGGGTTTGCTATTTGTATCCTCATTCTTGCTAGTGCAATCCTCTCTCCTTCTTTGCCTAAACTGTTTCTTGCCTAGCTAGGGCTTTCCTAGCTATGGCGCCTTCTTCTACTGCTTACTTTCATATGGTATCAGAGCGATATGCTCCTGGCCTGTGGGCCCCACCTCACTGCTTCCGCTGCTACTGCTACTCCCTGTCCGCGGCGCGCCCCGTGGTGCGCGGCGTCGAAATTAGGGTTTTTCAGCCCGCCGTGCGCCCCGAGGCGCGCGGCGGTTTTCTGCCCGCCGTGCGCCCCGAGGCGCGCGGCGGTTTTCTGCCCGCCGTGCGCCCCGAGGCGCGCGACGGGTTTCTGCCCCGTCACTCGGCGCGTCGCCCCCAGGAGGCGCTACGACGGGCGACGGGGACCCGCGCGTCGCCCCCCGTCGCCCGTCGTGGCCTGCGCGCGGCCCGTACAGCCGGCGCGCGGCCCGTACGGGCTGCGCCAGGCCCGCGCGCGGCCCGTACGGGCTGCGCCAGGCCCGCGCGCGGCCCGTACGGGCTGCGCCAGGCCCGCGCGCGGCCCGTACGGGCTGCGCCAGGCCCGCGCGCGGCTCGGGCCGCCTGCGCGCGGTTCGGGAGGCTGTGCCAGGCCCGTGGGCGGCCCGTTCTTCGCTGCCCCTGTCCTCCCCGCTGTCCCCCGTGCTTCTGAAGGCGCCCCACCCCTCCTTCTGCCCGTTCTCCTGGATTAGGGTTTGGGGGTGGGGGGTATGGGGGTGCAGCTTCTGTGTGCCGTTCCCTGCTCCTCCTCCTCCTCCGTCTCCCTGTGCTGCAGCTGCCGCTGAGGGGGGGTGGACCTGTTGGAGCCGTCGGAGTGGTACTAAGGGAGGGTGAAGGGGGAGTGGAGCTAGGGGTGAAGCAGGGGGTGTGTGTCAGGGGGGGTGGTACTGTTTGGGGGAGGTTGAACGGAGGTTGCCGTCGTGTCGCCAGCAGCACCTGTAGTCCGGGGAGTTGCTCCGGTAGCCCAGTCGTAGCCACCTGTGCCAGTCGCCCGTGGGTCCGTTGCTCGTCTGCCGCTACTTTTAGCCGCGGGGCCAGTTACTCCAGTAGTCCGGAGCGCTGTTCCGGTAGCCGCTGTGCCAGTGTGCCTCCTGTTGCCCGTGTGTCTGCAGCTTCAGCCGTCGCCTCCTATCTCCTCTCCTCTCACTGTCCCTCCTCCTCCTCACTTGCCCGTTGTGACTACCACTAGCTTTGCTCATAATTGTGAACTTTAAACTATTGCTTCCTGAACTTGTGCTCAGAATGTATGGTGACATTGTGATCCACCCTGAGCTTGTTCTGCTTTGCTTGCTCTGCTGATTACACCCCACTTTGGCTATGGGGGTGTGTCAGAATATTATGCTCTAGCCTGTAGTGGGGTGCTCTATAGCGAGTACAACCCTTCTAGGGTTTGCTATTTGTATCCTCATTCTTGCTAGTGCAATCCTCTCTCCTTCTTTGCCTAAACTGTTTCTTGCCTAGCTAGGGATTTCCTAGCTATGGCGCCTTCTTCTACTGCTTACTTTCATACTGGAGCTGCTGAGGGTGTTGGCGCTGAGGCTACTGCTGTCGGTCCTGCAGGCGGTCCTGCTGGGGGTGCTGGAGCTGGAGGTACTGCTGGCGCTGGTGCTGCCGCTGGGGGTACTGGTGCTGTCCCTGCTGTGTCTGGAGTCGCCACACGGCCTAGGCCGTACTTCGTTCCGCTCCTTCAGCAGGTTCTTGGTCTCCCGCCTTCTCCTGGTCCTCCTCCTCCCTTAGAGTGTCCACAGCCTGTCCCGTCACAGTTACAGTTACAGCCGGCCTCCCCACTGCCCGCTCCTTCTCCCTACACTGGTCCTACTGGAGGTCTTGCTGAGCGTCGTGAGCCTGCGTCTCGCCCTGCGTCGCCTGTCCGTGCTTCTCGCACTAGTGGTCGTGGTTCGCGTCAGCGTCCTCCTCCTGTCCCTGGCACGCACCGGATGTCTCTGCGTCCGTCCACTGCTCCTCTGCGTGCCCCTTTGCCTTCTCCTCCTGAGTCCTCTCTTCCTGCTCTTCCTGACCCGGAGTCGGACTCTCTTCGTGCTGCCAGTCCTACTGTCACGCGTCTCCTTGCTACTATTGTCACTGACCCTTCCTTTGAGTCCACTGCTGCGTCTGCCCTAGTTACTGAGCTCGTCGACTTTGCTGCTCGCTGTCGTCTAGACTACGCTGCTAGACTTGTTGCTGAGTCTGAGTCTGTCTGTCCTCCGTCCGTCGGGGGTGAGTGTGCCCTTGGCACGGACGTCCTTGAGGACAGGCAGGAGGAGTTCCAGTGTTTGGCTGCTGCTTCACCTCATCTCGTGTCCGTACTGCTTACCCCTGAGGGAGACCCGGATGCACTTGACATCCCGACTCCGCGCTCTTACGCGGAGGCGATAGAGGGTCCCTACTCCTCTCAGTGGCAGGCAGCTATGGACGCAGAGATGGCTTCCTGGAAGTCCACAGGCACCTACGTTGACGAGGTTCCCCCGCCTGGGGCGAACATCGTCAGTGGCATGTGGATTTTCAGGGTGAAGCGGCCGCCGGGTTCTCCGCCTGTCTTCAAGGCGCGTTACGTGGCTCGTGGCTTCAGTCAGCGGCAGGGAGTTGACTACTTTCAGACCTTCTCTCCCACCCCGAAGATGACCACTCTTCGGGTACTGCTGCACATAGCTGCTCACCGCGACTACGAGCTGCACTCTCTTGACTTCAGCACTGCTTTCTTGCAGGGCAGCCTGCACGAGGAGATCTGGCTGCGTCGCCCACCTGGCTTCACTGGGTCTTTTCCTCCTGGCACCCAGTGGAGCCTCCGGCGGCCAGTCTACGGTCTCCGCCAGGCACCGCGTGAGTGGCACGACACACTGAGGACTACACTTGCGGCTCTTGGGTTTGCTCCCTCTACTGCCGACCCGTCGCTGTTTCTGCGCACCGACACTTCTTTGCAGCCGTTCTACATCCTCGTGTACGTCGACGACTTGGTCTTTGCCACAGCTGACACTGCTGGACTCGCCCACGTGAAGTCCGAGCTGCAGAAGAGACACACGTGCACAGACCTGGGTGAACTGCGCAGCTACCTTGGCTTGCAGATCACCCGGGACAGAGCACGCCGCACCATTACCCTGACTCAGTCACACATGGTGCAGCAGGTCCTTCAGCGCTTCGGCTTCACGTACTCCTCGCCTCAGGCCACTCCTCTGCCTACTCGCCACTCGCTCTCAGCTCTGCCTTCGGATGAGTCCGTAGAGTCGAGTGGCCCGTACCCAGAGCTTGTTGGCTGCCTCATGTACCTGATGACCTGCACACGACCTGACCTTGCATACTCTCTTAGCATTCTTGCACGCTATGTTGCTCCTGGGAGACACAGACCGGAGCACATGGCTGCAGCGAAGAGGGTGTTGCGCTACTTGTGCAGTACATCGGGCATGGGGCTTGTGCTTGGAGGGCAGAGTCCAGTGGTCCTCACTGGACACGCAGACGCTTCTTGGGCTGACGACCAGGCTACGCAGCGGTCGTCACAGGGTTACACCTTCAGCCTTGGTTCCGGCTCTGTTTCGTGGCGGGCTACTCGCTCGTCTTCTGTTCTCGGCTCCAGTTGCGAGGCTGAGATCTACGCCGGGGCCATGGCTGCACAGGAGCTTCGCTGGCTCACCTACCTGCTGACTGACCTCGGAGAGCCGCCTCGTTCTCCTCCAGTGCTCTACGTAGACAACAAGGCCATGCTGGCCTTGTGTCGAGAGCAGAGACTGGAGCACAGAACGAAGCACATTGCTCTTCGCTACTTCCTTGCTCGTGAGCTACAGCAGCGTGGTCAGCTGCGACTTGCGTACGTGGCCTCTGAGGCCAACACTGCTGATATCTTCACCAAGGCACTTGCGCCTTGTGATCATCAGCGCTTCTGTACTCAGCTGGGTCTTGTGCCTACCTTGCCTCACTTGCTCACCTCTTGACCTTGTTTGTACTGTTGCATATATATATACTCCTGCTCTTGCTTGTTTAGCCTTATATGTATATGTAATCCTGCATGTGAACTGGCCTTGTGGCCTTGAACTTGTGCTCGGAATGTGTGGTGACTTTGTGATCCACCCTGAGCTTGCTTTGCTTTGCTTGACTGGTCTTGTGACCCCTTGTTCTCCCCCACTTTGCCTATGGGGGTGTGTCAGAGTTATTTGACATAGCTACTGTAGGCTATAGTGGAGTAGCACATATGGGGTACAGTTTCCTAGGGTTTGCCTTTTGTACCCAACTTTCACTTAGTCATTTCATTTCCTATTTTCTTGATTCACAGCGAGTGTTCCGCGTGCCTCGGCGAGGCTCTTCTGCCGAAGCTCTTCGGCTTCTTGTTGCGCCAACGCCTCTTCCTCCGTAGGCGAGAGTCGTTTCTTCGGATCGCGTCGGTGAGCGTATATTTATGCTGCCTTCTTCTCGGTGTAGGGCCGAGGGTTCCCATGTGTGTCGAAGGTACCGACGCCGACGCCGCGGAGCATTCCTTGGAGATGCTGGGATGCGGGTCCAGGGAGAGGGTGTTCCGGTGTGCCGAAGACGACCCGTGTGGCTGTTTCCAGCTCGAGTTGGGAGAGGCCCTCCTCAGGCGGTGCGTCGCGCTCTGCTTCGCGAATGGCGGCAAGGCCGCGGCCGGCGATCGCGCTCGTCGAGGTCGTCGGTGTGTGGCAATCCCTGCAGACGCCGTCGGGATCGGGGTCGTGCAGCGCCAGCTCGCGCGGATGTGGGTGGTGTGGCACCCAGGGGCGCCCGTCAGGGTGCTTCCAATCGCGGCGATGGATGTGCTCGAAGCGCAGGGGAACGAGGTCAATCAATTCCTGCGAGTCGCCGCTGCAGTCGGGAATGTCGAAATCGAGAACGTATACGCCGTTCTCGGCGTGCGCTCGTCCGATCTGCTTGCGCGTCTTGTTCGGCTTCGTGAAGTGGAGCAGGATGTCGCGTGTCTCAGGGTCGGTGCTGAGGATGACTCCGCAATCCAGGAGTTGTGCCGCCGAGAGGAGATTAAAACGAAGGTTCTGCACAATCAGCACGTCGTTAAGTGTGATGTGCGTTCGGCTCCCTCGTGCCTTGAGCACCACGATGCCTTGCGCGCTTGCGCGCAGCCTTGTGTTGTTCGCCACTGTGACATAGGTGACGACAGGGGTGGAGACGGCGTTGGATATGTAAAGCTCGGAGCCCACCATGTGCTGCCCACAGCAGCTGTCCAGGTACCACTTGTTGTAGCGCCTGTTGTCGTTTCGCGCGAGCAGCGCCAGTCGCGGAGTGACGATGTGCGGAGTGTCGACCTTCAGAAATTGTTCGCGCGCGATCCAATCGATCGGTGCCGGCCGCATATCAGGTACGTGCGGAGGGCTCTCAAGCAGCGGGACTGGCAAATTCCAGTCCTGGTTGTTGTCGTCGCTGTAGTCGTGATGCGTGCTGAACGGATTGTTGTTCGAGGACGCTTCGATTGGGTCGGGCGCAGGCTCAGGTGAGAGTGAGCGTGCGCGCGGGCGACGAGAACCGCTCGTCATGATCATGTTCCCCATGACGTTACGGACGGGGGCGGCCTGTGATGGCTGCTGCTGCTGCTGAACGGTTGAGTTCAGGTTGCGCGATGGGGGTTGGTACCCCGGGGCGGGACGCGTATCATTCCTTGCGTCTTGTCGGCCGGACCAGTTGCTCGGATTGGTCTGGCGAGGGCGAGATCGATGCTTGCATCGATCCGCCAAGTGCCCGAAATTTCTGCAGATCTTGCAATAGAGGCGCCGCGGCCGTCGCTCTTCTGTGTTGTCGGTGAAGAATGCGAGGCGCTCCCTATCTCGTCGCGGCGCTGGTCGTTGCTGGTCCATGTCCCTTTGTTCGACGAGAAGGGCGGCGCAAAGGGCGGCCTCCGAGATGACCCCCTGCTGTCGGAGTAGCGCCTTGCAGGGCCGCCACTTGGGTCCGAGCCCTTGGAGCACGATGTTGACGAAGATCTCTTCAGAAATTGTGCTCCCCAATTTCGCGATTTGATCGCGTAAGCTCCGACAGCGATTCAGATAGCTGTTGGCCTTCTCTCCTGTTGCCATCTTGGTCTCCAGTAGCTGCTGAAGCAGGCGGCTCGACGACACTGAGTCCTTGGGTTGGTACACACCGTTCAGGTGGCGCCAGACGTTGAGGGCTGGAGCAGGGGAGGTTTTGTATGAGCGAATGCTCAGCTGCTCCGTCGGCGACATGTTCCGCAGAAGAACCCCATACGCCATCAGGGACTCGTTGTAGTACTTGGTTTTTGCGTCGTCAGTGTCCTCCGTAGGTCCCGAGTAGCTCCCGTCGAAGTAATGATAAATCTGCGCGTTTTGCAGCAGCAGTTCCAGCTCGAAGCTCCAGGTGTAAAAATCTCTGCCGTCAAAGCACACACTTGTCTTTATTTTTGATATGCTCAAAAATCGTGATTGCGCAGAGAGAATTGCTTCATCGCTGGGACAGGGAGTCTTGGGTGTTGAGCCATTTGTGTCAAGAGAGAAGCCTTGCGGGGCGGAGTTCTGGCCGTTTGACGCCGGTTGAGTGGGTTGGGAAGAAGTTCCCGCGTCGCCATTCCGCAATGTCTGGAGTCCTTGCTCCAGGCTCGTGAGTCGCTGAAGCAGTTGTGCGAGGACGGCGGAAGGGATCGTCGTCGTCTCCTCGCTTGTCGCAGCCGGGTTGGGCTGCGCTTCAGCCGTCAGATTCGTCTGACCTCCAGATCCTCCGGCCATTCTTATTCGTGATCGTGTGCCGGACGCCACTTTCCGAAAGTCGCAGATTTCGGAGGTGGCGGTGCGAAGGATTCCTGAGTCGCTCTGATACCATGTTGCGATCTGAAGTTGATCGTAACCAGGATCACCTCAGGAAGGTTCGCACACTTCTAATCTAGTGGTGGTGGGCCCTTGACCTCAATAGCAGAGTGAATGTAAATGCTTGAGATAATAAAAACATGCAGTACAAGGAATATAAATAAGAGTACAGGGGAATACGAAACGACCTAGCTAGCCATGTACTCTAAGGGGTACATTCCCTTATTACAGCGAAATCCAACCGTGCGACTCCGGGTGGTTACGGAACTGTTCGGGCAGAATCCTCGCCACTGCTGCTGCCTGATACTGTCTGCTCGACGGTCCAGATGCTTCTCGTAACCGTCTGTCCCTTCGCATTACTTCTGCCTTTTCGTCTTCACTCTCGATACTGCGTGCTTCGGCTTTGCTACGGTGAGGAGTGATCAATGGTGTTTTCACTAACCACTATTCGTAACAGCGTCATCATTATTTTGTAAGTTCAACGTAGGATTATAAGTGTATATTGTTCTGAACCAATGGATGGATGCCATTATGCCATAGGTACCAACAGGTACAGTAGCACCTCGCAGCAGCACCTTGCAACTACCACTCTTTACAGTCACTGTGTGACATGACTGCTCCAAACACCAATGGGCCGATCCACTTGTTTCAAGCCCTTGGTGAGGGAAGCAGACGGGAAGAAAAGGGCTGGGTAGGTACAGAGCAGAGGCAGAGGCAGAGGCAGAGGCAGAGGCAGAGGCAGAGGCAGAGGCAGAGGCAGAGGCAGAGGCAGAGGCAGAGGCAGAGGCAGAGGCAGAGGCAGAGGCAGAGGCAGAGCCCCATGAAAGTTGGAGGGCTGCACAGCAGAGGGCTGCACAGCAGAGGGCTGCACAGCAGAGGGCTGCACAGCAGAGGCTTCAGCACCTTGCAGCACCTTGCAACATGCTGCAGGTGTTGCTGCTGCTGCCTAAACCATGGTTAGCCAATCCACGTGCTTCAACGCCTATAGTCTAGCAGCACGTCAAGCAGAGCAGACATGCGCAGGCAGAGCATTCAGCAGCTTGCAGGCAGGTAGTGGTGCCTCACATCACATCGCTACACTCAGTTGACATGTTTCAAGGCCTCCAGCAGTACATCAAGGGGAGCGGACGTGAAGAAGGTGGCAGGGTAGACAGCAGAGCCCCATTGGGGGTGCAGCAGCACCTTGCAGCAGCCCGCGTTGGCCACGGGATACCCCAGCAGCGTCTGTGCCGCGTCCACCTCGCCATAGTATGTCTGACTATTGCGGTTCACCATCTTGTTTAGGGATGAGGGGGTGTGGGGGGGGAGCAAGGGAGTGAGAGGTGGGACAGCAGCCCGCGTTGGTCACGGGATACCCCAGCAGCGTCTGTGCCGCCTCCACCTCGCCGTAGTACGTCTGGCTGCTGCGGTTCACCATCTGGTTCAGGGATGAGGGGGTGTGGGGCGGGAGCGAGGGAGTGGGAGGTGGTACAGCAGCCCGCGTTGGTCACGGGTGCCCCAGCAGCGTCTGTGCCGCCTCCACCTCGCCATAATATGTTTGACTATTGCGGTTCACCATCTGGTGTGGAGGGGAGAGGGGAGGGGGAAGGAAGGGGGATTCTAGGGCCATGTCTGTGCTGCTTCTACCTCCCCTTAATATGCCTGACTGTTGCGGTTCACCATCTGCTTTGGGGGAAGAGAGGGGGGTGTTGGGCGTGGGGAAAAGGGGGGGGGAGGGAATATGGGGCCATGTCTGTGCCGCCTCCACCTCACCATAGCATGTCTGCCTGCTGCGGTTCACCATCTGGTGAGGGGGGAAGGGGAGGGGATGGAGAGGTGAGAGGAAGGGGATTCTAGCGCCATGTCTGTGCCGCCATGTCTGTGCCGCCATGTCTGTGCCGCCATGTCTGTGCCGCCATCTGTGCCGCCATGTCTGTGCCGCCATGTCTGTGCCGCCTCTGCCCCCCCCCCGTAGTACGTCTGGCTGCGGCGGTTCACCATAGGTAGAATTTTAACGTACTTGGTGAACCAGTCTGATGTTGGGGAGGGAATGTTGATCATGTGGTTGAAAGGGGATGTGACTGTTCGCACAGGTCAATGCAGTCAACACAGTCAATGCAGTCAACACAGTCAATGCAGTCAACACAGACAATGCAGTCAACACAGTCCATGCAGTCAACACAGTCAATGCAGTCAACACAGACAATGCAGTCAACACAGTCAATGCAGTCAACACAGTCAATGCAGTCAAGACAGTCAATGCAGTCAGTGCAGCTGCGGTCAACGCAGTCAATGCAGTCAAGGAGGCTGTTGTGAGACGTCTCAAAGCAGTCAACGACTCAACGGGGAACATACAGGGAGGCCGGAGCAGGGGTCGATGTAGTCAATGTAGTCAATGTAGTCAATGCGATCAATGTGGTCAAGGGGGAACGTACAGGGAGGCCGGAGCAGGGGTCGATGTAATCAGCGAAGTGGCCGTGCTGGGAGAGGCGCTCCACCAGTCCCGAGGCAAACGCTGCGAACTGCCGAGAGGGGGGCAGAGAGGGCGGCAGAGGGGCGGGCAGCGGGGTGAAGAGACATTGGCGCAGGGAGCAGAGACAGGATGCGTGGAGAGTTGTGTTTGAAGTGGCCCTGCTGGGACAGGCGCTGCACAGGCTAGATCTGAGGCAAACGCTGCGAACTGCAGATGGACGGGCAGATGGGCGGGCAGAGGGGCAGGCAAATGGGCGGGCAGATGGGCGGGCAGATGGGCGGGCAGATGGGCGGGCATGAGGGGTTGAAGGGGGGGAATGTCAGGGCCATTGTGAGAGAGGCAAGAGGTGGTAGGCCAAAGGAGGAGGCAGTGAGGTGCAGAGAGGAGGCGGGCAAGCAGTCTGAGAAATCAAAAGCACTGGCAGGGACGGGAGTGGAGCCTGGAGGCTAGAAGCACAAAGGGCACAGGGCGGGTGAGGGAAGCGCTGCTGCTGCTGTGAGAGGCAGATCACGAGGTCAGATGGAAAGGCGGGCAAGTTCTTGTAAATCCGTTATCCGACCTGGCACAGGACTAAAATACACTCCATACTCGTTACAATTACCGTCTCAAGCAGGCTGTCCTTCTCCTTCTCAACCTCCTCGCCCGTGTTCACCAGATCCACCCGCGCAACCCGTCCTACCTGCATCCCCAACCCCAACTGCACCCGCACCCACACCCACACCCGCACCCACACCCACACCCACACCCACACCCACACCCACACCCACACCCACACCCACACCCACACCCACACCCACACCCGCACCCGCACCCGCACCCGCACTACCGCATTCCATACTCGTTATTACCGTCTCCAGAAGGCGGTCCTTCTCCCTTTCACCCTCCTCGCCCCTGTTCACCAGATCCACCCGCGCCCTCTGCGTGTTTTGAGTCGACTCAGAACACTGCATGCTCGTTATTATAATTACCGTCTCTAGCAATCGGTCCTTCTCCCTCTCAGCCTCCTCGCCCGTATTCACCAGATCCACCCGCGCCCTCCCACCTCCATCCCCAATCCCATCCGCACCCACCCCACCCGCTCCCGCACCCTTGCCCGCACTACCGCACTCCATACTCGTTATTACCGTCTCCAATAGGCGATCCTTCTCCTTCTCAACCTCCTCGCCCGTGTTCACCAGATCCACCCGCGCCCTCTGCTGCGTGGGCAGAATTAAAAGTTTGGACACGTCCTGCCCGGGAAACAGGGACTCCATGTCCTGCTTGTACTGCCTCGGGCAGCCTGAAGAGAAAAGGCAGCAGAGAGAGGGCCGAGAGGGAGGAGATGGTGAAGAGGAAGCGTTTTGAGACGCCTCGATTTGAGACGTCTAGATTTGAGACGTCTCAAAATCTTGAAGAGAAAAACGGCAGAGAAGGCCGAGGGAGGAGAGGGAGTAGATGGTGAGGAGGAGCGGAGGGAGGGCGCGAGGAGGAAAGGGGCCGGTGGGATGCAAGGGGAGGAGGATGGTTGCATGAATTGAACCACGCGGACGTGAGCTGTGGCAGGATGGAAGGGAGTAAAGGGGAAGGAAGGTAACGAGGAAGTGGGAAAGTTATGGTCGGCATGGTGTTGGTGGGTTACGGGATGCAGGGGAGGAGGATGGTCGCATAGATGGTCGCATGGATGGTCGCATGCGGATGTAAGCAGCAGCCGGAACGCACTGTTGAGCAGAGACGAGAGTTAGAACGGCACGTGGAGAGCACGTGCTGGCGTCACGGGCCGTATTGCATTCAATGCCCTTGGAACCACGAAGTGACCGTAGAAGCGTTGTGAGATGGCGATTTTAGGCCAGCGGGTTCAATCCGCGTCGCGACAGAGACTCACTCAACTGTGAACGGAGTACTCGAGGCCCGCAGACGTCCGCAGCACGTCCGTCAGCGCGTACTTCCGTCTAATCTGACGTTCGCCAGTCTTTGCCGTCCCGTCATCGCCGACGGCCGTCATATCTGCCGGCTACCCACAGCCGTCGTCAATTGAAGCGCTAACGACGTCGGCTGGCGTGCTGGTAACGGCACTGGAAGTGGTAACGTCGCTTTGGGTCAGCCGGTAACTCGTGACGGCGACGGTTGAAGATGCGACGAGCGACTCGAAGTCGGGGGAAGGGAGAACAGTGCTGTGGCGGATTTCGCGCTAGATCGCGCTGCTGTCACGGATTTCTCGCTGCTTCAGCGAATTTCGAGCTAGATCGCGCCACCTCAGTATAGGACCTGGATGTGACAACTTTGTCAGGGTTGGAGATACAGTGAAGAGGCTGTAACAGCAATGTCAGCAATAATACTAATAACTATGAAATGATATTTCTGAAACACAATTTGCTAACAGCTATCAAAGCGAGCTAGTTGCATAACCAAACCATATGAGGTCAAGCCCCCCTAAATAACTAAACCACGTCATAAGCTATTCATACAAAGGAGAAGAGGCTTATATAATAATAATAAGTTCTTCATTACCAAGGGATGAGCAATCATCAGTCATGGCCGAGGATTGTGGCAGAGAAAAGGAATTTGACTTGTGCAATACAGGACAAGCACAGCAGGCACCAGGCAGGTATCATTGGTGTGCAGTGCCACATACATACGCACTTGCTCGTGGTGAGGTGACCAAACAATATGCGAGAACGGAAAGCTTGCATTGCGTGCCTTGAAGGACGAGCGTTGAGCACACACAGGACGGGAGGCCCCAGGCCAGGATACTGGTGCGTTACTTTGACTTGTGAGCGGTGATCAACCAAGCAAGCATAACATGCTAGTGGGACATGGACGGGAGCAAGGACGGGGGGAGATGGTAGCACGAATCGGATAGTGCAGCAGGATGGAAGGCATGCATTGTGTGCTCCTTGGGACGAGCAGTTGCGCAGATAATAGGCCAGCGCAGAATAAGGTTGCAGCATAAGGAGTGAGCGTGTAAGGAGTGTATCAGGAGGGAGGAGAAGCTAGTGGGCTCTGAACGAATCGAGACCAGTGCGACTTGAAGGAATGGGGGCTAGCGGATGCTCAAGAAAGAGAAGGAGGAGAGGCTCTTGATCTTGAGCATGTGTGCCCGCCCGGCTCCCGAGTCCCAGGGCACCACGAGCAAGAGAGGCGTTTGATTTTGATCCTGGAACTGGAGAGGATGTTGTGTGTTCCCAGGCAGGCGTTTGTGCGAGATGGATGGAACGGACAGAGGCTAGCGGGTGTTGACAGAGGAGGGGCTACCGGGCGTTGAAGGAGGAGAGGCTTTTGAACTTGAGCATGTGCTCCCAGGGCACCACGAGCAAGATAGCTTTATTCCTGAACTGCAGAGCATGCCACGCCTTGCACTTCCAAGCAGGCTTTTAAGAGGGATGGAACGGACGGAGGCTAGCGGGTGTTGAAAGAGGAGGGGCTAGCGGGATGGCAGGAGACCTATCGGGCGTTGAAGGAGGAGAGGCTTTTGAACTTGAGCATGTGCTCCCAGGGCACCACGAGCACGGGGCACGTGCAGTTGTGCAGCAGATAGTCGCTCACACTGCCCTTCACCGCCCTGTGGGTGGGCATGGGGCAGGAAAGGGGGAATGGGGCGGTAGGGAAAAGAAAGAGGAATGAGAGGCGTCAGTTGTGCAGCAGATAATCGCTCACACTGCCCTTCACGGCCCTGCAAGGTGGGCACGGGGGAAATAAAGGGGATGGGAGAGGAGCTGGGGGGATGGAAAGGACGGGGAGAGGAGAGAAAGAAGAACGAGAGACGCCAGTCATGCAGCAGGAAGTCACTCACACTTCCCTTCATGCACTTCACTCACCCGACATCAGCCCTCACTCACCGGGCAACAGCGCTGAGGTGCCGTGTGCCCACGACCAGCAGCTCTATGTCCTGCCTCACCACCGCTTCGGGAAGCCACACCAGCAGCAGCAGCAGCTCGATACAGTCACACCTGTAGGCACCTCTAGCGGCCACTCACCGGGCGACGGCGCTGAGGTGCCTCGTGCCCACGACCAGCAGCTCTATGTCCTGCCTCACCACCGCCTCGCATATCAACAGAGCACCACCCACCCACCTGCCATCAGCGATCACATCACCAAGCGCACTCACCTAGCGACGGCGCTGAGGTGCCTCGTGCCCACGACCAGCAGCTCTATGTCCTGCCGCACCACCTCCCTATACAGTTACACCCGCAGCACCTCTTGGCGTCACCAGTATTGACTCACCTGCCATCACCTCTCACCTAGCGACAGCGCTGAGGTGTCGTGTGCCCACGACGAGCAGCTCTATGTCCTGCCTCACCACCGCCTCGCATATCTCCTGCCGCCGATCACTCGCCTTGCGCGACACCCCGTGGCAGATCACCTGGCGTGGCGTGAGTGTGGCGGAGCAAGGGGTATGTAATGCTACATGTTGATTCTGTGTGGTATGCAGGCTTGTTGTAGAGGTGACCCACCAGTGGGTGGCTTTTCACGACACGCTGTGGCAGATCACATGGGGTGGCAGATGAGGAGTACATGAGTATTGAGACATGCTGATCAACAGTGCGAGTTGACTTTTGAGTTGACTCAAAAGTCAATGGAGTGGCTGATGAGGAGTACATGAGTATTGAGACATGCTGATCAACAGTGCGTGCAATGAGGGATCAACATGTGTGAGTAGCTAAAACCTAAGCCCTGAACCTGTGGGTAGCTTTCCTGTGCACATTGCACCACACTCACCCCGCCCACCACACTCACCCCGCCCACCACACGCACCCCGCCCACCACACTCACCCCGCCCACCACACTCACCCCGCCCACCACACGCACCCCGCTCACCAGCACCACACTCGCCCCCTTGCCGTGAGCCAGCTTGCGGTAGCGGTGCAGCAACGCATCTACACGCGCGTCTATGCCTGCCTGCCTGCACCTCACTGATGCTGCTTCCCGCAACACACACCCCGTGCACCACCCTCACCCCCAACCAACCAAGTGGCACTCACCCCCTTGCCGTGCGCCAGCTTGCGGTAGCGGTGCAGCAGAGCATCCACACGTGCGTCTATGGCTGCCTGCACCTCGCCGCCGCCGCCGCTGCTGCTGCTTCCCGCCCCCGCCTGCTGGGCCTCCGCCCGCCACGCTGATACTGCCAGGGCCGAGCGGTGGGATGGGGTGGGATGGGGTTGGATGGGGTTGGATGGGATGGGATGGGGTGGAACGACCAGAGAGGCGTGGTGAAGAAAAGAGGGGGGTGGTGCTACTGCTGCCCACAGGTGGCGTGACAAGCTGAAGAACGGATGGGATAGGGAATGTGTGAGGGTGGCAGCAGGTTTACAGACACATGACATGGCATGACATGGCACGGCACGGCACAGCACAGCATTGCCTGACACGGATTAACGCACATGTGCGCGGGCCGAGCACGTGCAACACGTAGATGCTGTCGCTGCACCTCAGGAGGGGGGATTGACACATGGCATGGTATGGCACGGCATAGTATGGCATGGTATTGCATGGCATGGCATGGCATGGCATGGCATGGTATGGCATGGCATGGCATGGTATTGCATGGCATCGCATGGTATTGCATGGCATGGCATGGCATGGTATGGTATGGTATGGTATGGCATGGCATGGCATGGCATGGCATGGCATGGCATGGCATGGCATGGCATGGCATGGCATGGTATGGTATGGCATGGCATGGCATGGCGTGGCATGGTATTGCATGGCATTTGTGGGCGGAGGGGACAACATACGTGTGCGCGGGTCCAGCACGTGCAGCACGTAGATGTTGTCGCTGCGCCTCAATAGGGCTCAGTGGCACATGGAATAGTATGGTATGATGAAGTATGCCATAACATGGGGCAACATACGTGTGCGCGGGTCCAGCACGTGCAGCACGTAGATGGTGTCGCTGCGCCTCAGCAGCGTGAGCGCGTAGCGGAAGGCCTGCGGGGGCAGCCCGCGCACGCACGTGGGGGCGGGAAGGGGTGGGGAGGGAGGAAGGGGGGAGGGGGGGGGGGAGGGGGCGGGGTGGGGAAAGGGCATGGGAGGGGTCGGGAAAGGTGCGGAGCTGTGAGGAGAGGTGAAGAGAGGAGGAGCGGATGGGAAAAGGTGGCAAGGCGGCAGGTATAACGCCTCGCTACCCACTGGGTCAAAACGAGGGTGTGATTTGGCGCAGCGGCTTGCCCTTAACACAGCCCACAGGCGTTACTAGGGTGAGGAAAAGGCGCTGATTCCGCGTGCGGGGGGGGGGGGAATGAGGGCAGACCGGATGTGTGATGAGGAGGGCAAAGGGGAGAAGGGAGGAAAGCGGGGTAAAGGAGGAGGCGGGGGTAGAAACGGAGGGGAAGGGGAAACGACAGGGGAGAGGGGGAGAACGGGGTGGGGGGGAGGAAAAAGAAGGGGGAGAACGGAGAAAGAGGGGGGAGAGAGGGATAGCAGAAGTGGAGGGGGGGGGGGGGGGGGGGGGGGGGAGAAGGGGAGGGGAGGGGGAGGAGAAGCGGCGCCAGCACGCGCGGCACTCACCGCCTCGGCGCCGTCCGATTCGTCGACAGCCACAAGGATCCGCGGCGAGCCTCCCGGCCTCGGTGTGGGCGGCGCGGGCATCGAGTCGCCTTCCATCCGTGCCGCGACACGTTCGCGCGCGAGAGTCGCAGCGACTGTCGCGGCGAGCGGAGTGAGCTGATTGGCTGGCGCTATCTGGCGACGAGCTTGCTGGAGCTTCTGGCAACTTCCATGGGCGGGTAACGCGAGAGGCGATTGATCGTAATATATGTAATCAGTACAGTAATCAGTATATATAGTACTACGAAGTAGAAGATATCTGTGTGGTGATATGCAACTAGCTAGCGATACTGTAACGAACCCGATAGCAACCAATTATGGCTTAATTAAGAAGCAACTTGCATTGCGACAAAATTAACGCTAAAGCCGATCAAGCGTCCCCCTATAACGGAGCACGCGTACTCGCAGAAGCTAACGTGATGCCGTCCGCTACAACCTCGAGTTGATTGAAACCCTACAACTCTATTAATAAAACGCCCTAGAAACCAACGGCGGTATCAGATAACCAGAGGCGCAAACTCCACACATTACGTTGGGCTGTAAAGCAGGAGCACGACAAAGCTAGGGTGGACGCGACTGGCCATGGCGAAAAAGAGATAATAGTAGCAGTAAATCGCTGCTGCTGTTGTCTGGTGAGTTGCAGGCGGTCAAGGTATTCCCGAGGCTGGTTTGCGACGAGTCACGACTCACGACGAGAGCTTTCGTGCGTGACACAATTTGTAAGGACACTGAGTGCAAGAAGGCTTGGGTTAGGTTGGTTTTACATGGGTTGGGCTGGGTTGGGTAGTTACGAGATAAGCTCGGTATAGCAAGCTCGCGCTATGGCGATATACGCAATGTAGTGGTGACGGACAGTGTGAAGAGCACAGCTCGAAATTACACAAAGTTACATACATAATATATAGGTCCATTTATAAATATACATGGAGACAAAAAAGAGAAAATCCAAAATCAGCAATCAAACCAATGACAAAGAGAACATACTGAGGGCGAGAGAAGGTTAGGGGGGAGGGCGGAGGTTAGGGAAGGGAGCCTTGGCATGACTCATCCACATTCACACTATGTACAAAACAAACCACTTCCATCCCATACTGTCAACCTCCTGTACCCCCCACTCTCACACGCAAACCTGATCCGCAGCTACACCCACGAAGACCACAAGGTTAACCAACGGCCCATCCACCTCGGGAACCCTCAGCAGGTCAAGCGAGTCAACCACCACCACCTCTCCTCCCCCCTCTGCACTCCTCCTCAGCGCCGCCCGGATCCTCCCCCTCCCCACCTCCACGCCAGCCGGCACAGCCACACTCGCGTATGCAAGCCCTTGGATGCTCACTTGCAGCAGGTGGATCTGACGGCTGCGACGAAACCCCGACTTCACCACCCGAATGCCGTGACGAGGCTTGCCGCCCTCCACCAAATACACCCCCTTCAGCTCCCCTTTCGGCACACTGTCTCTCTCCCAGAGGGAAATCAAATCTCCAACCACCGTTTCAGTCTCAGGGGAAGGCTGGGGACCCATGCCCTCTCGGGCCATCTGCCTGGCTGGCACCACCCTCCAGTGCTGCGCCTTGTTCTTCTCATCTCCTCCCACCGCTTCCAACCGCTCCCAATAGTAATGATCCAATACCATACCCGTTTTCTTGTTCTTCACTACAACGTACACGCCTCCCTCTATGTCTCTCAGCTGCCATTTGTGATACTCGCTGCTGAAATCGTTATCATACGCGCCGATCCGCCGCCCGCTGTAATGATCCAGAACCAGCCCGGATGCTCGATTCTGTAACACATGGTAACCCTTTTCCGTCTTCACTGCGCGCCACTGCTGCTCCAAGGCTCCCCACTCATAATCCACAGCCTCTATGCTCTCCTCACACACAGCTAGCGCCTTCCCACTGTCCCGGTTAAACACGTAGCTCCACGGCCGGTCCACCACGAGAGCAAGGCTCGCAGACCCCTCACCACCACTCTGCACCGCTTTGCACCACTTGTCACCGCTCTCCTCCTCCTCCTGCTCCCAGTGCGCCTTCCCACCAGTGGTCCCTGCAGGGGTGATGGTCCAGTGGTGCTGGTACTGCAGCTCATCCTCACTATAAGCCTGAATGCTTATCCCAAAGAAATGATCAAGAACCTTCCCGCTGCCCCGGTTCTTGATCGCCCAGAACCCTCCACACGCACCTCTCAGCTCCCATTGGCTGTACTTCCCTGCCACGTGGCAGTCACTAGCTGCCACGTGGCTGCCCCACCAGGAGTGGCTCAGAACAAACCCAGAGGCGCGGTTCTGGAGGAAGAAGTAAGACACGGCTGGTGCTGCTGCCACCACGCCCACACCCACAGCGCGCCACTGCTGCTGCAGGCTGCCGCCTTCAAACTCCCGCGCCTCCACGCTGCCACTCGCATGCGCCGCAAGAGCCATGCCGGTGACGCGGTTACGGAGATAGCTCCAGGGGAGGAGCACGGGTAGAGCCGTGGTGGAGTAACGCTCCGCTTCAGTCGCCCCGTCAATCCCCTTGTCCGCGAACTCTATCCCCCCTTCAACCGCCCTCTTTGTCGGATTAGACAGGAGTTTCGGCATCACATGTGGCGGCTGGGACAGGCCAGATTCTGCTGATGGTGATGTTGATGAGGGTTCGAGTTTGATGGGCGTTGTCGGTGTGGCAGGTGTCGAGTCGTCTGTCAGCGAGACTGGCAGCAAGAGTGGCGGCACGGGCGGCAGGGGTGTGGATTTACCAAGTGCAAGCTCCGGAATGGATTTTTTAGGCGCCTCAAGAAGCTCAGTCGTGGATCTCGCCACGTCATCCGCACGAATGGCAGCCCACTGGCAGCACGTGCTCGTCTCCACCGCCCCGAAACTTCCTCGCACCGTCGCCCCGCACGTGTTCTCAAGAAACGCTCCCCCCTGGCGGCTCTGCAGCGTGAAGATCTCCAAGCCGTTGACCTCCGCCAGAAGCCACTGGTTGCCCTCGCGAGTCACCTCGTTGTCCCTCGCCTGTGCTTCCATTGGCACTTCCACTGCCACTGCTGCTGCCAGTGACGCAGCAGCGTTATTGTATGTTTTCGTCCCACTAGTAGCACTGCCAGTGCTGATGATCGCGGTGAGCCGAGGGGGCTGTTGAGGCGAGTCAAGAGTCGTCATGCCGGTGGTGAGCAGAGAGCCGGAGGAGCGGTTCTGGAGACACGTGTAGCCCTCTGACACGGCAACACGCCGCCACTGCTGGGTGACGTCGCCGGGGATCAGATCTACCGCTTGGACGGAGTTGGACTGAAAAGTGCTGGTAGTAGTGACGGAGCTGCCAGACTTGACGGAATCCGTCAACGGCTGCTGCTGATGCGAGTGCTGCAGCATCTTGCCGCTCCTGCGATTCCGGATGAACTCCCAAGGTCCCACGTAGTACACTGCTGACGGAGACACCTCCTCTAATCTCCACCAGTGGTTCGGGTTCCTCTCATCCCCGTTATACGCCATCACGGTACCGAGACAACGCGCCAGAACCATTCCTGTACAACGGTTTCTGATGGCGACGAGGCCTTTCCCCACGTCGTAGAGCTTCCAATGGTGGTTAAAATTCGACACGTCAGCATCTGGAACGGCTGTCACGCCTTCGCCTCGCCAGTGGCCGATGGAATCGCCTGATTGCCGGTTCTTGATCGTGTGGTAACCGTCTCCCGCGTCCAAAAACTGCCATTCCTGACTCTCGTCGCGCAGATTCTTCTCAGCCTCATCCGTCACTTCCGTTTCTTCAGCTTGAAGAATCTTCGCCGGAACATCCTGCTCCCTTTGGCTTGGTCCGGATTGGCTGCTGCTTTTACTAACACACTTTCGGTCGTCCAAAGTTTCAGGTTTAAGGGCATCCGCGATTCGGCAAGGCGAAATAGTGACTAGGTCGTCATCCTGCGAGAGCCATGCTTTCTTGTTCGCGTCGCGAATAGTGTACCACATCTCGTTATGATCAATATTATTGAGAGGCGTATCTGTTGGGAGCGAGTATCAACGGTTTAGATCTTCCACTTCCGCTCGACGTTCTTGGTGGCGCTATTCGCGGATTCAAGGAGCTTTCGGAACCGCAGTACAAGCTGCAATGGAGAATACAAAGGACTAGCATTTTCAACTCCTTCAGCTGGGACCCAAACGCGAGGCGGAGCACAGGACCTACCGCGAGGAAGGTTGAAGGAGCGGGGGGGAAAGGTCGACGGGACGGAGGGCTGTGGTTGGGAGGAATAATTGCAGTCGGCGTCACGGCGTGGTAGGCGGTGAGCAGACAGGCAGACCACACTCGCTCTGCTGCATCCGTCGCAATCGCACACACGCACATCCCAGCTGTGGAAGGGCTACAAGAGCTGGAAGGGGTGTTCTGCTGTTGAAGCGGTGCTGTGGCTTGGCAAGGGTGGTTGCGAAGTGAAAGGGATCTGCTCACTGGCTCGTGCGAACCCCAACCCCCTCCCTCCACCCCTCTAAACCGTTAGCTTTGCAGGAAAGGTGGCCGAGTTCAAAAACTGGTCACCCTGTTTTCAAGTGATAATCTGAGGCCTCCCGCTCTAGGTATGTAGACCGCAGCTTTAACCCGTCGATGTGAGGGTTCTGCTGATTAGAGGATTCATGTTGGCCGTTGATTGACGCCTACGTTTTGAAAAGAATGAACAGAGGGTTTCGCCACATCGAGTCTGAAACTTTCGCCAAACGGTCCTGACCGATTTGCTTGCTGCAGTTTACGGCACGAATGGTGCAGTATGTGTGGTTTCGTCACAACGCCACGGAACCAGCTAAATCTACGTGGATTTGGGTGGATGCTGTTGTGTACATTTCCCCAATCTGACGCGGCTCGCTAAAGATTCCAAGACGAAAAATCTACACTTCGAGCTGCTCGTTATGCCGTAACAGCATGACGCGAAGTTCAAATCGATTGAGCGAGGCAGGCAGGACACGAAATTCGCTAACTTGCATGTGCGCGTTTCAAGTTTCAGGTTCCACGCCATTAGGGCGTGTCCAGCGCGTTCACTTTGGAGTTTTTACTAAAATTTACGTATATGTATCATGTATCGAACTGCCAGGTGTACCCTCAAATTTTTGTGTCCAGAAATGAGCGGGTGGACACAACCCGCCACTCAGCACAACCCTAGCAGCAGATGTACGACAGTGGAGACAGCACAATTCTGTAACCAGAATATCGTCAGCTTTATTCTCGCACACGACAGCGTCGCGTGACGCGGAAATCGAAAGTGAACATTAAATTTTAGGCGAAAATATTCTCGCAAAATACAAGGTAAACTTCGCTAAGTCCGGCACTGTAGCATTTCAATGAGGCAGTTGTTACGTGCGTTGTGCGTCATTTTCACGATTCGGCAGACATGTGGGCTGTGTCCGTGTTTTACATCTTGGGGTGTGCGAGTCCAGAAAATATGTAGAATGGAGGTTATATTTGAGAAATGTGGTAACTGTAGCGGCAAGTGAGCTGTAAATGTACGCGCTGGACACGCCCTCAGAACCCTACCAGAAACGTCATACCTGACTTGTGTGCTTGCTCTCTATGGAACTTGCTGGCAGCAGCTGTCTAAATTCCAGTTAGTCCTGCAAACGATCGCGGCCATCACTCATTTTCCGCCTCACGTGACGTAACCATGGCATTGACTTCTACGTTCTTTCATTCAATACAAGAACAACCATTAGTGCGCGCAACCCCAGCGCCCTGTTCCCACCCTCGAACCAGTCAACGGCTAGTCGTTCAGTGCGGCCGGCACGCCAGCTCACTTCGACGGCCGAGTGAGTACAGTTTCTTGACAGTCTGCTGCCGCATATCACCTCGAACTCGAGTCGTTCCAACGCACTCTGCGTCATTCTAACATCCGATCGGTTCATTAATTGTTCGATTGGGTATTCCACTAGCGCGTGCGTGAGCCCTTGCCTTTGTTCCCGTCTCTTCCCCGCCTCTGCACTCGCCTTCAACGCTGTACCATCCGCTTCTGGACATTCCGCTTCCCCCTACCCCTACCCAACCCCTACCTCTCCCCTAATTACTTGGTAGAGTCCACCAGGCGGAAGTCGAAACCCGCGCGTTCCGCGGATGGGCAGCGCGCGGGGAGGAGCGGCGGAGGGGGCGGGGGGGCGTCGGTGAGCGAGGAGGTGTTCTCCCTGGGGAAGGGGTGGCTCGTCGACCCCGCCGCGCTCATGGGCGGAGAGGCGGGGGGCGCGGAAGGGCGCGGGGGGGCGGAAAGGGGCAGGGGAGCGGACGGCGGAAGGGCAATGGGCGCGGGGGCGGGGGGGAGTGAGGCGGCGGCAATTGCAGGGCTGGATCCTGGGAAGACACGCAGCACACACAAACTGCTCAAGGTGTGTGAGGGGGTGTGCGTGGAGAGGAGTGGCGGGGGGGGGGTTGAGTGGGAGGGAGGAAGAGGGGGTTTTGTGGGGTTGTGGGAATGTGTGGGTGTGTGGTTGTGTGTGTATGTGTGTTTGTGATGTCCCCCCGCCTCTCCCTCCGCTTTCCTTTCCGCTTCCCTCATCTTCCCGCCTCTAACCCGTCCTGCCTCTCCTCCTCTCCCGCCCCTTCTGCACCATCCCCACCCTTCCTTCTCCACCCGCCTCTCCCCATCCCCCTCCTTCCTCCGCTCCCCATCCTCCCCGTTCCTTCCCTCTCCCCCTCACCCCTGTCCCCCGCAGATCGTCCGAGGCGCCACCCGGGGGAGGCGTCTTCTGTCCCCCGCCGACCACAACCCGCGCCCCATGATGGAGGGCGTGCGGGCGGCCACTTAAAACCCTATCCCTAAAGCCTAAAGCCACTGACACCAGACTTTTCTTCTCCTATTCCTACTCCCCTCTCTCCCCTTCCTCCCCACCCCCTCCTCCCCTCCCTTTCTTCCCCTCTCCCCCACCTCCCCTTTCCCTCTCCTTCCCTCCTTTCCCTCCCCCCTCCCCCTGTCCCCCTCCCTAGATTGTGTCAGGCACCAACCGGGGGAGGCGTCTTCTGTCCCCCGCCGACCGCAATGTGCGGCCCATGATGGAGATGGTGCGGGCGGCGGTCTTCGACATGTTGCACGCGCTGCTGGACGCGCCGCACCGCCTGCCGACTGGCTCGCGCTGGCTGGACCTGTACAGCGGCACGGGGAGCGTTGGATTAGAGGCGATGAGCCGAGGGTGTGGGCAGGTGAGGGGCTGTCACGAGTGAAGGGTGAACCGGGAGTGGGGGAATGGAAGCTTGGCCACCGCCTGCCGCCTGGCTCGCGCTGGCTGGACCTGTACATCGGCACGGGGAGCGTGGAACTGGAGGCCATGAGCCGAGGGTGTGGACAGGTAAAAAAGGGGTTACAAGGGGCGGGGCTCCCTCGTGTGAAGGGCGGCCCTCCGTGCGTTGGCTGGCTGGACCTGTACAGCGCTGGCTGGACCTGTACAGCGGCACGGGGAGCGTTGGATTGGAGGCCATGAGCAGAGGGTGTGCGCAGGTAATGAGGAGCGGGGGGGGGTGGGGGGGAGAGTGGCAGGCATGCAACATGCGCTGGCTGGACCTGTACAGCGGCACGGGGAGCGTGGAACTGGAGGCCATGAGCAGAGGGTGTGATCAGGTGAGGCCACAAGGGTTGGGCAGGTAAGGGCAGGGCAGGGCTGGCATGGAGGTGCTCGCGCTGGCTGGACGTCCATGGGGAGCGTTGGATTAGAGGCCATGAGCAGAGGGTGCGCGCAGGTGAGGGGTTGTGAGCCAGTGAGGCACATTGAAGGGCGGGCGGGGAGGGATTCACCAGGCACGGACAGCACTTGCACAGTGCTGGCTGGACCTGTCCTGTACAGTGGCACGGGGAGCGTTGGATTAGAGGCCATGAGCACATGAGCAGAGGGTGTGGACAGGTGAAGGAGTGTAGCACACAGAGGGGGCATGGGGTGCATGGGGGGCATGGGCAGCATGGGCAGAACCTGCCAGGCAAGCAGAATGCTCATGCTGGCTGGACCTGTACAGCGGTACAGGCAGCGTGGCGAAGCGATGAGCCTGGGATGTGAACAAGTAATGAAGGGCTGGCCATGAGCACTGAGTGGTGTGCCGCACACATGCCATTCCGCACTCATTCCGTGCCGCCCCTTCACTGGTGGCATGGGCATTGGGCATCCTCCTGGGGTTCGAGGGTGAAGGTATGGGCAGGTGATTCTGTCCGGCTTGATTTATTGTCCCCTTATTTCGCTGCACTCCTTCCTCCCTCCCTTTCTTTCCTCCCTCCCGCCCACCTTGCCTCAAACGCGCTTTTTGCAGATTAAATTGTGCGGTCATATTTTTCCGCTCTCCCAGAATCTGTGCTTTTGCGCTCCTGTCCTTCTGTCCCTCTGCCCCTTTCCCTCGGCTCTCCCTTCCCTTCTCAGGCACGCTTCATAAAGGCGGAACCGTGGTTCATGGGTCATATTCTCTGCCTTCTGTCTTTCTGTCGCTCTGCCTCTCTCCCCTCTGCTCTCCCTCCCCGTCTCAGGCGCACTTCGTGGAGATGGACCCATGGGTTGTCTCCTCTGTGCTTCTGCACTTTTGCCCGACGGGCCATCATTGCCGTTCTGTCGCTCTGCATTTCCTCTTTCCCCTGTTCTTCCCAGGCGCACTTTGTGGAGATGGACCCGTGGGTTGTATCTTCTGTGCTTTCCCCCAACATTGAAGCCTGCTCCGCCTCCTCCCACACCACCATCCACCCGCCCAAAGTCGGGTCCTTTCTCCAGCAAGCGGAGCAAAGAGGAGGTACGAGGAGGTACGAGGAGGTACGAGGAGGTACGAGGAGGTACGGGGAGGTGCGAGGAGGTACGAGGAGGTACGGGGGCACTTTTCCTCCTCATCTGATCCCTCCTCAGCCCTCTGCCTCCTCTCTCTTCTTCCCTTACTCCGTTGCGTTCTCCCGCCCCACCCCTCTCACTCCTGCTCGTCCTGCACTCGTTCAACCCTGTATGACCTCCCTCACGCCACCCCCTTCATTTCCCTGCACTTGGTCAGCCCTGCACTTGGTCAACCCTGCACTTGGTCAACCCTGCACTTGGTCAACCCTGCACTTGGTCAACCCTGCACTTGGTCAACCCTGCACTTGGTCAACCCTGCACTTGGTCAACCCTGCACTTGGTCAACCCTGCACTTGGTCAACCCTGCACTTGGTCAACCCTGCACTTGGTCAACCCTGCACTTGGTCAACCCTGCACTTGGTCAACCCTGCACTTGGTCAACCCTGCACTTGGTCAACCCTGCACTTGTTCTTTCTGCCCTCGCAGCTGAGTGGGTGGGAGGCCCCTGCAGCTTCACTGCCCTGGTCCGTGCATCCACTCGTCTCTTCTTCCTTTCCACTCGTTCTTCCCTGCCCGTCCTCACCCTCCCAGCCGAGTGGGAGGAAAGGCCCTTCAGCTGCATGAGCTGGGTGGGTGGGTAGAAGGCCCCTTCAACTTTATCAGCGTGATTCTCGCCCTGTGAGCTTCATCTCATCGCAACAGCGCTCCTGCTCTTACCCTGCATGTGTCCTCCCGCCCACCGCCCTCCTGCTCTGCACTCTTCTTGTCGCCCTCGCAGGCGAGTGGGTAGGGGGTCCCTTCAGCTTCATCAGCATGACCCCTCCCTATGAGCGCGTCGTGCACAGCCAACTCATGGCCCAACTTGCTGCCTTCCCGTCCTGTCCTTCACCACTCCCTCCCTGCTCCCCTCTCTCTCCCTCCCCCAGCCGAGTGGGTGGGAGGGCCCTTCACCTTCATCAGTGTGACTCCCCCCTATGAGCTCGTCGTGTACAGTCAACTCATGGCCCAGCTCGCTGCCTCGCCGCTGCTGCACCCAGAGACATGCATGGTGCGTGCGTGCATTCATGGTGCATTCATGGTGTGCGTGCGGAGGGGGGAGGGGGGGGAGGGGGAAGTTATCATGGATGCATGTTTGTACAGTCAACTCATGACCCAGCTTGCTGCCTCGCCGCTGCTGCACCCAGAAACATGCATGGTGTGGCTGGTGTATTTTATGGAATCATGCAATCAGCTAACTCCAAGTCGACCCAAAATTCAGCTAACTCCATGTCTTCCTCACACTGCCCATCGTATCGCATGCATCCTGCCAGGTCGTGGAGTATCCAAACAAATCTAAGGATGAGATCTTGGACACATGCGGTCCTCTATATAAGGTGATTTTATAGTTTCTGCTGCGTATCGCATATTTTTTCTTAATCCTTCCCATCATCTATGGCCGTGTTTGCTGCCATGCGAGACACTCCACTCCTCCCTCCTGTCATGAACATGGCGTTTCTCCCTACTTCATGCTGTTCAGATCACTTCATGCTGTTCAGATCACTTCATGCTGTTCTGATCACTTCATGCTGTTCAGATCACTTCGTGCTGTTCAGATCACTTCGTGCTGTTCAGATCACTTCATGCTGTTCAGATCACTTCATGCTGTTCAGATCACTTCGTGCTGTTCAGATCACTTCATGCTGTTCAGATCACTTCATGCTGTTCAGATCACTTCATGCTGTTCAGATCACTTCATGCTGTTCAGATCACTTCATGCTGTTCAGATCACTTCGTGCTATTCAGATCACTTCATGCTGTTCAGATCACTTCGTGCTGTTCAGATCACTTCGTGCTGTTCAGATCACTTCATGCTGTTCAGATCACTTCGTGCTGTTCATATCACTTCGTGCTGTTCAGATCACTTCATGCTGTTCAGATCACTTCGTGCTGTTCAGATCACTTCATGCTGTTCAGATCACTTCATGCTGTTCAGATCACTTCGTGCTGTTCAGATCACTTCATGCTGTTCAGATCACTTCGTGCTGTTCAGATCACTTCGTGCTGTTCAGATCACTTCATGCTGTTCAGATCACTTCGTGCTGTTCAGATCACTTCATGCTGTTCAGATCACTTCATGCTGTTCAGATCACTTCATGCTCTTCAGATCAATGATCAAAAGTATGGGCGAATCCGAGTGAACACCAGTTAGGTGTCATAAGGTCGATACGTGACAGCAACTTAGGGATGAACACTCCACTCCTCCCTGCTGTCCTGTGCTGAACATGGCGTTTCTCCCCACCCCGTTCCATGCTGCGCAGATCAAGGATCGAAAGTATGGGCGAACCAACGTGGCCATCTATGGCCCTGCATGGGCTCTGGGAGAAGATGTGCAATGAATGATGCCAATGGTAATGATGGCACTCAGATTCGTTTAGGGGCAGGCTAAAGAATTACAGATTGATCAGGGCTGACATGGCATGTACTACTTGTCAGAATCCCAACCACTAGACCATTGGGATAAAAAGGCTTGTTAAGTAGCGGGTCAGTGCGCCCATAACCCCCCGGACAACGAGACTGTAACCCTTTCCTAGGATCAATCGGGGATCACCAGTGGACCTCTGACACCCCCCCGCACTGGGATGCCCGAAGTGCACACACTGAGATTCGAACCCGAGACCTTCCCTCTGATACCATGTCAGAATCCCAACCACTAGACCATTGAGATAAAATGGCTTGTTAAGTAGCGGGTCAGTGCGCCCATAACCCCCCAGGACAACGAGCCTGTAATCCTTCCCTAGAATCAATCGGGGATCACCAGTAGACCTCTGACACTACTTTACCTCAGTGGCCGTCTGTACTACTGGGTACAGTACCGTAAGTTGTAATTGCAAGGCAGCTGTGATCATACCGTATAGTTCCGGCTAGAAGACCCGGGGGACTCTCTAGAATTGCTTGGAAAAATGCTAGGGTGGACATCTTGGCGGTTGCATTTTTTTAAGACCCGGGGTACACTTATTTATCATCTATCAATCTGTTATTTAGGGTGTACAACTCAATTTGGGGCGGGGGGGTCTTATATTCGTACCGAATTCGCGCAAATTTCGCGCGAGCGGCACGTCAGATCTGTGTCAGAATTCGATCTGACACAAGTAAAGTGTCAGAATTCGAGTCTGACACAAAAAACGTGTCAGAATTCAAATTTGTGCCAGTAAAAAACTGATGCACAATAGCATTAATAACTACTGTATACAGAAAAGGGGGGGTCTTATGATGATTAGATGCAAAAGGGGGGTCCTCACAAAATCTGCCACAATAAGAGTCCCCCTACCCATTCAAGAGTCCCGGGGGACCTTCTTACCGGCGGGTCTTTTAGCCGGAACTATACGGGTAGTTCATTCTCTATTTACCTCCTATAGTTCTGTAAGAAATGCACAAAAACAAAATAGACACTGGTTTGGTGGCCCACAGTGGTAAACAAGGTACCATATCTGAGTTGAGAAGTGTTGAATTTTTGCAGATGGACCACACCTCATACCGGTAGTTCCAACATCACTGCACTCTGATCTGGACATGCAATACTATAACAAAACTAATTAAAGCTAAGTCGCAGCACCATGCCCTTCTTGGCACAATCCTTTCCAACCGTGCTATAGTACAAAACATCCCCAGTAAGCAAGATAGACTTCTTAGCCTTGGCGGTTGCCTTAACAACCACCTTATCGACAGCCTTGGTGTTGCATGCGTCCAGTGCGGTTCTGTCTTTGGCGGTCGCCAGACTGTGCTTCTTGCCAGCCACCTTGTTCCAGCAACTGTGGCCCCACTTGAAGACTGCAGACGGGTAAATCAGGCGGAGATGAGATGAGAGATCGGAAGCAGACATGTGCGATGGTTGCGTTCATAAATAAAACATGCGGAATGAAGGTACAATGATGCACACTACTTTACACTGTAACATGAACGAAACACACTGTAACACATACCTAAGGTGTCACCCTGAACAATTTTCGGCAAATTCCAAGACTTGATGCCAGGCCAGTGTGAAAGATAGAACAAGGAATGACTAGAAACATGACAGTACAAGGTTTGTATAGGCAAAACCTAGCAATACTGTACCCCATAAGGAGTGCCCCACTATAGCCTACAATATGGTTCTGACACACCCCCATAGGCAAAGTGGGGGACAAGCAAGAGAACAAGGCAAGGGCAAGCTCAGGGTGGATCACGACGTCACCACGCATTCTGAGCACAAGTACAAGGCCACAAGGCCAGTTCACATGCAGAGTTATATATCAAGGTGAATAAGCAAGACAGTGATCTCAACCTAGCAAGGGTAAGCATGCAGGTGCAGGTATATATAGATCACGGTACAAGCAAAGTCAAGAAGTGAGCAGGTGAGGCCAAGTAGGCACAAGACCTAGCATAGTACAAAAGCGCTGATGATCACAAGGCTGAAGTGCCTTGGTAAAGATATCAGCAGTGTTGGCCCGAGTGGCCACGTAAGCAAGACGAAGCTGACCACGCTGCTGCAACTCTCGAGCAAGGAAGTAGTGCAGAGCAAGGAAGTAGCGCAGAGCAATGTGCTTCATTCTGTGTTCCAGTCTGTGCTCCTGACACAAGGCAAGCATGGCCTTGTTGTCGACATACAGAACTGGAGGAGAACGAGGCGGCTCTCCCAAGTCGGTCAGCAGGTAGGTGAGCCATCGTAACTCCTGTGCAGCCATGGACCCAGCGTAGATCTCAGCCTCACAACTGGAGCTGAGAACAGAGGACGAGCGGGTAGACCGCCACCAAACAGAGCCGGAACCAAGGCTGAAGGTGTAACCCTGTGACGACCGCTGCGTAGCCAAGTCGTCAACCCAAGAAGCGCCTGCGTGACCAGTGAGGACAACTCGAGCCCGTCCTCCAAGCACGAGCCCCATGCCCGACGTACTGCACAGGTAGCGCAACACCCTCTTAGCTGCATCCATGTGCTCTGGTCGGTGTCTCCCAGGAGCAACATAGCGTGCCAAGATGCTAAGAGGGTATGCCAGGTCAGGTCGAGTGCAGGTCATCAGGTAAATGAGGCAGCCAACAAGCTCTGGGTACGGGCCACTCGGCTGTACGGGCTCATTCGAAGGCAGAGCTGAGAGCGAGTGGCGAGTAGACAGAGGAGTGGCCTGAGGCGAGGAGTACGTGAAGCGGAAGCGCTGAAGGACCTGCTGCACCATGTGTGACTGAGTCAAGGTAATGGTGCGCCGTGCTCTGTCCCGGGTGATCTGCAAGCCAAGATAGCTGCGCAGCTCACCCAGGTCTGTGCACGTGTGTCTCTTCTGCAGCTCCGACTTCACGTGGGCCAGTCCAGCAGTGTCAGCAGTAGCAAAGACCAAGTCGTCGACGTACACGAGGATGTAGAACGGCGGCAAAGTAGTGTCGGTGCGGAGAAACAGCGACGGGTCAGCAGTGGAAGGAGCAAACCCAAGAGCCGCAAGCGTAGTCCTCAGTGTGTCGTGCCACTCACGGGGCGCCTGGCGGAGACTGTAGACTGGCCGTCGGAGGCTCCACTGGGTACCAGGAGGAAACGACCCAGTGAAGCCAGGTGGGCGGCGCAGCCAGATCTCCTCGTGCAGGCTGCCCTGTAGGAAGGCTGTGCTGAAGTCAAGAGAGTGCAGCTCGTAGTCACGCTGAGCAGCTACGTGCAGCAGTACCCGACGAGTGGTCATCTTCGGGGTGGGAGAGAAGGTATGAAAGTAGTCAACTCCAAGCCGCTGATTGAAGCCTCTAGCCACGTAACGCGCCTTGAAGACAGGCGGAGAACCCGGCGGCCGCTTCACCCTGAAAATCCACATGCCATCGACAATGTTCGCCCCAGGTGGGGGAACCTCGTCGACGTAGGTGCCTGGGAAGCCATCTCTGCGTCCATGGCTGTCTGCCACTGAGAGGAGTAGGGACCCTCAATCGCCTCTGCGTAAGAGCGCGGGGTCGGGATGTCTGGTGCATCCGGGTCTCCCTCAGGGGCAAGCAGCATGGACACGAGATGAGGTAAAGTAGCAGCAAAGCACTGGAACTCCTCCTGCATGTCCTCAAGGACGTCCGTGCTAAGAGCACACTCACCCCCGACGGACGGAGGACAGACAGACTCAGACTCAGCAACAAGACTAGCGGCGTAGTCTAGACGACAGTGAGCAGCAAAGTCGACAAGCTCAGCAACTAAGGCAGACGCAGCAGTGGACTGAAAGGAAGGGTCAGTGACAACAGTGGCCAGGAGACGCGTGACAGTAGGACTAGCAGCACGAAGGGAGTCAGACACCGGGTCAGCAAGGGCAGGAAGAGAGGACGCAGGAGGAGACGGCAGAGGGACACGCTGTGGAGCAGTGGAAGGACGCAGAGCCATCTGGTGCGTGCCAGGGACAGGAGGAGGACGCTCACGCGGAGCACGACGACCAGTGCGAACAACGCGAACAGGCGACGCTGGACGAGACTCAGGCTCACGACGCTCCGTAAGACCTCCTGTCGGACCAGTGTAAGGAGAAGGAGCAGGCAGTGGGGAGGACGGCTGTAACTGTGACTCGGACTGGACAGGCTGTGTACGGAAGGAGCAGGACCAGTAGAAGGCGGGAGACCAAGAACCTGCTCAAGGAGCGGAACGAAGTACGGCCGCGGCCGCACAGCGCCTCCAGAACCAGCAGGGACAGCACCAGCACCCCCAGCGTCAGCTCCAACTCCTGCAGCACCAACAGCTCCAGCAGCACCTCCAGCAGCTCCAGTAGCGCCAACTCCAGCACCCCCAGGAGCACCGGCTCCAGCAGCACCTCCAGCTCCAGCACCTCCAGCAGCTCCAGCTCCAGCAGGACCACCAGAAGCCCCAGCAGCCCCAGGAGCGCCAGGGCCAGCACCTCCAGCAGCACCGGGCCCAGTAGTACCGCCAGCTCCAGCACCTCCAGCAGCTCCAGCCCCAGCAGCACCACCAGGCCCAGCAGCTCCAGTACCTCCAGTACGAGCACCTCCGGGACCAGTGGCTCCAGAACCCCCAGCAGCTCCAGCAGCAGCAGGACCTCCAGCGCCCGTAGCACCACAAGCTCCAGCAGCACGGCTCCAGCGGCGAGCAAACCACTCGCGCAGCTGCTGTGGAGAGAGTGGCTCCCGCCGGGACGAAGCACCCGAAGGACCTCCAGTCGCAGCACCTCCAGACTCCACACGCGCAGGCTCAGCACCCTCAGGCTCCGCACCCCCAGACTCAGCAACCCCATGCTCAGCACCCCCAGACTCAGCACCCCCATGCTCAGCACCCCCAAACTCAGCACCCCCAGGCTCCGCACGCTCAGGCTCAGCACCCCCAGACCCGGCACCCGCAGGCTCAGCACCCCTAGCAGCACCGGAGTCAACAGCTACCTCGACAGGCTCGACTGCGTCTACCTGGGACACACCTGAAGGGGCAGGACCCTGGGGGGGGAGGGGGTTTATCGGGGGAGGACCTGGCGCGAGGAAGAGCGGCGGGGGGGGGAGGGGGGCAGTGCGGTGGGGGAAGAGACGGTAGTAAGGAACCGACTCGTCAAACGTGACGTCCTGAGAAGACAGAACACAGCGCGAGGTGGGGTGGTAAAACTGCCAACCAGACGCGTCAGGGGGGAAGCCAAGGAAGACGCAGGGAACAGCACGGGAGGACAGCTTGTCCGCAGACAAGTCGCGGACGAAAGCTCGAGATCCCCAGACACGGAACGCAGACGCATCGCCAACCTTCCCCGTCCACCGCAGAGTAGGGGAGGTCTCCGGTATGGACACCCGGGGCTGGAGGTTGATCTGATGCGCCGCGTACTGAACCGCGAACGGCCACAGAAAATGGGGAGCAGCCGCATGGATCATGGACGTACGAGCGACGTCCATGACCATGCCAATGCGGCGCTCAGCAATCCCATTTTGCCATGGAGAGGCCGGAAGCGTGAACGTCTGACGGATGCCCTCCGCACGACAGAAGGCTCGCAGAAGGTCGGAGGAAAACTCTCCACCTCTGTCGGAGTGCAGACGCAGAATAGGAAAGTCCGAGCCGAAACTCTCTCTGAGCTGGAAACGGGCAGCGCGGATCCAGTCGATCAACAACTCAGTGACCTCACCCTTGCGGCGCAGGGGGAAGACTGTGGTGTAATGCGAGTAGTCGTCAACAACCAGCAGGAAGTAACGCTCGTGACCCTGTCCACGGACGCGGGCTGGGCCCCACACGTCCATGTGGAGAGTCTGCAGCAGAGCCTCTGTCGGAGGAAACTCGGAGGAGTGAGGAGCGGCGCGCTGCCGGCCCTCGACGCAGGGAACACAGGTAGGGGCAGGCCTCGGAGGAAGGGGAGGGAGGGACCGGGGTAGACCAGAGACAATGACACGGGAGGCCATGCCTCGGAGACGAGGCAGGGAGGGGTGACCAAGGCGGTGGTGCCAGAGGAGAGTCTGGTGAGACAGGAGGCGACACGAGCAGGGGGCAGACTCAGGACCAGACCGGGACGCTGCAGCAAACACCTGACCCGACGCAGCTACCTGACCAGACTCAGCAACCGGAGGAGACACGGTAGTCAGGGTGTACAGGCTCGACCCAGGCTGACGGGTGAACGTGGCCAGGTGCCGGCCCGTCCGAGCACACGAACAGTGGGTCACTCGCTGACCTCCAGGAGTGAACTGGTCAACCCACGCGTCCTGAAGGTCAGCTCCACTCACAAAGTTCATGGAGAACGAGGGGAGGTGGAGGCCAAACAGTGAGCCAGACGGGACCGCCGGACACGGCAGAACCGTGGAGGAGTGGGCAAGGACCGGACCCCCAGAGGGGTCAGCCAGAGAGACTGCCACCGGCCGACTGAGCGGCGAGAGTGTGGTGCAGTCGCGAAAGAAGGAGCGGGAAGCACCTGAGTCAAGGGTGAAAGTGTGCAAGACCTGAGCCAACACGGTACCTGAGAGAGCAGCCTCACCAGCACCTGGAGCAGCAGACTCACTAGCACCTAGAGCAGCAGCCACACCAGTACCTCGAGCAGGAGACGCACTAGCACCGAGAGCAGCAGCCTCACCAGCACCTAGAGCAGCAGACTCTATACCTGGGTCACTAGTAGGAAGTGCATACATGGCAGTGAGGATAGCATCATAGTCAAGAGCAAAGATATCCACCCGCTGCCTAAGCAGCTCCACCCAGTCGGGGAGCTCAGCCTCGTCGCCAAACTCGGTACGCCAGGCGTCGCTCAGACGGGCGAAGCAGCGGGACTGTGTGTGACCAACCGTCCCGCAGGCCTGACCAGCCCGATCACCTGTGCGAATGACGTACGGGCAGCGAACGGTACTCCGAGACCCTCTACTCTGAGCGTACCACTCACGAAGCTGCTGGGGCGTAAGTGTCTCGCGCGGACGCCGCTGCAGCTGCATCTGGCCACCGCCAGACGCTCCCGACTGACCAGCTCCAGGGCGACAGCCACTACGGCGGCCGCCACAACCCCAACTAGCGTACCACTCACGAAGCTGCTGGGGCGTGAGGGACTCGCGCGGACGTCGCTGGAGCTGTATCTGGCCACCGCCAGAAACTCCCCACCGAGCAGCTCCGCCTAGACTGCCACCACCGCCGCGACCACTCCCACTGCTACCACGAAGAGACGTCATAGTGGAAAGGCAGGGCGGCGAACATGCACTAGGTTAGGTCGAGGCGGCGCACTGTCAGGAAAAGGCGGCGCGCGGCCAAAAGGGCAGTAGTAAGCAGCAGCAAGCAGTAGCTCCTAGGGCAGCAGCACCTAGGGCTCTTTTAATGGTTTTTTATTTATTTTTTTTTAAATAATTATTTATTTATTTTAGGGTTTGGCAGGGTGCACTGGGCGCTGCAGAGGCGGCTCGCGGGCTGCAGGGGTGGCTCGTGGGCTGCAGGGGCAGGGCGCTGGCTGCAAGAGGCAGGCGCTCTGGCTGCAGGGGCGGTTCGCGGGCTGCAGGGGAGGCTCGCGGGCTGCAGACGGGCGGCGCGCGGGCTGCAACGGTCTGCGCGCGGGCGGCTTGCACGGGGCGGCGCGACGCGGGGCGGGCAGTGGCGGCGCGCAGGCAGGCAGGGCGGACGGGCGTCGCGGCGGGCTGGGGCAGCCCGCTCTGGCGACGCGACGGGCACGGGCAGGGCCGACGGGCGACGCGACGGGCTGCAGGGGCGCGCGACGCGACGGGCTGCAGGGGCGCGCAACGGGATGGGCTGCAGGGGCGCACGGCGCGGCGGGCAGCAGGGGCGCGCGACGCGACGGGCAGCAGGAGCGCTTACCAGGGGCGGGTGCAGGGCAGGGCCGCGATGGGCGGTTAGGTGAGGGCCGCAACGGGGCGGCCGTAGGGCAGGGCCGCGACGAGGCGGCGGCAGAGCAGGGCCGCGACGGGGCGGCAGCAGGGCAGGGCCGCGACGGGCGGCGAGGTCAGGGCCGCGACGGGCGGCAGGCAGGGCAGGCGCTCGACGGCGTGTAGGGCAGGCGCACGACGGCGGCCGCAGCAAGGGCAGGCGCTCGATGGCGCGGGTAGGGCAGGCGCTCGACGGCGCACAGCAGGGCAGGCGCAAGGGCGCAGGTGAGGCAGGCGCGAGGCGCGCGACAGGGCAGGGAAGCTCGGCAGCGCGCTTCGGGCAGGGCAGGAAAAAAAAAATCGTGGAGGGCCCTTAAAAAAAGCCGTTCCCACTAGGGAACCTGCTCTGAAACCATGTGAAAGATAGAACAAGGAACGACTAGAAACATGACAGTACAAGGTTTGTATAGGCAAAACCTAGCAATACTGTACCCCATAAGGAGTGCCCCACTATAGCCTACAATATGGTTCTGACAGCCAGCCCTTCTTGCCGCCAACCACTATCGTTGCGGCATGCTCCATGGCGTTAACGAGAACGGTGACACTCATAAGCGTTCAGAGCAGCAGTGCCACCAGTCACAACTGTGGCGACAAGCTGCATCAATGCAACTGAACGTAACGAGGTGGCTTTTGAGTCGACTCAAAAGTCACCGCGTTCAGAGCAGCAGTGCCACCAGTCACTAGTGTGGCGACAAGCTGCATTCAACTGAACTTGACTGCAGATTGTATTCAAACCATGCGTGTAACTGCAAATTGCAAAGTTTCAGTAGCTTCGTGTAATGCACCGATGAGGAAATGAGGAAACGCAGAAGGAGAAGAGCCCTTAAAAGGGCAGCGGAAGCGTAAAATAACGGGAGAACCTGGGAAGGCAGAAGAGGTTTGCGGCAGCGCGCTTACCACGACTGAAGGGCGAGCGCCCGGAAGGTCCAGCGAGCAACCTGCACAGTAATGCAGATGACAGCGTAGTGGGTGACATTTGCGCCGCACACAACACAAGGTCGCGCAGTTTTTAGTACAGCGCGGAGCACCATCGCGCAGCACAGCGACAGTATATCAAGAAATGAACAAATTTCGCGCCGTTACAGCACACAGCAGAAACATCCGAAGGGCAATGATGATGGGTTGGTTGAATGAGGAACAATGTAGTCGACTCACAAAGCAGCAAAGAAAGGCCTAAAAAACGACAATGTCCCCTCATAGTTTGCCCAACTGCGCGGGAGTCAATGATAATTACAACTAGACGTTAAATACGAGATATCAAGGTGGTAAATATGTAGTACCAGTAGCCTTTTGTAGGTTAGCGTGGGCTTACAGGAATGTGGCCTCATTTAACTGCCTAGCGAATCGCGCGTACTATTTTCCGCTGCAGAATCTCCACTTATCGCGAGGCGGCGAGAACGGCGGACGATGACGACGAAGGTGGAGCACGGATTCGTGTTTCGAGGAAAAAAAAAACTATTGGAATCAGTGATAAATGGCATACGGACTTCAATCCGTGCTGGCTGCAGCACGAGTTGCGGCTCATAGTACCTGCTAGGAGCAGCAGCAGCGCGACCAGGGACAGCCGAGTCATGGTCGCGAGTAGGAGGGGAGCCGTCGTCAGATCGAGTTGCTCAAGACAACGAGGTTGCTTTACTAGTAGTAGCGATCTGGCGTAACTCTTGCTGAAAGACTGCTACTAGCAGTACTACTCATGGGCCCTAGGCTCTTCCCTCTTCTCCCTCTTATCGTCGCGTGTACTCGTTCTCCGTCGGTGACGGAGGACACTTGATCGAGCACCTCCCGCATTGGCAAGCTTCCCGCAGGAACGAGGAAGCCGTTAGGTAGAGCCAACTGCGCAGCCATAGCTCGATCTGGTGTGGGCTCGAGTCAAATCATGGCAGTGACTTTTTGGTACCGAGGGTCTACGACAAGGAACGTGAGGGTTCCGTCGCAACGGTTGAGTCGAGAGAATGGTTTCGTGCAGTCGTTGGGTAGGGCTGCACGCGCAGTCAGTGTTCGATTTTGTAATGGCGGTGCTCAGCTCAGCATGCAACCCTGGCGGCCATTACCCTGCGCTTGGAGCCGCCCTGCGATGCATGAGAACGTCCGCATGCGAGCTTGGGTGAAGTGGCAGCAAGGGTGTGGCAAGAGGCAACAAGATGGGTGGCAAAGAACGGAAGAACAGAGTCTCGTGAACCTTTGCGGCCATTTGGGGTACACCGCGCATGTTATGAATGAACTAGCAGAGTGCGCAGAATAATGAATAACGAGAATGGTTGAATACTGCCTAAATAGGGGAAGTCCTAGCTAGGCGAAGAGGTCCGGCTAGGATAGCCCGGAAAGTGTTGCGATTGGAGCAGGGGCCGACTCGGGAGTGGTTTGGGGCGACGAAATAGGCTGAACAGGTTCGTCGCATGACCCTCGGGATGGCCTCGCTAACGAGTGCTGCACTAAGGATTTGTAAATCCTTACAGCGCAGGCCTTCACCTGTGTTGGGCCCCTTGGCCTAAATCCGCTAAATATTAGCGAAGTCGACTAAGTCGAGGATGAAAACGCGGCGGAAGACTTTGGCGAAAGAACTATTGGCGAAGTAGGCGAAGATGTTACAGAGTAATTGAGAAGTTGAATGAGAATTGGTTGATATGAGGGAATACAAGCAAGGTTGATATAGCATGCAAGTGTCAAAATGTTATGATGCTTATATTGTGTAGGCTGTAGTGGGATAGCCTATGAGGGCTACAACCCAATTAAAGTTAGTGCTTTACCCACTTTGATCTTAGTTCATTCATTCTCCTTCAATATTCTGACATTATTTCAGAGCAGGTCCTGTTCCAGGACCGTTTTTTTAGGGCCCACCAAATGGTTCCCTGCCCGTAGCGTGTTACCCAGCTCGTAGCGCCCTACCCTGCCCGTCGTGCTGCCCCACCAGTCGCGCTGCCCTGCCCTGCCCGTCGTGCCGCCCTGCTTGCCGCGCGCCGCCCTGCCCTGCCCGTCGCGTCGCCCTGCTGGCCGCGCGCCGCCCTAGTGGCTGCCGCGCCGCCCTGCCCTGCCCGTCGCGCCGCCCTGCTGGCCGCGCGCTGCCCTGCCCTGCCCGCGCGCTGCCCTGCCCTGCCCATCGCGCCGCCCTGCTGGCCGTGCGCTGCCTTCCCCTGCCCGTCACGCCGCTCTGCTGGCCCCGCGCTGCCCTGCCCTGCCCGCGCGCCGCCCTGCTGGCCGCCGCGCCGCCCTGCCCTGCCCGCTCGCCGCCCTACTAGCCGCCGCGCTGCTCTGCCCTGTCTACGCGCCGCCCTGCCCTGTCTACGCGCCGCCCTGCCCTGGCCGTGCGCCGCCCCGCCCTGCCCTGCGCGCTTTCCTAGTGCCCGCGAGCCGCCCTGCTCGTCGCGCCGTCCTACTGCCTGCGCGCCGCCCTGCCTTGCCTGCGTGCGGCCCTGCTGGTCGCGCGCCAACCTGCTCTGCCCGTTATGGCTTCTCTTAGTGTTCTCACCTTCGATCCTGAGGGCCGTCCGATCCAGTTTGAGACCTAGCTAGACGACTTACAGCACCTACAGAGCGAGTCTAGAGACGGCGTCTCCTTGTTTGACCACACGTCTGGGACCTCTCTCGCTCCTCCCGAGACAGCTGACAGTGCGACTCGCTCAAAGTTGCTTACCCGTGATGCTACTGCTCGCCTCGCCGTTCGCAACCACCTGCCGTTAGCCGAACGTGCGCACTTTTGCCAGCATAAGGCAGCTAAAGCATTGTTTGATGCTGTAGTCACTCGTTACTCCTCCCGTGCCACTACTGCTCTCGGCCACCTTATCCTGCCCTACCTTTTTCCCGAGCTGTCAGTCTTTCCCACAGTCGACGGCCTCATCACCCACCTTCGCACTAGCGACACTCGCTACCGCGCCGCGTTTAAAACCAAGTTTCTAGACAAGAACCCTCCCCCATGTACATCACTCTCTACTTCATCGTCACCCGCCTCCCTAACTCTCTTAGCGC
The DNA here is from genome assembly GCA_947471745.1 of Closterium sp. Naga37s-1. Lineage (NCBI taxonomy): Eukaryota > Viridiplantae > Streptophyta > Zygnematophyceae > Desmidiales > Closteriaceae > Closterium > Closterium sp. Naga37s-1. Next base: position 87,602 of record CANJKZ010000866.1, read on the forward strand.
AATCAGGGACCTCCTTCTCGCCCTTGACCCCACGGACCTCACTGTCGACCTGCTCGAGAAGCACCTCCTTGCAGATGAGACTAGCATAATCGCTGTAGGTGCTGCTCGTGGCACTCCTCGCACTCCCTTCTTTAAAGGGTGTTCCCCCTCCCCCCTTGCCCCGTCTTTCACCTCTGCTGCTGCTGTTGACTTCCTTCGTGCTGAGGAGGTCGGGGCTGCATCTTGTCGGAATCTTCCTCTTCACTACCCTTCCTGGTCTTACCCCCCCTCTTCTTCTTCTCCCTCCCTTCACCCTGGCTCTTGCAAACTTCTCAGCTCCCTGTTCCTCTTCCCCTTGTGCCCAGATGGTCCTCCCACTTGCCCCCTCCGCGGCTGCCCTAGAGCCCCTGCTGGCTGTCGCTGGATCTCTTGCCCTTGCACCTGCTCTTTCGTCAGTCTCTCTGGTCCGGCTCTAGCCTGAGCCACGTTGGTATAGTGGTCTGTCCTCCGCTGCCCCTTATCGCTGACCAGGACCACCACTCCTGACTCCTTCACTTCTTTTACTTTCCAGCGCTCGTTGCTTAGTCCTATATCCATCATGTCGTGCTTAGCCTGCTTCAGGTACACCTCTTCCCCTGGCCCCAAAGCCCTCTCCTTCTTCCCTGCCTGCCTCTCTCCCCGCTGTTTGTACCTCTGAGCATCTCGCAGCTGTGCCACGTGCAAGTTCTCCAGTGCTGCGGGTAGCAACTCCCTCAGGTATCTGGCTCTTGCCTCTGCTAGCCCCACCCAGTCTTCCTCCTTCTCCACCCTCACCGACCCTGTCAGTATCTTTGGTGCGTCCACGGGCAGCACCGGCTCTCTACCCAGGAGGAGGTAATATGGCGACAGGTCCTTCAGCGCTGATTGTTTACTGAACCAATATCCTGCTACTACCCACGGCAGTCGTGCGTCCCATTCTCGTTTGAACTGTTCCCCGTATGCTCTCAGCCCGCGCTTCACAGTCTGCACGAACCTCTCTGTTAACCCATCACTCTGCGGATGATATCGTGAAGTCCTCCAATGTGTAATGCCTGTGGCCTACAGCAACTTGTCAAATTCTTCCATGCACTTGGTCCCTTGATCCGTCAGCACCTCCCCACACCCCCGAACCTGGTGAGCACTTGCTCTTCAAATGCCTCGGCTATCCTGGCTGAGTTTTTGCTATCCTGGCTGAGTTTTTGCTGGGTAAGGCCCGTACCTCCACCCACTTGCTGCCATGCTCAATCATGATCAGAATGTACCTCTTTCCCCTCCGGCTCAATGGCACCTCCCCCGCCAAGTCCAAGGACCACCTGAACCCTATTCCATGTATGGGCAGCGACTGCAGCTCCTTCCTTCCTCGTTCCAGCTCGGCCCTGTTCCTGCTACAGAGCTCGCATCCCTCCACCCACTCCCTGATGTCCTTCCTCATCCCGTCCCACCACCATCCGGTCTCTACCAGCTGTGTGGTTCACAAGCTCCCATAGTGCCCCAGTTGCCAATGGACACTCTGTATAATCTGTTCCCGCTCATTCTTCCGCGGTACCAGCTTCCACCCGTTGCGCGTATTTTTCTGCAGCTGCTCTTGGTGCCAGCGGTAATGGGCCCCACGCGCTCTGGCTCTCTCGCTCACTGGAGTGGTCTCGGTGGTCTTTCCTTGCACCCAGTCCATGACTTCTTGATCGTCCCAGACATCCTCTGACCCCTTCCTCTTCGCCCGGCTGGCTCCTCTCGCCAATGCTACTAGGCACGCGGTCGGCCTGTCCTCCGGAGGATTCCGTGAGAGCCCGTCAATGTGCTGCATGGTCTTGCCCGCCCTGTGCCGAATTGAGAAATCATATTCTTGTAGCCGCATTGCCCATCGGGCATTCCTCCCTGTCAGCGCCTGATTTGTCATCAGCCAAGTCAACGGCTGGTGGTCAGTCACTAGCTCGAAAGGTCTCCCTTGCAGATACACTCGGAAGTGAGTGATCGCCCACACGGCTGCCAGCCCTTCCCCTTCGTATGAGCTGTAATTAGCCTCCGCGGGATTGCAGCTCCGACTGGCAAAGGCTACCACCTTCTCTTCGCCCTCTCGCTTCTGTCACATGATTGCCCCCATCCCCGTGCTGCTCCAGTCCGTATAGAGCACGAACGGGTCCTCCTTGTTGGGTAGTGTCAGCACGGTAGCGGTCTTCACCGCTCTCAGCAAAGCCTGCAGCGATTCCTGTTCCCTCTCCTCCCACTGCCACTTCTGTTCCTCCCTCAGTAGTCGGTTCAGGACCGCCGCTGTCTTACTGAAGTTAGGTATGAACTTCCTGTAATAGTTGAGGAACCCCAGCACCGCCCGTAGCGTGCTCCTGTCCTTCGGCTGCGGTACCCGGTCCAGGATTTCCACTTTTGCTTGCTGGATCCCCAGCCTCCCCCCTTGTACCTCGAACCCCAGGTATTTCACCCCTGTATTCCCGAAACTGCACTTCTTCGGGTGACAGGTGAGCCCGGCCTCTTGAATGGCATCCAGCATAGCTTTCACATCCTTCACATGCTGCTCCGCGTCAAGGCTGAAAACGACTACGTCATCTATAAAGCACGCCGCTGCTGGTACTCCACGTAACACCGTGTCCATGATGCGTTGGAACAGCGCCGGCGCGTTCTTCATCCCGAACGGCATAAATAGCCGCTCGTATAGGCAGTCCGGCCCGTGAAACGCCGTTTTCTTGCGGTCGGCCGGCCGTATCGGGATCTGGTTGAAACCTTGGCGCAGGTCCAATGTCGAGAACACCTTCGCCCCCTGTAGTTTGTCGAAGATCTCTTTCGCCGTTTCCCGTGGTATATCGGGACCTCACTATTGAGCTCAATCTTCATCTCGTGCGTCTTCTACTTTCCCAGCTCTTGCAGCGTGTACGCAAAGGTTCCGCGGTGCTGCCGCAGTACCTCCTGCATGGCTGCTGCCGCTGCGCCGTCCATCCCTTCTCCCAGGGTTCAGTCGTCTTCAGGGCCTCTCTCCTCCTTCCCCTTCTTCTCCTCTATCGCAGACGCCTCTCCGCTGGTCCCTTCTACCATCCCTTCCATCGCCATGTACGCCCATCCTTCTTCCACCCTCTCCTCGTACCTCTCCTCCATCCTAGCCAATGCCTTCTTGTGCCACTCGGCTGACTCGAACTCCATGTTGCGTTCACTGACAGCGATGTCTCGCTGCAGCTCTTTCGCCTTCAGATGCATGCGTATGGTCTCCAGCAGCCACGTCATTACATTCACGTCCATGGCTCTTCCCAGGGCTGCACGGCGTTGCTGCTCTGTCACCTCAGGGTGTGCCGTGGCCCCCCACAGGTGTCCCATAGCGGCTTCCCTCTCGTTCGCCGTCGGTTGCTCCCACCTCCCCCTTCTAACGTCGTAGATCATTCCCTTCCATGACGAATCCGCGTGCGTCCTCATAGGACACCAGGGTCAGCAGTGCTTGGCGTGGTTTTCCGGGCTCGTTGCATTGGTACAGCGATGGGTGATCGCGACAAGTGACTGTGGCCGGCATGCGATTCGGCTCCAAGATGTCGCTCACCAGGCGTGGCTCGGGCCATTGCATCTGAGCAAGCGAATGCCTCAGCGCCGCTGTCGACATCCCGTTCTGCCAGTACCTCATTGGTCGGTGTGCCCTGGATCCAAGCTGGGCCGCGTCAGCTGGCACTCCTCTTCCCAGCACTTCGGATATCTCCGCAAACGCTTTCTTCACTGGCTCTCGCCGATCCTCCGCTAAGTCCACATTCTTTAGGATGTACAATACCTCTCCCTGCCGCTTTTGAATCATCTCCAAGACCCGTTGGAGGTCCCGGAATGACGCTCCCCTCGCATCTTCCATTCCCCTTCCTTCTCCAGCTCTCGAATACCCTTGGCATTCCCATCCGGCTATGACCAGATCCACTTTAACCCAGTCATCTAGCACCCTCTCCGTGATGTATCTGACGTCATCCACTCCCCTTTCGGATTCGGGCGGGATGGCTGATCCCACAGCTGGTCTGGATACTCTTCGGCTAGTAGCAACGCGTGATGCCGCGCCATCTTCCGCACTACTGGGTCTCGTTCCACGTGAATCCACTGCTTAACAATGCATCCCGCCCGCAACGCTGCTGCCAGACCGCTCCCGATTCCCCCGTATAATTCCACAATACGGAGGGATCCCTCCAAAGCCCACACTCGGCTGACCAGCTCCGACAGTGCTGGTGGTTCTTGGCCTGATGTCAGCCGCTCGATCCTCCTCTCGTGCTCTTCTCCGTACCTCTCCCACGACCACTCGTCCAGCTCTTCGGTCAGGTCCTGTTTCCGTGCCTGATATGCTTCCCGAGGCTCTTGCCTCACGAACCGCACGGGAAGCGTACCTACGGAACTCTCGGGGTCCCAGTATTGTACGCGGTACAGGACCTTCTCCTGCCATGTACATATGGTGGCTCCCACGCGGTATAGAAGCTCCATCCCTACGAGCACGTCATAATCTTCCGACTCCGATATCCCACATTGCAGACGGATGCAGCACTCCTTCTCAGTCCCGGGTAAGAGCACCACCTCCATGGGCCTCTTGGTCCGCGACATCCATTTGGGCTCCCCTCCCTCGGCGGTCATCAGTAGGATCCCTCGCTCCACTGCTTCGCGAGCCCTTTTCCAATCAACACATGATGTGCTCCCGTATATATGATAGCTTGCTTCACCGGTAGCCCTCCTACCGTGATGCTCCCCTTCTCTGCGATTAGCACCGACGCTTGACACACGAGCCGCTCGTTTGGGTGCCTCCGCATCTCAAGATGCCGTGTTCGTTCAGATTGGCTTCTCCTTCGACGGGGTCCACTGGTGGCGTCACTGTCTTGTGACTGGCTGGCTTTCGGGCGCAAGAGAATATCGTCCCGCTCTCGGGGGTACGCCATTACGTCGTACTCTCTCCTGTAGTCCTCCTCTCCCTCCTCTTCGCCCTCAATCTTTTCGTACGCCAGCAGCGCCCGAGTCTTCACATCCTTCGTGGTGGGCAGCTGCTCCAATCTTAGCTGTAATCGCCTGACCTCTGCTTGCAGTTCTTCTCTAGTTGCCCCTAGCGGTTCTCTCGGCCGACTGTAGCATTCCTCCTTCCGATGCCCTCTTTTTCCACATTGCTCGCAAACCGGTGCCTTCGGGCAATCTCGTTTCAGGTGCCCATGTTCCCCACAAGTATGACAGAGCCGCGGATCCGTGCGGCCACTGCTCCCTGGATTATTCTCCGGTACTGCTACTGCCGCCCAACTCGTCTTCGTCCGGCTCTGCCCCTCTGAGTCCTCCAAATCGAGCAGACGCTGCGCTTGTTCCGTCTTCTTCGTCAGCTGATACACTTCTTTGAGGGTAATGTCCGCACCAATGCCGTAAACGGTACTCCGCACGACTCCCCTCAACTCTTCTTCCAATCCCCGCACGAATTTCCTCACCAGCAGCCTCTCGTCTTTATTCTCCAGGTCCTCGGCCAACTCTCGGAGTCTGCAGTAGTATGCCAGTAGGGACTCGTCTTTCTTCCGGCAGAAGTCCCGGAACTCTTCCACCCGCGCCTTCGTCTGTCCGACGAACTCCTTCCGGAGCAACTGGATAAACCGCACCGTGGGGTTAGAAATTGTCAAACATTATATATGTTGTAGTTGTTTAGGCTACAGTGGGTTAGCCTTTAGGAGGTAAACTATTCTAGGGTTAGGTACTTGTACTCCCATCTCTTTCTAGTACACACACTTCTCAATTCTAACATGGTATCAGAGCAGGTTCACAAGTGCAAGCAAAACTAGAGGCATTCACAAAGGGCAAGTGAGGAGGAGGAGTGACTGTGAGAGGAGAGGAGATTGGAGGCGACGGCTGAAGCTGCAGACACACGGGCGACAGGAGCGGCTGGCACAGTGGCTACCGGAGCAAGGGCCCCGGAATACTGGAGTAACAGACTCCGCCGCTACGACGAGCGGCAGGAGCTACGGACCCACAGGCGACTGGCGCAGGCTGGCACAGTGGCTACCGGAGCAAGGGCCCCGGAATACTGGAGTAACAGACTCCGCTGCTACGACGAGCGGCAGGAGCTACGGACCCACAGGCGACTGGCGCAGCAGGCTCGCTGGGCTACCGAGAGCAAGGGCTCCGGACTACTGTGCTGCTGGCGACACGACGGCTACCTCCGCGCAACCTCCCCAAACAGTCCCACCCCCTTTCCACACACCCCTTGCTGCACCCCTAGCTCCACTCCCACGGCACCCCCCTAACGCCTCTCCTCCGGACACCACACATCCACCCCCCTGAGCGGCAGCTGCAGCAGCGGGAGACGGAGGAGGAGGAGGAGTAGGACACAACCGGTACCCCCACAACCGCCACCCCCACACTCCCCACCCCCAAACCCTAAAACGGGTGGTACGGGGAAGGAGCGCGGGGGACGGCGAGGGGGAAGGCGCGCGGCCCCCAGGGCGCCACCATGGGGCAGCGAGGGGCCGCGCGCGGCCCCCCAGGGCACTGCGACGGGGCAGCGGGGGGGTCGCGCACGGCTCCGGGGGCGGCTCGCGGGTCCCCGGGGGCGACGCGAGGGTCGACGGGGGTCGCGTGCGGGTCCCCGGAGGCGACGCGAGGGTCGACGGAGTGCCGCGCGCGGGGCCAGCGGGGCAGCGCGAGAGCCGACGGGGGGCGCGCGCGGGTCCCTGGAGGCGACGCGAGGGTCGACGGGGTGACGCGCGCGGGTCCAGCGGGGCAGCGCGAGAGCCGACGAGGGGCGCGCGCGGATCCCCTGAGGCGACGCGAGGGCCGACGGGGGGCGCGCCATGCAGAAAACCGCCGCGCGCCACGGGGCACTCGGCAGGAAGAAGTCGTCGCGCGCCCGAGGCGCACGACAGGAAGTAAAGCAGCGGAAGCATTAGGTGGTGGGCCCACCCACAGGATCGACCCAAGGGGATCGACCTGCTCTGAAACCATGTCAGAACTAGCAGCAGAAACAAGAATGAAGAAAGGAGAGGTTTCACTAGCAAGCAGTTGGATACATATAGCAAACCCTAATTGGGCTGTACTCACTATGGAGTACCCCACTGCAGGCTAGACAATTATAACATTCTGACACACCCCCATAGCCAAAGTGGGGTGTAATCAGCACAATAAGCAGGCATAAGTGGGGCCCAGCCCGCGTCCGTGGACAGGGTCAGGAGAGGTACTTCTTGATAATTGTTGACGACTACTCGCGCTACACCACAGTCTTCCCCTTGCGCACCAAGGGTGAAGTCCCTGATGTTTTGATCCCTTGGATTCGCGCTGCCCGTCTCCAGCTCAGCGAGAGGTTCCACTCAGACTTTCCTGTCCTGCGTCTGCACTCTGACAGAGGTGGGGAGTTTTCCTCCGACCTCTTGAGGGCCTACTGTCAGGGGCAGGGCATTGAGCAGTCGTTCACGCTTCCGGCCTCTCCACAGCAGAATGGGGTTGCTGAGCGCCGCATTGGCTTGGTCATGGAGGTCGCTCGTACCTCCTTGATCCATGCGGCTGCCCCCCACTTTCTGTGGCCGTTTGCGGTCCAATACGCTGCGCATCAGCTCAACCTCTGGCCCCGTGTCTCCGTTCCGGAGACTTCGCCGACACTGCGTTGGACGGGAGAGGTTGGCTATGCGTCGCGTTTTCGGGTCTGGGGATCTCGAGCTTTTGTTCGCGATACGTCCGCGGACAAGCTCTCCTCCCGCGCTGTTCCTTGTGTCTTCCTTGGCTTTGTCCCGGACGCGTCTGGTTGGCAGTTTTACCACGCCACCTCGCGCCGTGTCCTGCCCTCTCAGGACGTCACTTTTGACGAGTCGGTGCCCTACTACCGCCTCTTCCCCTACCGCACTGCCCCGCTCCCCCCCCCGCCTCTCTTCCTCGCGCCAGGTGCTGCTGTGGTAGACCCCCTCCCCCCTCAGGGTGCCGCTCCCTCAGGTGTGTCCCAGGTAGACCCGGTTGAGCCTGTCGAGGTAGCTGTCGACTCTCGTCCTGCTAGGGGTGCTGAGCCTGAGCGTGCGGAGCCTAGGGGTGCGGAGCCTGGGGGTGCGGAGTCTGGGGGTGCTGAGTCTGGGGGTGCTGAGCCTGGGAGTGCTACGTCTGAGGGTACTGAGCCAGAGGGTGCTGCGACTGAGCGTGCTACAACTGGAGGCGCTCCCTCCTCGCAGCAGCTGCCTGAGTGGTACTTACAGTACTGCAGCCTCAGGAGGGGTGCTTCTGGAGCTAGGGGTGCTGCTGGAGCTGGTGCTCGTGCTTCCCCTCCTAGGCGGGAGCCTCCCTCTCCCCAGCGGCTCCGAGAGTGGTACGCTCGGCGCTGCAGTCTCCGGAGTGGCGCTACTAGTGTCGCGGACCCTGGAGCTGGAGCTGGTGCTGGTACTGGTGCTGCTGGTGCTGGAGCTGCTGGAGGTGCTGCTGCTGCTGGCAGTGCTGCTGGCGCTGCTGGAGGTGCTGCTGGTGCTGGTGCTGCTGGAGCTGCTGGAGGTGCTGCTGCTGCTGGTGCTGGTGCTGCTGGAGCTGCTGGAGGCACTACTACTGCTGGCGGTGCTGCTGGAGCTGCTGGAGGTGCTGCTAGTGCTGCTGCTGCTGGAGGTGCTGCTGGTGCTGGTGCTGCTGGAGCTGCTGGAGGTGCTGCTGGTGCTGGAGCTGCTGGAGGCACTGCTGCTGCTGGCGGTGCTGCTGGAGCTGCTGGAGGTGCTGGTGCTGCTGGTGGTGCTGCTGGTGCTGGAGCTGCTGGGGCCGCTGGTCCTGGAGGTGCTCGTACTGGAGGTACTGGAGCTGCTGGGACTGGAGCTGCTGAGGGGGTTGGAGCTGGAGGTGCTGAGCGGCCGCGGCCGTACTACGTTCCGCTCCTTCAGCAGGTTCTTGGTCTCCCGCCCTCTACTGGTCCTACTCCTCCCCTACTGAGTCCACCGCCTGTCCAGTCGCAGTCACAGTTACAGCCTGCCTCTCCGCTGCCTGGCCCTTCTCCTTACACTGCGCCGACGGGTAGTCTTACGGAGCGTCGTGAGCCTGAGTCTCGTCCTCCGTCGCCTGAGTCTAGTCCAGAGTCGCCTGAGTCTCGTCCAGAGTCGCCTGTCCGCACTGTCCGCGCTGGTCGTCGTGCTCCGCGTCAGCGTCCTCCTCCTGTCCTTGGCACTCACTATATGACCCTGCGTCCTTCCACTGCTCCACAGCGTGTCCCTCTGCCGTCTCCTCCTGCGTCCTCTCTTCCTGACGTTGCTGACCCGCCGTCAGACCTTGCTCGTGCTGCCAGTCCTACTGTCACGCGTTTCCTCGCCACTGTTGTCACTTACCCTACCTTTGAGTCCTCTGCTGCGTCTGCTCTAGTCGCTGAGCTTGTTGACTTTGCTGCCGCCTGTCGTCTAGACTACGCCGCTAGCCTTGTTGCTGAGTCTGAGTCTGTCTGTCCTCCGTCCGTTGGGGGTGAGTGTGCCCTTGGCACGGACGTCCTTGAGGACAGACAGGAGGAGTTTGAGTGCTTTGCTGCTGCTTTACCTCATCTCGTGTCCATGCTGATTGCCCCCGAGGGAGACCCGGATGCACCAGACATCTCGACCCCACGCTCTTACGCAGAGGCGATGGAGGGTCCCTACTCCTCTCAGTGGCAGACAGCCATGGACGCAGAGATGGCTTCCTGGAAGTCCACAGGCACCTACGTCGACGAGGTTCCCCCACCTGGGGCGAACATCGTCAGTGGCATGTGGATTTTCAGAGTGAAGCAGCCGCCGGGTTCTCCGCCTGTCTTCAAGGCGCGTTACGTTGCACGAGGCTTCAGTCAGCGAGAGGGAGTTGACTTCTTCCAGACCTTCTCCCCGACCCCGAAGATGACCACTCTTCGGGTTCTGCTGCACGTCGCCGCTCAGCGTGACTACGAGCTCCACTCTCTTGACTTCAGCACTGCGTTCCTACAGGGCAGCCTGCACGAGGAGATCTGGCTGCGCCGCCCACTTGGCTTCACTGGGTCGTTCCCTCCTGGTACCCAGTGGAGCCTCCGGCGGCCAGTCTACGGTCTCCGCCAGGCACCCCGTGAGTGGCACGACACACTGAGGACTACTCTTGCTGCTCTTGGGTTTGCTCCTTCCACTGCTGACTCGTCGCTGTTTCTACGCACCGACACCACTCTGCCGCCGTTGTACATCCTCGTGTACGTAGACGACTTGGTCTTTGCTACTGCTGACACTGAGGCACTCGCCCACGTGAAGTCGGAGTTGCAGAAGAGACACACGTGCACAGACCTGGGTGAGCTGACAAGCTATCTTGGCTTGCGGATCACCCGGGACAGAGCACAGCGCACCATCACCTTAACTCAATCACACATGGTGCAGCAGGTCCTTCAGCGCTTCCGCTTCATGTACTCCTCGCCTCAGCCCACTCCTCTGCCTACCGGTCACTCGCTCTCAGCTCTGCCTTCGGATGAGTCCGTAGAGCCGAGTGGCCCGTATCCAGAGCTTGTGGGCTGCCTCATGTACCTGATGACCTGCACTCGACCTGACCTTGCATACCCTCTTAGCATCCTAGCACGCTATGTCGCTCCTGGCCGTCACCGGAAGGAGCACATGGATGCCGCTAAGAGGGTGTTGCGCTACTTGTGCAGTACGTCGGGCATGGGGCTTGTGCTTGGAGGATGGAGAGACGTTGTCCTCACTGGGCACTCAGACGCTTCTTGGGCTGACGACCAGGCTACGCAGCGGTCGTCTCAGGGTTACACCTTCAGCCTTGGCTGTGGTTCAGTTTCTTGGCGTTCTACTCGCTCGTCTTCAGTTCTCAGCTCCAGTTGTGAGGCTGAGATCTACGCCACAGCCATGGCTGCACAGGAGTTACGCTGGCTCACCTACCTGCTGACTGACCTGGGAGAGCGGCCTCGTTCTCCTCCAGTGCTGTACGTCGACAACAAGGCCGCCCTTGCCTTGTGTCAGGAGCACAGACTGGAGCACAGAACGAAGCACATCGCTCTGCGCTACTTCCTTGCTCGAGAGCTGCAGCAGCGTGGTCAGCTTCGTCTTTCGTACGTGGCCACTCAGGCCAACACTGCTGATGTGTTCACCAAGGCGCTTCCGCCTTGTGATCATCAGCGTTTCTGTACTGTTCTAGGCCTTGTGCCTACTGTCCCTCACTTGCTCACTGCTTGACTCTGTTTGTACTGTGATCTCTATATATACCTGCATGCTTACACTTGCTAGGTTGTGATCACTGTACCTCTTGTTATATTATCAAACTGCATGTGAACTGGTCTTGTGACCACTTGCTTGTGCTCGGAATTTGTGTGGTATCCTTGAGATCCACCCTGAGCTTGTTTTGCTTTGCTTTGCTCTGACTGGTCTTGTGACCCCTTGTTCTCCCCCACTTCGCCTATGGGGGTGTGTCAAACATTATATATGTTGTAGTTGTTTAGGCTACAGTGGGTTAGCCTTTAGGGGGTACACTATTCTAGGGGTAGGTACTTGTACTCCCATCTCTTTCTAGTACACACACTTCTCAATTCTAACAGAAATATCTCCTTCCGCCAGTTCTTCTAAGACCTCGTCTCGTGCCATCCGGTAGAACGTCTCCGCTTCTCCCGATAGAGTTCCCACCATCTTCCTGAAAAACTTTGCCGGGTCGTAGCCGTCTCGCTCCCAGCAGTACTGAACCGTCTCGAGCTGCATGAGGTAGTTTTTCAGGCTCGGTCCCACGCCTGGAATGCCAGTGTAGCATTCCGCCACCTCCACATTCGGCAGATTAGTAGCCTTCCAGCGCCATCCTCGAGTTGCTGAAGCTTCGCCCATGTCTTCGGGTAGCTACGCATCTCCATTCGCCACCAGCGCTCCTTCCTTCGGCGTCCCGACTTGCGGTCCGGCTCTCGATGCCCATCGCGCGTCCGGTTTATCCTCCTTCATCGTCATTCCAGGCATTCCGGTCAGCGGAGTCACCACTTCTTGATTCCGCCATCGCGCCCGTACTTCTTCCGTCCATCGGGCATCTCGCGGCGTATCTCCCGGGTCGGAGGCAGCAGTACGATCTCGGTCCATGCTATGTGCTGCCGCTCGAGCTCGCTGATGTGGAGTTCGGTATCTCGACGAATCGGTATTTGGACGCGATGGGCCTGGCTTCTCGACGGTGGCGACAGCGTCGGCGCACCACCCCGCCGTAGGCTTAGGTTCCCCTGTATCGTCCCACAGCCATGTGCGTAGCAGGTCTCTACTATTCATCGGCGGTAACTCCTTGCGTGTTTGTAATAAGATCTCAGTCAGCTAGACATTACTGATGCACAAACCCTAGCTCGGCTGACTGGGTCTCGAAGCAGATGTTCCAGGTTGAGTGCTTGCGCTGGTTGGCTTCTCTCGCTTAGTAACCCACCGTAGTGTACGAAAATTTAAGCATAAGTGTGAAAACAAACACGCAAGCATGGCTCCAACCCTGTCTACTTGCTTAAGTACCTACTCCTGGTAACCGTTGCCTTAACGGTACTGTTTTGCCCGCCGATCTAGTATTATCCTCCCTACTGTGTTCTCCTATTATCTTTCGAGTCACGAATTTATATATAGTTTACCTATGTAAAGATTAAAATCGTGACAGTCTGCTCCTAGTGGGAGGCGCCGCAGCGGTAAGGGCAAGGGTGGCAAGGGTGGTGGGGGTGGCAGCGGTGGAGGCGGTGGTGGAGGCGGTGGAGGCGGTGGAGGTGGTGGTGGTGGCGGTGGGAGTGGTGGTGGGAGTGGAGGCGTCGGTGGCGGCGGTGGTGGTAGCGGTGGGAGTGGTGGTGGCGGTGGTGGCGGCAGTGGGAGTGGCGGCGGCAGTGGTGGCGGCGGCAGTGGTGGCGGTCGGGGTGGAGCCGTTCAGAGGGGAGGTTCTGGCGGTGGCCAATGGCAGCACCAGCAGAGGCGCTGGAGCTGGAGGTTCTGGAGCTGCTGGAGGCGCTGGTGCTGGTGGCGCTGGTGCTGCAGGTACTGGCGCTGGAGGCGCTGGAGCTGGAGGTACTAGTGCTGGAGACGTTGGAGCTGTAGGTACTAGTGCTGGACTGGAGGTGCTGGAGCTCGTGGTACTGCACAGCGGCGACCGATTTTTGTTCTGCCGCCACCGTCGTCTCTGCCACCACATGGCTCGGAGCTTCACCAGGTTCTTAGTCTCCCGTCTTCTACTAGCCTTACTCCTCCCTTACTATGTCCACCGCCTGACCAGTCGCAGCCACAGTTACTGTCAGACTCCCCGCTGCCTGCTCCTTCTCCTTACACTGAGCAGACAGACTCTCTTACAGAGCGTCGTGAGCCTGAATGTCGTCCTGCCTCGCCTGTTCGTGCTGTTCGCACTGATCGTCGTGTTCCTCGTCCGCGTCCTCCTCCTGTCCCCGGCACTCACATTATGGCACTTCGTCCTTCCTCTGTCCCACTGCGAGTTCCCTTGCCGTCTTCTCCGGCGTCCTCTCTTCCTGACGTACTGGACCCTGAGGCTGACTTAATTCGTGCTGCCAGCCCTACTGTCACACGTCTTCTAGCCACTGTTGTCACTGACCCTTCCTTTGAGTCCACTGCTGCGTCTGCCTTAGTTTCTGAGCTTGTTGACTTTGCTGCTGCGTGTCGTCTCGACTACGCCACTAGTCTTGTTGCTGAGTATGAGTCTGACTGTCCTCCGTCCGTCGGGGGTGAGTGTGCTCTTGGCACGGACGTCCTTGAGGACAGGCAGGAGGACTTTGAGTGTCTTGCAGCCACTGTACCTCATCTCGTGGCCATGCTGCTTGCACCTGAGGGAGACCCGGATGCACTGGACATCCCGACCCCGCGCTCATACGCAGAGGCGATTAGGGGTCCTTACTCCTCTCAGTGGCAGACAGCCATGGACGCAGAGATGGCATCCTTGAAGTCCGCAGGCACTTACGTCGACGCAGTTCCCCCTCCTGGGGCGAACATAGTCAATGGCATGTGGATTTTCAGGGTGAAGCGGCCGCCGGATTCTCCGTCTGTCTTCAAGGCTCGTTATGTTGCACGAGGCTTCAGTCAGCGACAGGGGGTTGACTTCTTCCAGACCTTCTCCCCTACCCCGAAGATGACCACTCTTCGGGTGTTGCTGCACGTCGCCGCTCAGTGTGACTACGAGCTTCGCTCTCTTGACTTCAGCACAACTTTCCTCCATGGGAGGACCCTGGAGAGGAGGTAGAGGAGCAGCAAGAGGAACAAAAGGCAGCTGCACCTCACCATGAGGAGTCACCAACTCCTGGTTCTACCCCTGACCCTAACGCACCAGCCCATGACCCGGAGCAGCCACAGGGGCAACATCAGCAATTAGAGAAGCCGCAGCAGCCACCACAGCAGCATACACCGCCTCTTCCTATGGGTAGGTGGCTGCAACTACTGCAGCAGCAGCTGTCCAAGTCACCACGGTCCCCCATGAAGAGAGTGACTTGGAAGGAGAAGCTGCAAAGTTTGGAGCAGGGAGAGGCATCAACTCTGCGCCGCACCACACGCATCTCCCGGCCACCTGAGAGGTTCACACCAAGTGCACAGTATGCTTGCATGCATGATCATGAGGTGCATGATTTGGAGGAGTGCATGCTTGTAGATACTGATGGTGGTAAGCATGGACTTGATTTTTGTCTTATGAATCAGGTGCATGAGCCTAGGTCAGTCAAGGAGGCCTTGTCCCGTCCTGAGTGGGTGGAGTCCATACGCGAGGAGCTTGAGTCCCATAAGGTGAACGAGTCCTTTGAGCTGGCTGATCCAGCTTGTGTGCCACCTGGTATAGAGGTCTTGAGGTGTCAGTGGGTGTGGAAGTACAAGCACAAGGCTGATGGTAGCATTGAGAGGCCTGAGTCCAGGTTGGTGGCCATGGGGAACACTCAATCACGGGGAGTTCACTATGACCAGGTGTTTACCCCAGTGGGTAAGCCTACTACTCTGAGAGACTCCCTTGGGATGGCAGCCTCCTCGGAGTTTCACCTCCATCACATGGATGTGACCACTATCTATCTTCATGGGGTCTTGAAGGAGGAGCTTTACATGGGGCAGCCCCCTGGTTTTGATGATGGGTCTGGGAGAGTATGCCGACTAAAAAAATCAATCTATGGTCTTAAGCAAGCTCCAAGGCAATGGTACCTCAAGTTTGATGAGGCGCTGATAAATTTTGGCTTTGAAAGGTCTGAGTGTGACCCTGCCTTGTACCACTTGGTGAGGGATGAGGGCAGGTTGTCCCTTTACCTCTATGTGGATGACATTCTGCTCTTTTCTTCGAGCATGGTCTTGCTGGACGAGGTCAAGGGCCTTCTGTCCTCTCGTTTCGGGGGAAGGACTTGGGGGAGGCTAAGTATTATTTGGGGGTGCAGATTGAGCGTGATGAGAGTGGCATCTTGATTCATCAGGAGAGGTACATTCTCAACATGCTTGAGTCCTTTGGCCTTTCTGAGGCTAACCCCGTGCGTACCCCTCTCCCTACAGGGTTCGACGTGCATGCATATGCTGAGGAGCCCTTGCTGAGAGATGAGCTGGTCCAGCTCTATCAAAGCGTTGTGGGGTCTCCCATGTATGCAAGCACGACCACACAGCCCCAGATTGCTTATGCAGCGTCACAGCTATCCAAGGTGGTGTCTTGTCTCAAGGCATTTCACCTGCAGGTTTCTAAGAGAGTGCTAAGGTACCTGAAAGGTTGTGTCAAGTCAAGCATCTTCTACCCCACACACAGCAAGCCTCGGTTTGAGTTCATAGGCTTTAGTGATGCTGATAATGCTGGAGATTCAGCTGATCGCAAGAGTCACACCAGCTATGTCTATTGCCTTAATGGTGCAGCCATCGCTTGGCAGAGCAGGAGGCAGCCGGTGGTTGCATTGTCCACCACTGAGAGTGAGTACATCAGTCTCTGTCAGTGCATTCAGGAGGGTGTGTGGCTGAAGCGTTTGTTTGGGGAGTTTGGGCATTAGTTTGCTAGTGCTGTGCTTGTGTTTGTGGACAACCAGTCTGCATTGCCCTTGCACAGAATGCATGCTTGCATGGCCGCACAAAGCACATGCAGGTTCGGTGGCATTTCATCAGGGAGATGGTGGCAAGCGGCGAAATGATCCTCCGGTGGTGCCCAACCAACCCCCAAGCAGCAGACATACTCACCAAAACCCTTCTTTTTGAGCGGCACGGTGTGTGCACGTCCTTGATGGGGATGCAGCCCCATGTTGGCATGGTGCCTGAGCAGGATGTGGGAGGGCTGGTGCTTCTCTGCCTTGACGACATCAGTGGATGGCGCCCCTCCCTGGGCAAGGGGGAGTGGAGTGAAGGATTTTGCCCAGTGGTGTTCAGCCACCTCCACCACGAGCAAGTTGGAGTGTTGATTGTGTAGGCGGTTGTGATGTTTTGCTCTAGCTGGTTGTGGGCTAAGGGCTTGAGCAAAATGTGATTGCTAGACTTGTTGCGGGCTGGAATTGAACTCGCACCCAACAAGCAGCAACAAACCTTTGCTATTCACTACAACACCTTTGGTGTTGCTAGTTTGGCACTTTGGGTTTTTGGGGATTGTTGTAGGGCGAGGGTTGGGTTGGCAGGGTTTGACCAACTCGTAACTTTGTAGATCTGAACTCTTGCTAAAGCTACTCTCTTGATCTAATCCATGGCTGCCAAGTGATTCCGCCAGAATACCCCGTCGTACTTAAATCGCGATAGCGATCGGCCTAGATCTTGGTTGAAGGCGTGCGTTAATATTATGGAAATTAGAGATTAAGACCTTACCAACGCGTACCTGCTCATAGTTTAAGGTTACGTGAGCTACACGCAATGTTCCGTCGAAGTCGGCGGACTTAATCTCTTGTTACGCTCTCTAGATTCGCTCGCTTTCCATCAATGGTATCACAGCAAACTCCCTCCCACTTAACTCAAGAAATGTCATCACTGGGAGTGGAGATACGCTGCAAGAAATCGGCATCAGCACCATCACCATCAAGGGCAAGGAGGGGGAGGTGCTACATGTGAAGGGTGTGCTTCATGTTCCTTGATTGGCAGCCAACCTCCTCTCATGCTCTCAACTCGCTAAGCAAGACTACATATGCACCTTCACCATTAGAGGGTGCACGGTTCGCAAAGGTGGAGCTGTGGTGATGGAGGCCAAGTTAGAGAAGGGTTTATATCTTGTTCCGATGTGTGTGCCTCATGTGGAGAAGGCACATGGGGTTGAAGCCGAGGATGCCGCTTGCAGCATCCGTTGGAAGGATGTCGAGCAAGTGACTGCAGATTTGCTTCACCTACGCATGGGGCATGCGGGAAAGCAGCAGCTTGTGGAGTGTGTGAAGAAGGGGGAGCTGAAGGGTGTGGAGATCAAGGAGGGTGGTGGGCAGCCAAGCATGTGCCCTGATTGCACGACCGGGAAGCTGCCAAGGACCTCCTTTCCCTACCTCCACCATTAGAGCCTCCGCACCTCTTGAGTTGGTGCACACGGATGTGTGTGGCCCCATGCAAACACTGGATAGGGAGAAGGGCATCAAATACTTCATCGCCTTCTTGGATGACTTCAGCCGCCTAAGTTGGGTTACCTTGGTAAAAACCAAGGATGAGGTGGCCAAGGTCTTCAAGCGTTGGATACGCTATGCGGAGAGGAAAGCAAGGGCCAAGGTGAAAAAACTTAGGTTTGATGGGGGTGGGGAGTACATGGGGAAGGATCTGGAGTCATTCCTTGGAGACAAGGGCATCATCCACCAGCTTTCAGTTGCCTACACGCCGCAGCAAAATGGGGCAGCGGAGCGGCTAAACCGGACCCTCATTGACCTTGCCCGAGCCATGCTTGCTCATGCGCAGCTAGACTATACTTGGTGGGGGGAAGCAGTGCAATATGCCAACTGGGTTAAGAACTGGATGGGCAGCAAGGGGCTAGGGGGCAAGATCCCATACTTCATGTGGACCAGGAAGGTGTCTAGTGTGTCTATGCCACGAGTGTGGGGGTGCATGGCGCAGCTGCTCCCTGAACTAACCTCGCTATCTTGAGACTGGCTGTTCCTGGGCCGCAAGTCTATTTCATCCCGCTCTCTAGGGTACGCCATCAACGGATACTCCCGCTGGTATTCTTCCTCTTCTTCCTCGTCTCCTTCGATCTCCTCATACGCCATCATCGCCCGCGCCTTCACTTCCTTTCCCGATTGCATACTCTCCAGTTGCATCTGCAGCCTCCGCAACTCCGCTTGTAGCTCTTCCCGACTTGCCCCCTGCGGCTCCCTCGGCTTCTTGTAGCACTCTTCCTTCTTTTGTCCCTTCTTCCCGCACTGATCACACGTCGGGGCCTTCGGGCAGTCCTTCCTCAGGTGCCCTCCCTCGCCGCAAATGTGACAGGCCCGAGTATCTCCTCGGCCTCCCCGTTCGCCACTCGATTTCGGCACCGCCGCTGCAGCCCAACTGGTTCGTGGCCTACTCCGAGTCTCGCCATCCTCTAGATCCAGGAGCCTCTTCGCGTGCTCAGTCCTCTTCGCCAAGCCGTAGACTTCCTTGAGCGTGACGTCCGCTCCGATGCCCTACACGGTAGTCCGCACCACACTCCGCAGTTCTTCGTCCAATCCTCGCACGAACTTCCGCACGAGTAGGCGTTCGTCTTGATTCTCCAGGTCTTCAGCCAGCTCTTTTAAGCGGCAATAATACGCGAGCAGCGATTCCTCCTTCTTCCTCTTAAAGTCTCGGAATTCCTCAACCCTCGCCTTCGTTTGTCCGACGAACTCCTTCCTCAGCATTTAATTGAAGCGCGCCGTGGGATTCTCGATTTCCCCGCAGGTTAGTTCCTCCAAGATTTCTTCCCGTACTAGACGGTAGAAAGTCTCCGCCTCTCCAGTAAGGGTCCCCACCATCTTCCTGAAAAACTCCGACGGGTCATACCCGACTCTTTCCCAGCAGTACTCCACCGTTTAAAACCTTTTCAATGCCAATCCGCCCTCTATCTTGGAGCACTAAGTGTGAGTTTCTTTAGACGGAAACGCTTCTGGCTGTAAAATAATGGCCCTGAAGTCTCCGGGTGCCCATCTCATCACCAGAAATCGAAGAAAGGGTGGTTGAAGCACAACAGTTCACGTGGTTAAAATAACGCGGACCAGGTGTAAGGATCCGGCGGTGCCGAGAGTGCACGATTAATCCATGGCCGCGAAGAGCAACCAACCCGTTCTCTTGGCCGGCCTACGCAACTCTTAGACCCTAGGACATCCTTCCTCGTAACCCCCCACCCCCCCCCCCCCCCGAGGGGTATTACACTCTAAAAAGCGAGGTGAGTTAGGAAAGTAGCTCTGATACCAGGTGTTATGAATGAACTTGTAGAGTGCGCAGAATAACGAATAACGAGAATGGTTGAATACTGAATGAAAGTGACGAGACCTAAATATGGGAAGTCCTAGCTAGGCGAAGAGGTCGGGCTAGGATGGCTCGGAAAGTGTTGCGATTGGAGCGGGGGCCGACTCGAGAGTGGTTTGGGGCGAGGAAATAGGCTGAACAGGTTCGTCGCGTGACCCTCGGGATGGCCACGCTAACGAGTGCTGCACTAAGTATTTGTAAATCCTTACAGCGTAGGCCTTTACCTGTCTCTTCAAGAGTAGTTATGAATGTCTATGCATTTTACACTTTTGTATTGGTGTATAGCTCATATAATCACAAAAAAAAAATGACAAGAAAAGAGAGGGCTCCGCCTCATTTGACGGTCGAAAGAGTGGTTCCATGCACTGAGGGGCAAGGCAGAAGGAATCAGAAACGAGATCTAGAAAGGATTGTACTTCCTCTTCGTAGTTGTTACAATCTTACGGGGGTTAGTCAAAATCTTGCTCATGGTTGATCGTCGGGTGATGCATATCGGAAGTAATGAGTGTCAACCGTAGGAAACACGAATGAGTAGATTAGGCAAGAAGAAACCTAAAGGGTTGTACTCTCTAATGAGTGCCCCACTACAAACTAGAATGTAATACTGTATTCTTCCGGCTATAGGACCTGGGGGACTCTCTACAAAAGCAGAAAAAATAGTTAGGGTGAATATATAGGTGGAATAATTATCTGTCTATCAATGTTATTGGATTGACCATGTACTGGGGGGGGGGGTCTTATATTCGAAACCAACAAATTTCGCGCGATCGGCGCGTCAGTTCTATGCCAGAATTCGCGTCTGACACAAAAAACGTATCAGAAATCGAATTTGGCACAAACGGCGTATAAGAATTTGAATTGTGCCTCCTAAAAGCTAACGCACAATTGCATCTACAACAACTGTATATAGAAAAGAGGGGTCTTATATTGATTAGGGGCAAAAGGGGGGTCCTCATAAAACAGTACAAAAATAAGAGTCCCAGTACCCTATAGAGAGTCCCGGTGGACCCTTTGCCGGCGGGTCCTATGCCGGAAGAATACGGTTTATCATTTGACACACCCCCTTAGGCGAAGTGGGGAACAACAAGAGGTCACAAGACCAGTCAAGAGAAGCAAACAAAGCAAAGCTCAGGGTGGATATCAAGGACACCACACACTCCGAGCACAAGCAAGGGCCACAAGGCCAGTTCACATGCAGAGGTATAATAGCAAAGGCAACATGCTTCACTGATCACAAGCTAGTAAGTGTAAACATGCAGGTATATGCATATGCATATGTATTAGTGTACAACAAGTGCAAGGCAAGATCAAGAGAAAAGCAGGTGAGGCAAAGTGGGCACAAGCCAAGAGCAGTGTAGAAACGCTGATGATCATCTGACCCGAGGGCCTTCGTGAAGACATCACTAGTGTTGACCTGTGAGGCCATGTACGAAAGGCGAAGCTGGCCACGCTGCTGCAGCTCTCGTGCGAGGAAGTAACGAAGAGCAATGTGCTTCGTTCTGTGCTCATCTCTAGTCCTGACACAAGGCAATCATCGTCTTGTTGTTGACGTACAAAACTAGAGGAGAACGAGGCTGCTCACCCAAGTCGGCCAGCAGGTATGTCAGCCAGCGTAGCTCTTGTGCAGCCATAGCCCCAGCGTATATCTCAACCTCACTACTGGAGCTTAGTACAGAAGACGAGCGAGTGGGCCTCCACGAGACAGAACCAGTGTCGAGGCTGAAACTGTAACCCTGTGACGACCACTGAGTCACCTAGTTGTCAGCCAAAGAAACGTCTGAGTGATCTGTGAGAACAACTCGACTCTGTCCTCCAAGCACAAGCCCCATGCCTGATGTACTGCACAAGTAACGCAGTACCCTCTGTGCAACTATCCAGTGCTCCTTCCGGTGTCTACCGAGCGTATCGTAGCGAGCCAGGATGCTGAGAGGGTACGCGAGGTCAGGCCGTGTGCACGTCATCAAGTATATGAGGCAGGCCACAAGCTCTCGATATGGACCACTCGGCTCTACGGACTCGTCCGAAGGTGGAGCTGAGAGCGAATGGTCAGTAGGCAGAGGAGTGGACTGTGGCGAGGACCACCGAACGCCGAAGCGTTGAAGGACCTGCTGCACCATGTGTGACTGAGTCATAGTGATGGTGCGCCGTGCTCTGTCCCGGGTGATCTGCAAGCCAAGATAGCTCCGTAGTTCACCCACGTCAGTGTAGGTGTGTCTCTTCTGCAGCTCCACCTTCACTAGGGCCAGTGTCTCTGTATCAGCAGTAGCGAAGACCAAGTCATCGACGTATACGAGGATGTAGAACGGCGGCAGAGAAGGGTCGGTGCGTAGAAACAACGACGGGTCAGCAGTGGAAGGAGCAAACCCAAGAGCCGCAAAATTCGTCCTCAGTGTGTCGTGCCATTCGTGGGGCACCTGACGCAGACCGTAGACTAGCCGCCGGAGAATCCACTGGGTTTAGTCAGGAAATGGCCTAGTGAAGCCAAGGCATGCGGAGAACCCGGAGGCCACTTCACTCTGAAAATTCACTTGCCATCGACTATGTTCGCCCCAGAAGGGGAACTGCGTCGACGTAGGTGCATGTGGAATTCCAGAAAGCCATCTCTGCATCTATGGCTATCTACCACTGGGAGTACGGACCCGTGAACGCCTCTGTATAAGAGCGCGGGGCAGGGATGTCCAGTGCATCGGGGTCTCCCGCAGGGCAAAGCAGCATGGTAGCAAGATGAGGTGCAGCAGCCTCTAGGCACTCTAGCTCAAACTGCTTGTCCTCAACGACGTCACAGCCAAGGGCAAGCTCACCCCCGACGGACGGAGGACAGTCAGAGTAAAAAACAAGACTTGCAGCGTAATCAAGACGGTACAGAGCAGCAAAGTCAACGAGCTCAGCGACTAAGGCAGACACAGAAGGAGACGAAAACGTAGGGCCAGTCACAGCCGTGGCAAGAAGACGAGTGACAGTCGGACTGGCAGCACGAACAAGGTCAGACTCAGGGTCGAGAACATGTGGAAGAGAAGATGCAGGATGTAACGGCAGGACAACAAGCTGTGGAACAGAGGAAGGACGAAGTGCCATAGTGTGAGTGCTAGGGACAGGTGGAGCATGACGACGGGCAACACGATGAGTATGAACAGGTGTGGAAGCACGAGACGCAGGCTCTCTAGGCACTGTCAGAATATGGTGAAGGAGCGGGCAGTGGGGAGTCGGGAAGTAACTGTGTGTGATACTGGTCACTCAGTGGGAACAGTAACGGAGGAGTGGTACTAGCGATAGGGAACTTTGTAACAAAAGGTAGGTGACTGAGAAGGTGGCGAAGCGCAGACGGCTGCTGCTGAGTAGTCGCACCCCTCGAACATCCAGGAACGGGTCCGAGAGGACCACCAGCTCCAGTACAAGAAACTCCAGCACCAACACCTCCAGCTCCAGTAGTACCAGCACCCCCAGAGCACCTCCAGCTCCGCCACCAGGGCTGCCCCACCAAACAGCCCACTCACGAAGCTGCTGCGGCGAGAGAGTCTCATGCTGACGTGCACCAGTACCTCTAGCACCAGCACCTCCAACACCAGCACCTCCAGCACCTCCAACTCCAGTACCTCCAGCACCAGCACCTCCAGCACTAGCACCTCCAACACCAGTACCTCCAGCTCCAGTACCTCCAGCACCAGCACCTCCAGCTCCGCCACCTGGGTTGCCCCACCGGACAGCCCACTCGCGAAGCTGATGCGGCGAGAGAGTCTCCTGCCTACTCAGCTGCCGCTGGCGTCCACTTCCAGAGTCTCCAGCAGGTACCCACAACTCGACCAACAGTTGGACACTCAGCACCCCCAGAACCAGCACCCCCGGAGTCCACATCCCCAGTGTCACCACCCCTGTACCACCAAAGTCCACAGCGACTGGCTGCAGAGGCCGTGAAGACGGCCGAGGCGGAAACCTAGGAGGGGTCTCCAAGCGCGGTGAGCGGCGAGTGGCCGCTGTGTCGTCAGCAGCTGGGTCACACACCTCAGCTGGGCCAGAGGTGTTGGAGGAGACCTCCAACGGCGCAACCAAGGGGGGTGGGTCAACCTGGGACACACCTGAGGGAGCAGGACCCTGCGGGGGGAGGGAGGCTACCGGGGGGGGTTGAGAACCAGGAAGAGAGGCAGGAGGGGCACGGGGGAACTGTGGTGGGGGTGGAGACGGTAGAAGCAGATAGACTCGTCAAAGGTGACTTCCTGGGAGGAGAGGACATGGCGAGAACCCCGGTGGTAAAACTGCCAGGGCGGGGCGTCTGTAGGAAAGCCAAGGAAGACGCAGCGAAGAGTGCGAGGAGAGAGCTTGCCCGCGGGAGGATGGCGGACAAGAGCAAGAACTCCAGACCCGAAACACCGACGCATCACCAACCCCTCTCGTCCACCCCAGGGAACGTGGGAGGTCTCCGGGTGGGAGACATGGGGCCAGAGGTTGAGCTGCTGCGCGGCGTATCGGAGCGCAAACGGCCACAGAAAATGGGGAGCAGCCGCATGGACAATGGAGTTGCGAGCAACCTCCATGACTAAGCCAATGCGGCGCTCTGTCGAGAGGCCGGAAGCGTGAACGACTTGGTGATGCCCTCAGCACCACAGAAGTCCTCGAGGAGGCGGGAGGAAAACTCACCACCTCGGTCAGAGTGCAGCCGCAGGATCGGGAGGTCCTACTGAAAACGAGCGCTCAGCTGGAGACGGACAGCGCAGATCCAGGTGATCAAGACATTGTGGACATCCGCCTTGCTCTGCAAGGGGAAGACCGTGGTGTAGCGAGTGTAGTCGTCAACAACCAGCAGAAAGTAGCGCTCTCCCCCTGTCCAGTGACGCGGGCTGGACCCCACACGTCCATGCGGAGGGTCTGCAAAGGAGCAGTGGTCGAAGAAAAAGAGGAGGAGTGAGGAGCGGCGCGCTGCCGCCCCTCGACGCAGGGAAGGCACGGCGGTGCAAGCGACCTTGGGAGCGGGGGCACGAACCTGGGGAGGCCAGAGACAAGGAGACGGGAGTGCATGCTGCGCAGACGCAACTGGGAGGGGTTGCGGAGATAACTAAATCAACGGGAGCTAGACTACGAGCTAGGCACGGAGAGGGAGCGATCTCTGCGATCGTTCCTTAGTCATTAACTCGTGCTCACAATACTTGCACATTTACGGGGAAATCCGGCAAGAGTTTCAATAGCAATAGTTCACAGAACAAAAGTTCATTATGATAGCAACAAAGTTGGAAAGACTGACTACATCAGAGCTAGCATGCAAGTAGGACAATTGCCAGTGCAGCACGGTCGACCGCATTCCCGCACGACTTGGTCGACCGTGCTCCAGCAGTACAAAGTTGTGGCACATCAACACTGCAAGTCGACGGCGTGCCAACAATGCTCCTGCAGGACAGCAGCGCACATGCTTCGCAGGTGCTCGCAGATGATTGGCATGCCGTGCCTTGTCACCTGCACAGCGCACACACCAAATCGACCTCGTGCTGACGACTGCATCTGATCAGCCACGTCGACCCCGTGATACCACACCATGGTCGGCCTCGCCACGAACACCTGGGCGACCGTCGCAGTTCTCCGCAGAACCCCGTCGCCAGGGTAACCTGTGTCAACGGGAGTGTTGTTTGGCCCCGTCCTCGCTTGGGCGGAGCCGACCTTGTGGTCGGATGTGCGGGGGTTGCAGCCGACCTGCAGCAGTGGGCACGGGGCCCACTGCATGGGCGCCGAGTTGTAGGGCGCTTGGCTGGAGGGCGCCGAGCAGGAGGACGCCGTCCTAGACGCCTGGTTGGCGTCCTGGACGCCTGGACAGCGTCCTGGGACGTGGACGCCGACCTGGGCGTCGGTACGACTCCTCGGGCGCCTGGTCGACGTTGTGGGCGACTGCACGGCGTCCTGGGAGGCCAGACGCCGACCTGGGCGTCTGGTCGGCGTCCTGGGAGGCCGGACGCCGCTCTGGAGGTCTGCACGGCGTCCTGGGCGCCTGGACGCCGACCTGGGTGTCCAGATGGCGTCCTGGACGCCTGGATGCTGAACTGGGGACGCCGGGCATGTGTGGCCGGGCTACGGACTGCGCTGGTCGACCAGGCGCGGTTGCCCGGTCGACCGGGATACCCGGGCGACGTGCACGAGTGTCGCCAGGGTGGAGTTTGCGAGGCCGACCTCGGGGGTGGTATCCCGAGGTCGACGTGGCTGGTGGGCGCAGTTGCTGGCGTGGAGTCTGCCAGGCGTCTGCGCTGTGCACGTGACAAGGAAGAGTGCACCAACCAGCTGCACGCACCTGCGAAACAGATGCACCGTTGTCCTGCGGGTGCAACGCTGTGCAGCCGACTTGCTGCAGCGTTGGCATGCCATGGACTTGCAACGTTGGCGCACCGCTACTCTGCAACGCTGGAGCGGTGCGAGCGCTGCTGCGCTGGAGCGCGGTCGACCATGCTGCGCTGGAGGTCGACCAGCAGCCTAGCTAGCTCTGATGTAGTCTGTGTTGCCAATGTTGTTGTAACCATTGTTCTGAACTTTTCCTAGTGGAACTCTTGCCAACTTTCCCCGTGAACTAGCAAGTGTGTGCGCACAAGGAACGACTAAGGAACGAACGAACGCAGAGATCACACGAGCACCCGTGCCTAGCCCGTAGCCTAGCTCCCGTTGCTAAAGTTATCTCCGCAACCTGGTCAACCGGACAACCTCCTCGTCGACCAGCTCCTCCTTGTGCTCGTCGACCACCCAGGTCCACGACCACCACCGGTCGACTACCAAGTTGACCGCGCACCTGGTCGACCAGCCCCAAGTCGACCATACTCCTGGTGGGCCAACTCCAGGTTGACCAGCAGAGCTGTTGGAGGACCACGCCATGTCGTCTTTCCCAAGTCGGCGTCACCAAGTCGACGCCCTCCATAGGTCGACTTCCCAAGTCGACCTCCCGAAGTCGGCGCCCTTGCAGTGGCCCCTGTGCAGGTCGACCAACCCTGTCGACCAGCTCGCCCACTCCTGCAGGTCGGCTGCAGCTCCCGCACACCCGACCATGAGGTCGACTCCGCCCAAGCGAGGACGGGGCCCATCACAACTGCCATTGACACGGGTGGCCAAGATGGTGGTGCCAGTGTTGACGGGAGTTGGCCCCGCCCTCACTTGGGCAAAGTTGACATTGTGGTCGGGTATGTGGGAGGTGTTGTCGACCCTCTGCAGTATGCGAGATCTGGAGCTTTTGTGCAGGTTGGGACAAGGACCTTGTCCACAAGGTGAAGGGTTGCCTGTAAACGAGGTGTACTAGGAAACCCATGCAAGCGTAACTGAAGCACTCGCAAGTGCAACGCAAACATCTCGTGCACATGTGCAAGTGGCGCAGCTGGTGTAGAGGTTCGCGGGTGTTCATTTGCGCAGGGTCGCGTCTGACCCTGCGCACCCTCGCGAATGCACAAAAAAATGAGGAAGGTGGTCGACGAAATTCGAATGTGCCCTAATTTCGATCAATGAGGAGCTGGAATTTCGACCGACGTGGTCGAGGAAGGTGGTCGACGAAGGTCGTCGACCACGACGACGAAGGTCGTCGACCCACGACGACGAAGGTCGTCAACCGATGATGACGAATGTCATCGTCCTGCAGGGTTGTCGGGGACTTTACCCGGTCGACCGAGTTACCTGCTCAACGAGGTTCTGCGGAGGCGCGCGAACATCGTCGAGGTTCCTGTGGCGAAGTCGACCAACGTGGCGGCACGTGGTCGACGTGGCTCGTCAGGTGCAACTGTCGGCATGTGGCTAACAACCTGCGCAATGCGCGCAACAGTGCACGTCGTGCGTAACTGTCTACAAGCACCTGCAAAGTAGGTGCTTGCACATGCGCTGACAATCACCTGCGGATGCAATATTGGTAAGCCACGAGGGTGCTGTGTTGGCAAGCCGCGCAGTCGCATCGTTGGCAGGCTGCCATTCTGCAGCGCTGGCAAGCCGTGCGCGGCGGGCCGCACGTTTGGCTAATGCGACAAGACGCCATGGAGATGGCGAGTTCGGGCCGGTGCTCCCCTTGGAGGTGGTTCTCTTGGGAATCCGTGCGCAGTGGACGACGGAACACCCCTCCCGACCTGTATCTCCTCGACCGGTGCACAACGAAGGCGGTCTCGACGAGGAGGTCGACGACGGTGACCAAGTCGGCGGCAGCAAGCGCAGGAGGAAGATAGGAGTGACCAGGTCTGCCGACGATGGCGTCGGCGGGAATCAAGCGCGAGTGCAGTGGTTGACGGCGGCCGTAGTCAGCTCACGTGTCGACGTCGACGGACGACGTCGCTCTCCTCTACGAAGCAGTGGGAGGCCCACGTCGTCAACGCATGTGACAGCGGGCGGGATTGTTCCGGTGTATGGCTACTTTAGATTCTGGCCAGACAAAAGCGCCGTGCTAGTGCCGTTGCAAGGTCGACAGGACCTCATCACGTAGAGGGAGTCCATCGAGCCTCAGCTGGAGATTGCCGGACTAAAGTGCTTTGCCGACGGCGACGTACCGATACCGGACGAGGACGAAGTCGAGCTACGAGGGGAGTTTCGTTCGTCTCACATGATGACCTTCATAGTCATCTCGAGATGCTGCTAGCCGATGGTGCAGATAGCCCTGAAGCCATGTCGACTCCGACTGGACGCCGGCCACCAGGCGTGGCAGTTCATCCTGTCGACGTACCACGCGACGAACGACCTGTACATCGGTCAACTGGAGGAGAAGCTGACTAACCTCCGGATGGGCGAGCAGGATTCGGCAACGGACTACTGCAACCGTGCTCGACGGATCATCGCCGACATGCAGATGGCGGGCGTCGACTATTCGACGTCGTCCTACATCACACACGTCGTCAAGGGCTTGCCGAGCAGCTACAACCTCATGCGCCAGATGATGGCGATGCCAGGCGTGCAGGAGTCACTCGACGAGGACGCTCTCACCAGCCACATCATCAAGGATGAGGCAATACAGGAAGCAGAACGGCCCATGGAGCTCCTTCCGCAGGCAAACTACGTCGCCTCGACGAAGCAGGATCGTCTGCAAGGAATAGCGGAGGTGGGAGGCCGGCGAAGGACGCCGACCGGACGAAATCAACTCGTGACAGTGGTCGTGACAATGGTGGTCGACAGCGTGAATGCTGGGTCTGCGGAAGCACCGACCATCTCTCCTATGACTGCCCTGACCGAGAGGAGTCTGACGACGATGACCACAAGGGAGGCCGCAGAAGGTCGGCCAACGGTCGTAGAAGTAGGGACGAAAAGCCTGTCAGAATAGAAACGTACGAATGATTGACTAGCAAGCAGTTTGGGTACAAGTAGGAAACCTAGAAATGTTATACCCCATATTGTCTACCCCACTACAACCTACACAGACTATAGCATATATGTTTGACACACCCCCATAGGCAAAGTGGGGGAGAACAAGGGGTCACAAGACCAGTCAAGAAAGGCAAAGCAAGCTCAGGGTGGATCACGATGTCACCACGCATTCCGAGTACAAGCAAATGGCCACAAGGCCAGTTCACATGCAGAGGTATATAAAGGAGAACAAGCAGTACAGTGATCACAACCTAGCAAGGGAAAGCATGCAGGTATAAGTATATAGATCACAGTACAAGCAAAGTGAAGAGGTGAGTAAGTGAGGCAAAGTAGGCACAAGGCCTAGAACAGTACAGAAACGCTGATGATCACAAGGCTGAAGTGCCTTGTTGAAGACATCAGCAGTGTTGGCCTGAGAGGCCACGTAGACAAGACGAAGCTGACCACGCTGCTGCAACTCTCGAGCAAGGAAGTAGCGCAGAGGGATGTGCTTCGTTTGTGCTACAGTCTGTGCTCATGACACAAGGCAATCATGGCCTTGTTGTCGACGTACAGAACTGGAGGAGAACGAGGCGGCTCTCCCAGGTCGGTCAGCAGGTAGGTGAGCCAGCGTAACTCCTGTGCAGCCATGGCCCCTGCGTAGATCTCAGCCTCGCAACTGGAGCTGAGAAAAGAAGACGAACGGGTAGACCGCCACGAAACAGAGCCGGAGCCAAGGCTGAAGGTGTAACCCTGTGACGACCGCTGCGTAGCCAGGTCGTCAACCCAAGAAGCGTCAGCGTGACCAGTGAGGACAACTCGAGCCCGTCC
The DNA here is from genome assembly GCA_947471745.1 of Closterium sp. Naga37s-1. Lineage (NCBI taxonomy): Eukaryota > Viridiplantae > Streptophyta > Zygnematophyceae > Desmidiales > Closteriaceae > Closterium > Closterium sp. Naga37s-1. Next base: position 116,917 of record CANJKZ010000866.1, read on the forward strand.
CCCTGTTGGTGCAACCCTACGGTTTGCATTCGGCTTGTTGTCCGTGTGCGTGCATGCGTGTGTGCATGGAATGGTATGAGGGCATGAAATAATATATATTTCATGAGGCATGATTTTGAATGTGTGTGTCGAGTCAATAGCGAGTTATCGCTAGTCGCGTGTCACGTCGTCGTTTGCGTGTCGTGTGCGGTTTTCTATTTTGTCGTGTGTGGAACGTTCGGCGTGTCGCAGGTGTGCGCAGCAGACTTCCAAGAACTCAAGGAAGAATTTACCTTGAAGAACCAGAGCCTTGGTTTCAAGAATCAAGTGATTTCGAAGCTCTCAAAAAGGGTAAACTTTAAGATAGTGAGAATAGTTGCATTACTTTGTGTAGTGTAACATTTCTCTTGGTGTAGGCCCTTGTGGAGGGTAGTTTCGAGACCCTTCGTGGTTGGGGACAGTGTGGCACTGTTCCACATCACTGTACCTCGGCTCTTGGGGTTTGTAGGAGCTGGGAGTCATTCCTAACTCGTAACTCTTCCTATCTTGTGTTCTAAGACTATAGTGGCTGCCATAGTACCGTTCGTTCAAACCGACGCTGTGTCGTCAATTCTTTATGAAATCGTGCAATCTAAATTGCTTATTGTAGGCGACGTCAAGACGCTCCAGATCCAATTTGAATCAAGTCATTTGCAGCTGTGAGCAGAACGCTATCAACGTTTGAAGTCGCTGTGCAGAAATCCGTCTGTGCACTCTATCTTTCGTTTTAGGCACATTCAAGGCTATTGTGACTATAACAAGTGGTATCAGAGCCCCTTGGAGCAGTTTCGACAATGGATGGACCTGAGGAAAGGGGTGGCAGAGTTGCTGGTGGCAGTGGAGAAGCCCAAGCTCAAGGCCAACCCCGTGATTCAGCCATGGCGCCCATGCAACCAAGTCTTGGCCCACCTAGGGATGAGCCTAGGGTGTTTGGGCTTGACAAGTTCAACGGTGACAACTTTGCTGAATGGTCCTTCAAGATGGAGAACATCTTTGACCACTATGACCTGCTGGAGGTGATGGAAGGAACGGAGAAGCGCCCCGAGAACGACCCGGAGAAGAGCCCGTGGGTGCGGAAGAGCGCACAAGGCTATCTCCTACTTGGGCAAGTGTTGGGGAGCAGCCAGATCCGTCACATCAAACCATTCCAGCGTGAACCAGAGAAGGGACCAAAGGCATGGGCTGCTCTCAAGGGTGTACATGCTCCTGCAACAGCGGCGGTAGCGGTGGTGTTGGAACGGCAAATGGCGGCACTACGAATTGAAGAAGACGAAGCGGTTGAAGAAGGGGTGCAGAAATTCTTCGACTTGTTGACGCGGCTTGAGGGAGCTGATTTGAACTACAGTGAGCTCCAAAAGAAGACCAAGTTGCTGGCCTTACCCCCAGAGTCATGGTCCTCTCTCATCATCAACCTCAATCGTGACTTGCCCCACCTCTCGCTCGAAGACGTGAAGCGAGCGATCCTTCAAGAGGATTTCCGTCGCCGTGAGTTGGCGAGTGCGGATGGCGCCGGGGCAGCAAGCATCGGCCGTGGATATGGCCGTGGAAAGGGCAGAGGACGAGGAGGAGGAAGGTTTGGAGGCAGCAACTTCAACGGAGGCCGCGGGAGTAGCGGATACGGCAATGACAACAAGAACAACGGACGCGGTCGCGGACGGTTCGACGGCGAGTGTCATTTTTGCCACAAGAGCGGACACATGTGGCGCGATTGCTACAAACTCCCTGATGGATGGACTCCTGCACAAGGCCAAGAGGGTAGAGGAGCAGGAGGAGGGAGAGGAAGAGGCCGTGGAGGCCGTGGCGGTCGCGGAGGTGGTGCTGCAAGTATGAAGAGTGCCGGCAACGAGAGCGAGTCGAGGGACGATCGCTTCCCGGGTCAATTCTTCTTCGTGTCCACGCAAGCACCGGCTGGTCCAGAGAATGATGAAAGCTTTGAGGAGCCAGCAGCTGTGGGGAAGGTCACCCTACACTCCCTGGACTATTGGGTGATCGATAGCGGCGCTACCTATAGCATGACACCTCGTGCGGACTTGCTCACCGAACTTGAGCCGTCACCGGTGAAGCATGTGACATCGGCTTTGGGGCAGCGAGCAGAGGTGAAAGGCATGGGCAAGGCCATGTTCAAGGGTGCTGATGGGAAGATGGTGGGCCTCAAGAACGTGCTTTGGGTGCCCAACCTTGCTGCCAACCTGATTTCCGTGCGGCGGTTACAAAAGGCCGGCATGGACACGAGCTCGAAGGGAGCTAAGACCTACACCGCGAGGCTTGGCGAGCGGATTCTTTGGGACCTTCACGAGGATAGGGATGTCTACAACGAGATGTGGCAAATCCCTGTGGTCCCCATGCCTAAGGAGAGGCAAGTGGCAGCAAGCATCAGCACCAAGGGTGAAGCGGTTGGTAGCGGCGATGGCGCGAACGGTCGCGCTAAGGAGATAAAGTCCAAGAAGTGCAATCTTGGAGGGACCAGCAAGCTCGGTGAACATGAGGAGAGTGGTGCAGCAGCTCAGAAGCAGCACAAGGGTGAGGAGAACCCCAAGGCAGCAGCGGAGGAGGAGTACGGAGAGAACATGTGGGGCACTATTGCGAGTGCGGCATTCTCCAATCCGACTTCGGCTACGGGGGAGTGTGATTGGCTCACCTTGCATCGGCGAATGGGGCATGTGGCCCTGCCCATCTTGCAGCAGCTAGTGAAGAATGAGATGGTTGCTGGCATACGTGTGAAGGGGGAGCCCGATGAGGTACTTGGCTGCCCGACATGCATGCAAGCCAAGTTCACCCGTTTCCCGTTCTCTAGTTCGGAGGCAACGGCTAAGGCACCACTTGATGAGGTGGTGATGGACGTGGTGGGCCCCCTGAAGCTTGGAGCTGCTGGAGCTGAGTACTTTCTCACCATTGTGGACGTCTACACTCGCATGACTTGGGTGTTCGTGCTGTCCAAGAAGAGTGACGTGGCTGAAACGGTGAAGACCGATTGGTTGCCGATGGTGGAGCGGCAACAAGACCGGCTAGTGAAGGCAATCCGCACCGATCGAGGGGGAGAGTTCTTGAGCAAGGAGTTTGGGTTGTGGCTGAAGAAGAATGGTATTCGGCACTCCCTCACCATGCCATACTCCCCTGCAATGAACGGCATCGCCGAGCGAGCGAACCGCACAATCACGGAGGCGGCACGCGGGTTGCTCATTGAAGCCGGGCTACCCGACTATTTCTGGCCTGATGCGGTGCGGAGCGCGTGTGTGGCCAAGAACAGAGCCTTGACTCATGTGGGAGCAGACAAATGGGTGCCCTATGTGGAGTGGCTAGGAAGGAAGCCAAAGGTGGATATGCTTCGGGTGTTCGGGTGCATGTGCATGGCGCTCGTGCCTAAGCATCTTCGGCACAACAAGCTTGGTGCCAAGGCGGTGTGGGCCGTGCACTTGGGCATGGCTCAAAACAGCAAGGGGTGGCTTCTTTGGGACCCATTCACCAAGAAATTCTTGGTGAGCAGGGACTGCAAATTCATGGAGAATCTGATGTACAAGGATTGGAAGGCGGAGAATGAGGCGAAGATAGGCGTGCGGTTGGGGGACGTGAAGAGTTCCGGTTTGGAGCATGTGGAGCTGCCCTTGGAGCTGAGCAGCGGCAGCACCACCACAAGGCAATCTTCCCTTGTGAATGGGGGAGAGGAGGCCAAGGATGCAGAGGAAGAAGAGGAGGAGGTTCAGCAAGTGAGCGAGCGTGCACCGACACTTCCTTCTCGCACTACGAGTGCTCCACGGATCCGAGTCACCCCGCAGCAACGCCAAGGCCTTCATGTCCCTGCAGCTGAGGAAGAAGGAAGGGGCAAAAGGAGAATCCAAGCCCCAAATAGGCTGACCTATGAGGCACTGGGAAAGCCAGCCAAGTCAGCCTTGGCCGGAGCGGCACTTATAGTTGGAGAAGACGAGGAGAGTGACTACGAGGAGTGTGCCTTCGCGTTCTTCTCTCCGGTGGAGATGCCGGGGGAACCAGCAACTCTCAAGGAGGCCTTGGAGAGTAGTGATGCTGAGGAGTGGAAGAAGGCAATGGAGAGTGAGCTGAAGAGCATTGAGGAGAATGGCACATGGGAATTGGTGGAGCTACCGGAGGGGCGTAAGGCGATTACGTCCAAGTGGCTCTTCAAGATCAAGTCCGACGCCGACGGCAAGATCGGGCGCTACAAGTCTAGGCTTGTGGCGAAGGGGTACCAGCAGAAGGAGAAGGTGGACTATAAGGAGTTGTTTGCTCCTGTGGTGAAGCCGACGACGCTGCGAACCCTACTCGCGGGAGCTGCCATCAAAGGATGGGTGGTGAAACAAATGGATGTCACAACGGCATTCCTCAATGGCGTCCTTGAGGAAGAGATTTTCATGGCGCAGCCAGAGGGGTTTGATGATGGTAGTGGCAGAGTTTTGAGGCTGAAGAAGGCCCTTAGGCAGTGGTACTTGAAGCTGCGAGGAGTTTTGGAGGAGATCGGCTTCACTCCCTCAACAGCCGATCACTCATTGTTCATGCTTGGCGAGGGGGAGCAGAGGAGCTTCATGGTGGTGTACGTGGATGACATCCTCATCTTTTCACCCTCATCTGACCTTGTGAAGGAGGTGATGCTGAAGCTTCAGGACAAGTTTAAGTGTAAGGCCCTTGGTGACGTCAACTTCTACCTTGGGCTTCACATTGAACGTGATGTGGAGAACCGGTGCATGCGGGTGCATCAACGGAAGTACCTGGAGGCATTGGCTGCCAACTTTGGGCAGAGTGAAGGCCATGTGGCTACACCCTTTCCCTCTGGTTTCAAGTGTGTGAAGGGACCAGAGGAGGAGAGCGTTGGTGAAGAGGAGAGGCGCCGTTTTCACTCGTTGGTGGGCAGCCTCATGTACGCGGCGGTAAACACCCGACCGGACGTCGCGTTTGCTACCGGACAGTTGGCTAGGGTTGTTCAATGCCCTAATGAGGAGCAGGTAGCAGCTGGAATGAGAGTGGCCAAGTATCTTGGCCAAACACCGACCGTTGGGCTGCAATATTCGGCGGCGGCGCAAAGGCGCCAAAAGGGAGCGGATGGTGTTGAACCCGGGCGTTTGTTCCTCACCGCATTCTCGGATGCTTCTTTTGCATCAGAACCAGAGGACATGACAAGTGTTGGAGGGTTCATTTGCTGTGTTGGTGGAGGCCCAACTGCTTGGGAGAGCAAGAAGCAGGTGGATCAAGCATTGAGCTCGGTGGAGTCCGAGTATATGGCACTCTTCCGTGCCGTACGAGAGATTGTGTGGCAGCGGCGTTTGTTGGCTGAATTGGGGGAGGAGCAGCAAGGACCTACCCCACTCTACTGTGACAGCCAGGGTGCCATTGCTCTTGCTAAGAACCCTGTGTTGCATGGCCTCACCAAGCACATGAGGGTGAAGTGGCATTGGACGAGGAGCACGGTGGCCGCGGGTGAAGTTGAGTTGCACTATGTGAAGACGACAAGGCAGCCAGCTGACATGATGACCAAGAGGCTGGTGGAGCAGCAGCATTGGAAGTGTTGCAAGCTGGCTGGGATGGCTCTGAACTGAGAGAGCAAGATCCTAAGGCCAACAATCCGAGGGGGAGTTTGTTGGTGCAACCCTACGGTTTGCATTCGGCTTGTTGTCCGTGTGCGTGCATGCGTGTGTGCATGGAATGGTATGAGGGCATGAAATAATATATATTTCATGAGGCATGATTTTGAATGTGTGTGTCGAGTCAATAGCGAGTTATCGCTAGTCGCGTGTCACGTCGTCGTTTGCGTGTCGTGTGCGGTTTTCTATTTTGTCGTGTGTGGAACGTTCGGCGTGTCGCAGGTGTGCGCAGCAGACTTCCAAGAACTCAAGGAAGAATTTACCTTGAAGAACCAGAGCCTTGGTTTCAAGAATCAAGTGATTTCGAAGCTCTCAAAAAGGGTAAACTTTAAGATAGTGAGAATAGTTGCATTACTTTGTGTAGTGTAACATTTCTCTTGGTGTAGGCCCTTGTGGAGGGTAGTTTCGAGACCCTTCGTGGTTGGGGACAGTGTGGCACTGTTCCACATCACTGTACCTCGGCTCTTGGGGTTTGTAGGAGCTGGGAGTCATTCCTAACTCGTAACTCTTCCTATCTTGTGTTCTAAGACTATAGTGGCTGCCATAGTACCGTTCGTTCAAACCGACGCTGTGACGTCAATTCTTTATGAAATCGTGCAATCTAAATTTCTTATTGTAGGCGACGTCAAGACGCTCCAGATCCAATTTGAATCAAGTCATTTGCAGCTGTGAGCAGAACGCTATCAACGTTTGAAGCCGCTGTGCAGAAATCCGTCTGTGCACTCTATCTTTCGTTTTAGGCACATTCAAGGCTATTGTGACTATAACACCCCCAAGCACGAGCCCCATGCCCGACGTACTGCACAAGTAGCGCATCACCCTCTTAGCTACCAACAACAAGCTCTGGATGCGGGCCACTCGGCTCTACGGACTCATCCGAAGGCAGAGCTGAGAGCGAGTGACCGGTAGGCAGAGGAGTGGACTGTGGCGAGGAGTACGTGAAGCGGAAGCGCTGAAGGACCTGCTGCACCATGTGTGACTGAGTCAGGGTAATGGTGCGCTGTGCTCTGTCCCGGGTGATCCGCAAGCCAAGATAGCTTGTCAGCTCACCCAGGTCTGTGCACGTGTGTCTCTTCTGTAGCTCCGACTTCACGTGGGCGAGTCCCTCAGTGTCAGAAGTAGCAAAGACCAAGTCGTCTACGTACACGAGAACGTAGAACGGCGGCAGAGTGGTGTCGGTGCGTAGAAACAGCGACGGGTCAGCAGTAGATGGAGCAAACCCAAGAGCAGCAAGAGTAGTCCTCAGTGTGTCGTGCCACTCACGGGGTGCCTGGCGGAGACCGTAGACTGGCCGCCGGAGGCTCCACTGGGTACCTGCAGGGAACGACCCAGTGAAGCCAGGTGGGCGGCGCAGCCAGATCTCCTCGTGCAGGCTGCCTTGTAGGAAAGCAGTGCTGAAGTCAAGAGAGTGAAGCTCGTAGTCACGCTGAGCGGCGACGTGCAGCAGAACCCGAAGAGTGGTCATCTTTGGGGTAGGAGAGAAGGTCTGGAAGAAGTCAACTCCCTCTCGCTGACTGAAGCCTCGTGCAACGTAACGCGCCTTGAAGACAGGCGGAGAACCCGGCGGCCGCTTCACCCTGAAAATCCACATGCCACTGACGATGTTCGCCCCAGGCGGGGGAACCTCGTCGACGTAGGTGCCTGTGGACTTCCAGGAAGCCATCTCTGCGTCCATGGCTGTCTGCCACTGAGAGGAGTAGGGACCCTCTATCGCCTCTGCGTAAGAGCGCGGGGTCGGGATGTCTGGTGCATCCGGGTCTCCCTCAGGGGCAATCAGCATGGACACGAGATGAGGTAAAGCAGCGGCAAAGCACTCAAACTCCTCCTGCCTGTCCTCAAGGACGTCCGTGCCAAGAGCACACTCACCCCCGACGGACGGAGGACAGACAGACTCAGACTCAGCAACAAGACTAGCGGCGTAGTCTAGACGACAGGCGGCAGCAAAGTCAACAAGCTCAGCAACTAGAGCAGACGCAGCAGTGGACTCAAACGAAGGGTCAGTGACAACAGTGGCCAGGAGACGCGTGACACTAGGACTGGCAGCACGAAGGGAGTCAGACTCCGGGTCCGGACTGTCAGGAAGAGAGGACGCAGGAGGAGACGGCAGAGGGACACGCTGTGGAGCAGTGGAAGGACGCAGAGTCATATAGTGAGTGCCAGGGACAGGAGGAGGATGCTCACGCGGAACACGATGACCAGTGCGGACATCGCGGACAGGCGACTCTGGACGGGACTCAGGCGACGCAGGACGAGACTCAGGCTCACGACGCTCCGTAAGAACCCTAGTCGGTCCAGAGTAAGGAGAAGGACCAGGCAGTGGAGAGGCTGGCAGTAACTGCGACTGCGACTGGACAGGCGGTGGACTCAGTAAGGGAGGAGGAGGAGGACCACTAGAAAGCGGTAGGCCAAGAACCTGCTGAAGGTGCGGAACGTAGTACGGCCGCGGCCGCGCAGCGCCTCCAGAAACAGCAGAGACAGCACCAGTACCCTCAGCTCCAGGGTCTCCAGCTCCAACGCCCACAGCACCACCAGCAGCACCAGCTCCAGCAGCACCAGCTCCAACTCCCGCAGCACCACCAGCAGCACCAGCTCCAGCTCCCGCAGCACCACCAGCAGCACCAGCTCCAGCAGCACGGCTACAGCGTCGAGCGTACCACTCACGCAGCTGCTGTGGAGAGAGGGGCTCCCGCCGAGACGAGACACCCGAAGGACCTCCAGACACAGCATGCTCAGGCTCAGCACCCCCAGACTCAGCACCCCCAGACGCAGCACCCCCAGGCTCCGCACCCCCAAGCTCCGCACCCCCAGACTCAGCAACCCCAGGCTCAGCACCCCTAGGCTCTGCACCCCCAGGCCCCACACCCACAGGCTCAGCACCCCTAGCAGCACCAGAGTCAACAGCTACCTCGACCGGCTCGACAGGGTCTACCTGGGACACACCTGAAGGGGCAGGACCCTGAGGGGGGAGGGGGTCTACTGGAGGAGTACCTGGTGCTAGAAAGAGCGGCGGGGGGGGGAGAGGGGCAGTGCGGTAGGGAAAGAGACGGTAGTAGGAGACCGACTCGTCAAACGTGACGTCCTGAGAGGACAGAACACGGCGCGAGGTGGGGTGGTAAAACTGCCACCCAGGGGCGTCAGGGGGGAAGCCAAGGAAAACGCAGGGAACAGCACGAGAGGACAGCTTGTCCGCGGAAGTATCGCGGACAAAAGCTCGAGATCCCCAGACACGGTACACAGACGCATCGCCAACCTTCCCCGTCCACCGCAGAGTAGGTGTGGTCTCCGGCACAGAGACACGAGGCTGAAGGTTGATCTGATGCGCAGCGTACTGAACAGCGAACGGCCACAGAAAATGGGGAGCAGCCGCATGGATCATGGACGTGCGAGCGACGTCCATGACCATGCCAATGCGGCGCTCAGCAATCCCATTTTGCTGTGGGGAGGCCGGAAGCGTGAACGTCTGGCGGATGCCCTCCGCACGACAGAAAGCTCTCAGAAGGTCGGAGGAAAACTCACCACCTCTGTCTGAGTGCAGGCGCAGAACAGGAAAGTCCGAGTCGAAACTCTCTCTGAGCTGCAGACTAGCAGCGCGGATCCAGTCGATCAACACCTCAGTGACCTCACCCTTGCGGCGCAAGGGGAAGACTGTGGTGTAACGCGAGTAGTCGTCAACAACCAGTAGGAAGTAACGCTCGTGACCCTGTCCACGGACGCGGGCTGGGCCCCACACGTCCATGTGGAGAGTCTGCAGAGGAGCCACTGTTGGAGGAAACTCGGAGGAGTGAGGAGCGGCGCGCTGCCGGCCCTCGACACAGGGAACACAGGTAGGGGCAGGCCCCGGAGGAAGGGGAGGGAGGGACCGGGGGAGACCTGAGACAAGGTAACGGGAGGCCATACCTCGAAGACGAGGCAGGGAGAGGTGACCAAGGCGGTGGTGCCAAAGGAGAGTCTCGTGTGACAGAGGTCGACACGAGCAGGGGGCAGACGCCAGACTAGACCTGGACGCGGCAGCAAACACCTGACCAGACGCGGCTACCTGACCGGACGCAGTAACAGGAGGAGACTCAGTGGTAAGGGTGTACAGGCTGGACCCTGGCCGACGGGTGAACGTGGCCAGGTGACGGCCCGTCCGAGCACACGTGCAGTGCGTCACACACTGATAGGCAGGGGTGAACTGGTGGACACCCCCGTCCTGAAGATCAGCACCCGCCACCAAGTTCGTGGAGAACGAGGGGAGGTAAAGACCAGACAGCGAGCCGGACGGAGCCGCAGGACACCCGTGGAGGAGTGCGCAAGGACTGGGCCCCTAGAGGGGTCAGCCAGGGAGACCGCTACAGGCCGACTGAGCGGCGTGAGCGTGGTGCTGTCGCGAAAGAAAGAGCGCGAAGCACCTGAGTCAAGTGTGAAAGTGTGCAAGGCCTCAGTAGGTGCAGTACCAGAGAGAGCAGACTCAACAGTACCTGGAGCAGCAGACTCACTAGCACCTGGAGCAGCGGACTCACTAGCACCTAGAGCAGCAGCCTCAATGCCTGGGTCGGGCGGAACACACAGGTAACAGTCACCCTCAGCACTATCAGTCACATCATACATGGCAACAAGGATAGCATCGAAATCAAGATCAAAGATAGCAACATTCTGCTTCAGCAGATCACCCCAACGGGGGAGCTCAGCGCCGTCAGGAAACTGTGCACGCCAGGCGTCAGTCAGGCGACCGAAGCAGCGCTGCAAAGTGTGCGGTCCACCGCACGTCTCTCCACGACGTCCGCCCGTGCGAAGAACGTAAGTGCAGGGACCAACACCCCCAGCCCTCCCACGCCCAGCGTACCACTCACGAAGCTGCTGGGGCGAAATGGTCTCACGGGAACGTGGCTGCTGCTGGCGCTGGCTAACGCCAAAGTCTCCACGTTGTGTGGTACCTCCTCGGCCAGCACCACCACCGCCTCCACCTCCACCGCCGCTACCGCTGCCTCCACCACCTCCACTGCCGCCCCCACTCCCGCCACCACCCCCACCGCCACCACCACCGCCTCCACCCCCTCCACCGCCTCCACCGCCTCCACCGCCGCCCCCTCCACCACCCCTGCCCCCTTTGCCCTTGCTGTTGCGGCGCCTCCCACTAGGAGCAGACGCAGCCCCGACCTCCTCAGTGCCAACGAGGTCGACAGCAGCAGCAGAAGCAACATAGGGGAGAAGGGGGACGGGGGAGCACCCCTCAAAGAAAGGGGCGCGAGGGTCGCCGCGAGAAGCACCTACAGCAACAATACTCTTCTCTGCTGCAGTAAGGCGCTCCTCAAGCAGGTCAACGGTGAGCTCAGTGGGGCAAAGGGAGAGAAAGTGGTCCCTGACTGAAGAAAGAGAGTCAGGGAGACGGGTGACTAGGTAGTAGAGGGTGATGTACATGGGGGGGGGGTTCTTGGCACAGAACTCAGTGGGAAGCGCAGCGCGGTAGCGGGTGTCACTAGTGCGGAGGTGCGTAATGAGGTCAGCGACTGTGGCAAAAGCGGCTAGGTCAGGGAACATGTACGGCAGCATGAGGCAGCTGAGGGCAGCAGTGGCAGGGGAGGAGTAGCGTGCAACAACAGCAGTGTACAGAATGCTAGCAGTCTTGTACTGGCTAAAGTGCGCGCGCTCAGCAGACGGCAGGTGACTACGAATAGCAAGACGGGCAACAGCATCGCGCGTGGTCCACTGCGAGCGAACAGCACTGGCAGCATCAGCAGCAGGTGCACCAGAGGCACCAGACGTGAGATCAAAAAGTGAGACTCCCTCCTTGCTATCACACTGCAGAAACAGCTGCAGATCATCGACCCAGACATCAAAATCAACTGCCCTACCCTCAGCATTGAAGGTAAGGACGTTAGGGGTAGACATGACAGCAGTAGCAGTAGCAGCAGTAGCAGCAGTAGCAGTAGAAGCAGCAGTAGCAGCAGAAGCAGCAGCGGTAAGGCAGTGCGGCTTAGTAGGGTGGCGCGGCTCGGTAGGGCGGCGCGGCTAGACTGGGCGGCGCGGCTTGGCTGGGCGGTGCGGCTCGGCTGGGCGGCGCGGCTCGGCAGGGCGGCGCGACTCGGCTGAGTGGCGCGGCTCGGCTGGGCGGCGCGGGTGCTTACCAGGGGCGGGTGGAGGGCAGGGCCGCGACTTGGCGGCGGTAGAGCAGGGCCGCGACTGGGGCGGCCGAAGGGCGGGGCCGCAACGCGTCGGCGGCAGAGCAGGGCCGCGGCTGGGCGGCGGTAGGGTAGGGCCGCGACGGCGGCAGTAGGGGCGACGGCAGCTGCTGCAGGGCAGGTGGCCGCGATAGTGGCGGCAGGGCAGGGGCAGCGACAGCCGCTGCAGGGGCGGCGACGACGAGCAGGCGGGGCGGCAGGGCCGCGACGACGAGCAGGCGGGCCGCAAAGGGGGGGGGCGCGAGGGGCCGCGAAGGGGCCGCGAGGGGCCGCGAGGGGGGCCGCGAAGGGCCGCTAAGGGGCCGCGAAAGGGGGGCCACGAAGGGGCCGCTAAGGGCCGTGAGGGGAGCCGCGAAGGGCCGCGAAGGGGCCGTGAAGGGGGGTCGTGAAAGGGCGCGACGGGCCTCTAAGGGCAGGGCCGCTAAGGGCGGGCCGCTAAGGGCAGAGCGCGCGACGGGCAGAGGCACGCGACGGGCGGCAGGCAGAGTCGCGACTAGCGCGACAGCAGGGCAGAGGCGCGCTACGGCGCAGGAGAGGCAGTTTTAGTGGTGGGCCCTAAGAAAAAAAAAAACGTTCCCACGGAGGGAACCTTCTCAGAATACCATGTCAGAATAGAAACGTACGAATGATTGACTAGCAAGCAGTTTGGGTACAAGTAGGAAACCTAGAAATGTTATACCCCATATTGTCTACCCCACTACAGCCTACACAGACTATAGCATATATGTTTGACAAAGCCGCGCAAGGAGAAGAAGACGTCAAAGACGACGTCGTCGACGAAGGACGTCGACTCCTCAAGCGGCAAGGGTCGAGGCAAAGGAGAAGCGTCGTGCTCGATGGTCGGCCTGATGGAGCCGATAGTTTTGCTGGCGCCGGAGGTCGGTGAAGACTTCCAGGCGATCGCAGCCGCTGTACAGGCGAATCCGACGGTGGTCCTGCTCGACAGCGATAACTACTACAACGGGAGCTAGTCTATGAGGTAGGCACGGGGTAGGAGTGATCGTAGCGTTCGTTCCTTAGTCGTTCACTTGTGCTTACTCTACTTGCGCATTCACAGGGAAAGTTGGCAAGAGTTTCACTAGCAAAAGTTCACAACAATAGTTGACAATGGCAAAGCAACACTGTCTATATCAGGAGCTAGCATGCAAGCAGATCGACTGCCAGCGCAGCACGGTCGACCGCGTTCCAGCACGACATGGTCGTGTACACGCAAACTGCTCAAGGTGTGTTGGTGGGTGTACGTGGAGAGGAGTGGGTGGGAGGTTGAGGAGGAGGGAGACGGGGGTTTGTGGGGATGTGTGTGTGTGTGCGTGCGTGTGCGTGTGCGTGTGCGTGTGTGCGTGTGTGCGTGTGTGCGTGTGTGCGTGTGTGTGTGTGTGTGTCTGTGTGTCCGTGTGTCTGTGTGTTTGTGTGTGTGTCTGTGTGTCTGTGTGTGTGTGTGTGTGTGTGTGTGTCTGTGTCTGTGTCTGTGTATCTGTGTGTGTCTGTGTGTGTCTGTGTCTGTGTGTGTTTGTGTGTGGGTGTGTGTGCGTGTGCGTGTGTGTGTGTGTGTGTGTGTGTGTGTCTGTGTGTGCCCCACCCGCCTTTCCATCTGCTTTCCCGTCAGCTCCCTTCCGCCTCTCCCTCCCCTTCCGCGCTCTCTCCACCCTGCCTTCTCCTCCTTCTGCCTCTCTCCATCCCCGCACTCTTCCCCTCCCCTCCCTCCCTTTCCGCCCCTCCCCTTTTCCCTCCCTAAATCGGCGCAGGCATCAACCAGGGGAGGCGGCTCCTGTAGCCCGCGGACCGCATGGAGATGGTGCAGGCGGCCACTTTTGAAAATTCTCAAAAAACATAGGCCATTTTAACCCCAACCGGGGGAGGCGACTACAACGTGCGGCCCATGATGGAGATGGTGCGGGCGGCCACTTTAAACCGTAAAATCCAAACCCTCTGACACCAACCTTTTTGTTCTCCTCCAACTCCCCTCTCTCCCCCCTCCCCGCCAATCCCTCCTCCCCTCCCATTTCGCCCTCCTCTCCTCCGCTTCGCTCCCCATCCCCTCCCTCATTCCCCCCCTAGATTGTATCAGGCACCAACCGGGGGAGGCGGCTTTTGTCCCCTGCCGACCGCAATGTGCGGCCCATGATGAAGATGGTGCGGGCGGCGGTGTTCGACATGTTGCACGCGCTGCTGGACTCGCCGCACCGCCTGCCGCCCGGCTCCTGCTGGCTGGACCTGTACAGCGGCACGGGGAGCGTTGGATTGGAAGCGATGAGCCGAGGGTGCGGACAGGTGAGGGGATGCGAGGGCAGGCAATAAGGGGCGGGGCGCTCTTGAGTGAAGGGTGTCCGTCTATGCGCTGGCTGGACCTGTACAGCAGCATGGGGAGCGTTGGATTAGAGGCCATGAGCCGAGGGTGTGGGCAAGTGAGGGGAATGGGGCATTGGGAGGCACGGGGGCATGGCATGGGCAGCACTGGAAGGCATGCAACTTGCGCTGGCTGGATCTGTACAGCGGCACGGGGAGCGTGGTGAGGGCAGGTGAGGGCAGGTCAGGGCAAATGTGCAGCATGTGCCATTCAAGCACTGAATGGTGTGTGCAGGTGGATCCGTGAGCCGCCTTCTCTGTCGCTCGCTCTCACCCTCTTCCCTCCCCCCTCCCCGTCGCAGGCGCACTTCGTGGAGATGGATGGACCCATGGGTCGTATCGACTGTGCTGGTCCCCAACATTGAATCGAAGCCTGCTCCGCCTCCTCCCACTCCCACACCACCCTCTCGCTTTCTCTTTCGTCTTCTCTCCGTACCGTCCTACCGTCCTGCCCTCCTGCCTCCGACAACCCTTCCCTCCCTCTCTCCCTGCCTCTGGCACCCCTGCCCTCTGCTGCACGCGCACTCCCAACACCAAGCCTATCGCCTCACTTCATGGAGGCGGACTGTAAGTCATATGCTCTTTTGTGCTCTCCCCCCTCAACCCCCGCCACTCCTCCTCAGGCACACTTCGTGGAGATGGATCCATGGGTCGTATCATCCGTGCTCTCCCCTAACATTGAAGCCTGCTCCGCCTCCTCAAACACCACCATCCACCCTCTCAAAGTCGAGTCCTTTCTCCAGCAAGCAAAAGAACGAGGAGGTACGGTGAGGTACGGTGTGGTATGGTGAGGTACGGTGAAATACGAGGAGGTATGAGAAGGTACGAGGAGGAACAAAAAGGTACGGAGGCAATCTTCATCTGAACCTTCCTCAGCATTCTGTCTTCCATCCCTCTTCCCTTACCCCCTCGCTCTCTCCCGCCCTGCCCCACTCCTCGTCCTCCACACGCTTGTCCTCTCCATATCTCCTGCCCATCCTATCCACGTGATAAAAAGTAGTGTTTTGAGACGTCTCAAATTTTCACTTATTTTCATATGGCTTATCCTCTCCATATTTCCTGCCCATCCTATTCTGCTCGCTCACCATACCTCTTTTCCTTAAATCTCCCCGTCCTCCCCTCCCTCCCCCCTTTTCTGCTTCCTTCTTCTCTCTCCCCACTACTCTCTTTTTTCGCTTCCCACCAGGCAGCATTCCATTCTCTCTCATTCTTTTCATTCCACTACCTTCCTGCCTTCCGCTGCCTTCTTTTGAAGCGCCTCAAAAGTCCTTCCTGCCTTCCGCTGCTCTCCTCACGCACCCTCGCAGCCGAGTGGGTGGGAGAGCCCTTCACTTTCATCAGCGTGATCCCCCCCTCTATGACCTTCATCTTAACAGCGCTCCTGCTTTAACACTGCATGTCCTCCCGCCCACCACCCTCCTGCTCTACACTCTTCTTTACGCCCTCGCAGCCGAGTGGATGGGAGGGCCCTTCAGCTTCGTCAGTGTGACCCCCCCCTATGAGCTCGTTGTGTACAGTCAACTCATGGCCCAGCTCGCTGCCTCGCCGCTGCTGCACCCAGAAACATGCATGGTGCGAGCGAGCGTGGGTGTATGGTGTGTGGCGGGGGGAAGGGGGGGAAGAGGGGGGGGGGTACTTATGGATGCATGTACTCTCACCTCATGGCCCAGCTCGCTGCCTCGCCACTGCTGCACCAAGACACATGCATGGTGCGGCGTCATTTTTCATGGAATCATGCATGTGCCGGCACTTTCACAGCGATGGTGATGCAGGGCATAGGAGGGGAAGGAATGGTGGTGCTGTGACGGCACATGTATGCGTGCTGCCATGTCTCTGTGCGTGCTTCTCTGTGTTCATCCTTCTTACTCACTCCACCTCACACTGCCCATCATATCTCATGCATCCTGCCAGGTGGTGGAGTGCATAGATTGCACGGAATTGTGGTGATATGTCATCCTTCTCACTCTGTCCCCCACACACTGCCCATCGTATCGCATGCATCCTGCCAGGTGGTGGAGTATCCAATCAGCTAACTCCAAGTCGACTCACAATTCAGCTAACTCCAAGTCTTCCTCACATTGCCCATCATATCTCATGCATCCTGTCAGGTGGTGGAGTATCCAAACAAATCTAAGGATGAGATATTGCACACATGCGGTCCTCTATATAAGGTGACTTCATAATTTCTTCTGCATAGCTCATGTTTTTTCTTAATCCTTCCCATCATCTATGCCTGTGTTCGCTGCCATGCGAGACACTCCACTCCTCCCTGCTGTGCTGAACATGGCGTTACTCCCTATTTCATGCTGTTCAAATTACTTCATGCTGTTCATATCACTTCATGCTGTTCAGATCACTTCATGCTGTTCAGACCACTTCATGCTGTTCAGATCAATGATAGAAAGTATGGGCGAATCCGAGTGAACACCAGTTAGGTGTCATAGGGTCGATACGTGGCAGCAACTTAGGGAAGAACACTCCACTCCTCCCTGCTGTCCTGTGCTGAACATGGCGTTTCTCCCCACCCCGTTCCATGCTGCGCAGATCAAGGATCGGAAGTATGGGCGAACCAACGTGGCCATACATGGCCCTGCATGGGCCCTGGGAGGCGATGTGCAATGAATGATGCCAATGGCAATGATGCCAATGGCAATGATGGCACTCGGATTCGTTTAGGGGCAGGCTGAAGAATTACAGATTGATCAGGGCTGGCATGGCATGTATGTACTACTTTACCTCAGTGACCGTCTGTACTAGGTACAGTACCGTAAGTTGTAATTGCAAGGCAGCTGTGATCATAGTTCATTCTCTGTTTACCTCCTACAGTACCGTAAGAAATGCAGAAAAACAAAATAGACACTGGTTTGGTGGCCCACAGAGGTAACCACATACCGTATCAGAGTTTTATAAAACTTGATAAGTGTTGAATTTTTGCAGATGGACCACACCTCATACCGGTAGTTCCAACATCACTGCACTCTGGTCTGGACATGCAATACTAGAACAAAACTAGTTATAGCTAAGTCGCAGCACCATGCCCTTCTTGGCATAATCCTTTCCAACCATGCTATAGTACAAAACATCCCCAGTAAGCAAGATAGTCTTCTTAGCCTTGGCGGTTGCCTTAACAACCACCTTATCGACAGCCTTGGTGTTGCATGCGTCCAGTGCGGTTCTGTCTTTGGCGGTCGTTAGAATGTGCTTCTTGCAAACCACCTTGTTCCAGCAACTCTGGTCCCACTTGAAGACTGCAGACGGGTAAAACAGGCGGAGATGAGATGAGAGATCGGAAGCAGACATATGCGATGGTTGCGTTGATAGATAATATAACATGCGGAACCTGCCAACGCAGCAGGTCGACGGCGTGCCAACACTGCAGAAGTGCGGCTGTTCAGCATTGCACCCGTAAATGGCAGCAGTGCGCACGCTTGCAGGTGCGCGCAGACGATTGGCCCGACTTGCATCGTTGTGCATCCGTCGGCTGTTGTTTGCGCCTGACGAGCCACATCGACTTCGGGATACCAGCCCGAAGTCACCTTCGCCATCGCGACCTCGACAACGTTTGCGTGCCTCCGCAGAACTCGTCGAGTAGGTTACCCGGTCGACCTGGACACCACCAAGTGCACTGGTCGACCACAGCTCCCTCTGGTTGACCACCAGGTGCCTCTGGTCGACCACAGCTCCCGTCGAGCTACCCCCTGGTCGACGGACCCCTTCCGTTGACCAGAACTGTTCGCTGATGTCGCCGAGCTCCCCTCGTCGACTGATGCTAACTTGTCAGGTCAACGGACTGCTCCGTCGACCTCCCGGTCGAACTGCAGGTCGACGGACCGCTCCGTCAACCTCCCGGTCGACGGCCCACCCGTCGCCCAGACTAGTCAGTTGCAGTTGTCGAGCTCCCTAGTCGACAGCAACACCACAGCGGTCCCTTGCAGCTCGACGAAGCCTGTCGATCAGCTCTCCCACTGTGAACGGTCGGCTGCAACTCTCGTACATCCGACCAAGTCGTCGGCGTTGCCCAAGCGAGGGCGGGGCCAACAGTCCACAACCGTTAACACTCCCCTGCCGCGCTCACGCTTGGGCATCCAGCCCACACGGCAGTACTCCACGGGCGTGCACCCCACACACAGCACGCCGTCATCGCACCAGCCGTGCAGAAGGGCACGGCACCTACTGCTGCACCTCATCGTCGCCGTCGCCGATGTCGGCAAGGCGAACTTGGCCGATGGCGACAGAGCACCGGTTGAAAGCCGGAAAATGCAGCGCCTTCGTCAGGAAGTCAGCCGGCTGCTCGGCGGTCGGGATGTACTTCAGCACGAACTTCCCGCGCCTCACCATGTGCTGCAGCCAGGCGTAGCGTCGCTCCATATGCTTGAGGTTGCCTGTCAGCCCCAAGCCTTCAGCGACCGTGATCGCCAACTTGTTGTCCACACGGAAGACTGTCGGCTTCCCATGGTCGAGCAGCTTGAACTCCGCAAGAAGGGAGCGAAGCCGACACCCCTCCTTGCTGGCTTCCATGGCCGCGACGTACTCCGACTCGGTTGAGGAGAGCGTTGAGCACTTGATGTGCGAGCTCGACCAAGAGACGGCGGCCCCTCCGTAGACGAACACGTAGCCGCCCGTGCTCGTCCGGTTCTGCTTGTCGCTCGCATCATCGGCGTCCACGTAGCCGATCAGCTCCAGCGACTCTGGTCCACCGCCGAACTCCAGGGCGGTGTCGCGGGTGTCGACGAGGTAGGCGAGGCAGCGGTCGACCTCGCGCTAATGCTGGTCGCTCCTCACCGTGAGGCCGCTCCACAGCTTGCTGCAGGCAAACTCGATGTCCGGCCTCGTCGTCGTCGCCGCGAACTGCAGCGAGCCGACCTTCTGCCGGTACTCCTCCTCCTCACACTCCTTGGCCTCCTCGTCGTCGAACGTCAGCTCAGCGTAGGCGTCGACCGAGACCGGCGTCTTCGAAACTCGACCGCCCTGCTCCTCGTCGATGAAGCGCATGCGCAGCTTGTCGGCGTAGTTCTGCTGGTGCAGCCACAACTTCCTCGGTGGCCTGTCGCGCACGATCTCCAGCCTGAGGTACTTGACGACCGGCGAGATCTCGCGCAGCTCGAAGGCAGCCTCCAGCAGCTCCTTCAGCTCCTTCAGCATCGTGGTGCTGCTGCTGGCGGCGAGCAGGTCGTCAACATAGACCAGCACCCAGCAGGTCACTCCGTCGCTGCCGTCCTTGAAGTAGAGCGCTGTGTCGACCTGGCTCTTCTTCCAGCCAGCGCCCAGCAGCACACTATCGAGAGCCCTGTACCACAGGAGCAGCGACTGCTTCAGCCCGTAGAGGCTCTTCAGCAGCTTACACACCCGGCCGGTCCCATCGTCGAAGTAGTCCGGCTGGTACATGTAGAGCACCATGTCGAGCTTGCTCTGCAGGAAGGCGTTCTTCATGTCGTGCTACATCAGGTTGAGGTCGAGGATGGCGACGATGCTGAGGAAGACCCTCAGCGTGACGTAGCTGCTCACCGGCGAGTACGTCTCGTCATAGTCGGCACCGTACACCTGCGTGAAGCCGTTCACGACCAGCCTCGCCTTCTCGCGCTCGACGGTGTCGTCGATGCGGTACTTGGTCGTCAGCACTCACCGGTTTTTCATGATGTTCACCCCGCGTGGGACCAACTCCCAAGTGCCCATGCCGATGAGGCTATGAATCTCTTCTTCCATGGCGGCCTTCATCGCCTCGCCCTTCCAGCTCGCCAGCGCCTCCACTGTCATCGTGGCGATGTCCCAGCGGTGTTCGGGGTCGGCATGCACGTCGGGGTCGAGCTCCGGCAGGTCCTCATCCTCCTCGGCCTCCTCGTCATCGACCTCGTCATACACCGTGGTGAAGGCAGCTGGTGGCAGGCAGGCGTGGAAGCTCAGCGGCTCCGGCGGCCCTCGAGCTCGACCAGAACGCCGCAGCTGCGGTGCAGACTTCTCGACCGGAACCTCCACCACATCACTGTCGGTGGACTCCTCTCCCGCCGACAGCTCCCCTGCCTCGTCGACGTTCGCATCGTCGACCAGCTGCTTCGACCCTTCGATCGACTGCTCGCCTGGTGCTGACTTCGACAGCTCCCCTGTCGACCGCCCTGGCTGCAGCTCCCCTGTCGTCCGCACCCGTGCTGTTGCCTCATGTTCGACCGGCTCCCCTGTCTGGTGCTCCCCTGTCGTCAACGGCTTCCGGTCCTGGTCGACGAGCTTGGCGCCTTGTCGACCGCCAACGAGGCCACTGGCCAGCGCCACAGGCAACGCCTCAAGGCTCCCCTCATTGCCGGTGGCCGACACAGGTGTCGACGCAGGCCGATCTGCGACGGGGGATGGAGGAGCAAGAACAGGGGGAGGTGGAAGAACCTCCACAACATCCTCATCAGCAGGCTCGTCGACGTCGGCGAGCAGTGGAACCGTCGCCATCGAGGTGTCCGTCGGCGGGTGTGCCTTCGTCCGCCCCGATGCCGGCCCATACTTCGCCTTCCACACCTCCAGCGACAGCGTCTCGTAGAAGATCACCTCGACCGATGTGACTACCTTGTTGTCGGCCAGGTTGAGCACCTCCCAGCCCTTGCTCTCCGGCGACACACCCAGGTGAAGCCCCCAGCGAGCTTTCGGCGCCAGCTTCCCACCGCGCTGCTGCTCGGGAACCATGAACTGCACCATGCAGCCCCACACCCGCGCCTGCGTAAGGTTGGGCTTCTTCCCGGTCAGCAGCTGGTACGGCGTCGTCCCTGGCGACGTCGTCGACCGCTCCAAGCAGTTGCGCACCCAGACAGCCTGTCGAAGAGTGAGGTGCCACCAGTGGTGCTGCACACCTATGTGCAGCAGCATTGTCCGCACGGACTCAACGACCGTGCGCATCTCCCGCTCAGCCATGCCGTTTTGCTGCGGAGTGTAGGGGCACGTCAGGTCGTGGACGATGCCCTTCCTGTCGACGAAGTTGGTGAAATCCTGTCCGAGGAACTCCCCTCCCCGGTCTGAGCGAAGCGACAGCACGGACTTCTTCGTCTGCCGTTCCACCAGCACTAGCCACTTCTGGAACGACCACAGCACGTCACTCTTCTTAGCGACCGGCATTGCCTACACGAACCGAGTATGGCGATCCTTCAGCAGCAGAAAGTACAAGCTGCCATCCTTGGCAGCCACCCAAAATGGCCCGCACAAGTCAATGTGCCGCGCCAGCTTTCCTCCGATGCACGAGACACACGGCGGGTCTGCTCCAGTCGACGGCGTGATGTCGAGCCCAACAGCTACTTCATGCTTCGCCGAGCTCTTGATCGTGTCGACACCGACGTGCACGAGCCTCGTATGCAACTGGTCAGGGGTCGACTTCGTCGCTGAGACGATCGTCCGCAGAGCCACCACCTCGGTCGACGGCAACCGCGTCGAGCAGGGACGAAGGTCGGTGCAGAGGACTCGTCCGGTGTAGCGTGCTCGGCCGAGCACCTCCCCGGTCGCGGCGACGAGCAGCATCTCGTCGCCGTCGCCCTGCAGCTGCACTCTGCTCTCCTTCGGTTGGCCAGCTGACAGCAAGTTTGCCTGTACGCCCGGAACGTAGAGCACGTCGGGGATGAGGACCTGCTTCCTGGCCTCCCCTTGTAGAGCGACGGTTCCGCGACCCTCGACAGGCTGCAGCGCCCCGTTGAATCCACGCACGTGCTTCACTCCGTCGCTCGTTGCCATGTCGACGAAGACCGCCTTCGTCCCCATCAGGTGGTGAGAGCACCCGCTGTCGAGCAGCACCGCGATCGGGTTGGCTTGCACAGCTGCCGCCACCGCCTGGAAGTCCTCGCCAGCCTCCGGCGCCAGCGAGACTGTCGGCTCCATCACGCCGACCATCGAGCACGACGCCTCCCCGTCGCCTCGGCCCTTGGCGCCGGAGGTGTCGACGTCCTTTGTCGACGACGTCTTCTTCGAGGTCTGCTTCTCCTTGCGCGGCTTCGCATCTTGACGGGGGCGACTACTGGCCGATCGACCGCGGCCTCCCTTGCTATCGTCCTCGTCGCTGTCATCGCGTTCGGGGCATTCGTAGGAGAGATGGTCGGGGTCGTGGCAGATCCAGCACTCCCGCCGTCGACCACCACCTCCTCGGCCCTTGTCCTGCGTCGACCTCTTCTCGTCGACGTCCTTCGTCGACCGCCCACCTCCGCCCGCGCTGCCCTTGCTGCTGATTCAGCTTCGTCAATGCAGCGTAGTTTGCCTGTGGAAGGAGCTCTGTGGGCTGTTTGGCCTCCTGTATTGCCTCGTCTTGAAGGATGTAGCTGGTGATGGAGTCCTCATCGAGGGACTTACGCTTGCCGGGCATCATCATCATCCTCTTCATGAGGTTGTAGCTGCGCGGCAGGCCCTTGACGATGTGGGTGATGTAGGACGCCGTCGAGTATTCGGCGCCCGCCATCCGCATCTCAGCCAGGATCCGTCGAGCACGGTTGCAGTAGTCCGTCGCCGACTCATGCTCGCCCATCCGAATATGTTCTCCTCCAGCTGTCCGATGTACAGGTCGTCCCTGACCTGGTACGTCGATAAGATGAAGTGCCATGCCTGGTGACCAGCATCCAGTCACTCTCAACAGCTCCTGAGCGCTAGCTGCACCACCGGCGAGCAGCACCTCGAGATAACCATGAAGGTGAGCAAGTTGTCAGAACATTATAGCTTATGCTGTTGTGTAGGCTATAGTGGGGTATCCCATAGGGGGTACAACCAATTAGGGTTTCATATTTGTACTCACTTCATTTTCATAGTTCACCCATTCTCGTTCTCATTATCACATGGAATCAGAGCAGGTCCCCTCCTAGGGACTGTTCCTTGGGCCCACCGAAGCGCGCCTCGAGTCGCGCCTACCTTTTTTTTAGCGGCCCGTCGAGTCGCACCTAGCGGCCCGTCGCGCCGCCCTTACGGTCGCGTCGAGCCACCCTAGCGGCTGCGGCGCGCCGCCCTTTTCCCGGCCCGTCGCCGCCCTTACCCGCGGCTTTGCGCCGCCCTCACCGGCGGCTTCGCGCCGCCCCTACCTGCGGCTTCGCGCCGCCCAGGCCCGTCGCCGCCCTTCCCGCGGCTTCGCGCCGCCTCTACCTGCGGCTTCGAGCCGCCCCGGCCCGTCGCCGCCCTTACCTGCGGCTTCGCGCCGCCTACGGCCCGTCGCCGCCCTTTTCTGCGGCCCCGCCGCCTCTCTCGTTGCGACCCCGCCGCCTGTCTTCGCGGCCCCGCCGCCATCTCTCGCTGCGGCCCCGCCGCCACTCACTGCGGCCCCGCCACCCGTCTCAGCGGCCCCGCCGCCCGTCTTCGCGGCCCCGCCGCCTCTCTCGCTGCGGCCCCGCCGCCTCTCACTGCGGCCCCACCGCCCTACTCAGCGGCCCCGCCGCCCGACTTCGCGGCCCCGCCGCTTCTCTCGCTGCGGCCCCGCCGCCTCTCTCGTTGCGGCCCCGCCGCCCTTCACTGCGGCCCCGCCGCTTCTCTACAGCGGCCCCGCCGCCCTACGTCAGCGGCCCAGCCGAGCCGCCCAGCAGCAGAGCAGCCGAGCCGCCCCGCCGCCGAGCCGCGCTGCAGCCGAGCCGCCCGGCCGCCCACCAGCCGAGCCGCCGTGCAGCCGACCGCCCAGCCGCCGAGCCGCCCAGCTGCCGAGCCGCCCAGCCGCCGAGCCGCCCAGCCGCCGAGCCGCCCAGCGGCCGAGCCGCCCTGCAGCCGAGCCGCCCGAGCAGCCCTGTCCGGTGAGCACAGACCCTCTGTCACTGCGTGCTCTTCCCCTACTCCTTGCACTGCTGGTCTACTGCTGTCATGGCTACCCCTAGTGTCCTCACTTTTGACGCTGAGGGTCGGGCCATTGACTTTGAGGTCTGGGTAGATGACCTACAGCTGTTCTTACAGTGCGATAGGGCGGACGGCCTCTCTCTCTTTGACCTCACCTCTGGCGCTTCCCCTGCCCCTGCTGCTGATGCTGACGCCACTGTTCGCTCCCAGTGGGCCACGCGCGATGCTGCTGCACGTCTTGCTGTGCGTCGCCACCTCCCTACCTCCGAGCGTGCGCACTTTAGTCAGTACAAGAGTGCTCAGACCTTCTACGCCGCTGTAGTCGCGCGCTACTCCTCCCCTTCCACTGCTGCACTGAGCCGTCTCATGCTGCCGTACCTCTTCCCTGACCTTGCTTCTTTTCCCACCGTTGCTGACCTCATTACGCACCTCCGCACTAGTGACACTCGCTACCGCGCTGCACTTCCTGCTGACTTCTGCACCGCGAACCCCCCCCCCATGTACATCACTCTGTACTTCCTAGTCACTCGCCTCCCTGACTCCCTTCGAGTAGTCAGGGACCACTTTCTCTCAGTCTGTCCCACCACACTCACTGTAGACCTCCTCGAGAAGGCCCTCCTCGCGATAGAAAAGAGCATAGTCGCTGTAGGAGCCTCTCGAGGTGACCCGCGCACCCCCATCTTTGAGGGGTGTTCTCCCTCCCCCCTGCTGCCCTCTGTTGCCTCTGCTGCTTCGGCCGACCTCCTTGGTCTTGAGTCGGTCGGTGCGGTGTCTGCCCCTAGCGGGAGACGCCGCCCTGGCAAGGGCAAGGGGGGCAAGGGAGCTGGAGGAGCGGGCGGTGGAGGTGGAGGTGGAGGCAGTGGGGGGAGTGGGGGTAGCGGTGGAGGTGGAGGTGGGGGTGGGGGGTTCGGTGGCGGCAGTGGAGGCGGAGGCCGCGGCGGCGGTGGCGGTGGTAGCGGAGGTGGCGGAGGAGGCGGCGGTGGAGGAGGCGGTGGAGGCGGCGGCGGCAGTGGAGGCAGCGGAGGCGGTGGAGGCGGTGGGGGTGGCGGTGGAGCTGGTCGCGGGTCTTTGCAGAGGAGTGGCTCCGGTGGTGGCTCGCGCCAGCAGCAGCAGCGTGGTCGTGCGACCCTGTCCCCTCAGCAGCTCCGTGAGTGGTACACTGCACGCCAGCGGGGTGGGGGTTTTGGTCCGTGTACCTACGTCCTGCGCACCGGCGACCGTGCGGGTGAGCAGTGTGGGGGTGCGCACCCCACTACGCGCTGCTTTGGCCGCCTGACGGACGCATGGCGTCACCAGTTCCCGGAGGCCTCCGAGATCCCTCGCTGGGACGAGCTGTCTAGGGCGGGGGTTGCCATCTTTGATCTGGGCTTTGATGCTATTCTCTCTGCCATGTATACTGTGTCTATTAGTGATGAGGGTGACTGTTACCGGTGTTTCCAGCCCGATCCGGGCATTGAGACTGCTGCTCTAGGTACTGGTGAGGCTGCTGCCCTAGGTGCTTACGACGCTGCTGCTCTAGGTGCTGGTGTGTCTGCGTCCTCAGGTACTGGTGAGTCTGCTCTCTCAGGTACCGCGTCGGCTTCGGCCTCCCTCACCTTCACTCTTGACTCTGGGGCGTCTCGCTCCTTCTTTCGGGACCGCACCACACTTACGCCGCTTAGTCGGCCGGTTGCGGTGTCTCTGGCTGACCCCTCTGGGGGTCCGGTCCTGTCTCGTTTCTCCACAGTCCTCCCGTGTCCGGCGGCTCCCTCTGGCACCCTGTCTGGTCTCTACCTCCCCTCGTTCTCGACGAACCTGGTGAGTGGTGCTGACCTACAGGATGCGGGTGTCCACCAGTTCACTCCTGCACGTCAGCGAGTGACCCACTGTACAGAGGCTGGCACAGGCCGACACCTGGCTACGTTCACCCGTCAGCCGGGGTCGAGCCTGTACACTCTGACCACTGCGTCTCCTCCAGTTGCTGAGTCTGGTAGGGTAGTTACGTCGGGTCAGGTGTTTGCTGCAGCGTCCAGGTCTGGTCCTGAGTCTGCCCCCTGTTCGTGTCGTCTCCTGTCTCACGAGACTCTCCTCTGGCACCACCGCCTTGGCCACCCCTCTCTGCTTCGGCTCAGAGGTATGGCCTCCCGTCTTCTTGTGTCCGGTCTCCCCCGGTCCCTCCCTCCCCTTCCTCAGGGCCCTGGCCCTGCCTGTGTCCCCTGTGTCGAGGGGCGCCAGCGTGCTGCCCCTCACTCCTCCCAGTTTCCTTCGACAGAGGCCCCGTTGCAGACACTTCACATGGACGTGTGGGGCCCAGCCCGCGTCCGTGGACAGGGTCACGAGCGCTACTTCCTGCTCGTTGTTGACGACTACTCGCGTTACACCACAGTCTTCCCCTTGCGCAGCAAGGGTGATGTCACTGAGGTGCTGATCGACTGGATCCGCGCAGCTCGTCTCCAGCTCAGGCAGAGCTTCGGCTCGGACTTTCCTGTTCTGCGTCTGCACTCGGACAGAGGCGGAGAGTTCTCCTCTGGCCTTCTGCGTGCCTACTGTCGTGCACGG
The DNA here is from genome assembly GCA_947471745.1 of Closterium sp. Naga37s-1. Lineage (NCBI taxonomy): Eukaryota > Viridiplantae > Streptophyta > Zygnematophyceae > Desmidiales > Closteriaceae > Closterium > Closterium sp. Naga37s-1. The sequence goes on from CANJKZ010000866.1 coordinate 143,324, forward strand.
GGCATCCGTCAGACCTTCACGCTTCCGGACTCACCGCAGCAAAATGGGATTGCTGAGCGCCGCATTGGCATGGTCATGGACGTCGCTCGTACGTCTATGATGCATGCGGCTGCCCCCCATTTTCTGTGGCCGTTTGCGGTGAGGTACGCGGCGCATCAGATCAACCTCCACCCCAGGGTCTCCAGGCCGGAGACCTCCCCAGCCTTGCTGTGGACGGGGAAGGTTGGCGATGCGTCGGCGTTCCGGGTCTGGGGATCTCGGGCGTTTGTCCGCGACCTGTCTGCGGACAAACTATCCCCTCGTGCTGCTCCTTGCGTCTTCCTGGGGTTCCCCCCTGACGCACCTGGGTGGCAGTTTTACCACCCCACCTCTTGCCGTGTTCTGTCCTCCCAGGACGTCACGTTTGACGAGTCGGTCCCCTACTACCGCCTCTTCCCCTACCGCACTCCGTCCCTCCCCCCACCCCCACTCTTCCTGGTACCAGGTCCCCCCCAGGTAGACCCCCTCCCCCCTCAGGGTCCTGCCCCTTCAGGTGTGTCCCAGGTAGACGCAGTCGAGCCTGTCGAGGTCACTGGTGACTCTGGTGCTGCTGAGGGTGCTGAGGCTGGGGGTGCTGTACCTGGGGGTGCGGAGCCTAGGGGTGCTGGGCCTGGGGGTGCTACGTCTGGGGGTGCTGAGCCTAGGGGTGCTGAGCCTAGGGGTGCTGAGCCTGGGGGTGCTGAGCCTGGGGGTGCTGAGCCTAGGGGTGCTACGCCTGGGGGTGCTGAGCCTGGAGGTGCTCCGCCTGGAGGTTCTCCGAGTGCTTCGTCTCGCCGGGAGCCACTTTCTCCACAGGAGCTGCGTGAGTGGTTTGCCCGGCGCTGGAGGCGTGCTGCTGGTGCTGGAGGTCCTTCGGCTGCTGAGGGTGCTGCGGTCGCGGGTCCCAGAGGTGCTCGTCCTGGGTGCACTGGAGCTGGTGCTGCTGAGGGTGTTGGCGCTGAGACTACCGCTGGCAGTCCTACTGGGGGTGCTCCTGGTGCTGCTGGAGGTTCTGGAGCTACTGGTGGTGCTGCTGGAGCGGGTGCTCCTGCTGAGGGTTCTGGTGCTGTCCCTGCTGCTTCTAGCGTCGCCGCGCGGCCTCGACCGTACTTCGTTCCACTCCTGCAGCAGGTTCTTGGTCTTCCACCTTCTACTGGTCCTCCTCCTCCCTTAGAGTGTCCACAGCCTGTCTCGTCCCAACTACAGTTGCAGCCTACCTCCCCTTTGCCTGCTCCTTCTCCCTACACTGGTCCTACTGGAGGTCTGGCTGAGCGTCGTGAGCCTGCGTCTCGCCCTGCGTCGCCTGTCCGTGCTGCTCGCACTAGTGGTCGCGGTTCGCGTCAGCGTCCTCCTCCTGTCCCTGGCACGCACCGGATGTCTCTGCGTCCGTCCACTGCTCCTCTGCGTGCCCCTTTGCCTTCTCCTCCTGAGTCCTCTCTTCCTGCTCTTGCCGACCCGGAGTCGGACTCTCTTCGTGCTGCCAGTCCTACTGTCACGCGTCTCCTTGCTACTGTTGTCACTGACCCTTCTTTCGAGTCTACTGCTGCGTCTGCTCTCGTTACTGAGCTCGTCGACTTTGCTGCTCGCTGTCGCTTAGACTACGCTGCTAGTCTTGTCGCTGAGTCTGAGTCTGTCTGTCCTCCGTCCGTCGGGGGTGAGTGTGCCCTTGGCACGGACGTCCTTGAGGACAGGCAGGAGGAGTTCCTGTGTCTGGCAGCTGCCTCACCTCATCTCGTGTCCGTACTGCTTACCCCTGAGGGAGACCCGGATGCACTTGACATCCCGACTCCGCGCTCTTACGCGGAGGCGATAGAGGGTCCCTACTCCTCTCAGTGGCAGGCAGCTATGGATGCAGAGATGGCTTCCTGGAAGTCCACAGGCACCTACGTTGACGCTGTCCCCCCTCCTGGGGCGAACATCGTCAGTGGCATGTGGATCTTCAGGGTGAAGCGGCCGCCGGGTTCTCCGCCTGTCTTCAAGGCGCGTTACGTGGCTCGTGGCTTCAGTCAGCGGCAGGGAGTTGACTACTTTCAGACCTTCTCCCCCACCCCGAAGATGACCACTCTTCGGGTACTGCTGCACGTTGCTGCTCACCGTGACTACGAGCTGCACTCTCTTGACTTCAGCACAGCTTTCTTGCAGGGCAGCCTGCACGAGGAGATCTGGCTGCGTCGCCCACCTGGCTTCACTGGGTCTTTCCCTCCTGGTACCCAGTGGAGTCTCCGGCGTCCAGTCTACGGTCTCCGCCAGGCGCCACGTGAGTGGCACGACACACTGAGGACTACGCTTGCGGCTCTTGGGTTTGCTCCTTCTACTGCCGACCCGTCGCTGTTTCTACGCACCGACACCTCTCTGCCGCCGTTCTACATCCTCGTGTACGTCGACGACTTGGTCTTTGCCACAGCTGACACTGCTGGACTCGCCTACGTGAAGTCCGAGCTGCAGAAGAGACACACGTGCACAGACCTGGGTGAACTGCGCAGCTACCTTGGCTTGCAGATCACCCGGGACAGAGCACGCCGCACCATTACCCTGACTCAGTCACACATGGTGCAGCAGGTCCTTCAGCGCTTCGGCTTCACGTACTCCTCGCCTCAGGCCACTCCTCTGTCTACTCGCCACTCGCTCTCAGCTCTGCCTTCGGATGAGTCCGTAGAGTCGAGTGGCCCGTACCCAGAGCTTGTTGGCTGCCTCATGTACCTGATGACCTGCACACGACCTGACCTCGCATACCCTCTTAGCATTCTTGCACGCTATGTTGCTCTTGGGAGACACAGACCAGAGCACATGGCTGCAGCGAAGAGGGTGTTGCGCTACTTGTGCAGTACGTCAGGCATGGGGCTAGTGCTTGGAGGGCGGAGTCCAGTGGTCCTCACTGGGCACGCGGACGCTTCTTGGGCTGACGACCAGGCTACGCAGCGGTCGTCACAGGGTTACACCTTCAGCCTTGGTTCCGGCTCTGTTTCGTGGCGGGCTACTCGCTCGTCTTCTGTTCTTGGCTCGAGTTGTGAGGCTGAGATCTACGCCGGGGCCATGGCTGCACAGGAGCTTCGCTGGCTCACCTACCTGCTGACCGACCTTGGAGAGCCGCCTCGTTCTCCTCCACTCCTGTACGTAGACAACAAGGCCATGCTGGCCTTGTGTCGAGAGCAGCGACTGGAGCACAGAACAAAGCACATTGCTCTCCGCTACTTCCTTGCTTGTGAGCTACAGCAACGTGGACAGTTGCGGCTTGCGTACGTGGCCTCTGAGGCCAACACTGCTGATGTCTTCACCAAGGCACTTCCGCCTTGTGATCATCAGCGCTTCTGCACTCAGCTGGGTCTTGTGCCTGTCTTGCCTCACTTGCTCTCCTCTTGACCTTGCTTGTACTCTCACATATATATATACCTTCTCTTGCTTGTCTAGCTTTATATATATGTGTGTACTCTTGCATGTGAACTGGCCGTGTGGCCTTGACCCTGTGCTCGGACTGTGTGGTGACTTTGTGATCCACCCTGAGCTTGCTTTGCTTTGCTTTGCTTGACTGGTCTTGTGACCCCTTGTTCTCCCCCACTTTGCCTATGGGGGTGTGTCAGAACATTATAGCTTATGCTGTTGTGTAGGCTATAGTGGGGTATCCCATAGGGGGTACAACCAATTAGGGTTTCATATTTGTACTCACTTCATTTTCATAGTTCACCCATTCTCGTTCTCATTATCACACAAGTGAGCAGCACGAAACTCCCCGCGCAGCTCGACATCCTCAACGGGCGGTTTCGGCACGGTGTCGTCGGCGAAGCCCTTCAGCCCGGCGACTTCCAGCTAAGGTTCTATCGACTCCCTCCAGGTGATGAGGTCTCGTCGATCTTGCAGCGGTGCGACGGTGATCCGGTCCGGCGAGAACTTGAAGTAGCCATACGTCGGTGCAATCCCGCCCAGCGTCACATGCGTCGTCGCCGAGAGCCCTCCACCGCTTCGTAGAGGAGAGCGACGTCGAACATCGACATCGGCACGCGAGCTGATTGCAGCCGCCGTTGACTGCTGCACTGGCGCCTGTATTCCGTCGACACCACCGTCGACCTTGATCACCCCTCTCTGCTTCGTGCCTTCGTTGCCGCTGACTCGTGCACCACCGTCGACCTCGTCAACGACGCCACCTTCGTTGTGTCAAACTTATGTTATAGCCTGTTTAGGCTGTAGTGGGTTAGACAATAGGGGGTACAACATTTCTAGGTTTCCCTATTTGTACCCATCTCATTTCTAGTCATTTCGTTCCTCGTATTATTCTCACATGGTATAGAGCGGGTTCCCTAGTGGGACCGGTTTTTTTTTTAGGGCCCACCACTACGATTTTTTTTTTCCTTACCTGCCCGAAGCGCGCTTCGCGCTTGCCTTAGCTGCGCCCCGTGCGCCTGCCCTCCCGTCGCGCGCTCTGCCCTTAGCGGCCCGCCCTTAGCGGCCCTCCCCTTCACGGCCCTTCGCGGCCCCCTCACGGCCCTTCTCGGCCCCTTCACGGCCCTTCGCGGCCCCCTCACGGCCCTTCGCGGCCCCCTTCGCGGCTCTTCGAGGCCCCTTCGCGGCCCTTCGCGGCCCCTTTGCGGCCCTTCGCGGCCCCCCTTCGCGGCCCTTCGCGGCTCTTCGCAGCCCGCCTACTCGCCGTAGCGGCTCTGCCGCCCTGTCGTCGCCGCCCCTGCAGCAGCTGCCGTCGCCCCTGCTGCCGCCGTAGCGGCCCTGCCGCCCCGTCGTCGCCGTCCCTGTAGCAGCTGCCGTCGCCGTCCCTACTGCAGCAGCAGCTGCCACCGTAGCGGCCCTGCTGCCGCTGCCGAGCCTGCAGCCGCCCTGCCGACGCGCCTGTCCCGGCCCTGCCCTGCCGCCTCGCCGCGGCCCCTCCTTGTGGCGGCCCCCTGCCCTGCCGACGCGCCCCGGCCCAGCCCCACCAGTAGCGGCCCACCACTTCCGCCACTGGTAAGTGCACCGCCGCACCCGCGCGCTGCTGCGCCCGCGCCGCCCTGCCTAGCCGAGCCGCCCTACCGAACCGCGCCGCCCTGCCGAGTCGCGCTGCTACTGTTGCTGCTGCTGCTGCTAGGCCACTGCTGCTGCTCCTGCTGCTATGGCAAACCCTAATGTACTCACCTTCGATGCTGAGGGTCGAGCAGTCGATTTTGAGGTCTGGGTCGATGATTTGCAACTGTTCCTGCAGTGCGATAGCAAGGATGGTGTCTCACTGTTTGATCTCAGTTCTGGCGCCTCTGCTGCACCTACTGCTGATGCTGCCAGTACTGTTCGCTCACAGTGGACCACGCGTGATGCTTCTGCCCGTCTTGCTGTCCGTAGTCACCTGCCGTCTGCTGAGCGCGCGCACTTTAGCCAGTACAAGACTGCTAGCACTCTGTACACTGCTGTTGTTGCGCGCTACTCCTCCCCTGCCACTGCTGCCCTTAGCCGCCTCATGCTGCCGTACCTGTTCCCTGACCTAGCCGCTTTTGCCACAGTCGCTGACCTCATTACGCACCTCCGCACTAGTGACACCCGCTACCGCGCTGCGCTTCCTGCCGAGTTCTGCGCCAAGAACCCCCCCCCTATGTACATCACTCTCTACTACCTCGTCACCCGGCTCCCTGACTCCCTTCGCTCGGTCAGGGACCACTTCCTCTCCCTTTGCCCCACCACGCTCACCGTTGACCTCCTCGAGGAGCGCCTCCTTGCAGCTGAGAAGAGTATAGTCGCTGTAGGAGCCTCTCGTGGTGACCCTCGTGCCCCTTTCTTTGAGAGGTGCTCCCCCGTCCCTCTTTTGCCCTCTGTTGCCTCTGCTGCTGCTGTCGACCTCGTTGGCACCGAGTCGGTCGGCGCTGCGTCTGCCCCTAGTGGGAAGCGCCGCTACGGCAAGGGCAAGGGGGGCAAGGGGGGTGGAGGGGATGGCGGGGGCGGCGGTGGTGGCGGTGGAGGAGGCAGTGGGGGTGGGGGTGGAGGTGGGAGTGGTGGCGGGAGTGGGGGCTTCGGTGGCGGCGGTGGAGGTGGAGGCGGCGGAGGCAGCAGGAGTGGGGGTGGAGGCGGCGGCGCCGGGGGCGGTGGTGGGCAGCGAGGAGGCTCTAGCGGTGGCCAGCGCCAGCAGCAGCAGCGCTCCCGTGAGACCCTGTCGCCTCAGCAGCTCCGTGAGTGGTACGCTGGGCGTGGGAGGTCTGGGGGTGCTGGTCCCTGCACTTACGTTCTTCGCACAGGCGACCGCAGTGGAGAGACGTGCGGCGGCCCGCACACCACGCCCCGCTGCTTTGGGCGCCTGACTGACGCCTGGCGTACACAGTTCCCTGGCTCCACTGAGATCCCTCGCTGGGATATTCTGCTTAAGTCGGGGGTTGCTATCTTTGATCTTGATTATGATGCTATCCTTGCTGCTATGTATGCTGTGTCTATTAGTGCTGAGGGTGACTGTTACCTGTGTATTCCGCCCGACCCGGGCATTGAGGCTGCTGCTCTAGGTGCTGTTAAAGTTATATTTAATATCTATCCTGCTTGCTGTAGTTATTGTAGTGTGGTTCTTTCATTCCTTGTTTGGTGGTGCACCTTCTTTGTTTCTTTGCTATATGTTCTTGCAAACCTATAGTGAAGCCAACCATTCTCACTTTCTCTTCGCTCAAACTCCTCGACACCCGCTTGGCCTAGGCTTCTAGCCTAGGCCCTTAGCTAAACCCGTTCGCTAGTTAAGACGCTATCTTGACATGGTATTGAGCCATAAAGTTCCTGACCTAAGTTAATGGGCCCACCCATTCGCGGTACGGCGCTCGCTGCGACGGGCGCGGCGGCGAAATGGCCGCGTTTCCCTCGTCGCTATCCCGTCGTTTTTCCCTCGTCGCCTGCCCGTCGCCACACCGTCGCGTTTTCCCCCGTCGGCAGCCCGTCGCCAGCCCGTTGCGTTTTCCCCCGTCGCCAGCCCGACGCGATTCTCCCGTCGCCAATACGTCGCGTTTCCCTCGTCGTCAATACGTCGCGTTACCCCCCCGTCGCCCCCTCTGCCCGCGCCTACCCCCTGCTTCACGTCGCCCCATCCGCTCCTTCGCCCGCCGTCGCTCTGCCCGTCGCATTCCCCCCGCCCCCTGCCCGTCACCCCCTCCGTCGCGACTGTTCGCGTGTGCAGCAGCGGTCGCTGTGGGGAGGAGAGGGAGGAGGGGACGGGAGTGGCGGCGGAACGCTGTGGGGGGGGAGAGGGAAAGGGGGAAGGGAGTGGCGGCGGAACGCCAGCGACGGGACCGCCAGCAGCTACAACGCCAGCAGAGACCCCGCCAGCAGAACCCACCGCCAGCAGAGATCCCGCCAGCAGCACCACCGCTAGCAGAGAGACCCCGCCAGCAGCTTCACCGCCAGCAGAGCGACCCCGCCAGCAGCTTCACCGCCAGCAGAGAGACCCCGCCAGCAGCTTCACCGCCAGCGGAGAGACCCCGCCAGCAGCTTCACCGCTAGCAGAGAGACCCCGCCAGCAGCTACACCGCCAGCAGAGAGACCCGCCAGCAGCTACACCGCCAGCAGAGAGACCCCGCCAGCAGCGCCACCGCCGGCAGAGACCCCGCCAGCAGCGCCACCGCCAGCAGAGACCCCCGCCAGTTTCGCCGTGAGATGGAGCAGAACTGCCGCCTCTTCTTCCTCTCGCTCCCTCCCACTTCTGCCGTTGGGGGGAGGGGGGGGGGCTGAGGGGGTGGTGGTACGGATTCTGCAGGGACTGCCGTGGGTGGGGCAGGGGTGTGGAGGAAGAAAGGGGGGAAGGGGGTGCGGTCCCAGGGGGCGGCTGTTATGGGGGGTGAGGTTAAGGGGGGGTGGTTGAGTGGGTGTGGGGATTTGGGGGTTACCAAGAGGGGTTTCGCCGCGCTTGGCTCCCCCCCACCTCCTCTCCTCGTCACTCTCTCACCTCCCCCCTTTGTAAAAGGGGGTTACTACGAGGGTTTCGCCACGGGTGGCTCCCCCTCAACTCCTCGCCTCATCCCTCTCTCACCTCCTCGTTCGTACTTCTCTCCTTTCCTCTCCTCTCTCTCTCTCGCCTCCTCCTCCTCACTTACCCCTCTGCCGTCTTCTGCTGCGCCAGGTGTACCCCTTCAGGGGGTGTTGACTGCACTAGTTATTACTGCAAGCAGGCTAAGGGGGTGTGTTAAAGTTATATTTAATATCTATCCTGCTTGCTGTAGTTATTGTAGTGTAGTTCTTTCATTCCTTGTTTGGTGGTGCACCTTCTTTGTTTCTTTGCTATATGTTCTTGCAAACCTATAGTGAAGCCAACCATTCTCACTTTCTCTTGGCTCAAACTCCTCGACACCCGCTTGGCCTAGGCTTCTAGCCTAGGCCCTTAGCTAAACCCGTTCGCTAGTTAAGACGCTATCTTGACAGGTGCTAGTGAGTCTGCTGCTCCAGGTGCTGGTGAGGCTGCTCTCTCAGGTACCGCGTCGGCTCAGGTCTTGCACACTTTCACCCTTGACTCGGGTGCTTCCCGCTCCTTCTTTCGCGACTGCACCACACTCTCGCCGCTCAGTCGGCCTGTGGCAGTCTCTCTGGCTGACCCCTCTGGGGGACCAATTGTGGCCCGTTCCTCCACTGTTCTCCCGTGTCCTGCGGCTCCGTCCGGCTCGCTGTCTGGTCTTCACCTCCCCTCGTTCTCTACGAACTTGGTGGCGGGTGCTGATCTTCAGGATGGGGGTGTTCACCAGTTCACCCCTGCCTATCAGCGTGTGACGCACTGCACGTGTGCTCGGACGGGCCGTCACCTGGCCACGTTCACCCGTCGGCCAGGGTCCAGCCTATACACCCTTACCACTGAGTCTCCTCCTGTCACTGCGACTGGTCAGGTAGCCGCGTCTGGTCAGGTGTTTGCTGCAGCGTCGCGGTCTGGCCCTGAGTTTGCCCCCTGCTCGTGTCGCCTCCTGTCTCACGAGACTCTCCTTTGGCACCACCGCCTTGGTCACCCCTCCCTGCCTCGTCTTCGAGGCATGGCCTCCCGTGTCCTTGTCTCAGGTCTGCCCCCTTCCCTCCCTCCCCTTCCTCCGGGGCCTGCCGCTACCTGCGTTCCCTGCGTCGAGGGCCGACAGCGCACCGCTCCTCACTCCTCCGAGTTTCCTCCGACAGAGGCTCCCCTGCAGACTCTTCACATGGACGTGTGGGGCCCAGCCCGCGTCCGTGGACAGGGTCACGAGCGTTACTTCCTGCTGGTTGTTGACGACTACTCGCGTTACACCACGGTCTTCCCCTTGCGCCGCAAGGGTGAGTGTCACAATATGAAAATGACTAAAACAGAAAAGTACAAAGAAGATATATGCAAAACCTAACCCTAGTGCAAGTACAAAATAACACAAGGGAAAACACCTAGACTAGAACTACACAAACTATAGAATAATAGTTTGACACACCCCCATAGTCTAGGTGACGGTAGTCCTGTAGAAACAACAAGAGCAAGCAACGGTCACAAGACCAGTCCACAAGAACAAGACAAACCCAGGGTGGAGCTCAAAGTCACCACACACTCCGAGAGCAAGCAAGGGGCCACAAGGCCAGTCCACATGCAGGTATATAGCAAATATATATATAGAGATGCAAGAGTACAAGACATGCAGGATAAGGCATCTCTACGTAAGCAAGTGAGGACGGGCAGGCACAAGGCCAAGCTGGGTGCAGAAACGCTGGTGGTCACAAGGCGGCAACGCCTTGGTGAAGATATCTGCAGTGTTGGCCTCAGAGACCACACGTACCACGCGGGCCTGGCCACGCTGCTGCAACTCACGCAGAAGGAAGTAACGAAGCTGGATGTGCTTCGCCTTCCCAACCAGTCGGGGCTCCTCACACAACAGGACAGCAGACCTGTTGTCGGCGAACAAGACTGGGGGAGAGCGAGGCCGCTCACCAAGGTCTGTGAGAAGGAAAGACAGCCAGCGAAGCTCCTGAGCGGCCATGGCCGCAGCATAGAACGGGAAGCGAAACCGCGTGAGGATCTGCTCGACCATATGCGACTGAGTCAGCGTAATAGTGCGAGCTGCCCTGTCCCTGGTGATCTGCAGGCCAAGGTAGTGCTGCAGCTCACCAAGGTCAGTGCAAGTGTGTCTCCTCTGCAGTTCCTCCTTCACGGAGGCCAGCGCGCGTCGGTCGGGAGTGGCGAACACCAGGTCGTCGACGTAGACCAGGACAAAGAACGGGGTCGAGCCACGGCGAACGAACAGTGACGGGTCAGCAGACGACGGAAAGAAGTCAAGAGCTGCAAGGGTCGAGCGAAGTGTGTCGTGCCACTCACGTGGGGCCTGACACAGGCCGTAGACTGGTCGACGCAGCTGCCACTGGGTCCCAGGTGGGAAAGAGCCAGTGAAGCCAGGCGGGCGACGTAGCCAGATCTGCTCGTGCAGGCTCCCCTGAAGGAACGCGGTGGAAAAGTCCAAGGACTGCAACTCGTAGTCGCGCTGGGCTGCAATATGCAGCAACACCCGAAGATTACTCATCTTCGGGGTGGGAGCGAAGGTCTGGAAGAAGTCCACCCCCTCTCACTGACTGAAGCCTCTCGCAACATAGCGCGCCTTGAACACAGGTGGTGATCCAGGCGGCCGCTTCACCTTGTAGAGCCATCGGCCACTGACGACGTTCGTCCCAGGTGGTGGGACTGCGCCGACGTAAGTGCCTGTGGACCTATAAGATGCCATCTCTGCCTCCTCAGCTGCTATCCAGTACGAAGCCCAGGGTCCCGAGACCGCCTCGGCGTGAGTGCGAGGGATCGGGATGTCAAGGGCGTCTGGATCCCCCTCAGGGGCAAGCAGCATGGCGCAGAGATGAGGAACAGCGGCCGCAAGGAAACCAAGCTCGAATTGCCTGTCCTCTAGGACCTCTAGGGGAAAGACAGGAGCACCTCCAGAGGACGGAGAACGAGCAGGGCCACTCACCAAGTGAGCGGCGTAGTCAAGGCGGTGGGAAGAGGCAAAGCCAGAGACAGTGGTAACAAGTGGTGAGACAGACGACAGAGGTGCAGTCGGGTGAGTGACCAACGCAGACAAAACACGGGAGACGACAGGACGGGAGGCACGGAGGTAGTCGGACAACGGGTCGTGAAGCACAGTGAGGGACGACTTAGGGGGCTGTGGAAGGACAGGAGGAGGTGGAACACGAGAGCGGAGAACAAGGTGAAACGGACCGTCTGCACGGTAACGGGACTGACGGGGCTGTGGAGACACAGCACGACTGAGGGGAGGACGACGAGTCCACTGGGACGAGGAAAGGGACTCAACAGGGGGAACAGGAGGGGACGGTAGGGGACCACGAACAAAGCGTGCAGGTGCTGGGTCGGGGAGGTCGCGTAGTCGCAGTCGCTGCTGCTCCGCCTCCTCTGGCGTCTGCTGCGACGGTACCGGCCCCTGCTGCTGCTCTTGTGGCTCTACCTCTGCCCTCTCCTGCTGCGGCTGCAGCTGCACCCGCTGCTGCGACCGGGACTCCTGCGCTACCCTCTCCTGCTACTGCCGTGACTCCTCCTCTACTCTCTCCTGCTGGGTCTGTAACTGCACCTGCTGCTGCGGGTGGGACTCCTGCTCTACCCTCTCCTGGTGCGGCCGTGACTGCTCCTCTACTCTCTCCTGCTGTGTCTGTAACTGCACCTGCTGCTGCGGGCGGGACTCCTGCTCTACCCTCTCCTGGTGCGGCCGTGACTCCTCCTCTACCCTCTCCTGCTGCGGCTGCAGCTGCACCCGCTGCTGCGACCGGGACTCCTGCGCTCCCCTCTCGTGCTGCTGCTATGACTCCTCCTCTACTCTCTCCTACTGCTGCTGCTGCTGCTGCTGCTGCTGCTGCTGCTGCTGCTGTGCCCTCTCAAACCGCTCACGCTCCTCCCTCTCCAACCGGAGGAGACGCTGCTCACGGGTCAGGAAACGTACAGTGCGCGGTGTAGGCGCTACAGTGCCAGTGCCTCCAGCTCCAGCACCCCCAGAACCAGCACCTCCACCACCGACACCCCCGGGGCCTCCAGTACCTCCCGCAGGAACACCCCCAGGCTCCGCAGCAACCGGCCGCAGAGAAGAACGAGGAGGAATTTGCGGGACAGACGGGAAGCCAGGGGGTGAGGCAGGGCGAGGCCGCCGACTCGAGGCTGCCGTGTCCTCCACAGGAGTGACCTCCACGCCCACAACCCCTGCACCCCCAGAGCCGACACCACCAGCTCCTGCAGCCCCAGTACCCTCACCCTCCGCAACTGCACCTCCCGCACCCCCAGACACGACAGGGACTGGACGCTGCGGGGGGGACGACTGCGGAGTGACGTGCGACACACCTGACGGGGCAGGACGCGAAGGGGGGGGGGCTACCGGGGCGACTAGTGGGGGCTCAAGGGTGAGGAACAGCGGGGGGGAAAAGGCCTCAGTACCTCGGTGGGGGCGACTCCTGTAGTAACAGACGGACTCGTCGAACGTGACGTCCTGAGAGGCGAAGAACTGGTAGGTGACCGGGTCGTAGAACACCCAGCCAGAGGCGTCCAGAGGGAAGCCAATAAAGACGCAGGCACGAGTGCGCGGAGACAACTTGTTCGCGCCAGGGGCACGAACGTGAGCCAGAGAACCCCAGACACGGAAGTCAGCTGCTACGCTCGGAGAACCTGTCCAAAGGGAGACCGGCGTCACCCGTGGCCGTGCGTCACTGGGCCACAGGTTCAGCTGGTGTGCGGCGTAGCGGACTGCCTGAGGCCACAAGAACTGGGGGGCACCGGCATGGCACATGGAGGTCCGGGCAACCTCCATGACCAGGCCGATGCGTCGCTCGGCTACCCCGTTCTGCTGCGGCGAGGCTGGTAGCGTGTAAGACTGGAGGATCCCCCGACCCTGACAGAACGTCTCCAGGCAAGTGGAAGAAAACTCACCACCACGGTCCGAGTGTAGGCGAAGCCCACACAGGCCCTGGGCGCCACCCCACGCTAGTAGCCACGGCTCGAGGACGGTAGGCACGTCGGCCTTCCGTCGCAAGGGGAAAACCGTGGTGTAGCGGGAGTAGTCGTCCACCACAATCAGGAAGTAGCGCTCCTAACGTGGTCCAAGGATCGAGGAGGGGCCCCAGACGTCCAAGTGCAGGGTCTGGAAGGGAGCTGTGGTGGGGGGGAACGAGGAGGAGTGAGGGGCAGCGCGCTGCCGACCCTCGACGCAAGGAGTGCACAGCGGCGCAGGCGAGCGAGGAAGCGGGGCAAGCGACTCTGGGAGACATGAGACCAGATGGTAACGTGCCATCCTACTGAGACGTGGGAACGACGGGTGACCTAGACGGTGGTGCCAGAGGAAAGACGGGTGGGTGAGGGAGCGACAGTCGCACGACACAGCAGCTACCTGACCTGACCTGACCTGGCCTGACCCAGTGCGGTGGGACCCTGTGTGTAGTGAGTACAGACCAGAGCCCAGCTCTCGGTGAAAAGTGGCCAGAGGGGCCCCAGTGGTACCGACTGTGCAGGAGGCAACAGGCTCATCCACTGGGAAAGTGGTGACTACACCTAGGTCGTGGAGGTGACTGACACCCACCAGGTTCCTGGAGAACGAGGGGGTGTAGTAACCTGTGAGGAACCCAGAGGGAGCCGCCGGACACGGGAGAGTGGTGGTGCTGCGGGCAACTACAGGTCCTACAGAGGGGTCGGCCAAGGCGACAGTGACTGGAGTGCGCAGTGGTGTGAGGTCAGTACAGTCGCGGAAGAAACAGCTGGACGCTCCAGAGTCTAGGGTGAAGGAAAGGTGTGCAGTCTGTGAGGTCGCACCCGAACCAGCTACAAAGGCTGGTGCAAGACTAGTGGTAGCTGCAGCTCCTACACAAAGACCCTCAGAGGCGCCTGGACTGGAAACAACACACGCACCAAGACTCGAAACACAGGTCTCTACTCGTGCAGCCGGGAACGGTCCTAGACCAGGCAAGTGGGACTCAACTGGTGCAGCAGTGCGCTGGCGAAGACGCGAGGGCCAGTGCGGTGTAATAGCGTGAGAACCAAAACGCTCACGGTGGAGGTCGTCGAGTCGACGGTAGCAGCTGGACGCAGAGTGGTCAGGACTCTAGCAGGTGGTGCCAGCACCAGGGCCTGTCAGGGCCCGGTACCCGCAGGGGCCGACGTCTCGCCCACTGCTAGCTGAGCCACTGCTGGGGGCTCCACCCTGTGGACCCGCAGGTCCCCACTGCCGGGAGTGCTGCGGCTGGCCCTGCTGCTGTAGAACTCTGGTACACGCCATGTGAGCCTAAGCTGCTGCTGGTTCTGCTGGGGGCAGCCTAAGCTGCTGCTGGTGCGCTGGCGGCAGCCTAAAGTGCTACTGATGCGCTGGGGGCAGCCTATGCTGCAGCTGGTTTTGCTGGGGGGGTAGTTGAAGTTTCTGCTGGTGCGCTGACGGCAGTGGAAGCTGCTGCTGGTGCTACTGGCGGCAGCCTAAGCTGCTGGTGGTGCTCCTAGCGGTAGTCTAGGTTGCTGGTGCTACTGGCGGCAGTGTAATCTGCTGGTGCTACTGGCGGCGGGTGTGGCAGCTCGTGGGGAGGCGGGTGTCAGGAGGGGCGGCTATTAAGGCAGCGGGCGACGGGTGGGGAAGGTAAGGCGGCGGTTCTGTGCGGTTTTGTACGGTTCTGTGCGGTTCTGCGCGATTCTGCACGGTTCTGTGCGGTTCTGTGCGGTTCTGCGTGATTCTGCACGGTTCTGTGCGGTTCTGTGCAGTGGAGAGTACTGGGTGGGGCGGCTGATTCCTGGTGAGGTGATTGGAACGGGTGGGGCAGCAGGTTTCCAGGTGGGGCGGCAGTTTCCAGGTCTGGGGCAGCGGTTTGCAGTTCCTGGGGCGGCCGATTTCTGGTGTGGCGGCGGTTTTCTGCTCGTGGGGCGGCAGATAGCGGGTGAGGCGACGGCTAACAGGGTGGGTGGCGGGTAAGGCAGTGGGTGGGGCCGCGTCTAACGGGTGGGGCGGCGGTTACGACGGTGGGAAACGGGTGGGGCGACGGGTCGCTGGTGCGCGCGGCTGCTGCTGTGCATGCGTGCGACTAACTACGGGGCCGCGGGGCCCGCTAGCGAAGAGGCCTCTGGGCCCACGAACGAAGGGCCGCGGGGCCCGCTAACGAAAGGCCGCGGGGCCCACTAACAAAAGGCCGCGGGGCCCGTTAACTAACAGCCGCGACGGGTGACGGGCGACCGAAAAAAAAAAAAAAAAAAAAAAAAAAAAAAAAAAGGAAAACGGCCGCGATCGACGGGGGGAAACGGGCGACGGGCGACTGGCGACGGGGGGGGGGGGGGGGGGGGGGTCTACGGGCGACGGGGCCTAAGGTAAGCGCGATTCGGGGGGTCTAGGACGGGGCGCGACTAGGTTGGCCCATGATTGTCGAGTGATTTTTCCTAAGGGGAAAATCTCGCTAGGGTTAACCTAGCTCTATACCATGTCACAATATGAAAATGACTAAAACAGAAAAGTACAAAGAAGATATATGCAAAACCTAACCCTAGTGCAAGTACAAAATAACACAAGGGAAAACACCTAGACTAGAACTACACAAACTATAGAATTATAGTTTGACAGTGAGGTCACTGAGGTGTTGATCGACTGGATCCGCGCTGCTCGTCTCCAGCTCAGAGAGAGTTTCGGCTCGGACTTTCCTGTTGTGCGTCTGCACTCAGACAGAGGTGGTGAGTTTTCCTCCGACCTTCTGAGAGCCTTCTGTCGGGCGGAGGGCATCCGCCAGACGTTCACACTTCCGGCCTCTCCACAGAAAAATGGGATTGCTGAGCGCCGCATTGGCATGGTCATGGATGTCGCTCGTACGTCCATGATCCATGCGGCTGCTCCCCATTTTCTGTGGCCGTTCGCGGTTCAGTACGCGGCGCATCAGATCAAACTCCAGCCCCGGGTCTCCATGCCGGAGACCACCCCCACTCTGCGGTGGACGGGGAAGGTTGGCGATGCGTCTGCGTTCCGTGTCTGGGGATCTCGAGCTTTCGTCCGCGACTTGTCTGCGGACAAGCTGTCCTCCCGTGCCGTTCCCTGCGTCTTCCTTGGCTTCCCCCCTGACGCGCCTGGTTGGCAGTTTTACCACCCCACCTCGCGCCGTGTTCTGTCCAAACGGGACGTCACGTTTGACGAGTCGGTTCCTTACTACCGTCTCTTCCCCTACCGCACGGCCCCCCTCCCCCCCCCGCCGCTCTTCCTCGCGCCAGGTACTCCTCAGGTAGACCCCTTCCCCCCTCAGGGTCCTGCCCCCTCAGGTGTGTCTCAGGTAGACGCAGTCGAGCCTGTTGAGGTAGCTGTTGACTCTGGTGCTGCTAGGGGTGCTGAGCCTACGGGTGCCGGGTCTGGGGGTGCTGAGCCTGGGGTTGCTGAGTCTGGGGGTGCTGAGCCTGGGGGTGCTGAGCCTGGGGTTGCTGAGTCTGGGGGTGCTGCGACTGGAGGTCCTCTGAGTGTCCCGTCGCGGCGGGATCCCCTCTCTCCACTGCAGCTTCGTGAGTGGTACGCTCGGCGCTGTAGCCGTGCTGCTGGAGCTGCTGGTGGTGCTACTGGAGGTACTGCTGGTGCTGGAGCTGCTGGAGGTGCTGCTGGTGCTGGAGCTGCTAGAGGTGCTGCTTGTGCTGGTGCTGCTGGAGGTGCTGCTGATGCTGGAGCTGCTGGAGGTGCTGCTGGTGCTGGTGCTGCTGGAGGTGCTGCTGGTGCTGGAGCTACTCGAGGTGCTGCTGGTGCTGGTGCTGCTGGAGGTGCTGCTGGTGCTAGAGCTACTGGAGGTGCTGCTGGTGCTGGAGCTGCTGGAGGTGCTGCTGGTGCTGGAGCTGCTAGTGCCGCTGGTCCTGGAGGTGCTCGTACTGGAGGTACTGGAGCTACTGGGACTGGAGCTGCTGCGGGACTTGGAGCTGGAGGTGCTGGAGCTGCTGGAGCTGCTGGTGGTGCTGCGGGAGTTGTAGCTGGAGACCCTGGAGCTGAGGGTGCTCGTGCTGTCTCTGCTGGTTCAGAAGGTGCTGCGCGGCCGCGGCCGTACTACGTTCCGCTCCTTCAGCAGGTTCTTGGCCTCCCGCCCTCTCCTGGTCCTACTCCTCCCCTACTAAGTCCACCGCCTGTCCAGTCGCAGTCACAGTTACAGCCAGCCTCTCCGCTGCCTGGTCCTTCTCCTTACGCTGGGCCGACTAGAGGTCTTACGGAGCGTCGTGAGCCTGAGTCTTGTCCTGCGTCGCCTGAGTCTCGTCCAGAGTCGCCTGTCCGCGCTGTCCGCACTAGTCGTCGTGTTCCGCGTGAGCGTCCTCCTCCTGTCCCTGGCACTCACTATATGACTCTGCGTCCTTCCACTGCTCCACAGCGTGTCCCTCTTCCGTCTCCTCCTGCGTCCTCTCTTCCTGACGGTCCGGACCCGGAGTCTGACTCCCTTCGTGCTGCCAGTCCTACTGTCACGCGTTTCCTCGCCACTTTTGTCACTGACCCTTCCTTTGAGTCCACTGCTGCGTCTGCTCTAGTTGCTGAGCTTGTTGACTTTGCTGCCGCCTGTCGTCTAGACTACGCCGCTAGCCTTGTTGCTGAGTCTGAGTCTGTCTGTCCTCCGTCCGTCGGGGGTGAGTGTGCTCTTGGCACGGACGTCCTTGAGGACAGACAGGAGGAGTTTGAGTGCTTTGCCGCTGCTTTACCTCATCTCGTGTCCATGCTGATTGCCCCTGAGGGAGACCCGGATGCACCAGACATCCCGACCCCGCGCTCTTACGCAGAGGCGATAAAGGGTCCCTACTCCTCTCAGTGGCAGTCAGCCATGGACGTAGAGATGGCTTCCTGGAAGTCCACAGGCACCTACGTCGACGAGGTTCCCCCGCCTGGGGCGAACATCGTCAGTGGCATGTGGATTTTCAGGGTGAAGCGGCCGCCGGGTTCTCCGCCTGTCTTCAAGGCGCGTTACGTTGCACGAGGCTTCAGTCAGCGTGAGGGGGTTGACTTCTTCCAGACCTTCTCCCCTACCCCGAAGATGACCACTCTTCGGGTTCTGCTGCACGTCGCCGCTCAGCGTGACTACGAGCTCCACTCTCTTGACTTCAGCACTGCTTTCCTACAGGGCAGCCTGCACGAGGAGATCTGGCTGCGCCGCCCACCTGGCTTCACTGAGTCGTTTCCTGGTGGTACCCAGTGGAGCCTCCGGCGGCCAGTCTACGGTCTCCGCCAGGCACCCCGTGAGTGGCACGACACACTGAGGACGACTCTTGCTGCTCTTGGGTTTGCTCCTTCTACTGCTGACCCGTCGCTGTTTCTGCGCACCGACACCACTCTGCCGCCGTTCTACGTTCTCGTGTACGTAGACGACCTGGTCTTTGCTACTGCTGACACTGAGGCACTCGCCCACGTGAAGTCGGAGCTGCAGAAGAGACACACGTGCACAGACCTGGGTGAGCTGACAAGCTATCTTGGCTTGCGGATCACCCGGGACAGAGCACAGCGCACCATTACCTTGACTCAGTCACACATGGTGCAGCAGGTCCTTCACCGCTTCCGCTTCACGTACTCCTCGCCACAGTCCACTCCTCTGCCTACCGGTCACTCGCTCTCAGCTCCACCTTCGGACGAGTCCGTAGAGACGAGTGGCCCGTATCCAGAGCTTGTGGGCTGCCTCATGTACCTGATGACATGCACTCGACCTGACCTAGCCTACCCTCTTAGCATCCTAGCACGCTATGTCGCTCCTGGCCGACACGGGAAGGAGCACATGGATGCTGCTAAGAGGGTGTTGCGCTACTTGTGCAGTACGTCGGGCATGGGGCTCGTGCTTGGAGGGCGAGGTCCAGTTGTCCTCACTGGTCACGCTGACGCTTCTTGGGCTGACGACTTGGCTACGCAGCGGTCGTCGCAGGGTTACACCTTCAGCCTTGGCTCCGGCTCTGTTTCTTGGCGGTCTACCCGCTCGTCTTCTGTTCTCAGCTCCAGTTGTGAGGTTGAGATCTACGCAGGGGCCATGGCTGCACAGGAGTTACGCTGGCTCACCTACCTGCTGACTGACCTTGGAGAGCCGCCTCGTTCTCCTCCAGTGCTGTACCTCGACAACAAGGCCATGATTGCCTTGTGTCAGGAGCACAGACTGGAGCACAGAACGAAGCACATCGCTCTGCGCTACTTCCTTGCTCGAGAGTTGCAGCAGCGTGGTCAGCTTCGTCTTGCTTACGTGGCCACTCGGGCCAACACTGCTGATGTGTTCACCAAGGCGCTTCAGCCTTGTGATCATCAGCGTTTCTGTACTGTTCTAGGCCTTGTGCCTACTGTGCCTCACTTTCTTACTTCTTGACTCTGCTTGTACTGTAATCTCTGTACATATACCTGCATGCTTACACTTGCTAGGTTGTGATCACTGTACCTCTTGTTATATTATCAACCTGCATGTTAACTGGTCTTGTGACCGCTTGCTTGTGCTCGGAATTTGTGTGGTATCCTTGAGATCCACCCTGAGCTTGCTTTGCTTTTCTTGACTGGTCTTGTGACCCCTTGTTCTCCCCCACTTTGCCTATGGGGGTGTGTCAAACTTATGTTATAGCCTGTTTAGGCTGTAGTGGGTTAGACAATAGGGGGTACAACATTTCTAGGTTTCCCTATTTGTACCCATCTCATTTCTAGTCATTTCATTCCTCGTATTATTCTCACACGTTGCGCACCAGTCGAGGAGATGCAGGACGGGAAGGGTGTTCCGTCGCCCACTGCGACCGGATGCTTAACTCGACGATCAGCAAGGGGATCGTCCCGTACTTCCATCCGCGTGGCGTCTCCTCACGTCAGCCAAACGAGCCTCCAAGGTGTCCGCTACGCCCGCATCAACTACGGGGTCGACCATGGCGACTAACGTTGCTGCCGGCCTACGAACGACTTAGTAGGTGCAAAAGTCGGCTCCTATCTGAAGGTAATTTGCGGGGCCTTCCACGCTCACCGCACCATACAGAGAGTCACTCGATAAAGGTAGTGAGCTAGACTACGGGGGGGTAGACACGAACTACTAAGAGTGATCGTAGCTTTGCTTGCGTTCCTTAGCACTTGCGCATTCACGGGAGAAGTTGGCAAAAGTTTCACTAGCAAAGTTGGAATTACAGAATAATAGAACAAGCAATGACAACAATGACTACATCAGGCACCTAGCAGCCCTGCAGCTAGCCTGGTCGACCGCCAACACAGCTTGGTCGACCGCCTGCCAGCGTTGCGTAGAGAAGTCGCGCCAGCACTGCAGAAGGGCGACCTGCCAACGTAGGAGGTCGACGGCGTGCCAACACTGCAGTAGTGCGGCTGTCCAGCGTTGCACCCGTAGATGGCAGCAGTGCGCACGCCCGCAGGTGCGCGCAGACGATTGGCCCGACTTGCATCGTTGTGCATCCGTCGGCTGTTGTCTGCGCCTGACGAGCCACATCGACTTCGGGATACCAGCCGGAAGTCGCCTTCACCATCGCGACCTCGACGACGTTCGCGTGCCTCCGGAGAACTCGTCGAGCAGGTTACCCGGTCGACCTGGACACCACCAAGTGCTCTGGTCGACCACCAGTGCCTCCAGTCGACCACCAGGTGCCTCTGGTCGACCACAACTCCCGTCGAGCTACCCCCTGGTCGACGGACCCCTTCCGACGACCATAACTGTCCGCTGGTGTCGCCGAGCTCCCTTCGTCGACCGCTGCTCACTTGTTAGGTCGACGGACTGCTCCGTCGACCTCCTGGTCGAACTGCAGGTCGACGGACTGCTCCGTCGACCTCCCGGTCGATGGCCCACCCGTCGCCCAGACTAGTCAGTTGCAGCTGTCGAGCTCCCTAGTCGACGGCAACACCACAACGGTCCCCTGCATCTCGACGAAGCCTGTCGAGTAGCTCTCCCACTGTGAACGGTCGGCTGCAACTCTCGTACATCCGACCAAGTCGTCGGCGTTGCCCAAGCGAGGGCGGGGCCAACACTCCACTCCCGCTAACAATTACGACCCTTATTAAGCGGACGACGTCGAGACCCAGAGGTCTACTCAGAGGGAATGCTTCAGCTTGGGCTCTGGCGTTGTGTCGTTGAGGTCTGCTCGCTCCTCGTTTGTGGCGCAGTCTAGCGATGAGGCCGAGATCTACCCCAGAGCCATGGCTACGCAGGAGCTTCGCTGGTTGACCTTCTTACTCACTGACCTTGGTGAGCGGCCGAGCTCTGCATGGACCTTGTTCGCTGGCAACAAGGCCATGATCGACGTGAGATACTTTTTCCTTCGAGAGTTGCAGCGACGGCAGGCACGCTTGGACTTTGTGCCCTTGGAGGCCAACACTGCATATATCTTCACCAACGCCCTTCCGCTTGGTGACCACCACAGGCTCTGTGTGCAGTTGGTCCTTGTTGAGACCGGTTCTCGGTTGCTGTAGTCTTGGCTCTTGTCTCTTGCTTTGCCTGTCTCTGTACCATATATGCAAACTCTTGAACTGGCCTTGTGGCCACTTGCTTGTGCTCAGACTGTGTGGGTATTTTGTTATCCAACCTAAGCTTTGTGCTGTTGTGTTTTTTTTTACTGGTCTTGTGACCTTATGTACTTATTGATGCGTGTCACCCCTCACTTGGTCTATTGGGGTGTGTCAAATGTTGTAGACTGTAGTGAGTTGTGCCATGTGGGGTACAGCTGTTAGGGTTAGGTATTTGTACCCCAATCTATCCGCAGAATTCCGCTTGCGTAACTTTGAGAGAGTTGTGGCAAATCGTCGATGTGCTCGCCCTTACAGAACCAGGATTCTTGCTTTGTGGAAATGGATGATGGGGTTTAGAATGTAATAAACAAGATTCGACATTAACGTCGGAAGGGTTGCATAGGCGTTACTATTTTAATACAAAAATGCACTATATTATATAAGAAACGATAAACTATGTTATTTCTCAAAATAGCGGGCTTCTTCGTTACTTATTAAAAAATAAGATAAACATGTTCTTTTCTTCCAATTGAGTTCTAATCAGCGGGGAACGATCTTGAGATTGATATTCTATTTGTTATTATTATAGAAGTACTGTTACGAGTGCAATTGAGTGAACGAGCGAGAATTGCACTATCGAAGCAAGAGTACAATGAGCGAAGGCATGAGCGAAGTATATATAGCGAAACTGCCATGGTAACGGTAATGTGGGAAATTGAGGTGCGCTACGGGCCTAGCGCCGAGGGTTGGAGAATTGTCGAGGCGGAGGTCCGAAGTGCGGGTTACCAACCGAACCGTTAGGTTGGGTCGTGTCGTGAACAGTGGCGGGAGTCGTGGTCGAGGCGAGTGTCGTGAACGGGTAACGTTCATGGATGGGTGCTGATGGCGGGAACGGTTATGTACGCGGTAAGCAGGGACGCGAAGTAAGGAAAAGGAATTTTCCTTACACTACCCCCCTCCCCAAGGAGGCCCCTCTTACGAGAGCGCGTGTACATCTCGGAAGTTTCGGCTGCACAGATACTCAGTGAGGATAGGATGATTCTCAATTCTATCCAAGGGGACCCAGTTGTCTTCGGTGGGCGTGCGGTCTTTCCAGCAGATCAGGAATTCGATTCTGCGGGCTCCCCGTGGGTCACGTACTCGATGGCTCAGTATTCTCTCAGGCGTGATGATTGGCTTAGTCGGCGGTCGTGTCATGCTGGCGGGGCGGTTGCGAGGCAGTTGGCTAGTGGATGGCACGTATGGGCGAAGCAGGCTGACGTGGAATGACGGGCTGACGTACCAGTCAGCAGGGAGGAGGAGATGGGCGGTGACGGGTGTGATCATGTGGCTGATGCGAAATGGCCCGCAATATCGGGGGCGGAGTTTTGGGGTGATGGGCAGGCGGAGGTTTTGAGTGTCGAGTAAAACTAGGTCGTCTGGCTGGTAGGTGACAGGTCGGCGGTGGCGGTCAGCGTTGCTTTTAGCGATGATGTTTGATTTTTTTATTGCTTCTGCTGCTCGGGTCCGTGCTGCTTGCAGTATTTCTGCGAACTGTTGCGCGCGTGGGACTGGGTTCTTGGGATTCGGGGTCATGGGTACTGTGGGGTCTTGTCCGTAGTTCAGGTAAAACGGTGACTGTTGGGTCGTGGCGGATGGCGAGTTGTTGTACGCGAATTCGATGAGTGGCAGCTGTTGTTCCCATGTGCTCGGGTCGTCGCACGTGGCCCGGATGAGTTGTTCCATGGTCTGATTTGTCCGCTCTGTCTGTCCGTCGGTTTCAGGGTGGTATGATGAACTGAACTGTAGTCGCGTGCCGAACTGCTGCCACAGGTTCCGCCAGAAGTTGTTGGTGAATTTCGTGTCGCGGTCGCTGATGATCGCTGCTGGTATCCCGTGTAAACGAACGATGGTGGCGATGAAGAGGCGAGCTGTTTCTTCGGCTGTGATTGATTTCTTACATGCTGCGAAGTGTGCCATTTTCGTCAGCCGATCGACGACGACCAAGATCGCGTCGTTCCCACTTGCTCCAGCCGGTAACCCCGTGACGAAGTCCATCGTCACCTGCTGCCAAGCACGCTCTGGGGGTGGTATCGGCTGCAACTGTCCTGCCGGTCGTTGTCGTGACGACTTCATGAGCTGGCGGTGGGACACGATGCCACGTGTCGTTGCACGTCGGTCAGCATCTCGGGCCAATAGTAATACCTCTGCAGCTGCTGCCATGTTTTCTCTACCCCGAAATGTCCCGAGGTAATTCCGTCGTGTGCCTCCTGTAACAGTAATTCCTGTAGCAGTGTGTACCCTGGTACCCAGATGCGGTCGGTCTCGGCTTTTACGTAATAGACTCCCTTGGCTGCTGCGAACTGCTGCGAATTTCCTCCTGTGAAGAATGGGTCCGTTTGGTACCCGTGGGTAAATAGTCCTGTCAGTAGCGGGCTAGTCTGGGCGAGTAGTATCTCGTGGATTTGGGCAGTGGGGCGGGTCAGTGCGTCAGCGATGTTGGATGCTCCCTTTTTGTAGGTGATTGTGTAGTGGAAGTTTGACTCGAGGAAATCGAGCCAGCGGATCTGTCGTGGGTTGAGGTGGGGCTGTGCGCGGAGGTACTGTAGGGATTGGTGGTCTGTCCGTACTGTCACGTCTGCGCCGGTCAAGTAACAGCGCCAGACCTTGAACGCATGCACGATGCATTTCGCGGTCGTGTATCGGGTAATTTTTTTCGGGCGGATGCAGCTTTCGTGACTCGTAGGCGATGGGCTGTAGGCCGTTGCCGAAATCCTGTAGAAGTACGGCTCCAATGGCGATGTCGCTTGCGTCGGTTACGACTTCGAAGGGGCGGTGTGGGTCAGCGATGCGCAGTACGGGCGGTGAACAGAGAACAGTTTTCAGGGCAGAGAAGGCAGCATGCTCTTTCTCCCCCCCACGTAAAAGCGACCCCTTTCCGCAGCAGATCCGTCAGTGGGGCTGTTAATTTCGCCATGTCGGGGACGAACCGACGCACGTAATTAACGAACCCTAAAAAACTCTGCAGCTCCGTGATATTTGTCGGGGGGTGCCACGCTTTCACCGTGTCCAGCTTCTTTGGGTCAATTTCTACCCCAGCCTCCGAAATAACGTGTCCTAAAAATTCTAACCTGTCCTGAAAAAACTCGCACTTGGAACCCTTGGTCAGTAGTCTGTGCTCGTCTAAAACCTTAAACACTACTTCCAGATCTGCTAAATGCTGCTGCTTATCACGACTGTAGACTAGGATGTCGTCGAGGTAAACTATCACGCATTTATCTAAAAGCGGCCTAAACGCCTCGTTCATGGTCATCTGAAATGTTGCCGGTGCGTTGGTCAACCCGAATGGCATCACGGTGTAATCGAATGACCCGTACCTAGTCCTAAATGCTGTCTTGGCGCAGTCTGATGGTTCGACCCTAATCTGATGGTAACCTCCCCGTAAATCTATTTTCGAAAAAACCCGTGCTGTTCGCAGTTGGTCGATCAGTTCGTCGGCGCGGGGAATGGGGTAACGTGACTTGACTGTTACCCGGTTCAGTGCTCTGTAATCGATGCACATGCGAAACCCTCCGTCTTTTTTCGGTGTGAACAGTATCGGTGCGGCGAATGGCGATGAACTCAGTCGAATGAACTTCTTTTCTAGCAGGTAGTCTAACTGCTTCCTCAGTTCGTCGAGCTCGGGCTGTGTCAGTCTGAACTGTCGCTGTACGGTTGGCTGTGCCCCGGGTTCTAACTCTATTCGGTGGTCGTGTGCTCGCTGAGGTGGCAGTCCCTCCGGTAAGTCGTCCGGAAAAATCTGTGGGTACCGTTGCAACAATTCCTGAAGTTCGGGCGGTACCGCTGTCAGCAGTTTCTGAAAATCACTCGGCTGCTCTGCTTCTCCTATCAGTGCTATATCCACTGCGTACACGTCAGCTCCAGCGGCGACAGCTCGTTTCATCGTGATGGCGTTGACGTGGACCGTTGAAGACTCGGGCGACTGCCAGCGTGGTAGCAACACCCAGTTACCGCTACTTTGCACAGTGCAGCTACCCGTCGTCCAGTCAATTCGCGGGTTATACCGTCGCAACCAATCACGTCCCAGTAAAATGTCGTGCCCATCCAATGTCGTCGCGAGCATTCCCTGTGTAAACCCGAAGTTCCCCCCGCAGCGGATCTTTACTCTCTCCACCTTTTCCCGTATGGCTAGCGGTGTGCCGTCAACTAAGCGTGCGTCTATCTCCGGTAAACACCGACTCAGTGTCAGTTGTAGCTTTCGTGCGGTCGCGGTATTAACTAAGCTGTGACTTGCGCCTCCGTCGATAAAAATCTTCACTGCTGCTCCCTGTATTTTTCCGTGAATCAGTACTGGGCAATCCGTCCCTGTACCCTCCTTATTCATCCGAGCCCGATCGATAGCGTGAATCGGTACTGTGACTCGGTGAGGGTCGGTGTGGTTGGGCGAGCAGGCAGTCTCGTCAGTAGTTGGCCCGATTCCTACTGACTGCTGGCGTTTCCCTACCTTGGAGACTCCCTCCCCTGCTCTGCTCCGCGGCGCCTCAGCTCCTCTGGGCACTCACTCTTACGATGGCCCGGCCTATTGCAAGCAAAGCAGCGCCCCTTAAACGGCGCGACAGCTGCGTTCGTCGCAACGGCGTGTACAGTGGCGTGCTCGATTGGTCCCCGAGGGCGATGTCCGTAGTAGGACCCCGGTCTCGGACGGCGTAAAATGTCGATTTTCTCGGCGAGCGCGAGGATCTCGTTGAAATTCGAGAGTCCGCGTAGCATGATTTCGTGCGAGATGTCCGGCTTCAGCCCTCCGACGTAACGGTCCACCCGCTCCGCTTCGTGCATATAGCCGACTTGCTCGCATAATGCGAGAAAACCGCTCGTGTAGTCTTGGACCCATCCAAGCTGCCGCCAAGTACGCAGCTTCTGACGCGCCGAAATAGAAGCCGCGATCGGCTCGAAGCGCGCCCGAAGCCCTGCGCACCACGCATCCCACGTGCTGTATTGGGCGGTTTCGCAGAATGAACTCCAGGTGACAGCTGGGCCCGTGGGCCCTTCCTCTTGCGACGGTGGCTCGTAGGCGCGTGGCGACGTCACGATGACTCGCCACCGGTCCATGGTGGGGCCTCTCAGCAGCGAGACAGCGTATCTGATCTTTGCTGCGTCCGACTCGACGTAGTTCGCGTCGAAGAAGACGTTCATCGTGAAGACCCACGACTGAACCGTCGGACCTCCACGTTGGCTCGGGTCGAAGCAGGGCGGGCGCTGCGGCTTGAGTGGCATTGGTGCCATGCTGGCGTGGTCGCCACTTGTCGCCGCAAATTCCACGTGCCGACGGGCTTCACGAGGCTCCCGCGGGCTTGGTGCGACCCTGTTCCTCTCCATGCCAGGCATCGAGTGAGCGGCGCCATCACTGGCTGCGCCTGAGCGCTGTCCCACGCTGTCGTTCTGTGTTGGTGTGCCTGATGAAATGACGATCGGCTCCTCCGATTGTGCGGGTACATTTGCAGGTGCGTGTGGTGGTGCTGGAGTATTCACCGTGGATTGCTGACGCGCGGAGTCATGTTCCGCCGTGAGCGTCGCAATTTCGAGCGCCGAATCCTCGACTTGGCGCACGAGACGGTCGAGTTGCTCCTGCGTCAGTGTCGCGAGAGTGAATTCGGCCATGGCGGGGGTGTCGGGCAAGCTCAGCAAGAGCCTCGCTCGTGGCCGTGCGTGCTTACGAGAGAGCACTTCGAGCGGCGGTGCTTGTTCGCTGAGAGACGTCTACCCCCCCCCCAAAAATTGAGAAAGTGGGGAAGCGAAGGTGTGGGTGTGGTCCGAGAAGAGATCGTAGGCTCTGAATACCAAGTGTTACGAGTGCAATTGAGTGAACGAGCGAGAATTGCACTATCGAAGCAATAGTACAATGAGCGAAGGCATGAGCGAAGAATATATAGTGAAACTGCCGTGGTAACGGTAATGTGGGAAATTGAGGTGCGCTACGGGCCTAGCGCCGAGGGTTGGAGAATTGTCGAGGCGGAGGTCCGAAGCGCGGGTTACCAACCAAACCGTTAGGTTGGGTCGTGTCGTGAACAGTGGCGGGAGTCGTGGTCGAGGCGAGTGTCGTGAACGGGTAACGTTCATGGATGGGTGCTGATGGTGGGAACGGTTATGTACGCGGTAAGCAGGGACGCGAAGTAAGGAAAAGGAATTTTCCTTACAAGTACCTACAATTGATTTTTTGCAATATAATAGAAGCAGCGAACTCTGATGTGTCAGATAGGTGGATGGAAGTGGTTATGCGTTGTTGTCACGTGCTTTTCTTGAAGTTCCAAAATAGTGTGTGCGATTGTTTTTTTGGTTGTCATGCGCCATGTTCCAGTTTCAAATCGCCCTCGAATTAGCGTGCAATTCGCCTGATCGTCCCTACACCCTCCCTCCCGCTCACGTATTTAGCTTGCAATTCGCCCGCGAATTTAGCTCGCAATTCGCCACATCATCATGACACTGTACGCTTATTGTAAAATCCGTTTCTTACCTCGTTTTGCTCTGGGAGAACCTTTCGTGCCAGCGCCACACACTCCCAACCACATTTTCTTGGGTAAGGGTACATTCCTGGCTCGTGTCAAACTTCCGGTCTTCCGGGGATGACACGAAGCTGCCCCACAGTTGGCCCCACTTTGGGTCATCCGAGACCCACTTCGGGTCTTCCGGCTAAAATTTGCCCCTGGTCTCGGAAAACACGAAGTTTGACCGGAAGTCTGACACGAGCCAAGAATGTACCCTAAGGGTACGTTTCTAGCCCGTGTCAGACATCAGGTCAAAGCTTCGGAAGACACAAAGTGACTCAGTTTGTGTCTTCCGAACCTAAATTTGCCAGCATTCCGAGTCCCTTTGGGTCTTCCCAACCTCAACTTTGTGTCTGGCTTCGTGTCTGACACGGGATAGAAACGTACCCTAAGTAGCTTCTGCAGGGGTACTACTAGTGATCCTGTGCTTTCTAGGGAACTACAGTGCTAGTTGCGGGCACTTTTCCGCCCCTAAACCATACAGCACTGTAGTTCCCTTGAAAGCGCAGGGTCGCTAGTAGTACCCCTGCCAAAGCTACTTAGGGCGACGTCAGGTTGTACAACTTTTTGTTAGCCCTCTCCGGTAAATTTCGTTTCAACACGGTGAAGAGCGGTAATCGTCGAGAACCGTTTTTCACCGTGTTGGACCGTCCTGAACCACGATACAGGAACTGTAAGCGTGTGTGAAATGTATAACCTGACGCCGCCCTTACCCCATTTTCTTGCCAGCACCACAGAGCCTTCCGCTATCAACCCGAATTCCCCGCTTTCTTCAATTTGAGCATTTGCTCTTCTCTGCTCCCTCTGCCCGTCGCTTTACTGCTGTGCGCATTCTTGTTCCGTTTTCCCTTCCCAGCTGTCGATTCGAACTCATACTCTTGGTTCCTCAAATCCTCCTCTACCTGCTCTCTCTGCCATTCTCTCAACCCAGCTATCGGGTTTCACTAATACCCAGCCGTCGCCTCTCCCTCTTATCCCGTAGTCGCCCCTCCCTCCTACCCCGCCATCGCCATTCCCTCCCATCCCGCCGCCACCTCTCACCCCGTCGTCGCCTCTCACTCCCCGCCATCGCCACTCCCTCCCATCCCGCCATCTCCACTACCTCCCATCCCGCTGCCGCCTCTTCTCCCATCCCGCCGCCGCCTCTCCCTTCTCCCCGCCGTCGCCTCTCCTTCCCTCCCCGCCGTCGCATCTCCTTCCCTCCCCCCCGTCGACTCTCCTTCCCTCCCCGCCATCGCCTCTCCTTCCCTCCCCCCCGTCGACTCTCCTTCCCTCCCCGCCGTCGCCTCTCCTTCCCTCCCCGCCGTCGCCTCTCCTTCCCTCCCCACCGTCGCCTCTCCTTCCCCCCCCCCCGTCGCCTCTCCTTCCCTCCCCGCCGTCGCCTCTCCTTCCCTCCCCGCCGTCGCCTCTCCTTCCCTCCCCGCCGACGCCTCTCCTTCCCTCCCCGCCGTCGCCTCTCCTTCCCTCCCCGCCGTCGCGTCCGGCGACAAGTGCACGAACGCAAGCGGAAGTTGGTTCGCGAGCGCGGGTCAGTGCGCGAGCGCGGGTTGGTGCGCGAGCGCGAGTTGTTTTCTGAGGCTCAATTCAAATTTGAAGAACGTGCAAGGAGGGATTGCAGAGGCACGAGAGAGGATATCAGAAGTGGTGAAAGTCCTGGTGAGTTTCTGGTTACCCACCTTCTTTCACTCAAATTTGTATATTTCAAGCTAATATTAGCTACATTTGCAGGACTCAGAGCTGCTGACCAATACAGAGGAGGATGATATATCCGTTTCAGATGACATGGAGCTGGATAGCAGTGACAACCTGGAGCCCGAATCTAAGTGGAAAGCTCTTCTTCATCGCATTTCAAAGTACTGTAATACTTACCTTGAGCATGCCAAGCTCTCAAGTCTCGTAAGTATGTCTCTAAATGAATGCTCTTTCATGTTGTTGGAGTAAGCGGGAATTAACTTGAGCATTCCCGAAGGTGCAGCAGTATCGCACCCGCCACTACCGAAGCAGCAGCAGCAACAGTATCGCGTTAGCCCATATAGGGCACGCAGGTCAACAGTCGCAAGTCAAACCGTCGCGACTGTTGACCAACCTGGACAGAACTGTTACCTGCGAAGAATGGCAACAGGCGTAACTGTCTGTACAGTTACATGCAGCGACCCGATAACAGGAGAAGAGCAAGAGTCAGGGTTATTGTAGCAATGCCTGTATTACAGTTATAATAAGGGAATGTACCCCTTAGAGTACATGGCTAGCTATATCTATTTATTGTGTGTAAGTTTCTCTTTTAATCAATCTTGTCATCTACATTCACTATGCACAAGGTTCACACCACTACTACAAGATTTCCGCTACCAAACTCTAGCAGACTTATCCTATCCAAAGGTCCCTATTCTAACATGGTATGAGAGCTAGTTTGGACTATAAGATATGCTAAAATATTGTTCTTCAAAACGATCTTCATTATAAATACCTTACATTCAGGGCAGGCATCATGCCAGGCGCAGACTGTGGCGAAACTGGAGAAAATCCAGGACATCCCTCCACCAATGTCGCCTCAACAACGCCAATTGTGGACACAGCGCTCATTGAGCAGCTCATTACCCGCATCAGCGCCCTGGACAGTCATCAGCCGATGAGCATTGACGGCTCTAGCTACGCCCGCAGACCTCCCGATCCACAAGGAGCTCATTCTGAACAGTCGTTTACCTTCGACAATCGCGGAGCACAAGCATCTGCGCAAGCACAACAGGCACATTACGAGGCAATGGCATCAATACAAGCAAGTTCCTTTCAACATCGAAGCTCAGAACGACCAAGCTCTTCGACGGGAAGGATTTCTATACTTGGAGCTTCGAGTTCGAACTCTTAGCCCAAAGCGCGCAGATCTGGATGTACTACGACGGGTCCTTACCCTTCCTGGCCAACGGCTCACCTCAAGAAAAGACGCAGTACTACAACGAGTCGTTGCTCGCCTTCACCGACTTGATCCGGAATCTCACGCCCGAGGAGCAACACAGCATCCGCTCCTTCAAGAACAAGGGGCGCCCGCGCAGCAATCCTGGGAACACCTGCGCACCTGCCACATGGCAACGGACTCGGTGACACTTAGTCGCCTGCTAAACCAGCTGAACAATGTGAAGATGTTCCCCGGAGAAAAGGCCGGGCCATACATCAACCGCTGCACAAACCTGAGAGACCAATTTAAAGAAAAGCGGCGGCAACTTCCCTGACGACATGTTCGTCACCATCATCCTCGCTGGATTGAGTCCGGACTGGCGCCACTGCAAATCGCTTCTCCGCACCCAAGGCACGCTCAGTGAAACTTCGCTCTGCGCGTCGCTCCTCTCCGAACAGCAGGAGATCGACCTGTACATCGAGAGAGGCAACAAGAAGGAGAAGATCGCATTTACACAAGCGCAGAAGGACCACCCGACAAAAAGAGACTTTTCTGCAAGTACTGCAAAAAGACAGGACATACGATCAATGAGTGTTGGTAGCTGAACGGCAACAAAAACGGCAACTACGGACAAAGGCAACAGGAAGGAGCGCCTTACCAGCAATCAACCGGACCACCAACATGCAACCAGACTATGTCCCCGCACGCCGTCGCCAGCACTTCTCAGGCTCCGGCGCGCATATCTGCAAACGACAAAGGGAAGAACAAGGTGTTAACCTGCATGGTGCGTCACGGACCTCCCCGACCTAACCGGCACTACCGCTTCTTCCGCAGCTGGGAAGATATGTTCCAAGACCCACCTCAGGAGAGACCCGAAGGATCGATCAAGGACGAAGAGGAGAACGACCCTACCTTCGACGAACTGACAGTCGGCCGTATCCAGTACGACTGGGAGGCACCACAGTGGATTCAGGAGTCGCCACCTGCACGCATCGCACACGACGACAAAGGATACAGTTACAAAGATGATCATGACATGGAACATCACCTAACTCCTAAGCTCGCAAACATGGCCAAGGCAAAGAAGGACGTCAACAAATGGTACCTGGACAGTTGTTGCGGTCAATGAGAAGAAACGAGGAATGAAATGACTAAGGGAAAGTTGGGTACAAATGCAAACCCTAGGAAAACTGTACCCCATATGTGCTACCCCACTATAGCCTACAGTAGCTATGTCATATAAATCTGACACACCCCCATAGGCAAAGTGGGGGAGAACAAGGGGTCACAAGACCAGTCAAGCAAAGCAAAACAAGCTCAGGGTGGATCACAAAGTCACCACACATTCCGAGCACAAGTTCAAGGCCACAAGGCCAGTTCACATGCAGGATTACATATATATATAAGGCTAGACAAGCAAGAGCAGGTGTATATATATATGCAACAGTACAAACAAGGTCAAGGGGTGAGCAAGTGAGGCAAGGTAGGCACAAGACCCAGCTGAGTACAGAAGCGCTGATGATCACAAGGCGCAAGTGCCTTGGTGAAGATATCAGCAGTGTTGGCCTCAGAGGCCACGTACGCAAGCCGCAGCTGACCACGCTGCTGTAGCTCACGAGCAAGGAAGTAGCGGAGAGCAATGTGCTTCGTTCTGTGCTCCAGTCTCTGCTCTCGACACAAGGCCAGCATGGCCTTGTTGTCTACGTACAGTACTGGAGGAGAACGAGG
The DNA here is from genome assembly GCA_947471745.1 of Closterium sp. Naga37s-1. Taxonomy (NCBI): domain Eukaryota; kingdom Viridiplantae; phylum Streptophyta; class Zygnematophyceae; order Desmidiales; family Closteriaceae; genus Closterium; species Closterium sp. Naga37s-1. Next base: position 175,801 of record CANJKZ010000866.1, read on the forward strand.
CGGCTCTCCGAGGTCAGTCAGCAGGTAGGTGAGCCAGCGAAGCTCCTGTGCAGCCATGGCCCCGGCGTAGATCCCAGCCTCGCAACTGGAGCCGAGAACAGAAGACGAGCGGGTAGCCCGCCACGAAACAGAGCCGGAACCAAGGCTGAAGGTGTAACCCTGTGACGACCGCTGCGTAGCCTGGTCGTCAGCCCAAGAAGCGTCTGCGTGCCCAGTGAGGACCACTGGACTCTGCCCTCCAAGCACAAGCCCCATGCCCGACGTACTGCACAAGTAGCGCAACACCCTCTTCGCTGCAGCCATGTGCTCCGGTCTGTGTCTCCCAGGAGCAACATAGCGTGCAAGAATGCTAAGAGGGTATGCAAGGTCAGGTCGTGTGCAGATCATCAGGTACATGAGGCAGCCAACAAGCTCTGGGTACGGGCCACTCGACTCTACGGACTCATCCGAAGGCAGAGCTGAGAGCGAGTGGCGAGTAGGCAGAGGAGTGGCCTGAGGTGAAGAGTACGTGAAGCCGAAGCGCTGAAGGACCTGCTGCACCATGTGTGACTGAGTCAGGGTAATGGTGCGGCGTGCTTTGTCCCGGGTGATCTGCAAGCCAAGGTAGCTACGCAGTTCACCCAGGTCTGTGCACGTGTGTCTCTTCTGCAGCTCGGACTTCACGTGGGCGAGTCCAGCAGTGTCAGCTGTGGCGAAGACCAAGTCGTCGACGTACACGAGGATGTAGAACGGCGGCAAAGAAGTGTCGGCGCGCAGAAACAGCGACGGGTCGGCAGTAGAGGGAGCAAACCCAAGAGCCGCAAGTGTAGTCCTCAGTGTGTCGTGCCACTTACGCGGTGCCTGGCGGAGACCGTAGACTGGCCGCCGGAGGCTCCACTGGGTGCCAGGAGGAAAGGACCCAGTGAAGCCAGGTGGGCGACGCAGCCAGATCTCCTCGTGCAGGCTGCCCTGCAAGAAAGCAGTGCTGAAGTCAAGAGAGTGCAGCTCGTAGTCGCGGTGAGCAGCTATGTGCAGCAGTACCCGAAGAGTGGTCATCTTCGGGGTGGGAGAGAAGGTCTGAAAGTAGTCAACTCCCTGCCGCTGACTGAAGCCACGAGCCACGTAACGCGCCTTGAAGACAGGCGGAGAACCCGGCGGCCGCTTCACTCTGAAAATCCACATGCCACTGACGATGTTCGCCCCAGGCGGGGGAACCTCGTCAACGTAGGTGCCTGTGGACTTCCAGGAAGCCATCCTTGCGTCCATAGCTGCCTGCCACTGAGAGGAGTAGGGACCCTCTATCGCCTCCGCGTAAGAGCGCGGAGTCGGGATGTCAAGTGCATCCGGGTCTCCCTCAGGGGTAAGCAGTACGGACACGAGATGAGGTGAAGCAGCAGCCAAACACTGGAACTCCTCCTGCCTGTCCTCAAGGACGTCCGTGCCAAGGGCACACTCACCCCCGACGGACGGAGGACAGACAGACTCAGACTCAGCAACAAGACTAGCAGCGTAGTCTAGACGACAGCGAGCAGCAAAGTCGACGAGCTCAGTAACTAGGGCAGACGCAGCAGTGGACTCAAAGGAAGGATCAGTGACAACAGTAGCAAGGAGACGCGTGACAGTAGGACTGGCAGCACGAAGAGAGTCCGACTCCGGGTCAGGAAGAGCAGGAAGAGAGGACTCAGGAGGAGAAGGCAAAGGGGCACGCAGAGGAGCAGTGGACGGACGCAGAGACATCCGGTGCATGCCAGGGACAGGAGGAGGACGCTGACGCGAACCACGACCACTAGTGCGAGCAGCACGGACAGGCGACGCAGGGCGAGACGCAGGCTCACGACGCTCAGCAAGACCTCCAGTAGGACCAGTGTAGGGAGAAGGAGCGGGCAGTGGGGAGGCCGGCTGTAACTGTAACTGTGACGGGACAGGCTGTGGACACTCTAAGGGAGGAGGAGGACCAGTAGAAGGCGGGAGACCAAGAACCTGCTGAAGGAGCGGAACGAAGTACGGCCTAGGCCGCGCGGCGACTCCAGACACAGCAGGGACAGCACCAGTACCCCCAGCGGCAGCACCAGCGCCAGCAGCACCTCCAGCTCCAGTACCTCCAGCAGCACCAGTAGCACCCCCAGCACGACCGCCTCCAGGACCGACAGCAGTAGCCTCAGCGCCAACACCCTCAGCAGCTCCAGCTCCAGTCGAACCCGCAGGCCCAGCAGCTCCAGTACTCCCAGTACGAGCACCTCCGGGACCCGCGGCACCAGCACCCTCAGCAGCCGACGAACCTCCAGCTCCAGCAGCATGCCTCCAGCGCCGGGCAAACCACTCGCGCAGCTCCTGTGGAGAGAGTGGCTCCCGCCGAGACGAAGCACCCGGAGAACCTCCAGGCTCAGCACCGCCAGACGCCACACGAGCAGGCCCAGCTCCCTCAGGCTCCGCACCCCCAAGCTCAGCACCTCCAGGCGTGGCACCCCCAGGCTCAGCACCCCCAGGCGTAGCACCCCCAGGCTCAGCACCCCCAGGCTCAGCACCCCCAGTAGTAGCACCCCCAGGCTCAGCACCCCCAGGCTCAGGACCCCCAGTAGTAGCACCCTCAGGCTCAGCACCCCCAGGCGTAGCACCCACACGCTCAGCATCCCCAGAGTCAGCACCCTCAGCAGCACCAGAGTCACCAGTAACCTTGACAGGCTCGACTGCGTCTACCTGGGACACACCTGAAGGGGCAGGACCCTGAGGGGGGAGGGGGTCTACCGGGGGGGGACCTGGTACAAGGAAGAGCGGTGGCGGGGGGAGGGACGGAGTGCGGTAGGGGAAGAGGCGGTAGTAGGGGACCGACTCGTCAAACGTGACGTCCTGGGAGGACAGAACACGGCGAGAGGTGGGGTGGTAGAACTGCCACCCTGGCGCGTCAGGGGGGAAGCCAAGGAAGACGCAAGGAGCAGCACGAGGGGACAGCTTGTCCGCAGACAAGTCGCGGACAAACGCCCGAGATCCCCAGACACGGAACGCAGACGCATCGCCAACCTTCCCCGTCCACAGCAAGGCTGGGGAGGTCTCCGGCATGGAGACCCTGGGGTGAAGGTTGATCTGATGCGCCGCGTACCGAACCGCAAACGGCCACAGAAAATGGGGGGCAGCCGCATGCATCATGGACGTACGGGCGACGTCCATGACCATGCCAATGCGGCGCTCAGCAATCCCATTTTGCTGTGGAGAGTCCGGAAGCGTGAAGGTCTGGCGGATGCCTCGTGCACGACAGTAGGCTCGCAGAAGGCCAGAGGAGAACTCTCCACCTCTGTCAGAGTGCAGACGCAGAACAGGAAAGTCCGAGCCGAAGCTCTGCTTGAGCTGGAGACGAGCTGCGCGGATCCAGTCGATCAACACCTCAGTGACATCACCCTTGCTGCGCAAGGGGAAGACTGTGGTGTAACGCGAGTAGTCGTCAACCACCAGCAGGAAGTAGCGCTCGTGACCCTGTCCACGGACGCGGGCCGGGCCCCACACGTCCATGTGAAGCGTCTGCAGCGGGGCCTCTGTCGGAGGAAACTGGGAGGAGTGAGGGGCAGCCCGCTGCCGCCCCTCGACACAGGGGACGCAGGTAGGGCCAGGCCCCGGAGGAAGGGGAGGGAGGGACCGGGGAAGACCAGAGACAAGGACACGGGAGGCCATGCCTCGGAGACGAAGCAGGGAGGGGTGACCAAGGCGGTGGTGCCAGAGGAGAGTCTCGTGAGACAGGAGGCGACACGAACAGGGGGCAGACTCAGGACCAGACCTGGACGCTGCAGCAAACACCTGAACCGACGCAGCTGCCTGACCAGACGCAGTGACTGGAGGAGACGCAGTGGTCAGGGTGTACAGGCTCGACCCCGGCCGACGGGTAAACGTGGCCAGGTGTCGGCCAGTCCGAGCGTCCGTGCAGTGGGTCACCCGCTGACTCGCAGGAGTGAACTGGTGAACCCCCGCATCCTGTAGGTCAGCACCACTCACCAAGTTCGTAGAGAACGAGGGGAGGTAAAGACCAGACAGGGTGCCAGAGGGGGCCGCCGGACACGGGAGGACAGTGGAGAAGTGAGCAAGGACAGGACCCCCAGAGGGGTCTGCCAGAGAGACCGCAACTGGCCGGCCAAGCGGCGTGAGTGTGGTGCGGTCTCGAAAGAAGGAGCGAGAAGCCCCCGAGTCAAGGGTGAAGGTGTGGGAGGCCGAAGCCGACGCAGAACCTGAGAGAGCAGACTCACCAGCACCTGAGGGAGCAGACGCACCTAGAGCAGCAGCCTCGCTAGCACCTAGAGCAGCAGCCTCACCAGTACCTAGAGCAGCAGTCTCAATGCCCGGGTCGGGCGGAAAACACCGGTAACAGTCACCCTTATCACTAATAGTCACAGTATACATGGCAGCAAGAATAGCATCAAATTCAAGGTCAAAGACAGCGACACCCGCCCTAGACAGCTCACCCCAGCGGGGGATCTCAGTGGCCTCAGGGAACTGGTGACGCCAAGCGTCCGTCAGGCGGCCAAAGCAGCGCTGGGTGGAGTGCGCACCCCCGCACTGGTCACCCGCGCGGTCGCCGGTGCGTAGGACGTAGGTGCACGGACCAGTACCCCCACCCCGCTGGCGTGCAGCGTACCACTCACGGAGCTGCTGAGGAGGGGGGATGTCACGAGTGCGCTGCTGCTGCTGCTGCTGGCGCTGACCACCACCGGAGCCGACCCTCTGCGCAGCGCCACCCCGACCAGCTCCACCTCCTCCGCCGCCGCCTCCTCCACCGCCGCCACCTCCGCTCCCACCGCCACCTCCTCCGCCGCCTCCGCCTCCACCGCCGCCACCGACACCTCCACCCCCACCACCACCCCCACCGCCACCCCCACCCCCTCCACTGCCTCCACCGCCGCCTCCACCGCCCCCGCTAGCTCCTCCAGTGCCTCTGCCCCCCTTGCCCTTGCCAGGGCGGCGTCTCCCGCTAGGGGTAGACGCCGCACCGACCGACTCAAGCCCAACGAGGTCGGCCGCAGCAGCAGAGGCAACAGAGGGTAAAAGGGGGGAGGGGGAACACCCCTCAAAGATGGGGGTGCGAGGGTCACCACGAGAGGCTCCTACAGCTACTATGCTCTTCTCTGCTGCTAGGAGGGACTTCTCGAGGAGGTCAACGGTGAGAGTGGTGGGGCAAACTGAGAGGAAGTGGTCCCTGACTACGCGAAGGGAGTCAGGGAGCCGGGTGACTATGTAGTAGAGGGTGATGTACATGGGGGGGGGGTTCTTGGCGCAGAACTCAGTAGGAAGCGCAGCGCGGGAGCGAGTGTCACTAGTGCGGAGGTGCGTAATGAGGTCAGCGACTGTGGGAAAGGCAGCAAGGTCAGGGAAGAGGTACGGTAGCATGAGGCGGCTCAGTGCAGCAGTGGCAGGGGAGGAGTAGCGTGCAACTACAGCGTCGTACAAGGTCTGAGCACTCTTGTACTGGCTAAAGTGCGCACGCTCAGAGGTAGGCAGGTGGCGACGCACAGCAAGACGTGCAGCAGCATCGCGCGTGGCCCACTGTGAGCGAACAGTGGCGTCAGCATCAGCAGCGGGGGCAAGAGAGGCACCAGAAGTGAGGTCAAAGAGGGAGAGGCCGTCTGCTCTGTCGCACTGTAAGAAAAGCTGCAGGTCATCTATCCAGACGTCAAAGTCAATGGCCCGACCCTCAGCGTCAAAAGCGAGGACACTAGGGGTAGCCATGACAGCAGTAGACTAGCAGCGCAAACAGTAGGGTGAGGGCAGTGCTGTGAAAGAGGCGCTGCTCTTACCGGACAGGGCGGCTCGGGTGGTTCGGCTGCAGGGCGGCTCGGCGGCTCGGCTGCTGGGCGGCTCGGCGGCTCGGCTGCTGGGCGGCTCGGCGGCTCGGCTGCTGGGCGGCTCGGCGGCTCGGCTGTTGGGCGGCTCGGCGGCTCGGCTTCTGGGTGGCTCGGCTGCTGGGCGGCTCGGCGGCTGGGCGGCTCGGCTGCTGGGCGGCTCGGCTGCTGGGCGGCTCGGCGGGGCCGCTGAGAGGGCGGCGTCCGGGGCCGCTGGGAGGAGGCGGCGGGGCCTCTGAGAGGAGGCGGCGGGGCCGCAAAGGTAGGTGGCGGGGCCGCAGGTAGGTGGCGGGGCCGCTAGTAGGTGGCGGGGCCGCAGGTAGGTGGCGGGGCCGCTGGTAGGTGGCGGGGCCGCAGGTAGGTGGCGGGGCCGCGGGTAGGTGGCGGGGCCGCTGGTAGGTGGCGGGGCCGCAGGTAGGAGGCGGGGCCGCAGGTAGGTGGCGGGGCCGCTGGTAGGTGGCGGGGCCGCAGGTAGGTGGCGGGGCCAGCAGGAAGGTGGCGGGGCCGCACAGGTAGGTGGCGGGGCCGCGGGTAGGTGGCGGGGCCGCTGGTAGGTGGCGGGGCCGCAGGTAGGTGGCGGGGCCGCACAGGTAGGTGGCGGGGCCGCACAGGTAGGTGGCGGGGCCGCGGAGGGCGTAAGGGGCCGCGCGAGGGGCCGTAAGGGACGGCGTGAGGGGCCGTAAGGGGCGGCACGAAGGGCCGTAAGGGCGGCGCGAAGGGCCGTAGGGGCGGCGCGACGAGCCGTGAGAGGGCCGCTAAGGGCGACGCGACGGGGCCGTGAGGGGCCTAGCGAGGGCGCGACGGTAGGGAGAGCACACCGGGCGCGACTCGGGCCGGAGCGAAGCGCGCTCCGGGCAGGAAAAAAATTTCGTGATGGTGGGCCCTAGAAATCGTTCCCACTAGGGAACCTGCTCGATACCATGAGAAGAAACGAGGAATGAAATGACTAAGGGAAAGTTGGGTACAAATGCAAACCCTAGGAAAACTGTACCCCATATGTGCTACCCCACTATAGCCTACAGTAGCTATGTCATATAAATCTGACAGTCAACACATGGTTTCGTTGAGCATCTTCATCCTCAATAGTGAAGAACTCTTCAACGAATTCGATATCACTGTTGCCAACAACCAGTCGATCTATGCGAAGAGTTGCGGGCAGATTCAACTGGAGTCGAACGACACAGGCTACTGCATTCACATCAGCGACGTCCTTGTCGTGCCGGAACTTCAATTCAATCTTCTGTCAGCCGCCCAGCTGATGAAGTGCGGCGTTCACTTGCAAACATTCGAGGACGAATTTCATTTAATACACGACGGGAACCTCCTCGGCAAGGCAAAGAATGAAAATGGAGTGTTCGTGCTCGATTTCGACTCATCTAGAAACACCGGCGACAGAGACCGTATCATCGTCCTTGATCCACCTGGGCATCCGTCGCCACCAATATGGAGTCACCCAGAGGAGACTGACTACCAGCGGCCAGGCCCCGACGGAACCTTCCGTGCTCTTGCGGTACCCGTTGCTTCGACCATGAATCATGCGGACACCGGACCACAAGCAGTAGAAGAAGAATAAGAAATCAGTTTGGAAACAGCAAACACGGGAGCAGGAGAAAACACCGCAGGAGGATGAGCACAAGCGATATGGCCCAGGGTTACGGAACCTACCGGCTGGAACCTGGCTGAAGGATGGGACGCAGCAGACATCAATCTGGTCACACGCGTATGGGGAGCACGTCCCGACACCGAAGGAGGATGGTCGAAGTTCCTGCAACAGAAGAGGAACCAGAGGTTATTGAAGCGGCACCAGAGGAAGAAGAGGAGGAATCGCTGACCGAATATGAACCTCACCTTCTCCCCGTTACGACGGACGGAAGAAGCCATCTCCGCCTCGAGACAAGGGGAGCAGCGATCGGCGACACCGACTTCGAAGAAGGAGAAATTACCCAGCCAGAAGATCGTCACCGGAAAATTACGCCAACTCCTCCGGAAGGACCGCTGGAACTCCCCGTGACAATTGACACCGCGACAATCGGCGATTCCAGCGGGACATATCACGGGACGAAGCTTGAGACTCTTCATGCGGCAGCATTTGAAGTCCTCGTTCCTGAAGAACATGCGGACGAAGTGGGAAAGGAGACGGCAGAATAGATTTTGGCACGAGAGAAGCAACTCTACGCACGCACACGGGGATACCGCACTGACGCCGACATCTGGCACAAACGACTCGGCCACCCCTCAATGGAGGTACTCAACAACTGCATCAAAGCCAAGGTGTTCGCAGAAGACGCACTGCTGTTACCCGACGGAAGGTTACTCAAGCCGAAAGACGACTTACCCAACTGCAGCGTCTGCCCAGAAGCCGCGCTACGTCACACTCCCTTCGCCGAAAATATACCCCGAGCCGAGCGGTACTAACCACTCGATAAGGTCTACAGCGATTTTCTGGTGCTGATGGCAAAAGGACTAAGAGGAGAGCAGTACACCCTTACCTTCATCGACGCCGGCACACGGTTGGTCTGGGCTGCTAACGTTAGTAACCGCTACCTCGCTTACCAGTGCTTCTATCTGTGGCTCAAGATGGCAAAAACGCAGAGTGAAGGGAAGAAGGTGAAGGCCTTCCAGACAGACGGGGCATTAGAGTTCATGACAGAGGAGTTCAAAACCCTCTGTGCGGAAGAGGGAATCCTGCGGATGATCTCTCTCCCTACGCTCACGAGCAGCAGGGACTGGCGGAACGGACCAACAGGAGCCTCCCGACAAAGATGCGAGCTCTCATGAGGCAGTCGGCTGTGCCAACCATCTACTGGTCCTACGCCATGGCACATGCTGTGCGCATGCACAACATGCTTTCTTCGAAGGCCCTGCCCAACAACACCTCACCTTTTAAAGAGTGGACAGGCAAAATTCCAGACACGCGCACGCTTCGGGTTTTTTTGTGTATGGTACAGTACCGCCCCCACACTGCCCGAACCGGAAAGTTTGAAGATCGTGCGCGCTGGGGTATTCACCTCGGCATCGAACCAGAGTATCACGCTTGGACCATACTCGACTTCGCCACCCATCAAGTCACGCGTTCACGTGATTGTATCTTCTACGAAACGCTGACGCTGCCACTGTATCGCCAGCACCGAACTGCACAGGACGCACCGGACAATATTTTCCAGGGGGGACACAGCTATGCAAGTGATCAAGAAGAAGTTGACGTGGCAGGCCAGCAGCCAGAGGAACCAACTGCAGGAGAAGCACCCTTCGTACCCGTTACAGAGGAGTTCGGCACCGCGCATTTCTTCCCAACTGACCCCGATCAACGCGAAGCAGTACAGGCACAACACGACTATGCAAGAGCAGAAATGCACTCACCCATGGAGGAAGACCCCAACCGCGACTCCTCTCGCGACACAGTTTGCGACATCCCTGGCGACGATGACGACGTGGTGGAAGTAACCGATGCAGTAGAGTCCAACCTCACCGGGCTTCGCATTCTCGGCCTCGCCGTCGCCATCCGTGGTAACCAGCAGCTGGTTGAGCCCACCACCGTTCGTCAGGCTCTGCAGGGACCCAATGCCGAAAATGGAGAACAGCCATGGCCGCAGAAGTCGCCGCACTCCAGAGGCACGGAACCTGGAAGCTGGTACCACGCCGACACGCAAAGGGGAGGAAAATTCTCACAGGAAAATGGGTGTTCAGAATCAAGACTCTTGCGGACGGCGCCATCGACAAATACAAAGCACGCTGGGTAGTTCGCGGCTTCGAACAAACCCAATTTGTCGACTATGACAAGACCTTCGCACCTGTCGGACGTCACACCTCCGTGCGAATCCTCATCTGCGTCGCAGCCGTGAAGCAGCGTCCACTCCGCCAGATAGACGTCTCAAACGCATTCCTATATGCAATCGTCGAGCAGCCGCACGCCTTCGAGGAGGACAGCGATGCCGTATGCCTCCTCCAGAAGTCTCTCTACGGGATCAAGTAGGCACCGCGCCTGTGGCAGCAGTACCTCCACACCGTGCTCATCGAGCTCGGATTCCAGCAGCTACCCCACGATCAGGGGATGTACCGTCTCGAGTCCCGCGGCAGCTTCATCCTGCTCGTCGCCTACGTGGACGACCTGCTCTACACCGGGGACAATGTGGAACTGCTCGATTGCTTCGAGAGCGATATCAAGCAGAAGCTCGAGGTGACCGTGAATCACAATGTCACCCAGTTTCTGGGCCTCAACATGACGCAGTCGGTCGATACAATCCATCTATCCGCCGCGAAGTACGCCGAGACACTTGCAAAGAAGTTCGGCATCGCCCCCATCGGTATCACCACTCCCTTCCGCATCCCTCCTTTTAACCACGAGCCCGATACCACCCCACTATCCGTCGCCGACCACCGCCTCTACCAGCAACATCTCGGGTGTCTGCTCTTTGCCGCCGTCATGTGCCGCCCGAACCTATCGTACGCCGCTTGCCAGCTCGCCGAGTACCTGCGCCGACCTGAAGGGGAGAACATGGCGGACCTTCGACGCGCCCTACAGTATTTCATATCTACACCTGACGTCGGCCTTACCTACAAGGCAAACTTAACGGCTACTTTGCAGCTTACCGGCTACGTGGACGCTGACCACGCAGGGGACGCAGACAACAGAAGGTCCCCCACAAGGTTTATTTTCAAGCTCGAACCTGCAGGAACCATCTCCTGGAACTCACAGAAACAGGAGCTCATCGCCCTTTCGTCAGTAGAAGCCGAGTTCATCGCAGCAAGTGCAGCAGTTCGCGAAGGAATCTACCTCACGGAGCTCCTACAGGAAACGAAGATGGCGATGAACGGGTCATTCAAGTTACTGTGCGACAACCAGAGCGCGATCAAGATCGCGAACAAACCCAGCTTCGTCAACGACACGAAACACATCGCCCTGCGTTACTTCTTCGTCAAAGACGAAATCGACAAGGGCAAGGTTCAGCTTACCTACTGCCGAACTGGCGAAATGACAGCCGACTTTCTGACGAAGAAACTGCCACGTCAGAAGTTCCAGTACTGCGCGGACCTGTGCGGAGTCGTCAAGAAGAGCCACGTGGCGCACCTCCAAGAATGAAGGGGAGTGTTGGAGTAAGCGGGAATCAACTTAAGCATTCCCGAAGGTGCAGCAGTATCGCACCCGCCACTACCGAAGCAGCAGCAGCAACAGTATCGCGTTAGCCCATATAGGGCACGCATGTCAACAGTCGCAAGTCAAACTATTGACCAACCTGGACAGAACGGTTACCTGCGAAGAATGGCAACAGGCGTAATTGTCTGTACAGTTACATGCAGCAACCCGATAACAGGAGAAGAGCAAGAGTCGGTGTTATTGTAGCAATGCCTGTATTACAGTTATAATAAGGGAATGTACCCCTTAGAGTACATGGCTAGCTAGATCTATTTATTGTGTGTAATATTCTCTTTTAATCAATCTTGTCATCTAACGACATGTTACGGTACTTTTTATGCGGTGTGTCTCTGTCGCAGGTGGGCAACGAACTCTTTTGAGTGTTGCACTGGTTCTGGCAATTGCCCAATGCAGCCAGAACTTTGCCCAATCCTAGCAATCACAGGCGCAGCAGAAGGAGCGAACGACGACGGGGGAGGAGGGGAAGCGGCAGAGGCAGGGGGAGCTGCATGGGCGGCACCAGCAGCATGACTAGAGGCAGAGGAAGAGGAGGAGGGAAATGGGGATGCGTGGTAGGCTCGATGATGCCGGTCTTGATGGTGGCGATACTCCTGGCGGTAGTGCGGGCTCCTGGTAGGGACACAAGGAATACGTGAAAGAGAAACAAACAGGAGAAACAGATTGGACGACGAATGAGGGCTATGGTGGGGCTTGCAGTCAGGGTGGCGGCATGGAGATTAGCAATGATGGAAACTCCAGAGGGAAAATGAAGCTTGAAATCAATTGGAAAAAGGGGAATGGGCAGTGGGGGCAGCTGAGAGCAACAGGTATGGGAAGGGAAGAGTAGCTGGACATACATGATACTTGTGATAAATGTGATAGGTATGGCAAGTACGATAAGTATGATAGATATGATCAGTGCGATTGCTATATAATAGACATGTTAAATTGCCCCACATCCCTGATTTTGCCCTCCACACCCACCTTTGCTGGGCCCATACTGAAACCCGCTCCGTTCGGCTCCGCGCTTGCACGTGTTGCTGCCCTTCTGCCTGCAGCTACCGCTGCTGCTGCCACTGCTGGTTCCGCCCCTCCTGCTTTTCCTGGCCCCCCAGCCCTTGCTCCTGCCCCTCCTGCTTCTCCTGGCCCCTCAGATCTTGCCTCCACTTCCATCCCCGTCCCAACGCCCGCCCACAGCCCTCTCTCCTCCAGCCTTTTCTCAGATTCCCTTAACCTCCTCTCCATCCACTCACACCTCCTCTCCGCATCCCTCCCTCTCTCCACCGTACCCAGCATCACCATCACCTCCCCACTCTTCCTCCTCTCTTCTTCCCTCCTCTCCGCCCACTCCTTCCGTTCTTCCGCTACCGTCCCCAGAACCTTCCGCACTGCCTGCGTCAACAACAATTTTCACGCGTTTAGAGCTCGCCTTTTGTTGTGCTGGCGACGACATTGCCAGAATGCGAAGTCTTTATTGACGACCCTTTTATGTGAAGTTGCCATACACGACGACCTCTGCTAGGTTCAATGGTAATTCTTATATTGGGTTTCCATAGTTTGATTGGAACTACGGAGACCCTACATCCTATAGAGTTCGCACCTGAAGTTTGATATTCAGGCCAAATGTACCACCGCCTCATACTTGAATGATGTATAGCAATATACTTGCCACCATGAGACACGTGTCCTGTGAATTCCCAGGGTCTCACGGTGTTAAAACTACAACGAGAGGAATGGTAGACTAGGGTTGAGATGTGATACAAGTACTAGACCTAATTGGGGTTGTACCCCTTGTGGTGTACCCCAGCCACAAGGCCAGTTCACATGCAGAGTTATAATAGCAAGGCAGTACACTGATCACAACCTAGCAAGAGTAAACATGCAGGTATAAAGATATATATCAGTGTACAACAAGTGCAATTCAAGCAACCAGCAGGTGAGACAGAGTGGGCACAAGCCCAACAGCAGTGCAGAAACGCTGATGATCACCAGACCCAAGGGCCTTGGTGGACACATCAGCAGTGTTGGCCCACGAGGCCACGTAGGAAAGGCGGAGCTCACGACGCTGCTGCAGCTCACAAGCAAGGAAGTAGCGAAGAGCAATGTGCTTCGTTCTGTGCTCCAGTCTCTGCTCGCGACACAAGGCAAGCATTGCCTTGTTGTCGACGTACAGAAGTGGAGGAGAACGAGGCCGCTCCCCCAAGTCGGTCAGCAGGTAGGTCAGCCAGCGTAGCTCCTGTGCAGCCATAGCCCCAGCGTAGATCTCGGCCTCACAGTTGGAACCAAGCACCGAAGATGAACGAGTGGACCTCCACGAGACACAACCAGAGCCGAAACTGAAGGTGTAACCCTGGGACGATCTCTGAGTCGCCTGGTCGTCAACCCAGGAAGCGTCGAAGTGACCTGTGAGGACTACTAAGTCCCGTCCTCCAAGCACAAGTCCCATGCCTGATGTACTGCACAAGTAACGCAGTACCCTCTTCGCAACATCCCAGTACACCTTTCGGTGTCTACCGGGAGCCACGTAGCGAGCCAGAAGGCTGTGAGGGTACGCGAGGTAAGGTCGAGTGCAAGTCATCAGGTACATGAGACAACCCACAAGCTCTGGGTACGGACCGCTCAGCTCTACGGACTCGTCCGAAGGTGGAGCTGCGAGCGAGTGGCCTGTAGACAGAGGAGTGGGCTGTGGCGAGGACCACGTGAAGCCAAAGCGCTGAAGGACCTGGTGCACCATGTGTGACTACGTCAGGGTGATGGTGCGCCGTGCTCTGTCCCGGGTGATCTGCAAGCCAAGATAGCTCCGCAGCTCACCCAGGTCAGTGCAGGTGTGTCTCTCCTGCAGCTCCGCCTTCACTAGGGCCAGTGCCTCAGTGTCAGCAGTCGCAAAGATCAAGTCGTCGACGTACACGAGGATGTAGAACGCCGGCAGAGTAGTGTCAGTGCGCAGAAACAGCGACGGGTCAGCTGTCGAGGGAGCGAAACCAAGAGCCGCAAGTGTCGTCCTCAGTGTGTCGTGCCACTCACGGGGCGCCTGACGCAGGCCGTACACTAGTCGTCGTAGGCTCCACTGGTTACCCTCAGGAAACGACCCAGTGAAGCCATCTGGACAGCGCAGCCAGATGGCCTCGTGAAGGCTACCCTGCAAGAAAGTTGTCGAGAAGTCGAGGGAGTGCAGCTCGTAGTCACGCTGTGCTGCAACGTGTAGCAACACCCGAAGAGTGGTCATCTTCGGGGTGGGGGAGAAGGTCTGAAAGAAGTCAACCCCCTCACACTGACTGAAGCCTCGAGCAACGTATCGTGCCTTGAAGGCAGGCGGAGAACCCGGTGGCCGACATGCCACTGACGATGTTCGCCCCCGGAGGGGGAACCTCGTCAACGTAGGTGCCTGTGGACTTCTAGGAAGCCATCTCTGCTTCCATGGCTGTCTGCCGCTGAGAGGAGTACTCACGCGAGATCGCCTTTATGTAAGAGCACGGGGTGGGGATGTCAAGTGCATCCGGGTCTCCCTCAGGGGCAAGCAGCATGGTAGCGAGATGAGGTTCAGCAGCCGCAAGGCACTCCAGCTCCTCCTGTCTGTCCTCAAGGACGTCAAAACCAAGGGCAACCTCACCCCCGACGGACGGAGGACAGGCAGGGTCAGGGTCAGAAACAAGACTCGCAAGGTAGTCTAGGCGGTACGCAGCAGCAAAGTCGACTAGCTCAGCGATAAAGGCAGACGCAGCAGGAGACGATAACGTAGGGTCCGTCACAACTGTAGCAAGAAAGCGAGTGACATTCGGACTGGAAGCACGAGCAAGGTCAGGCGGAGGGTCAACAACGTCAGGAAGAGAAGACACATGAGGTGATGGCAGAACAACACGCTGTGGAACAGAGGAAGGACGGAGAGTCCTATCGTGAGTGCCTGGGACAGCTGGAGCACGAGGACGGCGCACTCGACGAACACGAGCAGGAACGGAAGCTCTAGTCTCAGTCTCTCGACGCTCAGGAGTGGAAGCTCGAATCTCAGGCTCTCCACGCTCAGTCAGGGACTCTGTCACCGCAGTGTAAGGAGCAGGAGTAGGCAGTGGGGAGTGAGGCAGTACCTGTGGCTGAGACTGGTCTGCCGGTGGAAACAGTAACGGAGGGGTAGTACCAGCGACAGGGAACTCAATGGCAGCTGGCGGAAGACCGAGAAGGTGGCGAAGCGCACCAACAGGTCCAGTACCTCCAGCACCAGCAGCACCTCCAGCACTCCCAGCAGCACCTCCAGCACCTCCAGCACCAGCAGCACCTCCAGCACTCCCAGCAGCACCTCCAGCACCTCCAGCACCAGCAGTACCTCCAGGACTAGCAGCTCCAGCACCTCCAGCACAAGCAGCACCTCCAGCACCTCCAGCAGTACCTCCAGCACCTCCAGTACCAGCAGTACCTCCAGGACTAGTAGCTCCAGCACCTCCAACAGGACCTCCAGCACCTCCAGCACCAGCAGTACCTCCAGGACTAGTAGCTCCAGCACCTCCAGCACCAGCAGCACCTCCAGCACCTCCAGCAGTACCTCCAGCACCTCCAGTACCAGCAGTACCTCCAACAGGAACTCCAGCACCTCCAGCACCAGCAGGACCTCCAGGACTAGCAGCGCCAGCACCTCCAGCACCTCCAGCACCAGCAGCACCTCCAGCACCTCCGGCAGTACCTCCAGCACCTCCAGCACCAGCAGTACCTCCAGGACTAGCAGCTCCAGCACCAGCAGCATCGTACCCTCCACCACCAGGACTGCCTCGCCGAACGATCCACGCACGAATCTGCTGCGGCGAGAGCGTCTCGAGGAGACCAGGCTGCTGTGGCTGTCCAGCTCCAGGACCTCCAGCCGGGTCACCCACAGCTCTACCGCCACTAGGACTCGCAGCACCCTCAGAGTCAGCACCCCCAGTCGCAGTACCCCCAGAACCCTCACCCTCTGTCTTAGCACCCCCAGAACCCTCACCCCCAGTGTCACCACCAGCAGCAGCTCCAGAGTCCACAGCAGCAGGCTGTTGAGGCGGCGAAGACGGCCTCGGCGGAAAACCAGGGGGGGTCTCCAAGCGAGGAGAGTGGCGAGTGGCCGCCGTGTCGTCCGCGGCGGGGTCACCCCCCTCAGCTGGGCCAGAGGAGTCAGAAGAGATCTCCACAGGCTCATCCAAGGGGGGTGGGTCTACCTGAGACACACCTGAGGGAGCAGGACCCTGTGGGGGGAGTGGGTCTACCGGGGGGGGGACTGGTACCAGGAAGAGAGGCGCTAGGGGGACCGAGCGGGACGCGTGCGGGTGTAGCCTGTAGAAACAGACAGACTCGTCAAAGGTGACGTCGTGGGAGGAGAAGACTCGACGCGAGCACGGGTGGTAGAACTGCCACGGCGGGGCGTCGGTGGGGAAGCCAAGGAAGACGCAGCGGAGAGTGCGAGAGGAGAGCTTGCTCGCTTTGGCATCGCGAACAAGGGAGAGCGCGCCCCAGACCCGAAACACCGACGCATCGCCAACCTTCCCCGTCCACCGGAGTGTGGGCGAGGTCTCAGGCTCAGAGACACGGGGCCAGAGGTTGAGCTGATGCGCAGCGTATCGGACCACAAGCCAATGCGACGCTCAGCAATCCCATTTTGCTGAGGAGAGGCCGGAAGCGTGAACGTCTGGCGGATGCCCTCGTCTTGATAGAACTCCTCAAGGAGGCCAGAAGAGAACTCACCGCCCCTGTCAGAGTGCAGACGCAGGACTGGCAAGTCCCGCCGAAACCGCTCGCGCAGCTGGCGACGAGTAGCACGGATCCAGGGGATCAAAACACCACTGACGTCCGCCTTGCGCCGCAAGGGGAAGACGGTGGTGTAGCGTGTGTAGTCGTCAACAACCAGTAGGAACTAGCGCTCCTAGTCCGTTCCACTGACGGGGGTCGGGCCCCACACGTCCATGTGGAGAGTCTGCAGAGGAGCAGTGGTCGGAGGAAACGAAGAGGAGTGAGGAGCGGCGCGCTGCCGCCCCTCGACGCAGGGAAGGCACGGCGGGGCAGGCGAGCGTGGGATGGAGGGCAGAGACCTGGGAAGGCCAGAGACAAGGAGACGTGAGTGCATGCTGCGGAGACGCGACAGTGAGGGGTGACCGAGGCGGTGGTGCCAGAGGAGAGTCTGGTGAGAGAGTACCCGACACGAGCAAGACGCTGCAAGCTAACCAGACGCAGACACCCGACTCGACGCAGCCACCTGACCTGACTCAGCCACCTGTTCAGACGCAGTGGTCAGTGTGTACGGACTAGACCCAGGCCGTCGAGTGAACGTGGCAAGGTGACGGCCAGTCCGGGAGCACGTACAGATCGCCACACGCTGCCCTCCATGAGTAAAGGTATCAACCCAGACATCCTGAAGAGCGGCTTTGCTCACCAAGTTCGTCGAGAACGAGGGGAGGTGGAGACCTGACAGAGAACAGGAGGGGACTGCTGGACATGGGAGGACAGTGGAGGCGCGTTCGACTACGGGGCCCCCGGAGGGGTCAGCCAGTGAGACTGGGACAGGTGCAGCTAGCAGGGAGAGTGTGGTGCAGTCACGAAAGAAGCAACGAGACGCGCCTAAGTCAAGTGTGAAAGTGTGCAGGGCCTCAGCGGAGGCAGCAGACTCACTAGCAGCAGACTCACTAGCACCTGTAACAGCAGACGCACTAGCACCTAGAGCTGCAGCAGACTCACTAGTACCTGGAGCAGCAGCATCGACACCAACATCGCAAGGTACACACGAGTAACACGCACCCTCAGCACTAAGCTCAGTCGCATACATAGCATAGATGGCAGCATTGATCTTTACAAAGTCTAGAGCATACACATCTACTCCCATCCCCTGCAGTTTCAGCCAGTTGGGGACCTCCAGCTCATCACCATACTCATCCACCCAGGCATCCTCGAGACGGTCGAAGCAACGATACTCAGTGTGCGCCTTCCCGCAGGTATGACCCTTCTTGGGCCCTGTGCGCCTGACGTACGGGCAGCGACCAGAGCCCCCAGAGGAACCACGCTGGACAACCCACTCACGAAGCTGCTGAGGGGTGGGGTTGTCCGGGAGGCGCGGCATCTGCTGTCCACTCCCATTGCCTCCACCGCCACGAGCGGAACCGCCATGGCCTCCACCCTTGCCAGCTCCACCACGACCTCCTCCACCGCCCCCGCTGCCTCCACCACCCCCGCCGCCTCCACCACCTCCGCTGCCTCCACCACCCCAACTGCCTCCACCACCCCGTCCGCCTCCACTGCCTCCACCTCCAGAGCCACCCCCACCGCCTCCACCCCCGCCACCACCACCCCCGCCACCACCACCGCTAGTGCCGCCCCCACCACCCTTACCCCCTTTGCCCTTGCTGTTGTTGCGCCTCCCACTAGGAGCAGACGCATCTCCAACTTCCTCAGCACCAAGGAGGTCGACAGCAGCATCAGTAGCAACGGAGGGGAGGAGAGGGGAGGGAGCACACCCTTCAAAGAAGGGGGAGCGGGGAGTGCCGCGAGAGGAAGCGACAGCGTTGGTACTGGTCTCAGCCTCAAGAAGAGACTTCTCCAGCGAGGCAAGTGTGAGCTCAGTGGGGTCGAGGGCGAGAAAGTGGTCCCTGACAGTGCGAAGGGAGTCAGGGAGGCGAGTGACAAGGAAGTACAGGGTGATATACAGCGGGGGGGGGGGGGGGGGGGGGTGGGGTTCTCAGCGAGGAAGGTCGGTTTGAGAGCGGCGCGGTAGCGAGTCTCACTAGAGCGAAGGTGGGTCATGAGGTCAGAAACAGTGTGGAAATCAGCTAGCTCAGGGAAGAGGTACGGCAGCATGAGACGGCCTAGGGCAGCAGTAGCGGGGGAGGAGTAACGAGCGACAACGGCGTCATAGAGGGCTTTAGCTGTCTTCTGCTGGCTAAAGTGCGCCTTCTATGCTACTGGAAGGTGGTTGCGGACAGCAAGGCGGGCAGTGGCATCACGCATGAGCCACTTCGAATGATATGCGTGCGCTGTGTCAGCTGGGGCTAGGAGGGATCTCTCTGTGTGGGCGAACAAGGACACTCCATCCCTAGACTCGCTCTGTAGGTACACCTGGAGATCATCAAGCCAAACGTCAAAACTAATCGCACGACCCTCCGCATCGAAGCTAAGGACTGAGAAAGTAGCCATAGGAGTAGTAGCAGCAGTAGCAGCAGTAGCAGGGGCTGCATTTAGCAGTAGCAGCAGTAGCAGCAGCACGGCAGTGCGGCTCAGAAGGGGCAAGGCAGCGCGGCTCGCGCAGGGCGGCGCGGCTCGACAGGGCGGCGCGGCTCGGGCTGGGCGGCGCGGTGTGGGCTGGGCAGGGCGCAGCCGTAGGAGCACTTGCAGCAGCAGTAGCAGCAGCAGCGCGTTCAGCAGCAGCAGCCGCGCTCAGCAGCAGCAGTAGGGAGCAGCAGGAGCAGCAGCGCTTAGCAGCAGCAGCAGTTAAGAGCAGCAGCAGCGCATGCAGCAGGAGGGGCCGCGCAGGTGATAGCAGCAGCAGCGTGCAGCAGCACTGACGGGCCAAGCACAGGCAGGTGTGCGTACGGGCTGCGGGTGAGGTGCGCGGGGTGCTTGCGGGCAGGGTGCGCGCAGGCAGGGTGCGCGCAGGTGCGCGCAGGTAGGGGGCAGGCCGGGCAGCGCGAGCGGCGCGCTGGGCAGGTGCCGTGGGGTGCGCGCGGGCAGAGGGCAGGCCGGGCGCAGGGGCTGACGGGCAGCGCGAGCGGTGCGCTGTGCAGCAGGGGGGGTGTCGCGACAGAGCGCTAAGGTGTGCGGGCAGTCAGGGCGGTCGCGACCGTGGAAAAAAAAAAGGCCAGCGCGCTGGCAGTAGGGCAGCGCGCTAGGCGCTTCGGGCAGTAGCGGAACGGTGGGCCCAACAGGATCGACCTAACAGGATCGCATGTTAAAACTAGAACGAGAGGAATGGTAGACTAGGGTTGAGATGTGATACAAGTACTAGACCTAATTGGGGTTGTACCCCTTATGGTGTACCCCAGGATAGCCTAGCAAGCACAAATATGATTTGACACACCGTACGGTAACTTATCGTACATCTACACCCTCTCTCCAATGATGTTTGCGCTGAACAAACGGCCGCGACCACCTCAGCATCTAAACTTCTTCGGGTCGCATCGCATCAGGGAAAAGGAAAACACCCGCGCCAAACAGACTTGCCACATCGCGGGCTTTGCAAGAATCTCATCACGACTGCTGCTATTCGGTACACCCGATATGACGATTTCCGATACACTACTTCAGATTTTGGGTTGAAAAGAGGTAGCACTATTTAGTAGTTCTGGAGCCTTTCAATTGGATCCCTTATTCATAATCAGTGTCATTCTATAACGAGTTGCAAGAGTGTCCCGTGGGTGCGGTTCCATCACCCTCGTGATCGCCCTCCCAACTGGGATGGACGCTTCTCCGAGGGTTGCAGAGTAGTGAGGGCGCGTAACCCTTTTGACGGGTTCGTTGTTTCGTCAAACCGAACCGGCAGGGCGAAATCGTGTTACTGCTGTCGCAATTATCCGAGATCCGTGTGACAGCTAAACGACAGATGTAACACGACTTCGCTGTGGCAGTTCGTTTGAAGAAAAACGAAACCGTCAAAATGGTTACACGCCCTAAAGCGTGATGGAATGCGGTTGCCAATCAGTCGGTCGCCATGGACCCTCGAGATTTCAGACTCAAACGACGCTCACGAGCACAGCTTCACGCACCAGCCGATTACCTAGCACAAGGTATAACTGCTGTGATGGTTTGACGGTAGAGGAAGTCGACCCAGAAATTTCTGCGGGAATCCAGTGTTGAATTGAAGCACCTGTGGTTTGTATGCCAATTGTCAATGGCTGCATTCAGGCACTCGCGTCCATTCATAGAATCAGTCAGGTACGCACGATTTGACTCACCAGCTTATCGATCGACCTAATTATGACTGACCAAGTTTAAATTGAACAGTATCCGAGCATTCAAGTCGTTTCGGGATGAGCCGCAAGAAATAAGGTTCACTCCTGGCTTCAACCTTATAGCTGGTGCAAATGGAAGTGGAAAGTCAAACATTTTGGGTGAGCGTGAAACCGGTCAACTTGCATAGCTCCAACCTGTCCCTATTATTAAATTAAGACACCTGAATGCTGTGCAGATGCAATCCACTTTGCCTTCGGCGAGTCCTATCATGCATTGCGTGTGCAATCTTTGGCCGGTCTCCAATCTTCCGATACGGGGGAAGGATGTGAGATTTCGGTGGTAGTGCGTACATCCAAAGGAGGAAGTGCAGTCGACAGAATCTGCATCGACGCAAAGCTTCTGCCAGACCAAACTCGACAGACAAAAGTCAATGGGAAGCTCAAAACTCTCCGTGAACTCAAGGTAGGAGTAGTCAGTACGGAAGGCTAGATTGAACACTTATTGATAGTCCAGACTCACATCTTAACCAAACAGGACTTTCTTCGTGTGAACCGTATCATGTTGGATGCGTGCACAAGCCTCAAGCAGTCCCAGGTCTCGGAGTTGGCGAATGCAAACGATGGTGCAGTGCTGTCTAGCCTCATTTCAGGAGTGTCTGGAGCAGGTACGTTTCATGCCTGCAGTGTCGCGTAGTCTTGATTTAGAAATGGCACGGATCCATTACTTTCTCCAACTCTGCACCTTGTCATTGTAATGGTCCAGCGAGGTGGGAAGCCGAGGTGGAGAAGGCTGAAGAGGTTGTGTCCAGGACGGAGAGAAGTTTGCACGAAATAGACACACCTGCTTGCTTGAAAGAGCAACAGCTGCCGATACGACCAAGACCCATGAAGCTCATGAAAGATGGAAGGTGTGTCACATCTCTTCTGCTTCTATTTTGCAACCTCGGTGACTTCGATCTTAACTGTCATCACTTCAGACGTGCAAGAGGCTTGGTGAACTTGGGAGGGCGATACAAATCCACGAGTCGCAAAGAAGGATCTCTTTGGAAAACGACGCCAAAACGGTTCAACAGAAGTTGAAAACAGTTCATGATAGCATTCAGACTGTTCTCAAGGAACGTGATCAAAAGCTAGCCAGTGTGCGTGAGCTCAAGGCGTTGGAGGAAGTGTACGAGGACATTCACGAGAAACGGCACGCTGAAGCACTCTGTAATGCGGAGAATGAGGAGATGATTCGTGTGTTCCAGCTACAGCAAGCAGCTGCACAAGACTTTCATTCGGCTGTGGCAAAGCTTGATTCTGATGTACAAGCGACTCTTCATGAGAAATTGCTCCTCAGTCATCAGCTCAAGGAGCATCAGGATACAGTTGCGTGGTTTGATGAGCTGGAGCTACAATCAGCTGGAAAGCATCCATCCGATTTTCTGAGAGAGGAGGAAATACAGCTGGTTGATTTGAAGCAGGTAATCAAACACAAGCAGTCGTCATTTTCTCAATGTGGAGACGCACTCGCTGAAGTTGAGAGTGAGCTTGGTCTTACGAGAGAATCTATTGCGGCTCTGGGGGAGGTGAAGTCAAGGTGCAAGTCAAGGGAGGAGTTGTTATCTCGGCTGCAAGATCTGCAAGCAGAGTCACAGAGGCAGAGTCAAGAGCATTATTCCATGAAGAGAAAGGAAGCTGCCCTAAGGATTCAGCTCGAAGTCATGAAGGCACAGCTTGGAAGTCTGGAACCCACGGATTTGAAGTTCCCTGCTTGGCCATTGCACTCAGTTTTCCGTTTCAAGACAGATCAAAGAGTCGGTTGTGCCAAGTTTCTCACCGCCTTGGATGTCATTGCAGGTGGGTTCACGCATGCCTTGTTGAAGCCAAATTCTTTCTGCATATGTATATGGTTCCCATTGGTTTAACCCCATGAAGCTGCAGGTCAGATCAGCTCCACTTGTATTGTGGAGAATATGCACGACGCTAAGTCCCTTCTGGATCTGTGGGAGAATCTCAGGCATCCAAGCGTGTTCAATCGCATCTGGCCTCTGGGATCCCTTGTTGTGGATGACATAAGGCAGGATCATTCGTTTGTGAAAGAGAGGTTTGAGGAAGGATCCGTGGTTCTTCCTCTTGATTTACTCGAGTTTGATCCTCGCTTTCTTCCAGCACTTGCAAAGCTTTTCAGCGGCTTCGTTATTGCAATGGACGACTCTGTGGCAGCTGACCTTGCCTTAAATCACGGCATCCGGAGTGTGACACTTGATGGAAAAGTTCACAAACGAGGCTTTCTTTCTGGCGGTTGGAGAGGTAGCAGAACTCCCCGGGTGATGGTGACCAAGTTTGAACATGACAGAGTTCAAAACCAGGTCAAGAGCACAGAATTGTGCATAGTACAGTCTGTTCAGGTGATGATCATCTCGGTGATACACAGTTTGTTTGATCTTAGCAAAGTGAGTTTGTTTCACGTTGTCATTGTCGCCTCATTTGCAGGCAATCAAGAACCTTGAGTTGGAGATTGAGCGGGTGCAACAAAACCTTTTGAGGCTTGATGGCATTTCAGGGGAGATGAGAGCACTGGAGAGAAAGGTATGTCCGTTCTTCAAGTTTCTGTCAAATGATTTACAAATGGCTTACATTGCACCTCAAATTTCAGGAAAAGCTCCTCCTTGATTCTCATGAACAAGCTAAGCTGGCATTCGTTGACGCTCAAGATACCCTTGTGGCAGTGGAAGGGAAAGTGGAAGCAAAAGAGATAGTGGTAGCACAACTTCGAAAGCTACTGAATGCTGGCCCAGTTGATTCGGCTGGTATCTTTGCCACTTGGAGGACGAAAATACTCTCAGCTGCTCAAGATATCGAGTCAAGACTGAATATGCTGACAATGAAGGTTGCAAAGCTCAGAGATGAGAAATTAGTGATAGAGGAGGCAATGGATGCCACCAGTGTGCAAGATCTGGAGGAAAACATGGGAAACCTCCTTCAACACCAGAAGACCATCAAGTGCCAGATTACCAATATTGAGGAAGATATGCACAAGTCGAAGTGTGAGAGGGAAGTGCGGAAGGCGAAGCTGGCAAGGATTTTGACCAACATTGAGAATCTGGAAGCACAACACAGCAAGCTCCGTGATCAAATGCTAAGCCTCAATTCAGATCTGAAGAACGTACAAGGAGGCATTGCAGAGGCGAGAGAAAGGATATCAGAGGTGGAGAAAGTCCTGGTAAGTTCTTGCTGTCACATTTTCTTACCTGATTTTGTAACACTCACGCAATTTCTGGCTGCATTTGCAGGAATCGGAGCTGCTGGTCAATACAGAGGAGGAACATTTATCGAATTCAGATGACATGGACCTGGATAACACTGAGATACTGGAGCCTGGAGCAGAGTGGAAAGCTCTTCTCTGCCGCCTTTCGAAGTAAGTGATTCATACCTCAAGCATGCAAGCTGGAAGATTTGTTATGATGTTTCTTATTGTGTTCTTTCATGTCAGGCTCAAGCATGCAAAGCTGTCAGACCAAGAGAGGGATGCCTTTGGCACACGGATATCCACCCTGAAGATGTTCAAGGACCGCGCAGCATCGATCGTGAACTCTATGAAAGTTTTGAAGGAAGGAATATCACGCGCAAAGTCAAAGGTATTCCCTTTCAAAAAAACTTTCAACTCTCCTGCTCCTCTCCTGCATATCCCCATTTTTCATTCTGACATATTGCATCTCCTTTTTTGTCCATATTGATTTGGAGCACATGAAAATCCGCGATCGTGTTCGTCCAGGTGCTAATGGTCAACAGAGACACTTACACTCGAGTGAAGTCTTCATTTCAGAACCTATGCCTCCATCTCCTTCCAAACAAGTCTGTCGATCTCATTCAACTTGGAGAAACTGTTGAAGGTGGCATTAAGATTGCCTTCTGTAACAGTCCTGCATCAGAGGATTCTGCACCATCTTGGAACACAAACATCAGTCAGCTCTCTGGTATGCAGACGCATCTTCCAAGTGACCCAATGTTTGATATCTTGTTATCCTGCTGAGTTGTGACTGGCGTGTGTCTGTTGCAGGTGGGCAACGAACTCTTTTGAGTGTTGCATTGGTTCTGGCAATTGCCCAGTGCAGCCAAAACTTTGTGTACCTGATGGACGAGGTGGATGCTGCCCTTGATGAGGAGAATCAAAGCAGGGTTGGCGCTCTTGTGCAGAGCAAGCTCGCAAAAAAGGGGCAGGTCCTTTGTGTGAGCCACAATCGGGCCTTTCAGACGTTTGCTGATTCTGTGGTCCAGGTTTCCATGGACAATGGATCCAAGATCAGCTATGCTCAGCTGGACTCAGGAAAGCGGGCAAAGCATATGGGATGTTGACTCTTTTAGCTTCCAGAGCAATTGCTCGAATCCAATTGGGTGATTTTCTGCATCCTTATTCCAACAGACGTTCTTGGTGTGGTACTAGGTATGGTTGCCTTACTAGGTAGCTCATACAACAATGCATTATTATTGATACAGAATCATAGCATCTCTTGCATGCTGTGATGATGACTGGATCTTGAGAGAGTCCATTGACTTCGGCGTCAACTCCCCTCCATTCCCGTTCCCTCTCCCTAAGCTCATGGTATCACCAAACTGCCTTGGACTCCCTGCCCCTTTCCTAATCAGTCTCCTCAGCTGCCTCCGCTCATACCGCAATCTCTCCTTATCATGCTCCCCCGCACTCCTCCTCACCCCAACTTCAAAAACCCCTCTTGTGCCATCTGCCACCGGCCCTCCTGCAACCCTTCCTTTCCCCGCTCTCGCCTCCCCTGGTCTGAGCCCCATCTGAGCCAGTATTTGATCAACCTCATCCATGCTCGTGTTGTCAGAAAGCTCTGACAGCCAATCAGCTGCCTCCAACCCTTCCCCTCCCCTTACGTCACTGTACCCCCCATGCCTGTGTGCCCCCTCCCTGCCTATCCTGTTGCCCTGCTGGACCGAGCTGGTCTCAGAGATGGAACCAGAGTGAGAGAGGGCGATGCGTGGAGGAATTATAACATGGCAGCCGCTGCTGCTTGTGGTGGTGTCCCCAACAGAGGCACCGGCAGCAACAGTACCAGAAGCACCAGGAACCACAGCAGCAGAAGCAGATAACAGGTGCTGTTGAGAGGTGAGAGGAGATGGCAGGGCGTTCCCACTGCTGTGGTGCCTCAAGCTGCTGCTGGTGCTGCCAGAAGGGTGGCAGCTTAAGACCCTCCCACTGTCCTCCACCTTCTGATAGCTAAGAACCATCCCACTATCCATCAACCCACTGGGGGAGCAGATGAAAGAAGAGAAATTTAGGATGCTGTGAGCCGGGGACGAGGAGGCGGTGTGCGTGCGAGCAAGCTGATCCCTCCTGCCGCTCGCGGTGATGCTTTCCCTGCCTTCACTACCCTCCCAATCACCAGCTGCCCTGCCTTCACTGCCCTCCCAATTACCAGTTGCCCTGCTTTGGCTGACCCATTCCTCAGCTGCCCTGCCTGCTGTGGCACCCCAGTCACCATCTGCATCAGTAATGCTGCTGCGAGTGCGGTTCAGCTCTCTGCTGTGCGGTGGGCTCATTCGGCTGCTGCTACCGCCGCTGCCAGGTATGCAGTCAATAAGAGAGGTGAGTAAAGAGGAGGAGAAGAGGGAGGATGGCGTCGAAGGAGTGGAAGGGAGGGGTGGGTCATGTTTCGTAGAAGGAGCTCCAGCAGACGAAGACGAAGATTGAGCCGCAGCAGTAGCAACAGAAGTAGCAGCAACAGCAGCAGCAGTAGAAGAGGAGTTTGCAGCAACTACAGGTGCAGCAAAAGGAGTGGACATAGTTGGAAGGGGAGGGGCAGTGGCAGAGGCAGAGGGAACTGCATGGGAGGCACCAGCAGCATGACTAGAGGCGGAGGAAGAGGGGGAGGGCATTGGGGACGACGGGTGGTAGCCTCGATGCTGCCGGTCCTGATGGTGGCGATACTCTCGGCGGTAGTGCGGGCTCCTGTGGGGGAACAATGAAGAGGTTAAAGAGCAACAGGAGAAGCAGATTGGGCGCAGAACGAGGGCCATGGTGGAGGCTTGCAGTCAGGGTGGCGGCAGTGCGATCAGCAATGATGGAAACCCCCGAGGGAAAATGAAGCTTGGATGAATTGGAAAAGGGGAATGGGGAGTGGGGGCAGCTGAGAGCAACAGGTACAGGAAGGGAAGAGTAGTTGGACAGACATGATACCTGGGATAACTGTGATAGGTATGATAGGTATGATAGGTATTATAGGTATGATAGGTATGATAGGTATGATAGGTATTATAGGTCTGATAGGTATGATAGGTATGATAGGTATTATAGGTATGATAGGTATGATAGGTATGATAGGTATGATAGGTATGATAGGTATTATAGGTATGATAGGTATGATAGGTATTATAGGTATGATAGGTATTATAGGTATGACAGGTATTATAGGTATGACAGGTATGATAGGTATGAAAGGTATGATAGGTATGATAGGTACGATAAGTATGATAAATATGACCCGTATGATTGTTCTATAGTAGGCGTGTCTAATTGCCCCCATTCCTGGTTTTTCCCTCCCCACCCACCTTTGCTGGGCCCATACTGAAACCCGCTCCGTTCGGCTCCGCGCTTGCACGTGTTGCTGCCCTTCTTCCTGCTGCTGCCGCTGCTGCTGCCGCTGCTGCTGCCGCTGCTGCTGCCACTGCTGGTTCCGCCCCTGCTGCCCCTCCTGCTTCTCCTGCCCCCCCAGCCCTTGCTCCTGCTCGTGCCGTCCGTCCTCCATTCTCTCCTGCCCCTGCCCGATGCGTTCTATCTGCTCTGCCTGCTGCTCCCCTCGCTCCTCCACTCGCTGCTGCCCTTGCTGCTGCCCTTGCTGCTGCCCTTGCTGCTGCTTCTCCCAGTCACGGCTTGCCTCCTGCCTGTCTTGATGCCTCTTACTCTCCCCTTCCCCTACCACCGCCCCCGCTTCTCCCTCTCCTCCTCCACTGTCCCAATCTCCATCCCCACCTCCTCCCACACTCGCCCCAATCCCCTCACTCCCCTTACCCTTCCCCACTAACTTCCCACCCTCTCCTTCCACCTTACCACTCACCTCCACCCCCACCCCCATCCCCATCCCAACGCCCACCCTCAACCCGCTCTCCTCCAGCCTTCTCTCTGCTTCCCTTAACCTCCTCTCCATCCACTCACACCTCCTCTCCGCATCCCTCCTCCTCCTCTCCGCCTCCTCCCTCCCTCTCTCCACCACACCCAGCATCATCATCACCTCATTACTCTTCCTCCTCTCCTCTTCCCTCCTCTCCGCCCACTCCCTCCGTTCTTCCGCCACCCTCCCCAGAACCGCACTCAACTCCTTCTTAAGCTCCTCTTTCTCCTCCAAACTCCTCCGAAGCTCGTCCTGGGACCTCTCCCATCGCGCCTCCACCTCCTCCAATCTCCTCACTAGCCGCTCCCTCTCTGCTCTTGCAGCCAATATCGCAGCATCCTTTAAAGAGGACGAGCTTGAGCAGGAGGAGGAGGAGGGAAGCCCAAACGAAGAGGAGGACGAATGGGTTAAGAGGTGTGACGTGGCACTGGTACTCCCGAAGCTCCCTGATTCAAGTACATCTGATATTATCACCTTTCTTAACATCATCTGTGCCTGTGCTAACAGTGCCTGTGCATCTCTGCTCGCCTGCCTGTTCCCTCCTGCTGCTGCCACAGCCGCTGCTGCAGCCTTCAGCAAATCACACACCTCTACAGCTGCCCTTTCTGCTCCTGCTGTTCCTGCTGCCACCCCTGCTGCTGCAATTCCTCTCTCGCTCTCTCCTCTAGTCCCTCTCTCGCCCTCTGTCCCCACTGCTCCCGTGCCCTCGCACTGTGCCACCGCACTGCTGCTGCTGCTGCTGCTGATCCGTGCAGCATCCGGTGAGGACAGTTGCAAGGACCGCAGATCCACCAAAACTCGTGGCGTGCTGCTGCCTGACCGAGACTCCCTGCGCTCATGCTGCTGCTTCTCGTGCTGCTGAAGTTGACAATGCTGCTGCTGCTGCCGCTGTGGCTGCTGGACCTGACAGGACAGCTGCTGACTGTGTCTCAACATCAGCTGCGCCTCCTCCATTTGCAGTGATCTCACTTCATCCAGTTCCCGCCTCAACTCCTCCATCTCTCGCCTCAGCTCGTCCCTTTCTCGCCTTGCCTCATCCCTCTCCCTCTGCAGCAGCTCTGCTTCTTCCATCTGCCGACATTGCACTTCGTCCATCTCACGCCTCACCTCATCCCTTTCTCTTTCAGCAGCAGCAGCAGCCACAGCAGTCACTCTCTCGCTCTCCGCCTCTGCTGATTGCAGCACACCCCGAAGCTGCACCTCCCCCATATGCCCCAACCTCGCCCCATCCACCTCTCGCCTCAGCTCGTCCCTTTCTCGCCTCGCCTCATCCCTCTCCCGCTGCACCACCTGCACCTCTCCCATGTGCACCGATCTCAACTCATCCATCTCTCGCCTCACCTCATTCACCTCTCGCCTCAGCTCGTCCCTCTCGCTCGCAGCAGCAGCTGCCGCTGCAGCCAATCCCCCCCTCTCCGCCTCTGCTGATTGCAGCGCAGCCCTAAGGTCGAGTGCCTGTTTCGCCAACACTGCCGCCTCTTCTGCACGAGGGAGTTTTTGGAGGCCCAGGGGAAGAGTGGGGTTCAGGAGGGCAGCAAAGGCGGAAGGGTTGGGGATGGCAGTGGGAAACGGGGAAAAGGGAGTAGGGAAAGCAAGAAATATCGTTCGTCCGCGCACTGACAGCATCCTTACCTTCCACCTCTCACCTCCCACCTCCCTCCTCCCCTCTCCCACCCCTCATCTCACCTCTCAGCGTCTGCTTTTCTCGCTCGCATGCAACCACCCGCTCCTCCGCCCGCCTCAGCTCGTCAGCCACACGTGTCACCTCCCTATTCGCCGCCACCCTCCCCTCCCTCTCCGCCTCCGCCTGCTTCCGCAGCTCCGCCACTCGCCCCTCCATCTCAGCTACCTCCGCCTTGAGCCGCGTCCGCTGCGCTGTCGCCGCCGCTGCTGCTTCCGCTGCTGCTGCTCTCGCTGCTGCTGTTTCCGCTTCTGCCGCCGCTTCTGCTGTTGCTGCTGCTGCCGCCGCCGCTGTTGCCGCTGCTGCCTTTTCGGACGCCTCAGCCAATGCGGCCTCTAGCTCTAGTCTCGCCCGCTGCGCTGCTGCCGCCGCCGCCTCCCGCGCTTCCTGACGGAGCCGCGCCAGATTCTGTTCGAACGAGGCGCGCTCCGTCAGCAACTGCTGCTGCAGCGCCGCGATCTGCAGCGCTGCCTCTGCGAGATCGAATTCCCGCGCGATCGGGGGTGAGACGGGTGGGGCGGGCAGCGCTTGAGGCGGCGGGAGACACGCTGGAGGGGGCGACGCGGGGAGGTGCGCCACGTGGAGCGAGCTCAGTGGGTCCTGAGACGGCTGGAAACGCGGTTGGGAAAGAAATCTGGGGGATTGGGCGTGATCCAATTTCCACTGCTGCTGCTCCTGATGCAGGTGCGGCTGCTGCTGCTGCTGTTGTTTCTGCTGTTGCTGTTGTCGTTGAATCTGCTGTCGTATTCCGGCCAATTGTAAATGTGGCTGCTGCACCTGCTGTTGCTGTTGCGGCGGAAAATATTGCTGCGTCTGGTAACCCGCCTCCCCACACTGCTGCGGGTAACCCTCCTCGCCGCCCCGCTGCGGCAACCCACCATTAGCAATCAACCCCTGCTGTGCGCCGCGCATGAGTTCAATGTTGCGCGGCGACGCTGGGTCCAACGAATCTTGCCACCGTTGATGTGTGCACACGCGGCTCCCGTTGCACCTCCTCAGCTGCTGCTTGTGCGTCGTTGGAAAAGTCGAATCGCGCTACGTGCCCACCGAAATATTCCTGCTCTCTTACTTCATCTAGTAGCACCGCTGCTGCA
Organism: Closterium sp. Naga37s-1; assembly: GCA_947471745.1. Taxonomy (NCBI): domain Eukaryota; kingdom Viridiplantae; phylum Streptophyta; class Zygnematophyceae; order Desmidiales; family Closteriaceae; genus Closterium; species Closterium sp. Naga37s-1. The sequence continues at coordinate 206,507 of CANJKZ010000866.1, forward strand.
TCGTTAACTCCGCTCTACCCCGCGCGCTCCTCGTCTCCTCCACCACGCATCCCGCGAGCGGCGGCTTCCGCGCAAGCAGCGCGGAATCAGGGCGAGCGGATGGACTGCGCGCGAACATGGCGAGAGAGACAGTCGATGGCGGAAGCGGGAAAAGCGTGGAAAGGCAGCGGGCCTGACACGCTCTTACTGACACATATGCATGGACAGAGCTAGTGTGTGAAAATTGTGGGTATGAAGTGCTGTATGGATGGAATACAGCAGGTTTGTAGAGGGGATTAGGTTTGGTGGCAGAGCCCACGTGCTCCAAACCAAACAAAGAGGTCTGGTTGCCATGATGCGACTCGCGATGCGAGCTCAGCCAGGTACGGTGAATCTTGAGTCAGAAGGCAACGGCGGTGAAAAATGGAGATTCAATTTTGCAACCATGTGAATGCCCCGAAGATTTGTATTATTCAATTTCTGCCCAAACGTTTTACACCTCATAAGTGGCATCGAGGAGGCTTGTGTTGGTGGTGCAAGCGGAAACCAAGTCCAATTTTGCCCGTGAAAACTGTTGCTTGACCAGTGGGCAACAGCGTTTGAAGCGCGGTCCGCAGCGAAAATGACCATACCAGAGTTCTAGGTGTCCCAAACCTACGTAGGGATCTGCTTCGGAAACGCCTAATCTGGCGGGGGGTTAAAACCCCAGTTTGCAGCTGCCGAACCTTTTCTGACCCAGCCTAAACTCAAAGCTATCGAACAGCGCCAAAGTCTGCAGCCTAAGAGCCGCACTACAGCTACATGTTTGAGTGGATTTGTAATGAGCTTACACATTGCTAACGGTATAGTAAAATACAAAACATGTAAGGGGCTTCAAAAATCAACAAGCCACCTCACCACAGGTATACTAGTGAGGGAAGCTCAAACCACAGATCAACACAGGAAAAACGCCCTAACGGCCTACCACAATGTGATAGTCTCGCCTCCACGCCTTCCAAATCTTGGCAGCAAAAAAACACCTATCACTTCGTGCTTGCATGATGAGTCACACACGCACAAGCCCGCATCCACCAAGTTACATGCAGGCACAGGTGGGAATGGCAGGTGCACACTGCAGGGTGAGGACGCGGAGCCGCTCCACCACCTCGGCCATGTCCGGGCGGCGGGCAGGCGTGTGGTGCCAACAACGCCGCATGAGATCAGCCAAGGCGGGCGGGCACGATGAGGGGATGTCTGGACGTAGGCCCTGGGATGTGCAGGGGCGGATGTGAGGGTGGCATGGTGTGAGGGTTGACTTGTAACAAAGGCCAGTTGAAATAAAGGTTCCTCAGACAGTATTCTTCCCCTCAACCCATTTCCTGTCCCCACCACCCCCATGCCCCTCATCTCCTCTCCTTTCAACCAATTTACCCTCCCTCTCTTGATTCTCTCCCCCTCACCTGGTTCACCATGCAGCAGACTTGCTCAGGCTTGAAACCCTCAAAGAGAAACGGGTTACCACACGTGACGATCTCCCAGAGCACGATACCATAGCTGTACACGTCCGCCTTGTGGTCGTACGGCTGCTCCTTTAGCACCTGCCGTGAGGGAAGGGGTGGTGCGAATACGTGGGGGTTGAATACTGAACGGGTTACCACAAGTGACAATCGCACGATGCCGTAGCCGTACACGTCTGCCATGTGGTCGTACGGCTGCTCCTTGAGCACCTACAGCAGAGGTGGTGTGGAGAGATGGGGTTGGACAAGGAGAGTGGCATGAGGACAGGGAGGAGAAAAGGAGAGGAGAGGAGAGGAGAGGGAAGGGGAGGTGAGGAGAGGAGAGGAGAGGAGAGGAGAGGGGAGGAGAGGGGAGGGGAGGAGAGGAGAGGAGAGGGGAGGGGAGGGGAGGAGAGGAGAGGAGAGGAGAGGGGAGGGGAGGAGAGGAGAGAAGAGGTGACATGTACCTCGGGTGACATGTACCTCGGGTGCCATGTACCTCGGGTGCCATGTACCTCGGGTGCCATGTACCTCGGGTGCCATGTACCTCGGGTGCCATGTAGCCGAAGGTGCCGGTGCGTCGTTTCATGGATCGATCCCCCGGCTCCACCCTCGACACGCCGAAGTCTGCAATCTTCACAACCCTGCACACTCATGGAGATGGTGACGTGGCATGGAGATGGTGACGTGGCATGGAGAGGGTGGCGTGGCATGGAGAGGGTGGCGTGGCATGGAGATGGTGACGTGGCATGATGATGGTGACGGGCGGCAGACACAGGTGCGGAACCAAAGTTAGACAAGGTCAACAGGTAGTTGGGCGCGGGCAGTTGGGGAACGTGGGGCAGGCGGGCGAAAGGTGGGAGTGAGCGACGGGGTGTTGGGAGGGAGCAGAGGAATGGTGCGCGCACCTGTGCTTTTGGTCGAGCAGCAGGTTATCGGTCTTGAGGTCGCGGTGCACTATGCTGCGCGCATGCAGGTACCGCAGGCTGTCAAGACAGGGGGGAGGGCGCGGGGGCAGGGAGGGGAGCAGCGCGGAAGGTGGGGGAGGGAGAGAGAGGGAAGGGGAGGGAGAGAGAGGGAGAGGGAGGGAGAAGGAGCGAACGATGTATATCTGAACGAAAGAAAGGTGGCGGAGATAAGGGGAAGAACTACACCAATGCTTTTTAAATGCGCGGTGCATTCTCTCAGTCACTCCCCCCGGCCGTCCGCCCGTGCCCCCCGCCCCCCCCCCCCTCCCCACCTCAAGCCCGCTCACTACACCCTCTCTGCAGCCCAACCTGTTGTCTCACGCCGCGTCTGCGCCCAACCACACCCCAAGCCCCACGCCCCTTACTGCAGAACGTGCGTACGTACCCCTCCGCGACTTGCAACGCGAGGTGCAACGCGCGTTTCAACGGCAGCCGCTTCTTCTTCCTGCTCTGCTTCGCTAAGAGCTGTTTCAGCGTTCCGCCCGGGAGAAACTCCAACACCAAACAGCAAAAGTTGCTCCCCACGCGTAACTGCCCCTGATGATTCTCAACCGTCGATGTCAGATCGTACGACTCCTGTCCGCCGATGATCGCGCCGACGAACTCACAGATGTTCTTATGTCGAAGCTTGCTCCAAACGAGCACCTCTTGCGCAAACACATCCCGCAGAAACGCCAAATCCGCGGAATTGATTTTCCCCGCCGCCTCAGGCTTCCCCACAGCCTTCCCCGCGCCCTCCTTTTCCCCGCGCCCAGCCTCCCCCGCATTTCCAGCCGCCGCAGGCGCAACTGTAACCGCTTCCGCCTCCGCAGCTGCCCCCGCCGCGCCACCAGCGTTTCCGCCATCCCGCGCGCCGATGTTTTTCCCCGCCGCAGCAGCCGCAGCCGCCCCCGCGCCCCCGTGCACGCTCTCCCCCTCCCAGTTGAGAAGCTTCACGGCAACGTCGCGGCCGATGTACTGTCCGCGATGCACGGTGCCGAACGAGCCGCGCGCGACGAAGTTGCGAATCACCAGCTGCGCCGCGTCCATCTGCCACCGCGGCGGACGAACGCGCGCGCTTCCGCCGCCGCAGCCGCCGCAGCCGCGCGGAGTGGATGGCTCAGCTTGCGCCGCGTTGTCGTGCGGCGCGGGGAGATTGCTTTGAGTGACGGCGTTTCGCAGAGGCAGAGGGGTGGCCACGTCGGTTCGCGGCATGGAGGCGTTGCGAGTCGCTGCATCCGTGGCGCCGCGCGGCGAGATTCGCCAAGACTCGGAAACGGCATCGAGGCGCGCGGATCCCGGCGCAGACCCCAGCGCTGCGCTTTCCCCCGCCCACCCGGACCACCATCGCGCGGAACCCCCGGCGGCGGGCCGTGAGAGTAAATCGGCGCCGTCTGCCTCGCTGCGCGCGCCGTCCTCGTCGCCGTCTTGGTCGTCCGTCACATCCTCCCCTTCCGCCTGAATCCGTTCCAGAATCTCCGCCGCGCCGCAGTTGCTCGTTAGTCGGCGAATCGCGTTCACCGCGCCAATCGCGTGGTGTTCTAATGATTGCCTCCCCTCGAGCCGCTCGGTCGCTTTCTCCTCCAGCGCGCGTCGCACGCTCTCCCATCCCGTCTCGCCGGGATTTTCTATGCACGACATCGAGTCTGCTTCTAACGGGGCAAAACACTCTAGTTGTTGTTCGTGTAACGGCGTTACAAGGCCTGCAATCGAGTCTAACGAAATGCGCCCCGTGGCCGGTACGCAAGCTTCCTCTGACGGACTGGCGCCGCTCGTTTCGCGGGGATTGTGACAGTTAGGCGAAGCTTCGGCGAATAAGCAATGCGCCGATGGCACCGGTTGAACTAATCCACTATGCTCACCGCGTGCCAACTGGGAGACACAATGCTCGCTGCCAGCGGGATTCTCATCGCCACGAGGCGCAGCCAAGTCAAGCACGTCAACGCGCGGTTCGCGGTGGAGGTCTTGAGCCGCCCCTTCGTGTGTACATCTAAAAGCCCCTTCGTGCTGAAACGCGTTATTGAAAGCCGCGTCATGAGAAGCATCGCTGCTGACACTGCTTAAGCTAGTCGCCTCGAAGGTATCTTGAGACGTAGTACCCGAAACGTGCGACGACCCCGAGTCGTCACCAGATGACGTCGCGTTTAACGCGCGTCCGTCGGTCTCGTCGGTTGTAAATAACGCCGTTAAGCTTAAACTAGCGGAGTTGTCGCTGTGCTTGATGCCGCCAGTACCGTCCGCTGCGGAGACTGCACTAATGAGGCGGTATGAGGCTCCAACGGCGGCTGCTTCACGTACGCCATGGAAGCGATAATTACTAAAAGCGGCGGCTGCAGCCATGGCGGTCGGACTTCGCTATCGGCTGGTATAATCCGGCGACTTGTGCTTGATACATGTCACTCAATCTGCCTGGATGAACTGTTTTGAAGAATCAAATGTGGAGGAGATTTGAGGCCTCGAGGCTTGGGGAAGATGTCAGAAGGAGGTTGGGATTCGGAAGGTCGGAGGTTGAGGAAGAGACGCAAGGGCTACTGTCACACTAGTGTGTTTACATTAAAAGCGGTTGAGTAAGATAATGTGCAGTTCACAGCGGTTTAGTCATCTCGCCGCTTTAAACCGCTCCTCACCAGCTGGAACATTGATACATAAACCCTCAACACAAGCATGACCTGCCCTCACAGCTCACCACAAGCCAGGCGGAATGTGGATGAAAATGCGAGGGAGGGGCCTTGGTTTCCGGAGGAACGTGATTTTGTGAACAATCTTGCGATGCGCGCGAACCACACATTCTGTGGTTTTCTGTGCCCTTTGCATGAAAAAGACTGCCCCTAATCCGAAAAGGCGCGCATTCGCGCGGGGATGGGAGGAATGGGATTGGACGGTCGAATGAAATCTTGCCTATTAGAGTCCACCTCCCTCAACGATTCGTCCAAATTCGACGAATCTCCTAAATTCAGCCACCAGATTCTTCAGGTTGGCTATGTGGCAGGGCAGGAGGTAGAAAGGACGGATAAACCCGTTTTCTCGAAGCCTAAAACAAAACCACAAATAATGAACACCCTCTGCAAGATTCCAGAAATAAAATACGCATCACTAAGCGCCTGCAATTCCTAGCAGATCGGTTGCTGCAAGGGGTGTGGGTGGCAGGCGGCAGAGTGATGCAGTGAAGTGAGGACACCGTAGATGACGGGTGCGAAGGTAACTTAGGGCCAACTATTAGACTGGGCAACAATTCTTCTAAACTCGCGTCTAAAACCAACGAAAAACTCCCTGATGACCCAGGGAACTTTCTGTAAACACCTCCTCCTGATCTCCCTCCACCAGCCACGACTGAGGATAACGCAAAGCAACCAATCACACTCCACTTGACTGGAAGATGTGGTTTGTTGTGGACCTTCCGCCTTTTGTTGCGGCGGGTGGGATGTGCAAGGGGGGAACGAACCAGCGGCGCGGCGCATGAATTGATCCGACCAAACAGGGGCTCGACAAGAGGCCGAGGAAATGACGAATCGCCCTGTTTGTTTGTTTCCAATTCCTTTCGGCAGTGGTTTTGACAGCGCAACGCTTTGAGATCGCGACCAATTCCTTGGGGCCTATTATTATGCCATTTCCCCTTTTTGAGTCCAAAATACATATTGGTTTTGTTTTACAGAATAACTAAAATCATCTCGTCACGTCCATCGCAAAAGCGCAGCTCGGGACAAAAAAACAATATACCCTCTTGGAAAGCATGTCACGTAAATGACATCAACCCTAAACATCATGTGGCAAAGTGTTTATGGTTGATGCCTCCCAAATGGCTTGTCATCCGAGTGGGTTTTAGTTTTGCCACTGGCCACTAAACTGACACCAGGTAGTCTTCGCAATTGCCCTTTTATACACCTGGTCACGAACATGGGAAATAACGAGATCGACTGCCCGTGGGAATCGGACGCGATCGTGGAGCGGGTTGCTGTCAAACCCACTGCCCGTTGGAATTGGAAACAAGAAAGCACCGCAGTCCGACATTTCCTCCAAGAGGCCACACCGCCAACGAACAAGCTTTGAGGAATTGCGTTCAGGTGTACAGAGATAGAAATGCAAGTACAACAACTATGTGAACAGTTTATGTACAACATGTGTAAGGAAAATTCCTTATAATTACTTCGCACCCCTGCTTACCGCGTACAAGACCATTCCCACCATCGGCACCCAACAGTGAAACGTAACCCGCTCGCGACACTCGCCTCGACTACGACTCCCGCCACTGTTCACAATGCGACCCAACCTCACGGTTCGGTTGGTAACCCGCGCTCCGGACCTCCGCCTCGACATTTCCCAACCTCGGCGCTAGGCCCGTAGCGCACCCCATTTTCTCGTGTTACAATTACCACGCCAGCTTCGCTATATATTATTCGCTCATGCCTTCGCTCATTGTATTGTTTGCTTCGATAGTGCAATTCTCGCTCGCTCGCTCAATCGCACTTGTAACACTTGGTATTCAGAGCCTACGATCTCTTCTCAGACCGCACCCAGACCTTCGCTTCCCCACTATCTCAGTTTTTGGAGGGGGTAGACGTCTCTCAGCGTTCAGGCACCGCCGTTCGAAGTGCTCTCTCAAAAGCACTCACGGCCACGACTGAGGCTCTCGCTGAGCTTGCCCGACACCCCCGTCATGGCCGACCTCAATCTCGCGACGTTGACGAAGGAGCAACTCGACCGGCTCGTCCGCCAGCTCGAGGATTCGGCGCTCGAAATCGCGACACTCACAGCGGAACGTGACTCTGCCCGCCAGCAATCAACGGTGAATGCACCAGCACCATCACAAGCACCTGCAAATGCACATGCGCAGTCGGAGGAGCCGATTATTATTTCGTCCGGCACACCGTCACAACATGACAGCGTGGTACAGCGCTCAAGCGCAGCCAGTAATGGCGCCGCCCAATCAATGCGTGGCATGGGGAGGAACAGGGCTGTACCAAGCACGAGCGGGCCTCGCGAAGCCCGTCGTCGCATTGAATTTGTGGCAACAATCGGCAACAACGACATTGTCGCGCCGATGCCGCTCAAACCGCAGCGCCCGCCCTGCTTCGACCCGAGCCAACGTGGAGGTCCAACGGTTCAATCGTGGGTCTTCACGATGAACGTTTTTTTCGACGCGAATTACATCGAGTCGGACGCAGCGAAGATCCGATACGCTGTTTCGCTGCTAAGGGGCCCCGCCATGGACTGGTGGCGAGTCATCGTGACGCCGCCACGCGCCTACGAGCCGCCGTCGCAAGAGGAAGAGCCCATTGGTCCAGCCGTCACCTGGAGTTCGTTCTGCGAAACCGCCCAGTACAGCACGTGGGATGCGTGGTGCACAGGGCTTCGGGCGCGCTTCGAGCCGATCGCGGCTTCTATATCGGCGCATCAGAAACTGCGTACTTGGCGACAGCTTAAGTCGGTCCAAGACTACACCAGCGGTTTTCTCGCTCTGTGCGAGCAAGTCGGCTACATGCACGAGGCGGAGCGGGTGGACCGTTACGTCGGCGGACTGAAGCCGGACATCTCGCACGAGATTAAGCTACGCGTGTCAGAAATGTGAAGAAAAGAATGACTAGAAAGAGAGCAGTACAAGGTTTGTATAGGCAAAACCTAATTTGGGCTGTACCCCATAAGGAGTGCCCCACTACAGCCTAGAGCATATAAGCATAGTTCTGACACACCCCCATAGGCAAAGTGGGGGACAAGCAAGTGAACGAGACAAGGTCAAGCTCAGGGTGGATCACAACGTCACCACGCATTCTGAGCACAAGCAAATGGCCACAAGGCCAGTTCACATGCAGAGTAATATAAAGCAGAACAAGCAGCACAGTGATCAAACCTAGCAAGTGAAAGCATGCAGGTATAAGTATATAAATCACAGTACAAGCAAAGTCAAGAAGTGAGCAAGTGAGGCCAAGTAGGCACAAGGCCTAGAACAGTACAGAAACGCTGATGATCACAAGGCTGAAGTGCCTTGGTGAAGACATCAGCTGTGTTGGCCTGAGAGGCCACGTAGACAAGACGAAGCTGACCACGCTGCTGCAACTCTCGAGCAAGGAAGTAGCGCAGAGCGATGTGCTTCGTTCTGTGCTCCTGTCTGTGCTCCTGACAGAAGGCAATCATGGCCTTGTTGTCGACGTACAGAACTGGAGGAGAACGAGGCGGCTTGCCCAAGTCGGTCAGCAGGTAGGTGAGCCAGCGTAACTCCTGTGCAGCCATGGCCCTTGCGTAGATCTCAGCCTCACAACTAGAGCTTAGAACAGAAGACGAGCGGGTAGACCGCCACGAAACAGAACCGGAGCCAAGGCTGAAGGTGTAACCCTGTGACGACCGCTGCGTAGCCCAGTCGTCAACCCAAGAAGCGTCTGCGTAACCAGTGAGGACAACTCGAGCCCGTCCTCCAAGCACGAGCCCCATGCCCGATGTACTGCACAAGTAGCGCATCACCCTCTTAGCGGCCTTCCAGTGCTCTGGTCGATGTCTCCCAGGCGCAACGTAGCGAGCCAGGATGCTAAGAGGGTAAGCGAGGTCAGGTCGAGTGCAGGTCATCAGGTACATGAGGCAGCCCACAAGCTCTGGATACGGGCCACTCGGCTCTACGGACTCATCCAAAGGCAGAGCTGAGAGAGAGTGACCGGTAGGCAGAGGAGTGGCCTGAAGGGAGGAGTACTCGAAGCCGAAGCGCTGAAGGACCTGCTGCACCATGTGTGACTGAGTCAAGGTAATGGTGCGCTGTGCTCTGTCCCGGGTGATCTGCAAGCCAAGATAGCTGCGCAGCTCACCCAGGTCTGTGCACGTGTGTCTCTTCTGTAGCTCCGACTTCACGTGGGCGAGTCCCTCAGTGTCAGCAGTGGCAAAGACCAAGTCGTCGACGTACACGAGGATGTAGAATGGCGGCATAGAAGTGTCGGTGCGTAGAAACAGCGACGGGTCAGCAGTAGAAGGTGCAAACCCAAGAGCCGCAAGTGTCGTCCTCAGTGTCTCGTGCCACTCACGAGGCGCCTGGCGAAGACCGTAGACTGGCCGCCGGAGGCTCCACTGGATACCAGCAGGAAACGACCCAGTGAAGCCCGGTGGGCGGCGCAGCCAGATCTCCTCGTGCAGGCTGCCCTGTAGGAAAGCAGTGCTGAAGTCAAGAGAGTGAAGCTCGTAGTCACACTGAGCGGCGACGTGCAGCAGAACCCGAAGAGTGGTCATCTTCGGGGTGGGGGAGAAGGTCTTGAAGAAGTCAACTCCCTGTCGCTGACTGAATCCACGTGCAACGTGACGCGCCTTGAAGACAGGCGGAGAACCCGGCGGCCGCTTCACCCTGAAAATCCACATGCCACTGACGATGTTCGCCCCAGGTGGGGGAACCTCATCGATGTAAGTGCCTGTGGACTTCCACGATGCCATCTCTGCGTCCATGGCTGTCTGCCACTGAGAGGAGTAGGGACCCTCTATCGCCTCTGCGTAAGAGCGCGGGGTCGGGATGTCTGGTGCATCCGGGTCTCCCTCAGGTGCAATCAGCATGGACACGAGATGAGGTACAGCAGCTGCAAAGCACTCAAAGTCCTCCTGCCTGTCCTCAAGGACGTCCGTGCCAAGAGCACACTCACCCTCGACGGACGGAGGACAGACAGACTCAGACTCAGCAACAAGACTAGCAGCGTAGTCTAGACGACAGGCGGCAGCAAAGTCAACAAGCTCAGCAACTAGGGCAGACGCAGCAGTGGACTCAAACGAAGGGTCAGTGACAATAGTAGCGAGAAGACGCGTGACAGTAGGACTGGCAGCACGAGCAAGGTCTGACGGCGGGTCAGGGACGTCAGGAAGAGAGGACGTAGGAGGAGACGGCAGAGGGACACGCTGTGGAGCAGTGGAAGGATGGAGTGCCATCTGGTGCGTGCCTGGGACAGCAGGAGGACGCGGACGCGGAACACGACGACCAGTGCGAACAGCACGAACAGGCGACGCAGGACGAGACTCAGGCGACACAAGACGAGACTCAGGCTCACGACGCTCCGTAAGACCCCTAGTCGGCCCAGAGTAAGGAGAAGGACCAGGCAGTGCAGAGGCTGGCTGTAACTGCGACTGCGACTGGACATGCTATGGACACAGTAACGGAGGAGTAGGACCAGTAGAAGGCGGGAGACCAAGAACCTGCTGAAGGAGGGGAACGAAGTACGGCCGCGGCCGCGCAGCGCCTCCTGAACCAGCAGAGACAGCACCAGTACCCCGAGCGCCAGGGTCTCCAGCTCCAACTCCCTCAGCACCACCAGCTCCAGCACCAGCAGCACCTCCAGCAGCAACAGCTCCAACTCCTGCAGCACCACCAGCTCCAGCAGCTCCAGTACCTCCAGTACGAGCACCTCCGGGACCAGCGGCTCCAGCACCTCCAGCAGCTCCAGCACCAGCAGGACCTCCAGTAGCTCCAACTCCAGCAGCTCCAGTACCTCCAGTACGAGCACCTCCGGGACCAGCGGCTCCAGCACCTCCAGCAGCTCCAGCACCAGCAGTACCTCCAGTAGCTCCAACTCCAGCAGCTCCAGTACCTCCAGTACCTCCAGTACGAGCACCTCCGGGACCAGCGGCTCCAGCACCTCCAGCAGCTCCAGCACCAGCAGTACCTCCTGCAGCTCCAAGCTCAGCACCCCCAGGCCCCGCACCCGCAGGCTCAGCACCCCTAGCAGCACCAGAGTCGACAGCTACCTCGACAGGCTCGACAGGGTCTACCTGGGACACACCTAAGGGGGCAGGACCCTGAGGGGGGAGGGGGTCTACCGGAGGAGCACCTGGTGCTAGGAAGAGCGGCGGGGGGGGGGAGAGGGGCAGTGCGGTAGGGAAAGAGACGGTAGTAAGGTACCGACTCGTCAAACGTGACGTCCTGAGAGGACAGAACACGACGCGAGGTGGGGTGGTAAAACTGCCACCCAGGCGCGTCAGGGGGGAAGCCAAGGAAGACGCAGGGAACAGCACGGGAGGACAGCTTGTCTGCGGAAGAATCGCGGACAAAAGCTCGAGATCCCTAGACACGGAACACAGACGCATCGCCAACCTTCCCCGTCCATCGCAAAGTAGGTGTGGTCTCCGGCAAGGAGACACGAGGCTGAAGGTTGAGCTGATGCGCAGCGTACTGAACCGCGAACGGCCACAGAATATGGGGAGCAGCCGCATGGATCATGGATGTACGAGCGACGTCCATGACCATGCCAATGCGGCGCTCAGCAATCCCATTTTGCTGTGGGGAGGCCGGAAACGTGAACGTCTGGCGGATGCCCTCCGCACGACAGAAAGCCCTCAGAAGGTCGGAGGAAAACTCACCACCTCTGTCTGAGTGCAGGCGCAGAACAGGAAGGTCCGAGCTGAAACTCTCGCTGAGCTGGCGACGGGCAGCGCGGATCCAGTCGATCAACACCTCAGTGACCTCACCCTTACGGCGCAAGGGGAAGACTGTGGTGTAACGCGAGTAGTCGTCAACGACCAGCAGGAAGTAACGCTCGTGACCCTGTCCACGGACGCGGGCTGGGCCCCACACGTCCATGTGGAGAGTCTGCAGGGGAGCCTCTTTCGGAGGGAACTCGGAGGAGTGAGGAGCGGCGCGCTGCCGGCCCTCGACGCAAGGACCACAGGTAGGGGCAGGCCCCGGAGGAAGGGGAAGGAGGGACCGGGGGAGACCAGAGACAAGGGTACGGGAGGCCATACCTCGAAGACGAGGCAGGGAGGGGTGACCAAGGCGGTGGTGCCAAAGGAGAGTCTCGTGTGACAGAGGACAACACGAGCAGGGGGCAGACGCCGGACTAGACCTGGACGCGACAGCAAACATCTGACCAGACGCGACTACCTGACCAGACGCAGTAACCGGAGGAGACGCAGTAGTCAGTGTGTACAGGCTCGACCCAGGCCGACGGGTGAACGTGGCCAGGTGGCGGCCCGTCCGAGAGCAAGTGCAGTGGGTCACACGCTGACCTCCAGGGGTGAACTGGTCAACCCACACGTCTTGGAGGTCAGCTCCACTCACCAAGTTCGTAGAGAACGAGGGGAGGTGGAGTCCCGACAGTAAGCCCGACGGGGCCGCAGGACACGGTAGAACCGTGGAGGAGTGCGCAAGGACTGGGCCCCCAGAGGGGTCAGCCAGGGATACTGCAACCGGCCGACTGAGCGGCGTGAGTGTGGTGCTATCGCGAAAGAAGGAGCGCGAAGCACCTGAGTCAAGTGTGAAGGTGTGCAAGGCCTCAGTAGGTGCAGTACCAGAGAGAGCAGACTCACCAGCACCTGGAGCAGCAGACTCACTAGCACCTGGAGCAGCAGACTCACTAGCACCTAGAGCAGTAGCCTCAATGCCTGGGTTGGGCGGAACACACAGGTAACAGTCACCCTCAGCACTATCAGTCACAGCATACATAGCAGCAAGGATAACATCGAAATCAAGATCAAAGATAGCAACATTCTGCTTAAGCAGATCACCCCAGCGAGGGAGCTCAGCGGCGTCAGGAAACTGGGCGCGCCAGGCGTCAGTCAGGCGACCGAAGCAGCGCTGCGAAGTGTGAGGCAGTCCGCACGTCTCCCCACGGCGCCCGCCGGTGCGAAGAACGTAAGTACAGGGACCAGCACCCCCAGACCTCCCACGCCCAGTGTACCACTCACGAATTTGCTGGGGCGACGGGGTCTCACGGGAACGCGGCTGCTGGTGGCGCTGGCTACCGCCAAAGCCTCCACGCTGCGCGGCTCCACCTCGACCAGCACCACCGCCACCGCCACCTCCACCGCCGCTGCCGCTTCTTCCAGCGCCGCTGCCGCTGCCTCCACCACCCCAACCGCCGCCACCGACGCCCCCACTCCCGCCACCACCCCCACCTCCACCGCCACCCCCTCCGCCTCCTCCACCGCCTGCACCGCCGCCCCCACCGTCCCCTCCACCACCCTTGCCCCCCTTGCCCTTGCTGTTGCGGCGCCTCCCACTAGGAGCAGACGCAGCCCCGACCTCCTCAGTGCCAACGAGATCGACAGCAGCAGCAGAAGCAACAGAGGGGTGAAGGGGGACGGGGGAACACCCCTCAAAGAAAGGGGCGCGAGGGTCGCCGCGAGAAGCACCTACAGCAATGATACTCTTCTCAGCTACAGTGAGGCGCTCCTCTAGCAGGTCGACGGTGAGCTCGGTGGGGCAAAGGGAGAGAAAGTGGTCCCTGACTGAAGAAAGGGAGTCAGGGAGACGGGTGACTAGGTAGTAGAGGGTGATGTACATGGGGGGGGGGGTTCTTGGCACAGAACTCAGTGGGAAGCGCAGCGCGGTAGCGGGCGTCACTAGTGCGGAGGTGCGTAATGAGGTCAGCGACTGTGGCAAAGGCGGCCAGGTCAGGGAACAGGTACGGCAGCATGAGGCGGCTGAAGGCAGCAGTGGCAGGGGAGGAGTAGCGCGCTACAACAGCGTCATACAAAGACTTAGCGGTCTTGTACTGGCCAAAGTGCGCGCGCTCAGCAGACGGCAGGTGACTACGAACAGCAAGGCGAGCAACAGCACGAGTAGTCCACTGCGAGCGAACCGTACTGTCAGCAGTGGCAGTAGGTGCAGGAGAGACGCCGGACTTGTGATCGAAAAGGGAGACTCCGTCCTTGGAGTCGCACTGAAGAAAGAGCTGTAGGTCGTCTACCCAAACGTCGAAGTCAACCGCACGACCCTCAGCATCAAAGGTAAGAACAGTAGGGCTAGCCATAGCGGCAGCAGCAACAGTAGCAGCAGTAGCACCAGAAACAGCAATAGCAGCAGGAGCAGCGCGGGTAGTGCGGCTCAGTAGGGCGGCGCGACTCAGTAGGGTGGCGCGGCTCGGTAGGGCGACGCGGCTCGGCTAGGCGCCGCGGCTCGGTAGGGCGGAGCGGCTCAGCTAGGCGGCGCGGCTCGGCTGGGCGGCGCGGCTCGGCTGGGCGGCGCGGCTCGGCTGGGCGGCGCGGGTGCTTACCAGGGGCGGGTGCAGGGCAGGGCCGCAGCTGGCGGTTAGGTCAGGGCCGCGACTGGGGCGGCTGTAGGGCAGGGCCGCGACGAGGCGGCGGCAGAGCAGGGCCGCGACAGGGCGGCAGCAGGGCAGGGCCGCGACTGGGCGGCGGTAGAGCAGGGCCGCGACGAGCGGCTGAGGGTAGGGCCGCGACGGGTGGCAGCAGGGCAGAGGCCGCGACGGGCGGCGAGGTCAGGGCCGTGACGAGGGGCGGCAGGGCAGGGCCGCGACGGGCGGCTAGGTCAGGCCGCGACAGGTGGCAAGGCAGGGCCGCGACGGGCGGCTAGGTCAAGGCCGCGACGGGCCGGTAGGGCAGGGCCGCGACGAGCCGAGAAGGCAGGGCCGCGACGGGCGGCACTAGGGCAGGGCGCGCGACGGCGCAGGTGAGGCAGGCGTGAGGCGCGCTTCGGGCAGGGCAGGAAAAAAAAAAGTAATCGTGGTGGGCCCTAAAAAAAACGTTCCCACTAGGGAACCTGCTCTGAAACCATGTCAAAAATGTGAAGGAAAGAATGACTAGAAAGAGAGCAGTACAAGGTTTGTATAGGCAAAACCTAATTTGGGCTGTACCCCATAAGGAGTGCCCCACTACAGCCTAGAGCATATAAGCATAGTTCTGATAACGCGGGCTATCAAACTTCAACGAAATCCTCGCGCTCGCGGAGAAAATCGATATCCTACGCCAACCGAGACCGAGGTCCTATTACGGACATCGTTCTCGAGGGCCGACCGAGCACGCCACCATACACGCCGTTGCGGCGAATGCAGCAGCTGCGCCATTCAAGGGGCGCTGCTTTGCTTGCAATAGGCCGGGCCATCGTAAGAGCGAATGCCCAGAGGTGCAGAGACGCCGCGGAGCAGAGCAGGGGAGGGAGTCTCAGAGGCAGGGAAACGCCAACAGTTAGTAGAAAACGGGCCAACTACTGATGAGACAACCTGCTCGCCCAACCTCACCAACCCTCACCGAGTCACAGTACCGATTCACGTTATCAATCGGGCTCGGATGAATAAGGAGGGTACAGCGACGGATTGCCCAATACTGATCTACGAAAAAATACAGGGGACAGCAGTGAAGATCTTTATAGACGGAGGAGCAAGCACAGCTTAGTTAATACCGCAACTGCACGGACACTGCAACTGACGCTTAGCCGTTGTTTACCGAAGATTGATGCACGCTTAGTTGACGGCACGCCACTGGCAATACGGGAAAAAATGGAGAGGGTGAAAGTTCACTGCAGGGGGAACTTCGGGTTTACACAGGAAATGCTCGCGACGACACTGGTGTCAGATTTATATGACATAGCTACTGTAGGCTATAGTGGGGTAGCACATATGGGGTACAGTTTTCTAGGGTTTACATTTGTACCCAACTTTCCCTTAGTCAATTCATTCTCGTTCAGTTTCTCATGGTATCGAGCAGGTTCCCCTGTGGGAACTGTTCCTAAGGCCCACCACCCTTTTTTTCCTGCCCGGAGCGCGCTCTACACTGCCCGATTCGCGCTCCCCTCTCTCGACCCTGTCGCGCCGCCTTAGCGGCCCCGTCGCGTCGCGTCGCGCCTGCGGCCCCGTCGCGTCGCCCTCGCGGCCCCTGCACGTCGCGCCGCCCTAGCGGCCGCGTCTCGCCTACCCCTGCGGCCCCGGCGCCGCCCTTCCCTGCCTCGGCGCCGCCTCTGCTGGCCCCGTCGCCTACCCCTGCGGCCCCGGAGCTGCCCTTCCCGGCCCCGGAGCTGCGCTTCCCGGCCCCGGCGCCGCCTCTACTGGCCCCGACGCCGCTCCACCCGGCCCTGACGCCGCTCCACCCGGCCCCGACGCCGCTCCACCCAGCCCCGCCGCCGCTCCACCCGGCCCCGCCGCCGTCCCCACGCGGCCCCGCCGTCACCACCGAGCCGCCGGCGCCGCCGAGCTACTGCCGAGCCGCCCGATCCACCAGAGCCGCCCGAGCCGCCGCGCCACCTGCGCCGCCCGAGCCGCCGGGTCGCCGAGCAGCCGAGCTGCAGTTGCTGCCGAGCCGCCGTACCGCCGAGCCGCCCGAGCCGCCGCGCAACCTGCGCCGCCCGAGCCGCCGGGTCGCCGAGCAGCCGAGCTGCAGTTGCTGCCGAGCCGCCGTACCGCCGAGCCGCCCGAGCCGCCCGAGCCGCCGAGTCGCCGAGTCGCAGTTGCTGCCGAGCCGCCGTACCGCCGAGCCGCCCGAGCCGCCGAGTTGCAGACCCGCCGAGCCGCTCGAGCCGCCCTGTCCGGTAAGAGCAGCGCCTCTGTCACTTCACTGCCCTTACCCTACTGTTCGCGCTGCTAGTCTACTGCTGTCATGGCTACCCCTAGTGTCCTCGCTTTTGACGCTGAGGGTCGGGCCATTGACTTTGACGTCTGGGTAGATGACCTGCAGCTTTTCCTACAGTGCGATAGGGCAGACGGTCTCTCCCTCTTTGACCTCACCTCTGGTGCCTCTCCTGCCCCTGCTGCTGATGCCGACGCCACTGTTCGCTCACAGTGGGCCACACGCGATGCTGCTGCACGTCTTGCTGTGCGTCGCCACCTGCCTACCTCTGAGCGTGCGCACTTTAGCCAGTACAAGAGTGCTCACACCTTGTACGACGCTGTAGTTGCGCGCTACTCCTCCCCTGCCACTGCTGCACTGAGCCGCCTCATGCTACCGTACCTCTTCCCTGACCTTGCTGCCTTTCCCACAGTCGCTGACCTCATTACGCACCTCCGCACTAGTGACACTCGCTACCGCGCTGCGCTTCCTGCTGAGTTCTGCGCCAAGAACCCCCCCCCCCATGTACATCACCCTCTACTACATAGTCACCCGGCTCCCTGACTCCCTTCGCGTAGTCAGGGACCACTTCCTCTCAGTTTGCCCCACCACTCTCACCGTTGACCTCCTCGAGAAGGCCCTCCTAGCAGCAGAGAAGAGCATAGTCGCTGTAGGAGCCTCTCGTGGTGACCCTCGCACCCCCGTCTTTGAGGGGTGTTCCCCCTCCCCCCTTTTGCCCTCTGTTGCCTCTGCTGCTGCGGCCGACCTCGTTGGTTTCGAGTCGGTCGGCGCTGCGTCTGCCCCGAGCGGGAGACGCCGCACCGGCAAGGGCAAGGGGGGCAAGGGTGCTGGAGGGGCTGGCGGCGGTGGCGGAGGTGGCGGTGGCGGCAGTGGAGGGGGTGGGGGTGGTGGTGGGAGTGGTGGCGGGGGTGGAGGTGTCGGTGGCGGCAGTGGAGGCGGAGGCGGCGGCGGCGGTGGCGGTGGGAGCGGAGGTGGCGGAGGTGGCGGCGGTGGAGGAGGCGGCGGCGGAGGAGGTGGAGCTGGTCGGCGTGGCACTGCGCAGAGGGTCGGCTCCGGTGGTGGTCAGCGCCAGCAGCAGCAGCAGCAGCGGCAGCAGCGCACTCGTGACATCCCCCCCCCTCAGCAGCTCCGTGAGTGGTACGCTGCACGCCAGCGGGGTGGGGGTACTGGTCCGTGCACCTACGTCCTATGCACCGGCGACCACGCGGGTGAGCAGTGCGGGGGTGCGCACTCCACCCAGCGTTGCTTTGGCCGCCTGACGGACGCTTGGTGTCACCAGTTCCCTGAGGCCACTGAGATCCCCCGCTGGGGCGAGCTGTCTAGGGCGGGTGTAGCTGTCTTTGACCTTGACTTTGATGCTATTCTTGCTGCCATGTATGCTGTGACTATTAGTGATGAGGGTGACTGTTACCGGTGTTTTCCGCCCGACCCGGGCATTGAGACTGCTGCTCTAGGTACTGGTGAGGCTGCTGCTCTAGGTGCTAGCGAGGCTGCTGCTCTAGGTGCTCGTGCGTCTGCTCCCTCGGGTGCTGGTGAGTCTGCTCTCTCAGGTACTGCGTCGGCTTCGGCCTCCCACACCTTCACCCTTGACTCGGGGGCTTCTCGCTCCTTCTTTCGAGACCGCACCACACTCACGCCGCTTGGCCGGCCAGTTGCAGTCTCTCTGGCAGACCCCTCTGGGGGTCCTGTCCTTGCTCACTTCTCCACTGTCCTCCCGTGTCCGGCGGCCCCCTCTGGCACCCTGTCTGGTCTTTACCTCCCCTCGTTCTCTACGAACTTGGTGAGTGGTGCTGACCTACAGGATGCGGGGGTTCACCAGTTCACTCCTGCGAGTCAGCGGGTGACCCACTGCACGGACGCTCGGACAGGCCGACACCTGGCCACGTTTACACGTCGGCCGGGGTCGAGCCTGTACACACTGACCATTGCGTCTCCTCCAGTCACTGCGTCTGGTCAGGTAGCTGTGTCGGGTCAGGTGTTTGCTGCAGCGTCCAGGTCTGGTCCTGAGTCTGCCCCCTGTTCGTGTCGCCTCCTGTCGCACGAGACTCTCCTCTGGCACCACCGCCTTGGTCACCCCTCCCTGCTTCGTCTCCGAGGCATGGCCTCCCGTGTCCTTGTCTCTGGTCTTCCCCGGTCCCTCCCTCCCCTTCCTCCGGGGCCCGGCCCTACCTGCGTCCCTTGTGTCGAGGGGCGGCAGCGGGCTGCCCCTCACTCCTCCCAGTTTCCTCCGACAGAGGCCCCGCTGCAGACGCTTCACATGGACGTGTGGGGCCCGGCCCGCGTCCGTGGACAGGGTCACGAGCGCTACTTCCTGCTGGTGGTTGACGACTACTCGCGTTACACCACAGTCTTCCCCTTGCGCAGCAAGGGTGATGTCACTGAGGTGTTGATCGACTGGATCCGCGCAACTCGTCTCCAGCTCAGGCAGAGCTTCGGCTCGGACTTTCCTGTTCTGCGTCTGCACTCTGACAGAGGTGGTGAGTTCTCCTCTGGCCTTCTGCGAGCCTACTGTCGTGCACGAGGCATCCGCCAGACCTTCACGCTTCCGGACTCTCCACAGCAAAATGGGATTGCTGAGCGCCGCATTGGCATGGTCATGGACGTCGCCCGTACGTCCATGATGCATGCGGCTGCCCCCCATTTTCTGTGGCCGTTCGCGGTTCGGTACGCGGCGCATCAGATCAACCTTCACCCCAGGGTCTCCATGCCGGAGACCTCCCCAGCTTTGCTGTGGACGGGGAAGGTTGGCGATGCGTCTGCGTTCCGTGTCTGGGGATCTCGGGCGTTTGTCCGCGACTTGTCTGCGGACAAGCTGTCCCCTCGTGCTGCTCCTTGCGTCTTCCTTGGCTTCCCCCCTGACGCGCCAGGGTGGCAGTCTACCACCCCACCTCTCGCCGTGTTCTGTCCTCCCAGGACGTCACGTTTGACGAGTCGGTCCCCTACTACCGCCTCTTCCCCTACCACACTCCGTCCCTCCCCCCGCCACCGCTCTTCCTTGTGCCAGGTCCCCCCCGGTAGACCCCCTCCCCCCTCAGGGTCCTGCCCCTTCAGGTGTGTCCCAGGTAGACGCCGTCGAGCCTGTCGAGGTTACTGGTGACTCTGGTGCTGCTGAGGGTGCTGAGCCTGGGGGTGCTGACTCTGGGGGTGCTGAGCGTGTGGGTGCTACGCCTGGGGGTGCTGAGCCTGAGGGTGCTACTCCTGGGGGTGCTGAGCCCGGGGGTGCTGAGCCTGGGGGTGCTACTACTGGGGGTGCTGAGCCTGGGGGTGCTGAGCCTGGGGGTGCTGAGCCTGGGGGTGCTACGCCTGGAGGTGCTGAGCCTGGGGGTGCGGAGCCTGAGGGAGCTGGGCCTGCTCGTGTGGCGTCTGGCGGTGCTGAGCCTGGAGGTTCTCCGGGTGCTTCGTCTCGGCGGGAGCCACTCTCTCCACAGGAGCTGCGCGAGTGGTTTGCCCGGCGCTGGAGGCGTGCTGCTGGAGCTGGAGGTTCTTCGGCTGCTGAGGGTGCTGGTGCCGCGGGTCCCGGAGGTGCTCGTACTGGGAGTACTGGAGCTGCTGGGCCTGCGGGTACGACTGGAGCTGGAGCTGCTGAGGGTGTTGGCGCTGAGGCTACTGCTGTCGGTCCTGGAGGCGGTCCTGCTGGGGGTGCTACTGGTGCTGCTGGAGGTACTGGAGCTGGAGGTGCTGCTGGCGCTGGTGCTGCCGCTGGGGGTACTGGTGCTGTCCCTGCTGTGTCTGGAGTCGCCGCGCGGCCTCGGCCGTACTTCATTCCGCTCCTTCAGCAGGTTCTTGGTCTCCCGCCTTCTACTGGTCCTCCTCCTCCCTTAGAGTGTCCACAGCCTGTCCCGTCACAGTTACAGTTACAGCCGGCCTCCCCACTGCCCGCTCCTTCTCCCTACACTGGTCCTACTGGAGGTCTAGCTGAGCGTCGTGAGCCTGCGTCTCGCCCTGCGTCGCCTGTCCGTCTTGCTCGCACTAGTGGTCGTGGTTCGCGTCAGCGTCCTCCTCCTGTCCCTGGCACGCACCGGATGTCTCTGCGTCCGTCCACTGCTCCTCTGCGTGCCCCTTTGCCTTCTCCTCCTGAGTCCTCTCTTCCTGCTCTTCCCGACCCGGAGTCGGACTCTCTTCGTGCTGCCAGTCCTACTGTCACGCGTCTCCTTGCTACTGTCGTCACTGACCCTTCCTTTGAGTCCACTGCTGCGTCTGCCCTAGTTGCTGAGCTCGTCGACTTTGCTGCTCGCTGTCGTCTAGACTACGCTGCTAGTCTTGTCGTTGAGTCTGAGTCTGTCTGTCCTCCGTCCGTCGGGGGTGAGTGTGCCCTTGGCACGGACGTCCTTGAGGACAGGCAGGAGGAGTTCCAGTGTTTGGCTGCTGCTTCACCTCATCTCGTGTCCGTACTGCTTAGCCCTGAGGGAGACCCGGATGCACTTGACATCCCGACTCCGCGCTCTTACGCGGAGGCGATAGAGGGTCCCTACTCCTCTCAGTGGCAGGCAGCTATGGACACAGAGATGGCTTCCTGGAAGTCCACAGGCACCTACGTTGACGAGGTTCCCCCGACTGGGGCGAACATCGTCAGTGGCATGTGGATTTTCAGGGTGAAGCGACCGCCGGGTTCTCCGCCTGTCTTCAAGGCGCGTTACGTGGCTCGTGGCTTCAGTCAGCGGCAGGGAGTTGACTACTTTCAGACCTTCTCTCCCACCCCGAAGATGACCACTCTTCGGGTACTGCTGCACATAGCTGCTCACCGCGACTACGAGCTGCACTCTCTTGACTTCAGCACTGCTTTCTTGCAGGGCAGCCTGCACGAGGAGATCTGGCTGCGTTGCCTACCTGGCTTCACTGGGTCTTTTCCTCCTGGCACCCAGTGGAGCCTCCGGCGGCCAGTCTACGGTCTCCGCCAGGCACCGCGTGAGTGGCACGACACACTGAGGACTACACTTGCGGCTCTTGGGTTTGCTCCCTCTACTGCCGACCCGTCGCTGTTTCTGCGCACCGACACTTCTTTGCCGCCGTTCTACATCCTCGTGTACGTCGACGACTTGGTCTTTGCCACAGCTGACACTGCTGGACTCGCCCACGTGAAGTCCGAGCTGCAGAAGAGACACACGTGCACAGACCTGGGTGAACTGCGCAGCTACCTTGGCTTGCAGATCACCCGGGACAGAGCACGCCGCACCATTACCCTGACTCAGTCACACATGGTGCAGCAGGTCCTTCAGCGCTTCGGCTTCACGTACTCCTCGCCTCAGGCCACTCCTCTGCCTACTCGCCACTCGCTCTCAGCTCTGCCTTCGGATGAGTCCGTAGAGTCGAGTGGCCCGTACCCAGAGCTTGTTGGCTGCCTCATGTACCTGATGACCTGCACACGACCTGACCTCGCATACCCTCTTAGCATTCTCGCACGCTATGTTGCTCCTGGGAGACACAGACCGGAGCACATGGCTGCAGTGAAGAGGGTATTGCGTTACTTGTGCAGTACGTCGGGCATGGGGCTTGTGCTTGGAGGGCAGAGTCCAGTGGTCCTCACTGGGCACGCAGACGCTTCTTGGGCTGACGACCAGGCTACGCAGCGGTCGTCACAGGGTTACACCTTCAGCCTTGGTTCCGGCTCTGTTTCGTGGCGGGCTACCCGCTCGTCTTCTGTTCTCGGCTCCAGTTGTGAGGCTGAGATCTACGCCGGGGCCATGGCTGCACAGGAGCTTCGCTGGCTCACCTACCTGCTGACTGACCTCGGAGAGCCGCCTCGTTCTCCTCCAGTGCTGTACGTAGACAACAAGGCCATGCTGGCCTTGTGTCGAGAGCAGAGACTGGAGCACAGAACGAAGCACATTGCTCTCCGCTACTTCCTTGCTCGTGAGCTACAGCAGCGTGGCCAGCTGCGGCTTACGTACGTGGCCTCTCAGGCCAACACTGCTGATATCTTCACCAAGGCACTTGCGCCTTGTGACCATCAGCGCTTCTGTACTCAGCTGGGTCTTGTGCCTACCTTGCCTCACTTGCTCACCCCTTGACCTTGTTTGTACTGTTGCATATATATATATACACCTCCTCTTGCTTGTCTAGCCTTATATATATATGTAATCCTGCATGTGAACTGGCCTTGTGGCCTTGAACTTGTGCTCGGAATGTGTGGTGACTTTGTGATCCACCCTGAGCTTGCTTTGCTTTGCTTGACTGGTCTTGTGACCCCTTGTTCTCCCCCACTTTGCCTATGGGGGTGTGTCAGATTTATATGACATAGCTACTGTAGGCTATAGTGGGGTAGCACATATGGGGTACAGTTTTCTAGGGTTTACATTTGTACCCAATTTTCCCTTAGTCAATTCATTCTCGTTCAGTTTCTCAACTGGATGGGCACGACATTTTACTGGGACGTGATTGGCTGCGACGCTACAATCCGCGAATCGACTGGACGACGGGTAGCTGCACTGTGCGAAGTAATGGTAACTGGGTCGAATTACCTCGCTGGCAGTCACCTGAGTTTTCGACGGTCCACGTCAACGCCATCACAATGAAACGGGCTGTCGCCACTGGAGCTGACGTGTACGCGGTGGATATCGCATTGGTAGGAGAAGCAGAGCAGCCGAGCGATTTTCAGAAACTGTTGGCACCCGTACTGCCCGAATTACAGGAACTACTAAAACAATACCTGGGGATTTTTCCGGACGACTTGCCGGAGGCGTTGCCACCTCAGCGAGCACACGACCAACGCATAGAACTAGAGCCGGGAGCACAACCAACCGTACAGCGACAGTTCAGACTGACACGGCCCGAGCTCGACGAGCTGAGGAAGCAGTTAGACTACCTGTTAGAGAAAAAAATCATCCGACCGAGCTCGTCACCGTTCGCCGCACCGATACTGTTCACAAAAAAAAAGACGGGGGGTTTCGCATGCGTATCGACTAAAGAGCACTGAACAGGGTAACAGTCAAATCGCGATACCCCATTCCTCGCGCCGACGAACTGATAGATCAACTGCGAACAGCACGGGTGTTTCGAAAATAGATTTATGGGGAGGTTACCACCAGATTCGGGTCGAACCATCAGAATGCGCCAAGACGGCATTTAGAACTAGGTACGGGTCATTTGAGTACACCGTGATGCCATTCGGGCTGACCAACGCCCCGGCGACACTTCAGATGACCATGAACGAGGCATTTAAGCCGCTCTTAGATATATACGTGATAGTTTACCTCAACGGCATCCTAGTCTACAGTCGTGATAAGCAGCGGCACTTAGCAGATCTGGAAGCAGTGTTTAAAGTTTTAGACGAGCACAGACTACTGACCAAGGGTTCCAAGTGCGAATTCTTCCAGGATAGGTTAGAATTTTTGGGGCACGTTATTTCGGAGGCTGGAGTTGAGATCGACCCAAAAATGTTGGACACGGTAAAAGCGTGACACCCCCCGACGAACATCATGGAGCTGCAGAGTTTTTTAGGGTTCGTTAATTATGTGCGTCGGTTCGTCTCCGACATGGCACGGTTAACTGCCCCACTAACGGATTTACTGCGGAAGGAGGTCGCTTTTACGTGGGGGGGGAAAGAGCATGCTGCCTTCTCTGTTCACCACCCGTACTGCGCATCGCCGACCCACACCGCCCATTCGAAGGTTACAGACGCAAGCGACATCGCCATTAGAGCCGTACTGCTACAGGATTTCGGCAATGGCCTACAGCCCATCGCATACGAGTCGCGAAAACTGCACCCGCCCGAGAAAATTTACCCGATACACGACCGCGAAATGCTCGCGATCGTGCACGCGTTCAAAGTGTGGCGCTGTTACTTGACTGGTGCAGACGTGACAGTACGGACAGACCACAAATCACTACAGTACCTCCGCGCACAGCCCCACCTCAACCCACGACAGATTCGCTGGCTCGATTTCCTCGAGTCGAATTTCCATTACACGGTCACCTACAAAAAGGGGGCATCAAACATCGCCGACGCATTGACCCGCCCCACTGCCCAAATCCACGCCATACTACTCGCCCAGACCAGCCCACTACTAACAGGACTATTTACCCCCGGCTACCAAACATACCCGTTCTTCACCAGAGGAAACTCGCAGCAGTTCGCAGCAGCAAAAGGGGTGTATTACGTAAAAGCCGGCACTGATAGGATCTGGGTACCGAGCTACACCTTACTACGGGAATTACTGCTACAGGAGGCATATGACGGAGTCACCCCAGGCCATTTCGGAGTAGAAAAAACACGGCAGCAGCTGCAGCGGTATTACTATTCGCCCGAAATGCTGACCGACGTGCAACGACACGTGGCATCGTGTCCCACCTGCCAGCTCATGAAGTCGTCACGACAGCGACCAGTATGACAGTTGCAGCCGATACCACCCCCAGAGCGTGCTTGGCAGCAGGTGACGATGGACTTCGTCACGGGGTTACCGGCTGGAGCAAGTGGAAACGACACGATCCTGGTCGTCGTCGATCGGCTGACGAAAATGGCACACTTCGCAGCCTGCAAGAAATCAATCACAGCCGAAGAAACAGCTCGCCTCTTCATCGCCACCATCGTTCGAGTGCACGGGATACCAGCGGCGATCATCAGCGACCGCGACACGAAATTTACCAGCAACTTCTGGCGGAACCTGTTGCAGCAGTTCGGCACGCGACTACAGTTTAGTTCATCGTACCACTCCGAAACCGACGGACAGACAGGACGGACAAATCAGACCATGGAACAGCTCATCCGAGCCACGTGCGACGACCCGACCACGTGGGAACAGCAACTGCCACTCATCGAGTTCGCGTACAACAACTCGCCATCAGCCACAACCCAACAGTCACCGTTTTACCTGAATTACGGACAAGACCCCACACTACCCATGACCCCGAATCCCGACAACCCAGTACCACGTGCGCAACAGTTCGCAGAAATATTGAGAAGATTTGAACAAGAATGAATGAACTATGAAATGAAGTGAGTACAAATATGAAACCCTAATTGGTTGTACCCCCTATGGAATACCCCACTATAGCCTACACAACAGCATAAGCTATAATGTTCTGACACACCCCCATAGGCAAAGTGGGGGAGAACAAGGGGTCACAAGACCAGTCAAGCAAAGTAAAGCAAAGCAAGCTCAGGGTGGATCACAAAGTCACCACACAGTCCGAGCACAGGGTCAAGGCCACACGGCCAGTTCACATGCAAGAGTACACACATATATATATAAAGCTAGACAAGCAAGAGCAGGTATATATATATGTGAGAGTACAGGCAAGGTCAAGAGGAGAGCAAGTGAGGCAAGACGGGCACAAGACCCAGCTGAGTGCAGAAGCGCTGATGATCACAAGGCGGAAGTGCCTTGGTGAAGACATCAGCAGTGTTGGCCTCAGAGGCCACGTACGCAAGCCGCAACTGACCACGTTGCTGTAGCTCACGAGCAAGGAAGTAGCGGAGAGCAATGTGCTTTGTTCTGTGCTCCAGTCGCTGCTCTCGACACAAGGCCAGCATGGCCTTGTTGTCTACGTACAGGACTGGAGGAGAACGAGGCGGCTCTCCAAGGTCGGTCAGCAGGTAGGTGAGCCAGCGAAGCTCCTGTGCAGCCATGGCCCCGGCGTAGATCTCAGCCTCACAACTCGAGCCAAGAACAGAAGACGAGCGAGTAGCCCGCCACGAAACAGAGCCGGAACCAAGGCTGAAGGTGTAACCCTGTGACGACCGCTGCGTAGCCTGGTCGTCAGCCCAAGAAGCGTCCGCGTGCCCAGTGAGGACCACTGGACTCCGCCCTCCAAGCACTAGCCCCATGCCCGACGTACTGCACAAGTAGCGCAACACCCTCTTCGCTGCAGCCATATGCTCTGGTCTGTGTCTCCCAGGAGCAACATAGCGTGCAAGAATGCTAAGAGGGTATGCAAGGTCAGGTCGTGTGCAGGTCATCAGGTACATGAGGCAGCCAACAAGCTCTGGGTACGGGCCACTCGACTCTACGGACTCATCCGAAGGCAGAGCTGAGAGCGAGTGGCGAGTAGACAGAGGAGTGGCCTGAGGCGAGGAGTACGTGAAGCCGAAGCGCTGAAGGACCTGCTGCACCATGTGTGACTGAGTCAGGGTAATGGTGCGGCGTGCTCTGTCCCGGGTGATCTGCAAGCCAAGGTAGCTGCGCAGTTCACCCAGGTCTGTGCACATGTGTCTCTTCTGCAGCTCGGACTTCACGTAGGCGAGTCCAGCAGTGTCAGCTGTGGCAAAGACCAAGTCGTCGACGTACACGAGGATGTAGAACGGCGGCAGAGAGGTGTCGGTGCGTAGAAACAGCGACGGGTCGGCAGTAGAAGGAGCAAACCCAAGAGCCGCAAGTGTAGTCCTCAGTGTGTCGTGCCACTCACGTGGCGCCTGGCGGAGACCGTAGACTGGACGCCGGAGACTCCACTGGGTACCAGAAGGGAAAGACCCAGTGAAGCCAGGTGGGCGACGTAGCCAGATCTCCTCGTGCAGGCTGCCCTGCAAGAAAGCAGTGCTGAAGTCAAGAGAGTGCAGCTCGTAGTCACGGTGAGCAGCAACGTGCAGCAGTACCCGAAGAGTGGTCATCTTCGGGGTGGGGGAGAAGGTCTGAAAGTAGTCAACTCCCTGCCGCTGACTGAAGCCACGAGCCACGTAACGCGCCTTGAAGACAGGCGGAGAACCCGGCGGCCGCTTCACCCTGAAGATCCACATGCCACTGACGATGTTCGCCCCAGGAGGGGGGACAGCGTCAACGTAGGTGCCTGTGGACTTCCAGGAAGCCATCTCTGCATCCATAGCTGCCTGCCACTGAGAGGAGTAGGGACCCTCTATCGCCTCCGCGTAAGAGCGCGGAGTCGGGATGTCAAGTGCATCCGGGTCTCCCTCAGGGGTAAGCAGTACGGACACGAGATGAGGTGAGGCAGCTGCCAGACACTGGAACTCCTCCTGCCTGTCCTCAAGGACGTCCGTGCCAAGGGCACACTCACCCCCGACGGACGGAGGACAGACAGACTCAGACTCAGCGACAAGACTAGCAGCGTAGTCTAAGCGACAGCGAGCAGCAAAGTCGACGAGCTCAGTAACGAGAGCAGACGCAGCAGTAGACTCGAAAGAAGGGTCAGTGACAACAGTAGCAAGGAGACGCGTGACAGTAGGACTGGCAGCACGAAGAGAGTCCGACTCCGGGTCGGCAAGAGCAGGAAGAGAGGACTCAGGAGGAGAAGGCAAAGGGGCACGCAGAGGAGCAGTGGACGGACGCAGAGACATCCGGTGCGTGCCAGGGACAGGAGGAGGACGCTGACGCGAACCGCGACCACTAGTGCGAGCAGCACGGACAGGCGACGCAGGGCGAGACGCAGGCTCACGACGCTCAGCCAGACCTCCAGTAGGACCAGTGTAGGGAGAAGGAGCAGGCAAAGGGGAGGTAGGCTGCAACTGTAGCTGGGACGAGACAGGCTCTGGACACTCTAAGGGAGGAGGAGGACCAGTAGAAGGTGGAAGACCAAGAACCTGCTGCAGGAGTGGAACGAAGTACGGTCGAGGCCGCGCGGCGACGCTAGAAGCAGCAGGGACAGCACCAGAACCCTCAGCAGGAGCACCCGCTCCAGCAGCACCACCAGTAGCTCCAGAACCTCCAGCAGCACCAGGAGCACCCCCAGTAGGACTGCCAGCGGTAGTCTCAGCGCCAGCACCCTCAGCAGCACCAGCTCCAGTGCACCCAGGACGAGCACCTCCGGGACCCGCGACCGCAGCACCCTCAGCAGCCGAAGGACCTCCAGCACCAGCAGCACGCCTCCAGCGCCGGGCAAACCACTCACGCAGCTCCTGTGGAGAAAGTGGCTCCCGGCGAGACGAAGCACTCGGAGAACCTCCAGGCGGAGCACCTCCAGGCTCAGCACCCCCAGGCGTAGCACCCCTAGGCTCAGCACCCCCAGACGTAGCACCCCTAGGCTCAGCACCCCCAGGCTCAGCACCCCTAGGCTCAGCACCCCCAGGCTCAGCACCCCCAGGCTCAGCACCCCTAGGCTCAGCACCCCCAGGCTCAGCACCCCTAGGCTCAGTACCCCCAGACGTAGCACCCCCAGGCCCAGCACCCCTAGGCTCCGCACCCCCAGGTACAGCACCCCCAGCCTCAGCACCCTCAGCAGCACCAGAGTCACCAGTGACCTCGACAGGCTCGACTGCGTCTACCTTGGACACACCTGAAGGGGCAGGACCCTGAGGGGGGAGGGGGTCTACCTGGGGGGGACCTGGTACCAGGAAGAGTGGGGGTGGGGGGAGGGACGGAGTGCGGTAGGGGAAGAGGCGGTAGTAGGGGACCGACTCGTCAAACGTGACGTCCTGGGAGGACAGAACACGGCGAGAGGTGGGGTGGTAAAACTGCCACCCAGGCGCGTCAGGGGGGAACCCCAGGAAGACGCAAGGAGCAGCACGAGGGGATAGTTTGTCCGCAGACAGGTCGCGGACAAACGCCCGAGATCCCCAGACCCGGAACGCCGACGCATCGCCAACCTTCCCCGTCCACAGCAAGGCTGGGGAGGTCTCCGGCCTGGAGACCCTGGGGTGGAGGTTGATCTGATGCGCCGCGTACCTCACTGCAAACGGCCACAAAAAATGGGGGGCAGCCGCATGCATCATAGACGTACGAGCGACGTCCATGACCATGCCAATGCGGCGCTCAGCAATCCCATTTTGCTGCGGTGAGTCCGGAAGCGTGAAGGTCTGACGGATGCCCCGTGCACGACAGTAGGCACGCAGAAGGCCAGAGGAGAACTCTCCGCCTTTGTCCGAGTGCAGACGCAGAACAGGAAAGTCCGAGCCGAAGCTCTGCCTGAGCTGGAGACGAGCTGCGCGGATCCAGTCGATCAGCACCTCAGTGACATCACCCTTGCTGCGCAAGGGGAAGACTGTGGTGTAACGCGAGTAGTCGTCAACAACGAGCAGGAAGTAGCGCTCGTGACCCTGTCCACGGACGCGGGCTGGGCCCCACACGTCCATGTGAAGTGTCTGCAACGGGGCCTCTATCGGAGGAAACTGGGAGGAGTGAGGGGCAGCACGCAGGCGCCCCTCGACACAGGGGACACAGGCAGGGCCAGGGCCCTGAGGAAGGGGAGGGAGGGACCGGGGGAGACCGGACACAAGAAGACGGGAGGCCATACCTCTGAGCCGAAGCAGAGAGGGGTGACCAAGGCGGTGGTGCGAGACGCCCCAGAGTCAAGGGTGAAGGTGAGGGAGGCCAAAGCCGACGCAGTACCTGAGAGCGCAGACTCACCAGTACCTGAGGACGCAGACACACGAGCACCTAGAGCAGCAGCGTCGCAAGCACCTAGGGCAGCAGCCTCACCAGGACCTAGAGCAGCAGTCTCAATGCCCGGATCGGGCGGGAAACACCGGTAACAGTCACCCTCATCACTAATAGACACAGCATACATGGCAGAGAGAATAGCATCAAAGTCAAGATCATAGATGGCAACACCCGCCCTAGACAGCTCGCCCCAGCGAGGGATCTCGGAGGCCTCCGGGAACTGGTGACGCCACGCGTCCGTCAGGCGGCCAAAGCAGCGCTGGGTGGGGTGGGCACCCCCACACTGCTCACCCGCACGGTCGCCAGTGCGCAAAACGTAGGAGCACGGACCAAAACCCCCACCCCGCTGACGCGCAGTGTACCACTCACGAAGCTGCTGAGGGGACAGGGTGTCATGACCACGCTGCTGCTGCTGGCGCGAGCCACCACCGGAGCCACTCCTCTGCGAAGACCCGCGACCAGCACCACCGCCACCCCCGCCGCCTCCGACGCCTCCGCCGCCTCCGCTACTGCCGCCGCCTCCGCCTCCGCCGCCGCCTCCACCTCCGCCACCTCCGCCACCTCCGCTCCCACCGCCACCGCCGCCGCCACCTCCACCTCCACTGCCGCCACCGACCCCTCCACCCCCACCTCCACTCCCACCGCCACCCCCACTCCCCCAACTGCCGCCACGTCCACCTCCACCGCCCCCGCTCGCTCCTCCAGCGCCCTTGCCCCCCTTGCCCTTGCCAGAGCGGCGTCTCCCGCTAGGGGCAGACGCGGCACCGACCGACTCAAGAACAAGGAGGTCGGCCGCAGCAGCAGAGGCAACAGAGGGCAGAAGGGGGGAGGGGGAACACCCCTCAAAGATGGGGGTGCGCGGGTCACCACGAGAGGCCCCTACAGCGACTATGCTCTTCTCGGCCGCTAGGAGGGACTTCTCGAGGAGGTCAACAGTGAGAGTGGTGGGACAGACAGAGAGAAAGTGGTCCCTGACTACGCGAAGGGAGTCAGGAAGGCGAGTGACTATGTAGTAAAGAGTGATGTACATGGGGGGGGGGTTCCTGGCGCAGAAGTCAGGAGGGAGTGCAGCGCGGTAGCGAGTGTCACTAGTGCGGAGGTGCGTAATGAGGTCAGTGACTGTGGGAAAGGCAGCAAGATCAGGAAAGAGGTACGGTAGCATGAGACGGCTCAGTGCAGCAGTGGCAGGGGAGGAGTAGCGCGCAACTACAGCGTCGTACAAGGTCTGAGCACTCTTGTACTGACTAAAGTGCGCACGCTCGGAGGTAGGGAGGTGGCGACGCACAGCAAGACGTGCAGCAGCGTCGCGCGTGGCCCACTGGGAGCGAACAGTGGCGTCAGCATCAGCAGCAGGGGCAGTGGAGGTGCCAGAGGTGAGGTCAAAGAGAGAGAGGCCGTCTGCCCTATCGCACTGTAAGAACAGCTGCAGGTCATCTACCCAGACCTCAAAGTCAATGGCCCTACCCTCAGCGTCAAAGGCGAGAACACTAGGGGTAGCCATGACCCTAGACGACTAGCAGCGCAGACAGTAGGGTGAGGACAGTGCAGTGAAAAGGCGCTGTGCTCACCAGACTGGGCAGGTCGGGCGGCCCTGAAGGAGGGCGGCGCGGCGGCTCGGCGGCTCAGCTGCTGGGCGGCCCGGCGGCTCGGCGGCTCCGCTGCTGGGCGGCTCGGCTGCTGGGCGGCTCGGCTGCTGGGCGGCGCGGCCGCTGGGCGGCTCGGCTGCTGGGCGGCTCGGCTGCTGGGCAGCTCGGCTGCTGGGCGGCTCGGCGGCTCGGCTGTGCTGTTGCAGGGCGGCACGGCTGGGCAGCAGGTGACGGGGCCGCAGGTAAGGGCGGCGGGGCCGCTGGTAAGGGCGGCGTGGCCGCGGGTAGGGTGGCGGGGTCGCAGATAGGGTGGCGGGGCCGCAGCAGAGGGCGGCGGGGCCGCAGGTAAGGTGGCGGGGCCACAGGTAAGGTGGCGGGGCCGCAGGTAAGGTGGCGGGGCCGCAGCAGAGGGCGGCGGGGCCGCAGGTAAGGGCGGGGCCGCAGGTAAGGTGGCGGGGCCGCAGGTAAGGTGGCGGGGCCGCGAGGAAGGGCGGCGGGGCCGCTAGGTAGGGCGGCGGGGCCGCGCGATGGGGCGGCGGGGCCGCGAGGAAGGGCGGCGGGGCCGCGCGATGGGGCGGCGGGGCCGCGCGATGGGGCGGCGGGGCCGCGCGATGGGGCGGCGGGGCCGCTAGGTAGGGCGGCGGGGCCGCGCGATGGGGCGGCGGGGCCGCGATGGGGCGGCGGGGCCGCGAGGTAGGGCGGCGGGGCCGCGCAATGGGGCGGCGAGGCCGCGAGGTAGGGCGGCGGGGCCGCTAGGAGAGAGGCGGCGGGGCCGCGAAGACGGGCGGCGGGGCCGCGGAGACGGGTGGCGGGGCCGCAGTGCTGGGCCGCTAGGGCGGCTCGACGAAGTGAGGGCCCGGAGCGCGACTCGGGCTGAGCGCGCTTCGGGCAGGAAAAAAAAAAATCGATGTGGTGGGCCCTAAGCACAGTTCCCAAGGGGGAACCTGCTCGATACCATGAGAAGATTTGAACAAGAATGAATGAACTATGAAATGAAGTGAGTACAAATATGAAACCCTAATTGGTTGTACCCCCTATGGAATACCCCACTATAGCCTACACAACAGCATAAGCTATAATGTTCTGACAAATATTACAGGCAGCACGGACCTGAGCAACAGAAGCAATAAAAAAATCAAACGTCATCGCTAAGCGCAACGCCGACCGCCACCGCCGCCCCGTCACTTACCAACCCGACGACCTGGTATTACTCGACACTCAAAACCTCCGCCTACCCATCACTCCAAAACTCCGCCCCCGATATTGCGGGCGATTTTGCATCAGCCACATGATCACCCCCGTCACCGCCCACCTCCTCCTCCCTGCTGACTGGTACGGCAGCTCGTCGTTCCACGTCAGCCTGCTTCGCCCATATATCCCATCCACCAGCCAACTGCCTCGCAACCGCCCCGCCAGCATGACGCGACCGCCGACAGAGCCAATCATCACGCCCGAAAAAAATACTGAGCCACCGAGTACGTGACCCACGGGGAGCCCACAGGATCGAATTTATGATCCGCTGGAAAGACCGCACGCCCACCGAAGACAATTGGGTTCCCCTGGATAGAATTGAGAACCACCCTATCCTCACTGAGTATCTGCGCAGCCGAAACATTCCGCTGTTCAATACCTAAGATGGTATCATTAGTAGGTACGTTCCTAGCCTAGCCTAGCTCGCCCGTGCTCCGTTGCCTAACCTAACCTAGCCCGTCCCGTCCTATTGCTCCGTGGTGGCCTCCACTAGAGCAGCGCTCGCCCCTCCATAAGCAACCGCGCTCGCCCTAGCCAGGAACGCGCGCCCCAGCCAAAAACGCGCGCCCCTGCCAGAGCGCGCATCCCTAGCCAGAACCAAATGCCCCAGCCAGAGCGCGCACCCCTAGCCAGAACGCGCGCCTCAGCCAGAGCATGCCCCCCAGCCAGAAACGCGCGCCCCAGCCAGGAACGCGCGTCCCAGCCAGAAACGCGTGCCCCAGCCAGAGCGTGCGCCCCTAGCCAAAACCGCACACCCCAAATATAGCGCGCGCCCCTAGCCAGAACACGCACCCCAGCCAGAGCGTGCGCCCAAGCCAGAAACGCGCGCCCCAGCCAGAGTGCGCACCTTAGCCAAAGCGTGCGCCCCTAGCCAGAACCGCCCAGTCAGAGCGCGCGCCCCAACCAGAACGTGCCCCCCAGCCAGAACGCGCGCCCCATCCAGAAACGCGCGCCCCAGCCAGAAACGCGCGCCCCTGTTGACGGGAGTTGGCCCCACCCTCGCTTGGGCAAAACTGACTGTGTGGTCGGGTGTGTGGGAGGTGCAGCCGACCCTCTGCAGTATGCGAGATCTGGAGCTTCTGTGCAGGTTGGGACAAGGACCTCGTGCACAAGGTGAAGGGTTGCCTGTACACGAGGTGTACTAGGGAACCCATGCAAGAGTAACTGAAGCACCCGCGAGTGCAACGAAAACGTCTCGTGCACATGTGCAAGTGGCGCAGCTGGTGCAGAGGTTCGCGGGTGTTCGTCTGCGCAGGGTCGCGTCTGTTCCTTTGCACCCACGCGAATGCACAAGAGAATTTCAGCTAGAAATTCGAATGTGCCCTAATTTCGACCAATGAGGAGCCAAAATTTCAGAATGTCGACCGAGGTGGTCGACAAAGGTGGTCGACGAAGGTCGTCCACCCGCGTCGACGAAGGTCGTCGACCCGCGACGACGAAGGTCGTCGACCCGCGACGACGAAGGTCGTCGACCCGCGACGACGAAGGTCGTCGACCCGCGACGACGAAGGTCGTCAACCGATGATGACGAAGGTCATCGTCCTGCAGGGTTGCCGGAGACTTTGCCCGGTCGACCGAATTACCTGCTCGACGAGGTTCTGCGGAGGGTCGCGTCGTCAAGGTTGTTGTCACGAAGTCGACCAACGTGGCTAGTCAGGTGCAACCGTCTGCATGTGGACGACCTGACACCTGCGCAATGTGCTCGACAGTGCACGTCGTGCGTAACTGTCTACAAGCACTTGCGAAGTAAGTGCTTGCACATGCGCTTACAATCACCTGCAGACGCAATGTTGGCAAGCCGCGCGGGTGCAGCGTTGGCAGGCCGCGCAGGTGCAGCGTTGGCAGGCCGCCATTCTGCAGCGTTGGCAAGTCGTACACGAGCTGCGTTGGCGGGCCGCAGACTTGCTACGTTGGCAGATCGACAACTTTGTCGTGCTGGCTGTCGACCTGCCTGTGCACTAGCAAACCTTGCATGTGATGTAGTCATTCTTGCCATTGCTAGTTCATTCAGTATTCTCAACTTTCCTTTGTGAAACTCTTGTTGTTTTGCCCTATGAACGCACAAGTGCTAGAGAAGACGGACACAGCTACGATCACTCTACTAACTCGTGCCTACCCCGTAGTCTAGCTCCCACCGTTGTAGAGTTATTCTCTGCAGCCCCTGCCAGAGTGCTCGCCCCACAGCCCCTCATACCCGCCCCACAGCCCCTCACACCCGACCCACAGCCCCTCGTACCCGACCCACAGCCCCTCAAACCCTCCTAGCCGCCTAATCCCGCCCATTTTCGCCTACTGCCGCCCATAGCCGCCCCCAGTACGCCTTGTAGTTTGCTCCGCCCTTGCAGCCACCAGCCGCAGACCGCTAGTAACGCCCCTAGCCACTAGCACCGCTAGTATCTTCGGTTTTGTGGCCCGACTAACGTTCCTACCCGCCTTGCCTACCCAACCGTTCCTAGGTTGATGTTTCTTCGTAGGTAGTTACTTGTCTTACTCCAGCCGCTTATAGCTCCAGTCGTTACTCTCTTCAGCCACTCCTCGCTCCAGCCGCTCCTAGCGCCAGCAGATCCTAGTGTGAGGATCTAGGATCGAGCTCAGAAAAGAGAGTTTGAATTGAATGATTCACCTGGGTACAACACGAGGCTATATACAGTCTCGACACAAGGCAGGTAGCCCAGGTGTTACGCGAATGTTTTGGGGGTCGCGAAGCGTCCCGAACAGAACCTTCCCGAACTCAGTAGAAAGCAATTCGGTGGCAACCGAAAGGCTTGAGTTCAGTACACGTAACCTGGATCGGTGCTATAACTATAATAACATATAGGAATGCATCTAACATAGGAAATCAAGCATATCTATGCATGATAAAATAAACCTAAGCTAGATATAGCATAATGAGCAAGTATAAGCCGTCGTACTCTCACACGTCCCCCCCTCAAAGCTTGGTGGCCTGAGAAACACCCTGCTTGACAAGATAGTCATTGAGAGCACAGCGTGCGTTGCCCATATCAGCTTCTGCAACCCAACTGTCCTCCGTGGGGGCATAACCCTTCCAGCGTATCAGGAACTCGAGGGTCTTGCCGCCGCCGCGCCGATGAGTGAGAACGCGCTCCACTTCGTACTCTGGTTCATCCTGTATGAGAACAGGTGGTGGTGACGGTAGCTGCCGTCCCTGGAACTGCTGGTTGGGGTCCTTGTAGGGCTTCACTAGCTGAACATGGAAAGCGTTGTGAAGCTTCCACGTAGTAGGTAAGCGCAAGCAGAATATTACTGGTGTCACCTGTGCCTCAACGTGAAAAGGACCACAGAAGCGAGGCCGGATCATGGATGGTAGGTGAGACAGGTTCAAGTTGCGCGTGTCGAGAAGCACCTGATCTCCGACTGCTACTGAGTGATCACGTCGCTGGCGATCGGCATACTGCTTCCGGGGGTTCTGCATCGTGGTGAGACGTCGCTGAGTCTTCTCCCATAGCTGCTGCATGGTGGTGACGAAGTCGTATGCGGCTTGGACGTGTGCCGGTGTGGTGGGCTGCTGTGGTGTAAGTGGTTCCCGTCCGTAGCACAGGAAGAAAGGAGTTTTCCCTGTGGCCGCATGTGACGCGCTGTTGTAAGCGAACTCTAGGGTCGGTAACTGTGTGTCCAAGTGGCTGATGTCGTCTTTGCAAGCTGTGCGCAGTAACTGTTCAACCACTTGATTGAGTCGCTCTGTCTGTCCGTCAGTATGGGGGTGGTATGCTGAAGACATTGCAAGTTTTGTCCCCAACAATCCCATGAGCTCCTTCCAGAACTTACTCGTGACTTTTGGGTCTCTGTCTGAGATGAGTGTCGCGGGGATGCCATGGATGGTGATGATGCGACCGAAGAAGAGGCGAGCAGTTGCTTCAGCTGTAGCCGTGGCGTTGGTCGGAATGAAGTGACCCATTTTAGAGAACTTGTCGATCACCACGAGTATAGCGTCATGCCCTCGTGAACAAAGTCCCGTGTTGAAGTCGAGGCTAACGACTTGCCATGGCTGCTCTGGTACGGGTAGAGGCTGAAGTAACCCTGCTATTTTCTGCTTGCTACTCTTCATCCGCTGGCACGTGTCACATGAGGTGACGAACTGCTGCACGTCTGCTGCCATCCCGGGCCAGTAGTAATACTTTGCTATCCCTGCTAACGTCTTGTTGCTCCCAAAATGTCCCGCGTACTGTACGTCGTGAAACTCCTCTAGCATAATCTGCCGTAGCGGGGCATAGTTCGGTACCCAAATCTTTCCTAAACCCTTCCTTACAGCTAAGTCTTTCTCCCAATGTAACAGCTTCTGTTTCTCTGCAGTAGCAATCTCTGCGTCCACGGAGTACCCGTGTTGGAATAGACCCTTGAGCAGAGGGTTCATCCCGTCGAGCTGGATGCCTGCTACATGACCGGGGCGGCTCAACGCGTCTGCTTTGTTGTGTAGCCCGGGCTTGTAGACGATGTCGTAATGGAAGTGAGTTTCCAGGATGTCCACCCACCGCACCTGTCGTCGTGAGAGCGTCGGCTGTGACTTCATGTATTTGAGACTGCAGTGGTCAGTATAGATTGTAGTCTTGGCTCCCTTTAGGTAGCACCTCCATGCCTTGAAGGCTATGACTATCGCTAAGGCTTCCTTGTCATGGATGGGGTAGTTCAGTTATGCTCCGTGTAATTTCTTACTGAGGTAGGCGATGGGCTGCAAACCGCGTCCGTGATCATGCATCAGTACTGCTCCGACTGCCTGGTCACTAGCGTCTGCTTCCACCACGTAGTCCTTGTCTGGATCCGGTAAGATGAACACTGGTGCTGTAGTCAGTGCTATCTGTAGCTGCTCCATGGCTTGTTGATGAGGAGTACCCCATTTGTAGGGCGTATCCTTTTTCAGTAGTTCGGTCAGTGGCACTGCTATCTTAGCGTACTGCGGCACGAACCTGTTGTAGTAGTTGGCAAAGCCTAGGAACTGCTGCAACTCCTTCACGTTCTCCGGTACTTTCCACTTCTTGACGGCTTCGATCTTCCGCGGGTCCACGTGTACGCCCTCGGCACTCACCATGTGCCCGAGAAACTGCACCTTCTTCAGGGCGAAGTCGCTTTTAGATAGCTTCACGTAGAACTTGTTTTTCCGCAAGATCTCGAACACCTTCCACAGATGCTCCACGTGCTCCTTCATGTTCTTGGAGTAGATGAGTATGTCGTCCAGGTACACCACTACGCACTCGTCCAGCAGGGGCCGTAGGATATGGTTCATCTCTGCCTGGAGCGTCGCTGGTGCGTTGCAGAGTCCGAACGGCATCACCAAGTTTTTGTAGGAGCCGTATCTGGTACGGAACGCCGTCTTGTTGATCGAGTTGTCCGCCATCTTGATCTGCCAGTAACCCGACCATAGGTCCAGCTTCGAAAAGACGGTTGCACCACGCAATTGGTCTAGAAGATCGTCTATGCGCGGTATGGGGTATTTGTTTTTTACTGTCTGTTTGTTCAGTGCGCGGTAGTCGATGCACATCCTTAAACTGCCACCTGGTTTCGGAGTGAAGAGAACTGGTGCACTGTAGGGACAGGTGGATGGGTGGATCAGTTGTCTGTCCAGTAGATACTCTATCTGCTTCTTCATGTTTGTCAGTTCCGTCGGACTTAGTCGGTATGGTGCACGTGAGACGGGTTTCGCACCTGGTTCATCCACGATCTCGTGCTCGTGGGTGCGCGTTGGAGGTACGCCTGCGGGTAGGTCGTCGGGCATTATATCTTTGTACTGCTCCAAGACCTCCTTCACTGCTGCAGGTAGCTCTGCGTTCGTCTTCTCCTCCTCTGCTGCTGCCATAACCAGTGCTAAGTAACCCGTGTTACTCTCGTTCACCGTCTGTTCGAACCATGCCAGTGTTGTTTCAGGAACGTCCCCTGTATCCGTCCAGCTTCGCAGCTCCACTCGTTTCCCGTTGTTGTAGATGCATGCCTTCCGATTGCCCCAATCGATCTCGGGGTTGAACCGCTTCAAGAAATCTTGCCCCAAGATGAAATCTAAACCCTTAATGTTCGTGATCGGCAACGTTGGCTTTCACCTCAGCGCCCCTATGTGCAGCTGCAGTGATGCTTCGCCGTGGATGGGAAGTTTCGTACCGTCCACCATCGTTGCCGTGAACTTGGTCTCCTCCGAAGGTTCTCCAATTTTCTCCAACGTCACGCGGTCACACACTGAGTGGGACGCACCACTGTCCACCAGTGCCTGGAGGCGTCGTCATTTGCATAACACCTCGAGGAGTAGTGGTTTTTGCTGCGCTGAATAGCCAAAGATAGTCTCGTTAATAGGATCATAGGGTACATCAAAGAAATTACCATCCCTATTTCCTATACCTGACTCAGCACTTTTTACTTCCAACTTCACCTGGGGGGGTAGGAGGATTTTTCCGAGGCTTAAACAACTTCTCCTAAGCCCGGAATTTTCCTCTAAGCCTTTGCAGTTGTGTAGGCTTCACCTGTGGGCAACGGGGAGCCTTAACACTATGCTGCTGGGAGAGAATGTTAACTCCACGGAACGCACGACCCTTATCTACGCTCCGTAATACTTTGCCCAACTTCTCAGGTACCTGAATAATTTCTAAGGCTTTTTCTTGGCCTCTAGCTCTCCCCTGAATTTCTCAAAGGCTTGAAAACGACGAGAATGTTTTTTTTTTAAGTATCTTTGTAGGATAACTTTAACGATTTCTTACTTTCGTGGGTGTTCGGCTGGAGTTTCCCGGTTGGTGCAGAGTCTTTTTTCGCGGAGCCTCCATTCGCCTCGGCGATTTCCCCTGTTGCCGGCTGGTGGTGACGTTTTATATTCGCGCCATCATTTTCTCCTTTTTTCGCCCGCTCCGAAATCGCCACGTCATCGCCCTTTTTCCCTTTTCGGATCTTTACGCGATCGCCAGGTCGATCCGCGGCTATTGCCGATTCCCGTTTTTTTACTTTGGGGGTGCTGTACTGTTGCCGCCCAGCAATCTCGTACGTACTTTCTTCATTTTGTAGCACGACAGTATTTGATGTCCGGCTGCGCCGCAGAATTCGCATTTTGCGGCTGCTGCTTCGCGTCAAATCTGACGATATCCATCGGTTCGGTGAACGTGGGGGGTGCCGATCGCTCCGTGCCAAATGTACGGTTCGGCCCGTAGCATCGTGTTTCGGGTTGACCACGCGTCAACCCGTCGTATCGTTAGGCTGCACGTACCATGTCGCGGTAGCTACTGTAGTTCGCGGCGATGACCTGTCGGCGAATCTCCATTTTCAACCCCTCGGCGTACGCTTGGATTTTCTCGCCTTCGGTCAGGTCGGTGATGCGGTTGAAAGGATGTTCCATCTGCAGCGTGTACAGTGCTACACTCGCGAGTTGCTTGTGTCGATGAATCTGCTGCCGCGCCAGGTACACCAAATTTATCGGCTCGAATCTTTCGATGAGGTCTGCCCGTAACTGCGCCCACGTTTTCTCCCCGCGGGCCACGTCACTGTAGTAAATCCACTCGAGTGCTGGTCCTGTGAAAGAAAGGCTGGCTGTAACTGTGACTGCGACTGGTCAGGCTGTGGACTCAGTAAGGGAGGAGGAGGACCAGTGGAAAGCAGGAGGCCAAGAACTTGCTGAAGGGGCGGAACGTAGTATGGCCCCGGCCGCGCAGCGCCTTCAGAAATAGCAGAGACAGCACCAGTACCCCCAGCTCCTGGGTCTCCAGCTCCAACTCCCGCAGCACCACCAGCTCCAGCACCTCCAGCAGCTCCAGCTCCAGCAGCACCTCCAGCAGCAACAGCTCCAGCACCTCTAGCTCCAACCCCTGCAGCACCACCAGCCCCAGCAGCTCCAGTACCTCCAGTACGAGCACCGCCAGGACCAGCGGCTCCAGCACCTCCAGCAGCTCCAGCACTAGCAGTACCTCTAGCAGCTCCAGCAGCTCCAGTAGCTCCAGCAGCTCCAGCGCCAGCAGTACCTCCAGCAGCTCCAGCAGCTCCAGCAGCTCCAGCACCAGCAGTACCTCCAGTAGCTCCAGCTCCAGCAGCACCTCGCTGGAGTCTCCAGCGGCGAGCAAACCACTCGCGCAGCTCCGGTGGAGAGAGAGGCTCCCGCCGAGACGAAGCACATGCAGTAACTCCAGCAGACTCAGCACCCCCAGTCTCAGCAACCGCAGGCTCAGCACCCCCAGGCTCAGCACCCCCAGACTCAGCACCCCCAGGCTCTGCACCCTCAGACTCAGCAACCCCAGGCGCAGCATCCCCAGGCTCCACACGCTCGGGCTCAGCACCCCCAGGCTGCACACGCTCAGGCTCAGCACCCCCAGCAGCACCACCCCCAGTAGCAGCACCAGAGTCAACCGCTACCTCGACAGGCTCGACAGCGTCTACCTGGGACACACCTAAGGGAGCAGGACCCTGAGGGGGGAGGGGGTCTACCGGAGGAGGACCTGGTACAAGGAAGAGCGGCGGGGGGGGGAGAGAAGCAGTGCGGTAGGGAAAAAGACGGTAAAAAGGAACCGACTCGTCGAACGTGACGTCCTGAGAGGGGAGGACACGGCGCGAGGTGGGGTGGTAAAACTGCCAGCCAGGCGCGTCAGGGACAAAGCCAAGGAAGACACAGGGAATAGCACGGGCGGAGAGCTTGTCCGCCGACGTATCGCGGACAAAGGCACGAGAACCCCAGACCCGAAACACTGACGCATTGCCAACCTTCCCCGTCCAACGCAGTGTGGGCGAGGTCTCCGGCAAGGAGACACGGGGCCAGAGGTTGAGCTGATGCGCAGCGTATTGGACCGCAAACGGCCACAGAAAATGGGGGGCAGCTGCATGGACCATGGAGGTATGAGCGACGTCCATGACCAAGCCAATGCGGCGCTCAGCAACCCCATTCTGCTGCAGTGAGGCCGGGAGCGTGAAAGTCTGGCGAATGCCCTCCCCACGACAAAAGTCCCGCAGAAAGTCAGAGGCAAACTCACCACCTCTGTCAGAGTGCAGACCCAGGACGGGAAAGTCCGTCTCAAACCGCTCGCGGAGCTGGAGACGGGCAGCGCGGATCCAAGGGATCAAAACATCAGGGACCTCACCCTTGGTGCGCAAGGGGAAGACCATGGTGTAACGCGAGTAGTCGTCAACAACCAGCAGGAAGTACCTCTCGCGGTCCTGCCCACGGACGCGGGCTGGGCCCCACACGTCCATGTGGAGGGTCTGCAGGGGAGCAGTCGTCGGGGGAAACGAGGAGGAGTGAGGAGCGGCGCGCTGCCGCCCCTCGACACAGGGAAGACAGGGAGGAGCAGGCGAGGGTGGTAGAGGAGGCAGAGTCTCTAGAAGTCCAGAGACAAGGAAACGGCGGTGCATGCTACGAAGGCGCTGCACCGAGGGGTGACCAAGGCGGTGGTGCCAAAGGAGGGTCTGGTGCGACAAAGTGCGACACGAGCAAGGGGGCGCTAGCTGACCTGACGCAGACGCAGACGCAGCGGCCTGAGGGGACACAGTAGTCAGTGTGTACAGACTCGAGCCAGGCGCACGGGTAAACGTGGCCAGGTGCCGGCCCGTCCGGGAGCACGTACAGTGGGTCACGCGCTGACCTGCAGGGGTGAACTGGTCAACCCACACGTCCTGGAGGTCAGCTCCACTCACCAAGTTCGTAGAGAACGAGGGGAGGTGGAGTCCCGACAGTGAGCCAGACGGGACAGCCGGACACGGCAAGACTGTGGAGGAGTACGCAAGGACGGGGCCCCCAGAGGGGTCCGCCAGGGAGACTGCAACGGGCCGACTGAGCGGCGTGAGTGTGGTGCTGTCGCGAAAGAAGGAGCGGGAAGCACCTGAGTCAAGTGTGAAGGTGTGCAAGGCCTCAGCAGGCGCAGTACCAGAGAGAGAAGACTCACCAGCACCTGGAGCAGCAGACTCACTAGCACCTAGAGCAGCAGCCTCACCGGCACCTAGAGCAGTAGACTCTATACCTGGGTCGGGCGGCACACACAGGTAACAGTCACCCTCAGCACTAATAGTCACAACATACATGGCAGCAAGGATAGCATCAAAGTCTAGAGCAAAGATATCAACATTCTGCCAAAGCAGATCAGCCCAGCTAGGGAGCTCAGCAGCGTCAGGAAACTGCACTCGCCAGGCGTCAGACAGGCGACCGAAACAACGCTGCGACGTGTGTGGCCCTCCGCACGTCTCCCCACGGCGACCGCCGGTGCGGAGAACGTAAGTGCAGGGACCAGCACCCCTAGACCTCCCACGCCCAGCGTACCACTCACGAAGCTGCTGAGGCGACGGGGTCTCACGGGAAAGCTGCAGCTGCTTGCGCTGGCGACCGCCGAAGCCTCCACGCTGCGCAGCTCCACCCCGACCAGCACCACCGCCGCCGCCACCTCCAGCTCCGCTGCCACCGCCTTCTCCACCACTGCCGCTGCCTCCACCACCGCTGCCGCTGCCTCCACCACCTCCACCGCCACCACCGACACCTCCACCCCCGCCACCACCCCTGCCTCCACCCCCACCCCCTCCGCCTCCTCCACCGCCACCACCGCCGCCCCCACCGTCCCCTCCACCACCCTTGCCCCCCTTGCCCTTGCCGCTGCGGCGCCTGTCACTAGGAGCAGACGCAGCCCCGACCTGCTCGGTGCCAACGAGGTCGATAGCAGCAGCAGAAGCAACAAAGGGAAGAAGGGGAACGGGGGAACACCCCTCAAAGAAAGGGGCGCGAGGGTCGCCGCGAGAAGCACCTACAGCAACTATACTCTTCTCCGCTGCAGTGAGGCGCTCCTCTAGTAGGTCAACGGTGAGCTCGGTGGGGCAAAGGGAGAGAAAGTGGTCCCTGACTAAAGAAAGGGAGTCAGGGAGACGGGTGACTAGGTAGAAGAGAGTGATGTACATGGGGGGGGGGGTTGTGGCGCAGAACTCGGAGGGAAGGGCAGCTCGGTAGCGGGCGTCACTAGTGCGGAGGTGGGTAATGAGGTCAGCGACTGTAGCAAAGGCGGCCAGGTCAGGGAACAGGTACGGTAGCATGAGGCGGCTGAGAGTAGCAGTGGCAGGGGAGGAGTAGCGCGTCACAACAGCGTCATACAGAGACTTAGCAGTCTTGTACTGACCAAAGTGCGCGCGCTCAGCAGAAGGCAGGTGACTACGAACAGCAAGGCGAGCAACAGCGTCACGAGTAGTCCACTGCGAGCGAACTGTACTGTCAGCATCGGCAGCAGGTGCAGTTGAGGCGCCGGACGTGAGATCAAAAAGAGAGATACCGTCCTTACTATCGCACTGAAGAAACAGCTGCAGATCATCGACCCAGACATTGAAGTCAACGGCACAACCTTCAGCATCGAAGGCAAGAACTGTAGGGCTAGCCATAGCGACAGTAGCAGCAGTAACAGCAGAAGCAGCAGAAGCAGCAGTAGCAGCAGGAGCAGCGCGGGCACGGCA
This sequence comes from Closterium sp. Naga37s-1, assembly GCA_947471745.1. Lineage (NCBI taxonomy): Eukaryota > Viridiplantae > Streptophyta > Zygnematophyceae > Desmidiales > Closteriaceae > Closterium > Closterium sp. Naga37s-1. The sequence goes on from CANJKZ010000866.1 coordinate 250,642, forward strand.
GCGCGGCTCAGTAGGGCAGTGAGGCGCGGCTCGGGAAGGCGGCGCGGCTCGGCTGGGCGGCGCGGCTCGGCGGAGCGGCGCGGCTCGGCTGAGCGGCGCGGCTCGGAGGAGCGGCGCGGCTCGGCCGGCAGGTGGCGCGGGTAGCGCGCGTAGGGCAGGTGCTCACCAGGGGCGAGCAGGGCAGGCGCGACGGCTTCAACGGCGGCGACGGCGGCGGCCGCGACGGTGAGGCCGCGACGGCAGCAAGGCAGGGCCGCGACGGGTGCTGCAGGCGCGATGGCGGCTGCAGGGCAGGACCGCGACGGCGGGGCCGCGACGGTGGCAGCAGGCGCGTCGGCGGAGACGGCAGGGCCGCGACAGCGGCTGCAGGTAAGGGGCCGCGACGGCGGCTGCAGATCAGGGGCCGCGACGTGGGGCGGCAGGGCAGGGCCGCGACATAGGGCGGCAGGGCAGGGCCGCGGCGGGCGGCAAAGCAGCGCCGCGACGGGCGGCGGGTAAGGCCGCGATGGGCGGCGACAAGGCAGGGTCGCGACGGGCGGCTAGGGCAGGGTCGCGACTAGCGACAGCAGGGCAGGGCGCGCGACGGCGCAGGTGAGGCAGGCGCGACAGCGCGCTTCGAGCAGGTAGGAAAAAAAAAAAAAAAAAAAATCAGTGGTGGGCCCTAAAAAAATGGTTCCCACTAGGGAACCTGCTCTGAAACCATGTGAAAGAAAGAACGAGAAATGATTGCATTGAGCAGCATGAGGAGTACAAGTAGGAAACCCTAAAGTGTTGTTGTTGGTGCAACCCTACGGTTTGCACTCGGCTTGTTGTCCGTGTGCGTGAATGTGTGTGTGTATGGAATGGTATGAGGGCATGGGATAATATATATTTCATGCTTATAATTGTGTGTGAATGTTGAGTCATGATGTCGAGTGTGTGTGTCGAGTCAATAGCGAGTTATCGCTAGACGCGTGTTACGCGGTCGTTTGTGTCTCGCGCGCGGTTTCTATTTTGTCGTGCGCGGTTTCTATTTTGTCCTGTGTCGAACGTTCGGCGTGTCGCAGGTGTGTGCAGCAGACCCATCAAGAACTCAAGGATGAGTTTGTGATGAAGAGCCCGAGCCTTGGTGTCAAGCCTCAAGTGATTTCGAAGCTTGCCAAAAGGGTACACCTCAAGATATTGAAGATAGTTACATTACTTTGTGTAGTGTAACATTTCACTTGGTGTAGGCCCTAGTGAAGGGTAGTTTCGAGACCCTTCGTGGTTGGGGACAGTGTGGCACTATTCCACATCACTGTACCTCGGCTCTTGGGGTTTGTAGGAGCTGGGAGTCATTCCCAACTCGTAACTCTTCCTATCTTGTGTTCTAAGACTATAGTGGCTGCCATAGTACCGTTCGTTCAAACCGACGCTGTGTCGTCAATTCTTTATCAAATCGTGCAATCTAAATTGATAATTGTAGACGACGTGAAGACGCTCCAGATCCAATTTGAATCAAGTCATTTGCATCTGTGAGCAGAACGCTATCAACGTTTGAAGCCGCTGTGCAGAAATCCGTCTGTGCTCTCTATCTTTCGTTTTAGGCACATTCAAGCCTATTGTGACTATAACAAGTGGTATCAGAGGCCCTTGGAGCAGTTTCGACAATGTCTGGACCTGAGGAAAGGGGTGGCAGAGGTGCTGGTGGCAGTGGAGAAGCTCAAGCTCAAGGCCAACCCCGTGATTCAGCCATGGCGCCCATGCAACCAAGTCTTGGCCCACCTAGGGATGAGCCTAGGGTGTTTGGGCTTGACAAGTTCAACGGTGACAACTTTGCTGAATGGTCCTTCAAGATGGAGAACATCTTTGACCACTATGACCTGCTGGAGGTGATGGAAGGAACGGAGAAGCGCCCCGAGAACGACCCGGAGAAGAGCCCGTGGGTGCGGAAGAGCGCACAAGGCTATCTCTTACTTGGGCAAGCGTTGGGGAGCAGTCAGATCCGTCACATCAAGCCATTCCAGCGTGAACCAGAGAAAGGACCAAAGGCATGGGCTGCTCTCAAGGGTGTACATGCTCCTGCAACAGCGGCGGTAGCGGTGGTGTTGGAACGGCAAATGGCGGCACTACGAATTGAAGAAGACGAAGCGGTTGAAGAAGGGGTGCAGAAATTCTTCGACTTGTTGACGCGGCTTGAGGGAGCTGATTTGAACTACAGTGAGCTCCAAAAGAAGACCAAGTTGCTGGCCTTACTCCCAGAGTCATGGTCCTCGCTCATCATCAACCTTAATCGCGACTTGCCCCGCCTCTCGCTTGAAGACGTGAAGCGAGCTATCCTTCAAGAGGATTTCCGCCGCCGTGAGTTGGCGAGTGCGGATGGCGCTGGGGCAGCGAGCATCGGCCGTGGATATGGTCGAGGAAGAGGCAGAGGACGAGGGGGAGGAAGGTTTGGTGGCAGCAACTTCGGCGGAGGCCGCAGGAGTGGCGGTTACGGCAGCGACGACAAGAGCTACGGACGCGGTCGCGGCCGATTCGACGGCGAGTGTCACTATTGCCACAAGAGCGGACACATGTGGCGCGACTGCTACAAACTCCCTGATGGTTGGACCCCTGCTCAAGGCCAAGAGGGTAGAGGAGCAGGAGGAGGGAGAGGACGAGGCCGTGGAGGCCGTGGCGGTCGCGGTGGCGGAGCTGCAAACATGAAGAGCGGAGACAACGACAAGGACCCGAGCGACGATCGATACCCGGGTCTATTCTACTTCGTGTCGACGCAAGTATCGGCTGGTCCAGAGAAGGATGAAGGCTTTGAGGAGCCAGCAGCTGTGGGGAAGGTGACCCTACACCCCCTGGACTATTGGGTGATTGATAGTGGCGCTACCTATAGCATGACACCTCGCCCGGACTTGCTCACCGAACTCGAGCCGTCACCGGTGAAGCATGTCACATCGGCTTTGGGGCAGCGAGCAGAGGTGAAAGGCATGGGCAAGGCCATGTTCAAGGGTGCTGATGGGAAGATGGTGGGCCTCAAGAACGTGCTTTGGGTGCCCAGCCTTGCTGCAAACCTGATTTCCGTGCGGCGGTTGGCAAAGGCCGGCATGGACACGAACTCGAAGGGAGCCAAGACCTACACCGCAAGGCTTGGCGATCGAATTCTTTGGGACCTTCATGAGGACAGGGATGTCTACAACGAGATGTGGCAGATCCCAGTGGTCCCTATGCCTAAGGAGAGGCAAGTGGCAGCAAGCATCAGCACCAAGGATGGAGCGGTCGGTAGCGACGATGGCGCGAATGGTCGCGCTAAGGAGAATGAGCTCAAGAAGAGCAAACCTGGAGGGAACAGCAAGTTCAGTGAACCTAAGGAGAGTGGTGCAGCAACCAAGGAGCAGCAAAAGGGTGAGGAGAACCCAGAGGCAGCAGCGGAGGAGGACTACGGAGAGAGTATGTGGGGCGCTATTGCGAGCGCGGCATTCTCCAATCCAACTTCGGCTACGGGGGAGTGTGATTGGCTCACCTTGCATCGGCGCATGGGGCATGTGGCCCTGCCCATCTTGCAGCAGCTAGTGAAGAATGAGATGGTTGCTGGCATACGTGTGAAGGGGGAGCCCGATGAGGTGCTTGGCTGCCCGACGTGCATTCAAGCCAAGTTCACCCGGTTTCCGTTCCCTAGTTCGGAGGCAACGGCAAAGGCACCGCTTGATGAGGTGGTGATGGACGTGGTGGGCCCCCTGAAGCTTGGAGCTGCTGGAGCTGAGTATTTTCTCACCATTGTCGACGTCTACACCCGCATGACTTGGGTGTACGTGCTGGCCAAGAAGAGCGACGTGGCTGAAACGTTGAAGACGGATTGGTTCCCGATGGTGGAGCGGCAACAAGACCGTCTAGTCAAGTCAATCCGCACCGATCGAGGGGGGGAGTTCCTGAGCAAGGAGTTTGGGTTGTAGCTGAAGAAGAATGGTATTCGGCACTCCCTCACCATGCCATACTCCCCTGCAATGAACGGCATCGCCGAGCGAGCGAACCGCACAATCACGGAGGCGGCACGCGGGTTGCTCATTGAAGCCGGGCTACCCGACTATTTCTGGCCTGATGCGGTGCGGAGCGCGTGTGTGGCCAAGAACAGAGCCTTGACTCATGTGGGAGCAGACAAATGGGTGCCCTATGTGGAGTGGCTAGGAAGGAAGCCAAAGGTGGATATGCTTCGGGTGTTCGGGTGCATGTGCATGGCGCTCGTGCCTAAGCATCTTCGGCACAACAAGCTTGGTGCCAAGGCGGTGTGGGCCGTGCACTTGGGCATGGCTCAAAACAGCAAGGGATGGCTTCTTTGGGACCCATTCACCAAGAAGTTCTTGGTGAGTAGGGACTGCAAGTTCATGGAGAACTTCATGTACAAGGATTGGAAGGCGGAGAATGAGGCGAAGATAGGCGTGCGGTTTGGGGAGGTGAAGAGTTCCGGTTTGGAGCATGTGGAGCTGCCTTTGGAGCTGAGCAGCGGCAGCACAACCACAAGGCAATCCTCCCTTGTGAATGGGGGAGAGGAGGCCAATGATGCAGAGGAAGAAGAGGAGGAGGTGCAGCAAGTGAGCGAGCGTGCACCGTCACTCCCTTCCCGTACTACAAGTGCTCCACGGATTCGAGCCACACCGCAGCAACGCCAAGGCCTTCAAGTCCCTGCAGCTGAGGAGGAAGGAAGGGGGAAGAGGAGAGTTCAACCCCCTAATAGGCTGACCTATGATGCGCCGGGAAAGCAGGGCAAGACAGCCCTGGCCGGAGCGGCAATGATGGTCGGAGACGACGAGGAGAGTGACTACGAGGAGTGTGCCTTCGCGTTCTTCTCTCCGGTGGAGATGCCGGGAGAACCAGCAACTCTCAAGGAGGCTTTGGAGAGTAGTGATGCTGAGGAGTGGAAGAAGGCCATGGAGAGTGAGCTGAAGAGCATCGAGGAGAATGACACGTTTGAATTGGTGGAGCTACCGGAGGGGCGTACGGCGATAACGTCCAAGTGGCTCTTCAAAATCAAGTCGGATGCCGACGGCAAGATCGAGCGCTACAAGTCTAGGCTTGTAGCCAAGGGGTACCAGCAGAAGGAGAAGGTGGACTTCAAGGAGCTGTTTGCCCCTGTGGTGAAGCCGACGACGCTGCGAACCCTATTCGCGGGAGCCGCCATCAAAGGATGGGTAGTAAAGCAAATGGACATCGTAACGGCATTCCTTAACGGCATCCTTGAGGAGGAGATTTTTATGGCGCAGCCAGAGGGGTTTGATGATGGTAGTGGCAGAGTGTGGAAGCTGAAGAAGGCCCTCTATGGGCTGAAGCAGGCCCCTAGGCAATGGTACATGAAGCTGCGCGAAGTGTTGGAGGGGTTCGGCTTCACTCCCTCAACGGCCGATCACTCCTTGTTCATGCTTGGCGAGGGGGAGCAGAGGAGTTTCATGGTGGTTTATGTGGATGACATCCTCATTTTCTCACCCTCTTCTGACCTTGTGAAGGAGGTGATGCTGAAGCTTCAAGACAAGTTCAAGTGCAAGGCCCTTGGTGACGTGAGCTTCTACCTTGGGCTCCACATCGAACGAGATGTGGAGAAGCGGTGCATGCGGGTGCATCAACGAAAGTACCTGGAGGCATTGGCTGCAACTTTGGGCAGAGTGAAGGCCATGTGGCTACACCCTTTCCCTCTGGGTTCAAGTGTGTGAAGGGACCAGAGGAGGAGAGCGTTGGTGAAGAGGAGAGGCGCCGATTTCACTCGTTGGTGGGCAGCCTCATGTATGCGGCGGTAAACACCCGACCGGACGTCGCGTTTGCTACCGGGCAGCTGGCTAGGGTTGTGCAATGCCCTAATGAGGAGCAGGTAGCAGCTGGAATGAGGGTGGCCAAGTATCTTGGCCAAACACCGACCGTTGGGCTGCAATACTCGGCGGCGGCACAAAGGCGCCAAAAGGGCGCGGATGGTGTTGAACCCGGGCGTTTGTTCCTCACCGCCTACTCGGATGCTTCATATGCATCAGAACCAGAGGACATGACAAGTGTGGGAGGCTTCATATGCTGTGTTGGTGGAGGCCCAACTGCTTGGGAGAGCAAGAAGCAGGTTGACCAAGCTTTGAGCTCGGTGGAGTCCGAGTACATGGCACTCTTCCGTGCCGTACGGGAGATTGTGTGGCAGCGGCGTTTGTTGGCTGAATTGGGGGAGGAGCAGCAAGGACCTACCCCACTGTACTGTGACAGCCAGGGTGCCATTGCTCTTGCTAAGAACCCTGTGTTGCATGGACTCACGAAGCACATGAGGGTGAAGTGGCATTGGACGAGGAGCATGGTAACCGCGGGTGAAGTTGAGTTGCGCTACGTGAAGACCACGGGGCAGCCGGCTGACATGATGACCAAGAGGCTGGTGGAGCAGCAGCATTGGAAATGTTGCAAGCTGGCTGGGATGGCTCTGAACTGAGAGAGCAATATATCCTAAGGCCAACAATCCGAGGGGGAGTTTGTTGGTGCAACCCTACGGTTTGCACTCGGCTTGTTGTCCGTGTGCGTGAATGTGTGTGTGTATGGAATGGTATGAGGGCATGGGATAATATATATTTCATGCTTATAATTGTGTGTGAATGTTGAGTCATGATGTCGAGTGTGTGTGTCGAGTCAATAGCGAGTTATCGCTAGACGCGTGTTACGCGGTCGTTTGTGTCTCGCGCGCGGTTTCTATTTTGTCGTGCGCGGTTTCTATTTTGTCCTGTGTCGAACGTTCGGCGTGTCGCAGGTGTGTGCAGCAGACCCATCAAGAACTCAAGGATGAGTTTGTGATGAAGAGCTCGAGCCTTGGTGTCAAGCCTCAAGTGATTTCGAAGCTTGCCAAAAGGGTACACCTCAAGATATTGAAGATAGTTACATTACTTTGTGTAGTGTAACATTTCACTTGGTGTAGGCCCTAGTGAAGGGTAGTTTCGAGACCCTTCGTGGTTGGGGACAGTGTGGCACTGTTCCACATCACTGTACCTCGGCTCTTGGGGTTTGTAGGAGCTGGGAGTCATTCCCAACTCGTAACTCTTCCTATCTTGTGTTCTAAGACTATAGTGGCTGCCATAGTACCGTTCGTTCAAACCGACGCTGTGTCGTCAATTCTTTATCAAATCGTGCAATCTAAATTGATAATTGTAGACGACGTGAAGACGCTCCAGATCCAATTTGAATCAAGTCATTTGCAGCTGTGAGCAGAACGCTATCAACGTTTGAAGCCGCTGTGCAGAAATCCGTCTGTGCTCTCTATCTTTCGTTTTAGGCACATTCAAGCCTATTGTGACTATAACAGTTGTACCCCATATGAACTACCCCACTACAGCCTACACAGACTATAGCATATAAGTTTGACAGGTCCTCGCAACAGTGTCGCTGCAAGCCGAATCCTTGCTGCATCGTGTGTTGGGGTCGAACAGCTAATGGCCTCGAAATATATTTCGAGGGTCGCCACGAATCGTCGAACGTCCGATCCTCTCGTGCTCGGATCGAACGCTTCGGGGAGCCTCGGGCGAGCTGCTTCGAGGTTCGGCGAAGGTGGTGCCATCGGTCCGTGAAATGTCGGTGTCGCCGCCGATGCTGCTGCTGTCGCTACTACGTTCGCTGCTGCATTCACTGCTGCTGTGGCGGCTACCGATTGGCTTATCAGGAGGGCCTCGATTCGCCGGATCGCCGCCTGCGTCTGTTCCACGTCGGTGCGAAGGCTGGCAATGTCGTCGGTGGCCGCAGAATTGTGGCCTTGCCCCTCCATCCTTGACATTGCGCGTCCGAAAACCGAAAACGAGGGGGAGTGAAAAACACGGAACCGGTTTTACGTACCCGAAATCGGTGTTTAACAGTCGTCGCCCCCGCGGTTTCTGAAGACTCGGTTTTAGCGGTCTAAAAAACTTCGCGTGTAAACAGCTCGGATTACCAAGTGTGAGGATCTAGGATCGAGCTCATAAAAGAGAGTTTGAATTGAATGATTCACCTGGGTACAACACGAGGCTATATATAGTCTCGACACAAGGCAGGTAACCCAGGTGTTACGCGAATGTTATGGGGGTCGCGAAGCGTCCTGAATAGATACTTCCCGAACTCGGTAGATTGCAATTCGGTGGCAACTTAAAGGCTTGAGTTCGGTACACGTAACCTGGATCGGTGCTATAACTATAATAACATATAGGAATGCACCTAACATAGGAAATCAAGCATATCTATGCATGATAAAATAAACATAAGCTAGATATAGCATAATAAGCAAGTATAAGCCATCGTACTCTCACACCTAGCCTGGCGCTTCTAGCTCGGCCGTGTCTCACTCCCGCCATTCCTCGTTCCAACCGCTCCTAGCTCCTGCTGCTCCTCACTCCAGTTGTTACCAGCTCTTGCCGTGTCTAGTTGCAGCCACTCATAGCTCCAGCCGCTCCTAGCTCCAGTTGCTCTTGGCTCCAGTCGCTCCTAGCTTTAGTCGCTCCTAGCTCCAGTCGCTCCTAGCTCTTGTCGCTCCTGGCTCAAGCCGTTTCTAGCTCCAGCTACTCCTAGCCTGCCACTCCTACACCCAGCTAGCCCTTACCATGGCGTCCACAAGAGTTCTCCAGCAGCAGGGACAGCAGCAGCGGCAGTTTCAGCAGTGGGAACCTCAGCAGCAGCGGTGCCCTCACCAACAGTGGAGCCCTCAGCAGTAGTGGGGGCCTGGTGGTTCGGGTAGCGCTGGTTGCAGCAGCGGCCCAGCCAACTGGGGGGCTCGTCGCGGTGGCCGCGACGTCGGCCCCTGCCAGTACCGGATCCTGACTGGCCCTGGTGCTGGCACTACCTGCTGGCGTCCTGACCACTCTGCACAGCGCTGCTACAGTCGCCTCGACGACCTCTACCGTGAGCGTTTTAAGCCTGACTCGAGGCCACCGATCTGGCCCGGTCTGTCTCGTAGTTGTTACCATGTGTTTGATATGTCTATGGATGCTTCTTATTCTGTCACGTATGGATCTCTTGGCTTGCGTGTACCTAGCTTAGGACCTTTGCCTGTTGCTAGTGTAGGTACTTGTGCTTTCAGTGCAGGTGCTTGTGTAGTCACAAGTCCAGCCGTGACGACTACTGCCGCGTTGCTCTTGTTCACGCTGGACTCAGGCTTGTCTCAGTGCTTCTTCCGCGACCACACCACTGTCACACCTCTTTCTGCTCCAGTCCCAGTTTCCATGGCTCATCCTACTTCGGGACCAGCAGTCGCTCTACCACTCTCCTGTGCCCGGCTGTCCCTTCTGGTTTCCTCACTGGTCTCTACATCCCCTCGTTCTCTCGGAACTTGGTGGGTGTTGGATACCTTCAGGACCGTGGGATCACAGTCACTTTTCTTGCGGACAGGAGGACGGCGATCTGTACGGATGCTTCCACCGGGACACTTCTTGCCACGTTCACCAGGGAGCCCCACTCAGGTCTCTTCGTTCTGCACACTGCGTCCCCCAAGGTAGAAGAGTCCAGTCAGGTTACTGCGTCCGGTCAGGTTACTGTGTCCGGTCAGGCTACTGCGTCCGGTCAGGTAGCTGTGTCTTGCTCCTGTCGGTCCCTCTGACACCCAATACTCATGTGGCACCACCGTCTTGGCCACCCGTCCCTCCCCCGCTTCCGCAGCATGGATAGTCAGCGTCTTGTCTCGGGTCTCCCACGTGTCTTTGCGTCGCTCCCTCCTTCGCTTGCGCCGTCGTGCACTCCTTGCGTCGAGGGTCGGCTGCGCTCCACTCCTCACTCCTCCCTTCGTCCAGCCACAGCTCCCTTCCAGACCCTCCACTTGGACGTCTGGGCCCTACTTTCTGGTGGTCGTTGACGACTACTCCAGGTACACCACGGTGTTTCCTCTTGCGAAGAAGTCTGAGGTGACTTCTACGCTGACCCGGTGGCTCCTCGCCACTGAGGGCATTCGTGGTAGTCGTGTCAGTTGTCTCCATTTCGACGTGGGGGTGAGTATCGCTCCGACGTGCTTGCCGGATTCTGCGGCAAACAGGGCATCACCCAGTCCTAGACGCTTCCGGAGTTCCCACAGCAGAATGGGGTTGCTGAGCGCCGCATTGGCTTGGTCATGGAGATCGCCCGCACCTCCATGATCCATGCCCGTGCGCCCTATTTTCTGTGGCCCTACGCGGTTCGCTACGCCGCCCACCAGCTGAACCTCTGGCCTCGTGTCTCACGACCAGGGGTTTCACCGACCAGTCTTTGGACCGGGTCCCCTGGTGTTGCGTTGGGGTTTCGAGTCTGGGGCTGCCTTGCGCTTGTCCGCGGCACCTCTGTGGACAAGCTCTCGGCTCGCGCCATCCCCTGAGTCTTCCTTGGTTTCCCAGTGGACTCTCCTGACTTTGCGTTTTACCACCCGCCCCTTCACCGTTTCCTCAACTCCCGTGACGTCCGGTTTGACGAGTCAGTGTCCTACTACGCTCGCTACCCCTGTCGAGGTCTCCCGGTTCCCCCTCCTCCCCTTTTCCTCGCCCCCTTTCCTCCTCCTGCTCCCGCTCCTCCGGTACCCCCGCCCCCCCTGGTCCTGCCCCGTCAGGTGTGCCTCACCTACCCCTCTACCCTCGGTAGCGCGTCCGGTAGCGCCTCCCTCCCCGCAGTCCTCCTCACAGTCCCCTCAGCAGCCTTTGGAACTCCTGCGACAGGATGCTGTGGACTCTGGGGGTGTTGGAGCTAGAGGTGCTAGCACTGGAGGTGCTCGGTCTGGGGGTGCTCGTTCGGGGGGGTGCTGGAGCTGGAGGTGTCAAAGTGCTAACTAGTAGATTAGGAACTTAGGAACTTTAGAGCTGCTAAGAACCATAGCTAGAGTTAGCGAGAGCATGGCGTGAGCGAGAGAATTGGCCAAAAGAGGTCGTTCACTATAAGGGGAAGGGCACAAATAGCAAGTAAGGCAATAGAAAAGGTACACCACCAACAGTAAAGTGCAATGACTACACTAACCTACACAACAAGCAGTTTATATAAAAAAATGTAATTGCAACACACCCCCTTAAACTGCTTGCAGTTGTAGCTAATGTAGAAAAACCCCCTGAAGGAGTACACCAATCGCAGAGGAAGGCGGCAGAGAGACAAGTGAGGAGGAGGAGAGAGAGAGAGGAGAGAGGAGAGGGATGAGAAGTACGAAGGGGGAGGTGTGAGAGAGAGGGATGGGGAGAGGAGGTGGGGGGGCCAGTCGCGGCGAACCCCTCTTACTAACCCCCAAGTCCCCACCCCTATTCAACCACCCCCCTTAACCAAACCCCCCCTGTTCAGCCGCCCCTTGGAACCTCACCCCCTCTCCCCCTTCCTTCCTCCAGACCCTTCCCCACCCACGGAAGTCCCTGCTGGATCCCTACTGCCACCCCCTCAGCCTTTCTCCCCCCCCCCCCCCCCCCGTCCCCAACGCGACAGTTAAAGCAGGTGCTACTGCAACGGGGAGGAGGAAGGGGAGGGATGGGGTTTCAGGGGGGACGGGTTGCGCGGGCGGGATGGGATGGCGTGAGCGGGGTACAGGCGGGTGGTGCGAGTGGGGTGCAGAGTGTAGCAACAGCTTCTCCCTCCACTCCTGCCACTCCCTTAACAGCAGGGGGTGCAGATGCGGGCGGCGGGAGCAGGGTCGGGAGCGGGCAGCGGGAACATCTGGCGGGCGCGCTGGAGGCAGTTCCTCTCGCGGCTGGCGCTGGTTGGCGCTGATGTCGCGGCAGGCGCTGTTGGCGCTTCTGTCGCGATTTGCACCGATAGGCGCGGATGTCGTGGGTGGTGCTGCTTGCGCTGATGTCACGGCTGCCGCTGGTCGGCGCTGCTGTCGCGGCTGGCGCAGCTGGTAGTGACGAGGCAAGGCCGCGACGACCAGCATGCTGGTCGTTGCGACCTTCGCGACCGTCGCGTAGCAAGCCCAAATGTCGCGTTTTTGCCAGCGAGGGTACGACGAGGCGAGCGCGACGAACCAGCAAGGCGCTCGCCAAATGCAGGATGCGACGGGCAGGTCTACGGGCTGCAGCGAGCGTGAATGGTGGGCCCATTATCGAGATAGGTCCTAGGATAAGAACCACTCTGATAACATGTCAAAGTGCAAACTAGTAGATTAGGGACTTCGGAACTTTAGGTTGCTTAGAACCATAGCTAGAGTTAGCGAGAGCATGGCGTGAGAGAGAGAATTGGCCAAAAGAGATCGTTCACTATAGGCGGAAGGGTACAAATAGCAAGCAAGGCAATAGAGAAGGTACACCACCAACAGTAAAGTGCAATAACTACACTAACCTACACAAGAAGCAGTTCATAGAAAATGTAATTGCAACAAGAGGTGCTGGAGCTGGAGGTGCTAGGGCTGGAGGTGCTGGAGCTGGAGGTGCTGGAGCTGGAGGTACTGGAGCTGGAGATGCTGGCGCTGGAGGTGCTTGCACTGGAGGTGCTAGTTCATGAGGTGCTGGTGCTGGGGTTCCTGACCTTGGAGGTTGTGGTTCCCGGGGTGCTGGCACTGGAGGTGCTAGCTCTAAGGGGGTTGAAGCTGGATGCACTCCTACTTCGACGCCTTCTTCGCCTCCCCACCATCACGACACACGTTACCAGGCTGCTTGTCGACGTGCGCGCGAGGAGCAGGAGAGGTTGGCGCAGGAGAGGCAGGAGCTGCAGCAGCTAGACCAGCAGGAGCAGCAGTAGGTGCAGCAGGAGCAGCAGGAGCTGCAGCCGCAGCAGCAGCAGCACCAGCAGCCGCCCCTATTGCAGCAGTTGTTCCCACCCATGAGTGGCCTTCGGGCCCTTGGTCTTCCCTTTTCTACTCCTGCCCGCTCACAGTCTCCCCCTGCATTCGGTCCTACGTTTCCTCCTCCGGACGCGTCACCTGCTGTTTACTCTCCTCCTCGGTCCCCGTCTCCTCCTCCCGTTGTCCCGCACTCCCGCGTCCGTCCCTGTCCCCCGCGTGCTCGTTCCTCGTCTCCCTTTGACGACCTCCGCTCTGCCCTCCTTTGTTCTAGTCGGCATCGTTCTTCGCCTGCGTCTGTTCTCGTTTCTCCTCCTGAGTCGTCTCTTCCTGTCTCCTCCACTCCTACCTCTGACTACTACCGTGCTGCTCGTCCAGTTGTCCCGCGTGTTCTCGCCTATCTTGTCACCGACCCTCGTACCTCTCCGGCGTCTGTCTTGGCTCTTACTGCCGCTCTCGCTGACTTTGCTGCCACCCGCCGCGCGTGTAGTGGCTGCTTCGCCTGCCCGTCCTCTGTCCGCTGGGGGTGAGTTTGCCCTTGGCTGTGACGTCCTAGAGGACAGACAGTTTGAGCTGGAGTTCTTGGCAGCCGCTTCCCCCTCTCTCTGTGCCATGCTGCTTTCCCCAGAGGGAGACCCCGACGCCCCTGACATACCGACTCCTCGCACGTACCGTGAGGCAGTGTCAGGGCAGTGGGCCTCTCAGTGGAAAGCGGCCATGGACTCAGAGATGGTGTCTTGGAGATCCACAAGCACCTACGTTGACGAAGTTCCCCCTCCCAGGGCGAACGTAGTCGACGGCATGTGGATCTTCAAGGTGAAGCGGCCGTCTGGATCACCGCCTGTCTTCAAGGCGCGTTACGTGGGTAGGGGCTTCAGTGTGAGGGAGTTGACTTCTTTCAGACCTTCGCCCCGACCCCGAAGATGACTACTCTTCCGGTGCTACTTCACGTAGCAGCAGAGCGAGACTAAGAGCTGCACTCCCTCGACTTCTCCACTGCCTTTCTCCAATACCACCACCTACACGAGGAGATATGGTTGCGGCGTCCTCCTGGCTTCACTGGCATTTTCCCTCCTGGGATCCAGTGGAGCCTGAGACGACCAGTCTACGGTCTCCGCCAGGCGCCCCGTGAGTGGCACGACACGCTACGCACCACTCTGGCTGACCTCGGTTTCCGCCATCGTCCGCGGACCCGTCGCTGTTTGTTCGAAGAGGCTCCACTCTCTTTTTGTCCTTGTCTACGTTGACGGCTTGGTCTTCGCTACAACAGACAGGGTTGCTCTGGCTGAGGTGAAGTCTGAACTGCAGAAACGACACACGTGCACTGACCTAGGTGAACTGCGCCGCTACCTTGGCTTGCAGATCACCAGGGACAGAGCTGCTCGCACCATTATACTCTCACGGTCACACATGGTGCAGGAGGTCCTTCGATGGTTCGGGCTTCAGCACTTCACCACATAGTCCACTCCTCTTGCAGTTGACCACAGACTCACTGGCCCTTTTCTCGACGAGCCCTTTGAGTCTAGTGGTCCCTACACTGAGCTTGTGGGCTGCCTCATGTACCTGATGACTTGTACTCGTCCGGACCTCGCCTTTCCCCTGAGCGTTCTTTCTCGCTTCGTAGCAACTGGGAGACACCGTCCTGTGCACTGGACGGCTGCTGTGAGGGTGGCGAAGTACTTGGCGACTACATCAAGCGTGGGGCTTGTGGTTGGAGGGACACTGCCAGTTGTACTGACCGGTCACTGCGAATCTTCGTACGCCGACGACGTGGAGACCCAGCGGTCTACTCATGGGTACTGCTTCAGTTTGGGTGCTAGAGCTGTGTCGTGGAGGTCTACTCGGTCGTCGTCTGTGGCACAGTCCAGTGCAGAGGTGGGGATCTACGCTGGTGCCATGGCTGCGCAGGAGCTTCGTTGGTTGGCTTTCTTGCTTACTGCTCTGCACCGACCTTGCTCGCTGACAACAAGGCCATGATCCTCCTTTGTCGAGAGCCTCGATTGGAGGGCAGAGTGAAGCACATCGACGTGAGGTATTTTCTCCTGCGAGAGTTGCAGCGACGCGGCCAAGCTCGCTTGGACTTCGTGGCCTCAACGACCAACACAGCAGACATTTTCACCAAGGCACTAGCGCCTAGTGACCGCCACTGGTTCTGTCTGCAGTTAGGCCTTGTTGACATTGGTGCTAGGTTGCTGTAGCATTGTTTTTTGTTGCTTGCTCTGCTCTGCCTGTCCTTGCATCTATGTATATTTGTGAACTTCTGAACTGGCCTTGTGGCCGTTTGCTTGTGCTCGGAATGTGTGGTGATCTTGAGATCCACCCTGGGCGTTGTCTTGTTGCTTCTCTTGACTGGTCTTGTTACCCTTTGTTTCTTTTGTTTGTTTTGATGGGGGTGTGTCAAATGTTATACCGGTATTAGTTTTTAAGGCTATAGTGAGTAGCACTATAGAGAGTACAACCGTTTTAGGGTTACTATTTGTATGGCTTGTTTCTACTCACACAACATTCCGTGGTTCAATACGTAAGAGCCTCTACCAAATATTTAGCATTGTCGAAGCGCGGTAAACACCCTTCTCCAGTTGCAATGAGAACGATGACAAATTTGAAGGACAAGAAAGCAAGCTTTCTCAATACAAGCCTTCATCAACTCCAGCCTTTTTAAGCACACCCTCCAGCACCTAATAGCACGCAACAAAGCCAGCAAGCCAGTGCTTTTCAGAGAGTCACAAAAATAAAACTATCGAACCTTTTCATCCTCTATAAGCACGCGCTTGAGCACCTCGTAGCACATGAAGGAGATGCCAGCAGCCGGCATCATCTTGGCACACGACGGCACCACCCCTCGGTACAGCCCCTTGACTCCCTGCTCCCTCACTATGCTCCTCATGCACTGCAGCATGCCTGTGTATGCCACCCTGCCTCCTGTTGAGCCCATTTGAAGCTGCAGACACAGAAGGGGGTGTGGGTGGGAGGAATTGAGGTGAGATTGGCGAGGAAGGAGCAGCGAGCAAGCTGGAACAGCAGGGTTCAATCCCTCTGCGCCCTCGCTGTGCCCCGCATGTACTGCAGCATGCTCTCTATATGCCATCCTACTTCCCTCCCCCCCCCCCCCCCCCACCCTCCCCTCTTCCTTCTGCAGCGGGAAAGCGGAATGCAGAGAGGGTGGCGAGTGCAAGCGTAGGAAGGGGAGGGCGAGGTGGAATGGAGGGGGGGAATGGGGCAGGGCAGGGAAGGGCAAGGAAGACGCAACGAGGCAGCTCACGCCTATGCAGCTGAACGCCAGGGAGCAAGCCATCCCTCCGAATCCCCATGCTTACATGTTTCCGGGCGACTTCTAAGGGGAATGTCGAAGCAGCAGCAAAGCACCCGGCCGTGGACCCAATCACGAGCGTCATCAGCGGCTCAATCTCCTCCCTCCCATACCCGTCCTTCCTCCCAGCTCAGCCTCCTATACACCATGCATGACCACAACACGCAGCACGCGTCACCTGAGCACCTGAGAAGCAAACACCTGACCCAGTACCCTTATGCTTACATGTTTCCGGGCGACTTCCAAGGGGAAGGTTGAAGCAGCAGCAAAGCACCCCGCCGTTGACCCAATCACGAGCGTCATCAGCGGCTCAATCTCCTCCCGCCCTCTCGCCTTCCTATACGCCGTACACAGCGTGTCATACGCATAGAAATTCGCCCCCGCATAAGGAATCATGCCCACCACGCTCGGCGCCACGCCCCGATACAGCTCCCCCACGCCCTGCTCGGTTATGATGCGGTGGAACGCGTGCAGCACGCCACGGTACATGTCGGGGTTGACTGTGAGGCGCGTCTTGACGAGCTCTAGCGGGTAGGTGAGCAGGCAGGAGGCGATGCCGGCGGAGGACCCGGCGATGGAGGAGATGGGGAGGGGGAGCTGGCGCGGGATGATGGAGGGGCGGCCTTCTTTGGGAGTGAGAAAACGCTTGACTGTATCGTATGTGAGCATCTAGAGTGGGAGCAGGGAATCATAAGGAGGGGGAGCAGAGATGGAGGGGGGCATGAGAAAGGGCACCACGCAGGAGCGAGGGAAGGAACGGGGCTCCAGCGGGTGAGTGAGCAGGCAGGAGGCGATGCCAGCGGACGAGCCGGCGATGGAAGAGATGGGGAGGGGGAGCTGACGCGGGATGATGGAGGGGCGGCCTTCTTTGGGAGTGAGAAAACGCTTGACTGTGTCGTATGTGAGCATCTGTACAGGGTAGGGGCGAAAGGAAAAGGGGGGAGAAGGGGGGTGGTGGGGGGGCGGGGCGGCAGGAGGGAGAGGATGGAGGGGGGCATGAGAAAGCGCTTCACCGTGTCGTATGTGAGCTTCTGGGGGGGGGGGGGAGGGGTGACGGCAGGGAATGGGATAGGAGAATGGAAAGGAGGGGGAGAGATGAAGGGGGGCATGAGAAAGGGCACGAGGCAGGAGCGAGGGAAGGAGAGGGGCAAGAGAGGGTAGGTGAGGAGGCAGGAGGCGAAAGGGCTTGACCTTGTAATAATCCGAAAAGGATTAAGGGGGCATGTGAGCTGGGAAATAGGTCCACGCGGGGGAGGGGGGAGTAAGGGAAGGGGTAGGAGGGACGGCGGAAGAGGAGGGTGTGAGGAGGGAAGCGAAGGGAGAGGGGAGTGCCATGGGGAGGGAGAAAGGGCAGGAAAGCAAGCTGTCCTTTTGTGCGAGCGGGGCCGCCATGACTTCGCTGCCCGCCACGCGCATTCCCCTCCCAATCCCCCCCCACCCCTATTGCCTTTCCCCCTTTAGTTCCCCCCTCATTCCTTCCTCCCCCACACTCCCATCCCTCCCCCCCCCCCACCTCAAACGCTTTGCTGGCGTTGCTGCAGAACAGTCCCTTCGACTCCCCTCATCTCACCTAACCCTCTCCCCATTTCTTCCCTCTTCCCCACTCTCTCCTCTCTCTCCCCTCGCTCCTCGTTCTCTCCTCATTACCCCTCGTCGCACCTCCACGGCCTTGCGGAGCACATTGACGGCGTTGCCGCGGAACAGTCCCTTCACCTCCCCCATCATCACACCTCCCCCTCTCCCCTCTCTTCCATCTTTCCCCCTCTCTTCTCACTGCCCCTCTCTCCTCGTTCTCTCCTCATTGCCCCTCGCCGCACCTCAATGGCCTTGCTGGGCGCGACGCGCAGCACGTTGATGGCGTTGCCGCGGAACAGCCCCGTCCACCCCTCCGTGCGCAGCACCCACTGGAAGACAGCTGTCATGCTCCCATTCGCCGCCAGCCCGCCCCGCCCGCACATCATGTGCGTGCGAATCGTCTCCAGCGGGGCCGTGGCTGGCGGACGGAGAGAATAGGGGGGAGAGATTGGGGGGCGAGCGGTGAATGGGAGAGGGGGGGGGAGGGAAGCAGAGGGATGAGACGGAAGTGGGGAAAGGGAAATTGACGGGATGGGGAAGAGCAGGGGAATGAACAAGGTCAAGAAAGGATTTGTGGAGGGGTTGGGTGGGAGGGTGGGGAGGGAGAGTGAGTGGGGAAAAACGGGATTTGCGGGGGAATGGACGGGCACGTGGAATGCGGAGAGTGAAAGCAACCAGGGGGTGGCGCAATGGCGCATGGTAGCCGCGACGGGCACGACGAGACTGATTCGATCCCGCGAGCACCCCAACATGCGCCAACTCCCGCATACGCTTTTCCGCCCATGCGCATTCCCCCCCACCCCCCGCTACTTGCTCCCCTGCCCTCAGCATCCACCTGTTCGCGACACTCCGCCGACACCCACCTGTTCGCGACACGCCACCGGCGACGGCGCCGCTGACCAGCCGACTAACAGCCGGACTCAGCCGCACTTTGCGCTCCGTCCTCCGCTCCGCCTTCAACTTACGCTTCCCCATTCCGACCGCCACCCCCGCTTTTGCCAGTTCCGCCGTCACGCGCCCCATCAGCGCGCCCATTGCGAGCTTAAACTCCGCCGCCTCCCGCCAGTCGCCCGCACTCGTCGCACTAGTAGTCGCTTCTGTCGCATGTCGCGCGCGCGACGGCAGCTCGTGCAAGTGGAAGTCGATGTCGAACTCCACGTCGTCGCCTCGCAGCACGCTGGGCGACCCCGACGCCGTCGCTGTCGCCGAAGCTGTCGCAGTCGCAGCCGCAGTCGCCGACGCGAACGCACGAGAATGCACTGCGACGGCGGAGCCAGAGCTATGACGGTGGGAAGCTTTCGCTTCGGTTTGCCATGGCAGTTGAACCTGTTGCTGCGGCTGCTGCTGCTCGTGTTGCGACAATGACCGTTTCGCAAAATCCACTCGCGACGTCGCAGTTTCGGCGAGCTCGCCCGCGCGCGACAGCCTCTCCTTGCGGCGTCTGGCCGGCAGCGGCTCGGCGTGAGTGGGGGTGGGCAGGTGCAGGCCTAGCAGACCGCTGGTGTGAGTCGTCGCCGCGTACAGCGGAAGACGAATTTCGGTAGCATTAGTGGCTGTGGAGGGGGTAGGGAGAGGGCTTGACGCTGACGCGTCTAGGGATGGGGAGGCTGACGTGGACCAATGGCGATCGGCTGACACGGCCGTGTCTGCGGCGGGCCTGAGGCTGGCCATTGGCGAGAAGATTCGACTCAATTGACCCTGAAAAATGAGGAAAAGCCACACCCTAACTACGACGACAGTAGATAATAATCAACTCAACGAACTGTAACGCGGGGGGATGACGATCAGATGGCGTCAGATGGCGGCCGCTGTGGTAGGGGTAGAGAAACCCACAACCCCGCGCGTGAGGTGCGGCTTCGGCCCGATCTGATCGTCGTGCCTCTCTTGCGAGAGGAGAGGAAAAGAAAGCTTCAAATGGCGGGAGGCAGGTTTATGAACGGGAGGCGGGGATGATAGACGAGAATCGGGGAGTGGGGAGGTTTGGAGAACGTTGCAGAGGGGATTGAGGCGGGAGGAGGAGTCAATTGGGCGACTCATGAAAAGGTTTGGAGTCGGTGTGGGACACAGGGGAATATCGTGGCCGCCACAAGGATGTGCCGAAGGAAGATCTGGACCGTGGCTCAGTTGGTTCGGTTCGGAACGACTGTGAGCCCCAGCCTGCCAGCGGAACTGGCATGTAATTTGGCTCTCTGCAACTTCACAACTGCCAAGGGGCATACGACCCCGTGTCCTCTGCCTTGATTCGATGCGGGAATGCGTCCTTGGTTGCAATTGACACCCGTATATTTGATGCCCTACACACCAATTCCTTCAACGGGCAAGAAGTCCTTATCGAAACTCAAAGCCTGCCCTGCCACGTCATGATACGGCTAGGCCTTTTGCACCAAAAGTGCACCAGCAAAACCACCCCACTCGCTGGGCTGGGACCAGGGGCAACCGAGTCATCGTTCTGAGGTCGTATCCCTGGCTGGTGTCAAGAGTGGATAGTGTCAAGCGGGAAATTCGCTTGACACCAAGTGGAGCCACGATCCCGTGCGGCTCCAGGTTGGTGTCAATGTTGCCTACATTGACAGAACAACCGGCGATCTGGAGTCAAACCAGCTACATGCAGTGCAACCATCCGCACGACCGAATTTTGACCGCCAACTGCATGCAACCGACAAGACACACGTCCGAAAACAACGGCGTCCGTCAACACGTGCAAACATCCTCACAAACACGAAGTGCACGTAATTGGATCACCAACCCCACATTGATAATCGTGCATCTTCCAAACAACCACACCAGCACGATGGAACACCACTAGCCGCGCTTGGTCCACGGCCAGACTATTGGTAGTTGCATATTTAAATGACGATCTCATGCACGGCCCAAAGGTAATACCCAGGCGAGCACATCATTCTGTTAGGGACATGGACCCTAAGGTCGCGGCAGCGCTTCTAGCCGTCATGCAGCTTTGGGGTGCATATTACATACTAGTGTGGTTGCCCATGGTAGCTAGAGCCAGCGAAGAGTGGTTAGCCTTACGACAAAGCCTCCCAGTCAGGGTTGTTCACGTTGACGAAGAAGCTGCTCGTCGAGCGAAGGAGAGAATTTCTGTCCGTCGTCGTCGGCGTCAAACGCGAATCCAGGAGTGGCAGGAGGACATGCGTGTTATGACCGACGGGGAGTTTCAAGACATATTCCAAATAACCCGCGACATCCTCGTGTACATCACTGACGCCATGCAGGAACCGTTATCCCATTTTGTGGAGCGTCATCACATCCTATTCAGCTATGTGTCCTTATTCCGATCAATTATTTCGCCTCAGGGTTATCTTACGTAGACATGGCTGTGATATTCGGCATTCCTAAATCGCTTCTCCATCGCCTGGTCGACGCATTCTTGTTGGCCTTCCCGCATCGCTTCAAACGTGAGTGGGTGTGCTTTCCCCCACCAGAAGCACGGCCAGCTATGGCTGCAGATTTCAGAGCGGTGAAAGGAGTCCCTAACGTCATCGGGGCCATAGATGGGACCCATATTCAGGTCCGCGGTATGGAGGGGCACAGACAGGAATATTATAATTGCAACTCACACTATTCTGTCCAACTACAGGTTATATGTGATGCGCGGGGCATGATATGGGACTACAACGTCGGGAACCCTGGTTCTAATCCCGACCAATGCGTATTCACGCAATCGGCGCTCTACGGAAGGCTGGAAGGTGGAGAACTCGCTCCTTACCAACTGGTCGGTGAAGCCGCCTACCCTTTGCGGGATTACTGTCTTACACCGCTGCATGCACCAAGGAAACGGTTAATGAAGAGATGGGAGCAGAGCTTCAACAAAGTGCAGTCAGCCACACGCATGGTTGTTGAACGGACCATAGGCGCGCTCAAGAACCGGTGGCGTCTATTCGGCAGGCGCCACGAGTGCAAACTGTGGAGGGTGTGTGGTGGGACATCATGCATCATCATATTGCATAACATCCTAACATGCAAGGGCACACCACGAATGAGGACGGCTAATCATCGCAAAAATTGGGCAAAGCCTGTTTACGGTCGCGGTGATATTACGAAACTGAGCGATCCTTCGGGAGTCTTGTAAACTTCAAGAAACAGGCGTTTGAGGTACCCCGCCGTTATCACTCCAAATCTGCCTTTCGATGTACCCTTTTCGAGAGTGAAATGGCTGTGGTACCTCTCAAATTCGCGTCGCGGCGGGTGGCAATTTCAATCGACGGTCCAAACTCCAACCGATTTCATTGTGCGGTTACGATTGATTTCTTCACTTGCTTCTTGAAAGTAACTTGGCGGAGGTAAACAGCAGTGATGACACGACGCGAAAACTTTCTGCACAAATCACTTCCGCACACAGAACCGTGGCTGAAAATGTGCGATCTCGCACGATTTATTGTCGTTTGCAATGTGAATAGTGTTTTCGTTCGGCCATTTTCAGGTGCATGCAACTTAGTCGGGAAGAACTGTTCAGGTGCATGCTATCCCGTCGTATTTCTCCCTCTGTTATTACTGTTTGTACACCTCCGCCACGAAACCACTGTTCTGTCAGGGGATGCAACCCGCACAACACAAGCAGCACACGCAACACACGCAACACACGCAAAATCGGTCTGGCAGGGAAGCCCGAAAAATAAAAATACAACTCCTAGGGAACCTGGACATTGTTCGGGATGGATCAACCCTAAACACGGGAACCGTTCTGGTGTTTAGGGTTGACGTCCCGTATGGCAGTGGGAAGAAAAAAAAAACTAGGGAACCTGGACTCATTCTTCGGAAGAGATCAACCTAAACACGGGAACCGCCCTGGTGTTTAGGGTTGATTCCTCCCGAGTCGCTTGCGTTTCCAATTGGGTTATATATCCGTTTGCACGTTTTTTGTCAGGTGTGTTTCGATATGTATTGACAGTAAGGTTGCGACTGGTGTGGTTGGACAACGAGTTCGTGCGAGAGCTGCGCCAGCTGGTGTCAGTCGCATGGGTAGCATTACCTGACGAACAGTGGTTTTCGTGGCGGAGGTGTACAAACAGTAATAACAGAGGGAGAAACACGACGGGATAGCATACACTTGAACAGTTCTTCCTGACTAAGTTGCATGCACCTGAAAATGGCCGGTTTTCGTTTTCAACTTTGCTGGTCCACGTTGCTCACGCGAGCGAAAAATGCGCATCCGTCACCAACGTGGCATCGAGCATTTCACATCTACGGCTTTGGCTGCAATAGAATTTCCGATGGCTGAGATCGCGTCAGTATTATCGATTTTGGCGAACTCCGGTTTAAGGTGATGGTAAACACTACTTCATAAAATCGAATGCTAACACAATCTCTAATTAATAATGGTAATCAAGCTGCAGCAACAAAGCTCTTTTTCCTAAAATGTTGTACACAAATGCACAGTGTTGCATGTTGATAGCTTTGGATTGCTTTCTGCTTTGTATATTCTAAAATTGCAACAAATCATATGTACATCATTTTCGTTAATGTATAAGTTTGTTGTAACCATTTATTTTCGCTCAGTGATTGTACAGCATTTATCGTAATGTGCAAGTGGTCGTTTAATCAGTGCATGTGCTTCAGTAAAGGCTTTATCTCGCAAGGGCATTCACAATAATACGACCAGCCACATTACGTTGCTGTTGTTGTCGTTGCTGTTGTCGTTGATGTTGTCGTTGTTGTCGTTGGTGTTGTCGTTGTCGTTGGTGTTGTCGTTGCTGTTGTCGTTGCTGTTGTCGTTGCTGTTGTCGTTGCTGTTGTATTTGTTGTTGTCGTTGGTGTTGTCGTTGATGCTGTCGTTGTTGTCGTTGATGTTGTCGTTGTCGTTGTCATTGTTGTTGCCGTTGCTGTTGTCGTTGCTGTTGTCGTTGTTGTTGTTGTTGGTGTTGTCGTTGATGTTGTCGTTGTTGTCGCTGGTGTTGTCGTTGTCGTTGTTGTTGTTGTTGTCGTTGCTGTTGTCGTTGCTGTTGTCGTTGCTGTTGTCCTTGTGGTTTTTGTTGGTGTTGTCGTTGTCGTTGTTGTTGTCGTTGCTGTTGTCGCTGGTGTAGTCATTGATGTTGTCGTTGCTGTTGTCGTTGCTGTTGTCCTTGTTGGTGTTGGTGTTGTCGTTGTTGTTGTCGTTGCTGTTGTCGCTGGTGTTGTCGCTGGTGTTGTCCTTGCTGTTGTCCTTGTTGTTGTCCTTGGTGTTGTCGTTGTCGTTGCTGTTGTCGTTGTCGTTGTCGTTGCCATTGTCGTTGTCGTTGTCGTTGCTGTTGTCGTTGCCATTGTCGTTGTCGTTGTTGTTGTCGTTGCTGTTGTCGCTGGTGTTGTCGTTGCTGTTGTCGTTGCTGTTGTCGTTGCTGTTGTCGTTGTTGTTATCGTTGGTGTTGTCGCTGGTGTTGTCGCTGGTGTTGTCCTTGCTGTTGTCCTTGGTGTTGTCGTTGTCGTTGTCGTTGTCGTTGCCATTGTCGTTGTCGTTGTCGTTGTCGTTGTCGTTGTCGTTGTCGTTGCTGTTGTCGTTGCTGTTGTCGTTGCTGTTGTCGTTGTTGTTGTCGCTGTTGTGGTCGCTATTGTTGTCCTTGTTGTTGTCGTTGTTGTTGTCGTTGCTGTTGTCGTTGCTGTTGTCGTTGCTGTTGTCGTTGTTGTTGTCGCTGTTGTGGTCGCTATTGTTGTCCTTGTTGTTGTCGTTGTTGTTGTCGTTGCTGTTGTCGTTGCTGTTGTCGTTGCTGTTGTCGTTGCTGTTGTCGTTGTCGTGGTGGTTGTCGTCGTCATTGCTGTTGTCGCTGATGTTGTCGCTGTCGTTGTCGCTGTCGTTGTTGTTGTGGTTGGTGTTGTCGTTGGTGTTGTCGTTGCTGTTGTCGTTGCTGTTGTCGTTGCTGTTTTTGTTGTTGTTGTTGTTGCTGTTGTTGCTGTTGTTGTTGTTGTTGTTGTTGTTGTTGTTGTTGTTGTTGTTGTTGTTGTTGTTGTTGTTGTTGTTGTTGTTGTTGTTGTTGTTGTTGTTGTTGTTGTTGTTGTTGTTGTTGTTGTTGTTGGTGTTGTTGTTGTTGTTGTTGTTGGGATTTATGAAATATAACGTTACCTTGGTGTGGCCTGGCCAAATTTGCCCAGTGCTGTATTATCAATGAAACTATTTGTTTTTACCTGTTTGTGATTTATGAAAGATAGTTTATGTGGCTATGTAGGGTTAGAGGGTTGATGTTGTAAGTTTTCTATTTCTATAATGTTGTATATTTACATGGTGATTATTGAAACATACTACTTTATTTCTATGTTGTTATCGTACGAAATAGTTCATCTGCAACCCAATGTATTGTGTGGTGACGATGCAAGGAGTAGTCACTCGCAAATCCGTGTTTCTGGATAGGTGCACCCAATCGATTCGGAGCTGCTGATTCACGCATGATTCGTTCATTGCTGCAGATAAGGTATGTGGCGAAGTGGAGGACCAATCGGAACAAACCACCGGGCTGAGCTGGCGGTATACATGAGTGGACACAGCTCGTTCGTGTTGTTTCTCCTGGTACGCGCGCATCGATGGTGTTGCTGCTTCTACATCTAGTTCACTTCTTCACTTCATCTTCAGCACCAAGCCCATCCAGTACCGCGTCTGTTTCGCACTTCTGTTATCTCGCCGAAGCTGTCTCATGCTGTGAATCAAGAAAACAGGAATGAAATGACTAAGTGAAAGTTGGGTACAAAAGGCAAACCCTAGGAAACTGTACCCCATATGTGCTACTCCACTATAGCCTACAGTAGCTATGTCAAATAACTCTGACACACCCCCATAGGCAAAGTGGGGAGAACAAGGGGTCACAAGACCAGTCAAGCAAAGCAAAGCAAGCTCAGGGTGGATCACAAAGTCACCACACATTCCGAGCACAAGTTCAAGGCCACAAGGCCAGTTCACATGCAGGATTACATATATATATAAGGCTAAACAAGCAAGAGCAGGAGTATATATATATGCAATAGTACAAACAAGGTCAAGAGGTGAGCAAGTGAGGCAAGGTAGGCACAAGACCCAGCTGAGTACAGAAGCGCTGATGATCACAAGGCGCAAGTGCCTTGGTGAAGATATCAGCAGTGTTGGCCTCAGAGGTCACGTACGCAAGTCGCAGCTGACCACGCTGCTGTAGCTCACGAGCAAGGAAGTAGCGAAGAGCAATGTGCTTCGTTCTGTGCTCCAGTCTCTGCTCTCGACACAAGGCCAGCATGGCCTTGTTGTCTACGTAGAGCACTGGAGGAGAACGAGGCGGCTCTCCGAGGTCAGTCAGCAGGTAGGTGAGCCAGCGAAGCTCCTGTGCAGCCATGGCCCCGGCGTAGATCTCAGCCTCGCAACTGGAGCCGAGAACAGAAGACGAGCGAGTAGCCCGCCACGAAACAGAGCCGGAACCAAGGCTGAAGGTGTAACCCTGTGACGACCGCTGCGTAGCCTGGTCGTCAGCCCAAGAAGCGTCTGCGTGTCCAGTGAGGACCACTGGACTCTGCTCTCCAAGCACAAGCCCCATGCCCGATGTACTGCACAAGTAGCGCAACACCCTCTTCGCTGCAGCCATGTGCTCCGGTCTGTGTCTCCCAGGAGCAACATAGCGTGCAAGAATGCTAAGAGAGTATGCAAGGTCAGGTCGTGTGCAGGAGGTCATCAGTTACATGAGGCAGCCAACAAGCTCTGGGTACGGGCCACTCGACTCTACGGACTCATCCGAAGGCAGAGCTGAGAGCGAGTGGCGAGTAGGCAGAGGAGTGGCCTGAGGCGAGGAGTACGTGAAGCCGAAGCGCTGAAGGACCTGCTGCACCATGTGTGACTGAGTCAGGGTAATGGTGCGGCGTGCTCTGTCCCGGGTGATCTGCAAGCCAAGGTAGCTGCGCAGTTCACCCAGGTCTGTGCACGTGTGTCTCTTCTGCAGCTCGGACTTCACGTGGGCGAGTCCAGCAGTGTCAGCTGTGGCAAAGACCAAGTCGTCGACGTACACGAGGATGTAGAACGGCTGCAAAGAAGTGTCGGTGCGCAGAAACAGCGACGGGTCGGCAGTAGAGGGAGCAAACCCAAGAGCCGCAAGTGTAGTCCTCAGTGTGTCGTGCCACTCACGCGGTGCCTGGCGGAGACCGTAGACTGGCCGCCGGACGCTCCACTGGGTGCCAGGAGGAAAGGACCCAGTGAAGCCAGGTGGGCGACGCAGCCAGATCTCCTCGTGCAGGCTGCCCTGCAAGAAAGCAGTGCTGAAGTCAAGAGAGTGCAGCTCGTAGTCGCGGTGAGCAGCTATGTGCAGCAGTACCCGAAGAGTGGTCATCTTCGGGGTGGGAGAGAAGGTCTGAAAGTAGTCAACTCCCTGCCGCTGACTGAAGCCACGAGCCACGTAACGCGCCTTGAAGACAGGCGGAGAACCCGGCGGCCGCTTCACTCTGAAAATCCACATGCCACTGACGATGTTCGCCCCAGGCGGGGGAACCTCGTCAACGTAGGTGCCTGTGGACTTCCAGGAAGCCATCTCTGCGTCCATAGCTGCCTGCCACTGAGAGGAGTAGGGACCCTCTATCACCTCCGCGTAAGAGCGCGGAGTCGGGATGTCAAGTGCATCCGGGTCTCCCTCAGGGGTAAGCAGTACGGACACGAGATGAGGTGAAGCAGCAGCCAGACACTGGAACTCCTCCTGCCTGTCCTCAAGGACGTCCGTGCCAAGGGCACACTCACCCCCGACGGACGGAGGACAGACAGACTCAGACTCAGCAACAAGACTAGCAGCGTAGTCTAGACGACAGCGAGCAGCAAAGTCGACGAGCTCAGCAACTAGGGCAGACGCAGCAGTGGACTCAAAGGAAGGGTCAGTGACAACAGTAGCAAGGAGACGCGTGACAGTCGGACTGGCAGCACGAAGGGAGTCCGACTCCGGGTCAGGAAGAGCAGGAAGAGAGGACTCAGGAGGAGAAGGCAAAGGGGCACGCAGAGGAGCAGTGGACGGACGCAGAGACATCCGGTGCGTGCCAGGGACAGGAGGAGGACGCTGACGCGAACCACGACCACTAGTGCGAGCAGCACGGACAGGCGACGCAGGGCGAGACGCAGGCTCACGACGCTCAGCAAGACCTCCAGTAGGACCAGTGTAGGGAGAAGGAGCGGGCAGTGGGGAGGCCGGCTGTAACTGTAACTGTGACGGGACAGGCTGTGGACACTCTAAGGGAGGAGGAGGACCAGGAGAAGGCGGGAGACCAAGAACCTGCTGAAGGAGCGGAACGAAGTACGGCCTAGGCCGTGTGGCGACTCCAGACACAGCAGGGACAGCACCAGTACCCCCAGCGGCAGCACCAGCGCCAGCAGTACCTCCAGCTCCAGCACCCCCAGCAGGACCGCCTGCAGGACCGACAGCAGTAGCCTCAGCGCCAACACCCTCAGCAGCTCCAGCTCCAGTCGTACCCGCAGGCCCAGCAGCTCCAGTACTCCCAGTACGAGCACCTCCGGGACCCGCGGCACCAGCACCCTCAGCAGCCGAAGAACCTCCAGCTCCAGCAGCACGCCTCCAGCGCCGGGCAAACCACTCGCGCAGCTCCTGTGGAGAGAGTGCCTCCCGTCGAGACGAAGCACCCGGAGAACCTCCAGGCTCAGCACCGCCAGACGCCACACGAGCAGGCCCAGCTCCCTCAGGCTCCGCACCCCCAGGCTCAGCACCTCCAGGCGTAGCACCCCCAGGCGTAGCACTCCCAGGCTCAGCACCCCCAGGCTCAGCACCCCCAGTAGTAGCACCCTCAGGCTCAGCACCCCCAGGCGTAGCACCCCCACGCTCAGCACCCCCAGAGTCAGCACCCCCAGGCTCAGCACCCTCAGCAGCACCAGAGTCACCAGTAACCTCGACAGGCTCGACTGCGTCTACCTGGGACACACCTGAAGGGGCAGGACCCTGAGGGGGGAGGGGGTCTACCGGGGGGGGACCTGGGACAAGGAAGAGCGGTGGCGGGGGGAGGGACGGAGTGCGGTAGGGGAAGAGGCGGTAGTAGGGGACCGACTCGTCAAACGTGACGTCCTGGGAGGACAGAACACGGCTTGAGGTGGGGTGGTAGAACTGCCACCCTGGCGCGTCAGGGGGGAAGCCAAGGAAGACGCAAGGAGCAGCACGAGGGGACAGCTTGTCCGCAGACAAGTCGCGGACAAACGCCCGAGATCCCCAGACACGGAACGCAGACGCATCGCCAACCTTCCCCGTCCACAGCAAAGCTGGGGAGGTCTCCGGCATGGAGACCCTGGGGTGAAGGTTGATCTGATGCGCCGCGTACCGAACCGCAAACGGCCACAGAAAATGGGGGGCAGCCGCATGCATCATGGACGTACGGGCGACATCCATGATCATGCCAATGCGGCGCTCAGCAATCCCATTTTGCTGTGGAGAGTCCGGAAGCGTGAAGGTCTGGCGGATGCCTCGTGCACGACAGTAGGCTCGCAGAAGGCCAGAGGAGAACTCTCCACCTCTGTCAGAGTGCAGACGCTGAACAGGAAAGTCCGAGCCGAAGCTCTGCCTGAGCTGGAGACGAGCTGCGCGGATCCAGTCGATCAACACCTCAGTGACATCACCCTTGCTGCGCAAGGGGAAGACTGTGGTGTAACGCGAGTAGTCGTCAACCACCAGCAGGAAGTAGCGCTCGTGACCCTGTCCACGGACGCGGGCCGGGCCCCACACATCCATGTGAAGCGTCTGCAGCGGGGCCTCTGTCGGAGGAAACTGGGAGGAGTGAGGGGCAGCCCGCTGCCGCCCCTCGACACAGGGGACGCAGGTAGGGCCAGGCCCCGGAGGAAGGGGAGGGAGGGACCGGGGAAGACCAGAGACAAGGACACGGGAGGCCATGCTTCGGAGACGAAGCAGGGAGGGGTGACCAAGGCGGTGGTGCCAGAGGAGAGTCTCGTGAGACAGGAGGCGACACGAACAGGGGGCAGACTCAGGACCAGACCTGGACGCTGCAGCAAACACCTGACCCGACGCAGCTACCTGACCAGACGTAGTGACTGGAGGAGACGCAGTGGTTAGGGTGTACAGGCTCGACCCCGGCCGACGGGTAAACGTGGCCAGGTGTCGGCCTGTCCGAGCGTCCGTGCAGTGGGTCACCCGCTGACTCGCAGGAGTGAACTGGTGAACCCCCGCATCCTGTAGGTCAGCACCACTCACCAAGTTCGTAGAGAACGAGGGAAGGTAAAGACCAGACAGGGTGCCAGAGGGGGCCGCCGGACACGGGAGGACAGTGGAGAAGTGAGCAAGGACAGGACCCCCAGAGGGGTCTGCCAGAGAGACTGCAACTGGCCGGCTAAGCGGCGTGAGTGTGGTGCGGTCTCGAAAGAAGGAGCGAGAAGCCCCCGAGTCAAGGGTGAAGGTGTGGGAGGCCGAAGCCGACGCAGAACCTGAGAGAGCAGACTCACCAGCACCTGAGGGAGCAGACGCACCTAGAGCAGCAGCCTCGCTAGCACCTAGAGCAGCAGCCTCACCAGTACCTAGAGCAGCAGTCTCAATGCCCGGGTCGGGCGGAAAACACCGGTAACAGTCACCCTCATCACTAATAGTCACAGTATACATGGCAGCAAGAATAGCATCAAAGTCAAGGTCAAAGACAGCCACACCCGCCCTAGACAGCTCACCCCAGCGGGGGATCTCAGTGGCCTCAGGGAACTGGTGACGCCAAGCGTCCGTCAGGCGGCCAAAGCAGCGCTGGGTGGAGTGCGCACCCCCGCACTGCTC
Organism: Closterium sp. Naga37s-1; assembly: GCA_947471745.1. Classification (NCBI taxonomy): domain Eukaryota; kingdom Viridiplantae; phylum Streptophyta; class Zygnematophyceae; order Desmidiales; family Closteriaceae; genus Closterium; species Closterium sp. Naga37s-1. The sequence continues at coordinate 280,832 of CANJKZ010000866.1, forward strand.
ACCCGCGCGGTCGCCGGTGCGGAGGACGTAGGTGCACGGACCAGTACCCCCACCCCTCTGGCGTGCAGTGTACCACTCACGGAGCTGCTGAGGGGAGGGGATGTCACGAGTGCGCTGCTGCTGCTGCTGCTGCTGCTGGCGCTGACCACCACCGGAGCCGACCCTCTGCGCAGCGCCACCCCGACCAGCTCCACCTCCTCCGCCGCCTCCTCCTCCACCGCCGCCACCTCCGCTCCCTCCGCCACTGCCGCTGCCGCCTCCGCCTCCACTGCCGCCACCGACACCTCCACCCCCGCCACCACCCCCACCGCCACCCCCACCTCCTCCACCGCCTCCACTGCCGCCTCCACCGCCCCCGCTAGCTCCTCCAGCGCCCCTGCCCCCCTTGCCCTTGCCAGGGCGGCGTCTCCCGCTAGGGGTAGACGCCGCACCGACCGACTCAAGCCCAACGAGGTCGGCCGCAGCAGCAGAGGCAACAGAGGGCAAAAGGGGGGAGGGGGAACACCCCTCAAAGATGGGGGTGCGAGGGTCACCACGAGAGGCTCCTACAGCCACTATGCTCTTCTCTGCTGCTAGGAGGGACTTCTCGAGGAGGTCAACGGTGAGAGTGGTGGGGCAAACTGAGAGGAAGTGGTCCCTGACTACGCGAAGGGAGTCAGGGAGCCGGGTGACTATGTAGTAGAGGGTGATGTACATGGGGGGGGGGTTCTTGGCGCAGAACTCAGCAGGAAGCGCAGCGCGGTAGCGAGTGTCACTAGTGCGTAGGTGCGTAATGAGGTCAGCGACTGTGGGAAAGGCAGCAAGGTCAGGGAAGAGGTACGGTAGCATGAGGCGACTCAGTGCAGCAGTGGCAGGGGAGGAGTAGCGTGCAACTACAGCGTCGTACAAGGTCTGAGCACTCTTGTACTGGCTAAAGTGCGCACGCTCAGAGGTAGGGAGGTGGCGACGCACAGCAAGACGTGCAGCAGCATCGCGCGTGGCCCACTGGGAGCGAACAGTTGCGTCAGCATCAGTGGCGGGGGCAGGAGAGGCACCAGAAGTGAGGTCAAAGAGGGAGAGGCCGTCTGCCCTATCGCACTGTAAGAAAAGCTGCAGGTCATCTATCCAGACGTCAAAGTCAATGGCCCGACCCTCAGCGTCAAAAGCGAGGACACTAGGGGTAGCCATGACAGCAGTAGACTAGCAGCGCAAACAGTGGGGTGAGGGCAGTGCTGTGAGAGCCGCGCCGCCCTACCGAGCCGCGCCCCTGATTCTGTCACTGCTACTGTCACTACTGCTGTTTCTGCTACTACTACTACTACTGCTCCTACTGTCGCTATGGCTAGCCCCCCTGTGCTAGCTTTCGATGCTGAGGGCCGCCCAGTGAAGTTTGACACCTGGCTCGATGACCTGCACCTATTCCTACAACTCACTGCCAAGGAAGACATCTCACTGTACGATCACGCCTTAGGCCATGCCACTGCCCCTGCTGCTACTGCTGACAGCACTGCCCGCTCACAGTGGCAGACTCGTGACGCCCACGCTCGCTTTGCTATTCGCAACTCCCTGCCGATAGATGAGCGCGATCACTTTGGCCAGCACAAGACTGCACAGGCACTGTACACCGCTGTCGTTGCCCGCTACTCCTCACCTGCCTCTGCCGCGCTAGGCCGTCTCTCACTCCCCTACCTGTTCCCCGACCTGGCCTCTTTCCACACAGTCGCTGACCTCATCACGCACCTCCGTACTAGTGAGGCCCGCTTCCGTGCCGCTATGCCCGATGAGTTTCTTGTCACGAACCCCCCCCTGCTCTGGCTCACTCTCTACCACCTAGTCACCCGCCTCCCTGACACTCTGCGTGCAGTCAGGGATCACTTCCTATCTCGCTGCCCCACTGAGCTCACCATTGCCCTCCTCGAGAAGGAACTACTTGCAGCTGAGGCTAGCATAGTCGCTGTAGGTGCCTCTCGTGGCGACCCCCGCACCCCTTTCTTTGAGGGGTGTTCCCCTTCCCCCCTTCTTCCCTCTGTAGCCTCTGCTTCTGCTGCCGACCTCCTTGGTGCTGAGAAGGTCGGGACTGCGTCCACTTCGAGCTGGCGCCGCAGCGGCAAGGGCAAAGGGGGCAAGGGAGGCGGAGGTGACGGCGGGGGAGGCGGTGGTGGGGGCGGTGGAGGCGGTGGGGGTGGTGGTGGGGCTGGAGGGACTAGTGGCAGCGGTGGGGGTGGTGGCGGCAGCGGCGGGGGAGGTGGCAGGGGCGGGGGCGGTGGTGGGGGCGGCGGTGGCCGTGGCGGCGGCAGGGGAGGGGGTGGTCGAGGAGGTGGCGGCGGCGGTGGTGGTCGTGGAGGCGCTGGCAGTGGCCAGAGCCAGCAGCGCACTCTGTCGCCCCAAGAGCTCCGTGAGTGGTACTCTCAGCACGGGGGGGGGGGTGGCCTTAGCTGCATGTACGTCATCCGCACTGGTGACCGCACTGGTCAGACGTGTGGGAGGGCGCACACCACGCAGCGCTGCTTCTCTCGCCTCGACGACGCTTGGCGTACTCAGTTCCCTGATGCCACTGAGCTGCCCCGCTGGGCTGATCTGATGAAAAAGAACATTGATATCTATGCTCTAGACTTTGATGCTATTCTCACTGCCATGTATGTGATGTCTACTAGTGGAGAGAGTGCTCAGTACCTGCGTGTTCCGCCCGACCCGGGCATTCAGACCAGTGAGGCTACCGCTCTAGGTGCTGGTGAGGCTGCTGCTCTAGGTGCTAGTGAGTCTGCGCCCCCTGGTACTGAGTCGACTGAGGCACTACACACCTTCACACTGGACTCAGGTGCTTCTCGCTGTTTCTTTCGTGACCGCACTGCCCTTGAGCCGCTTGCTCGGCCAGTTGCTGTCTCCCTCGCTGACCCCTCTGGGGGTCCGGTCATTGCGACCTCCTCCACTGTCCTTCCTTGTCCTGCGGTCCCGTCGAGCACACTGTCAGGTCTCCACCTCCCCTCGTTCTCTACGAACTTGGTGGCGGGTTGTGCGCTCCAGGACGGGGGTGTTCACCAGTTCACCCCTGCCTACGAGCGCGTGACACACTGCACGTGTGCTCGGACGGGCCGTCACCTGGCTACCTTCACTCGGCAGCCGGGGTCGGACCTGTACACACTGACCACTGAGTCCCCTCAGGTAGCTGCGTCTGCGTCTGCGTCAGGTCAGCTGTCGGCCCCCTGCTCGTGTCGCTCTCTGGCGCACGAGACCGTCCTCTGGCACCACCGACTTGGTCACCCGTCTGTGCAGCGCCTTCGTGCCATGCATAAACGGTACCTTGTCTCTGGTCTTCCCAGGGTTCTCCCTCCCCTCCCACCCTCGCCTGCTCCTCCCTGTCTTCCTTGTGTCGAGGGGCGGCAGCGCGCCGCTCCTCACTCCTCCTCGTTTCCCCCGACGACTGCTCCCTTGCAGACGCTCCACATGGACGTGTGGGGCCCAGCCCGCGTCCGTGGTCAGGGTCAGGAAAGGTACTTCCTGATAGTTGTTGACGACTACTCGCGCTACACCACGGTCTTCCCCTTGCGCACCAAGGGTGAGGTCCCTGATGTTTTGATCCCTTGGATCCGCGCTTCTCGTCTCCAGCTCAGCGAGCGTTTCCACTCGGACTTTCCTGTCCTGCGCTTGCACTCTGACAGAGGTGGTGAGTTCTCCTCCGACCTCTTGGCAGCCTACTGTGCGGAGCACGGCATCCGCCAGTCGTTCACGCTTCCGGCCTCTCCACAGCAGAATGGGGTTGCTGAGCGCCGCATTGGCTTGGTCATGGAGGTCGCTCGTACCTCCTTGATCCATGCGGCTGCCCCCCACTTTCTGTGGCCGTTTGCGGTCCGATACGCTGCGCATCAGCTCAACCTCTGGCCCCGTGTCTCCTTGCCGGAGACCTCCCCGACACTGCGTTGGACGGGAGAGGTTGGCGATGCGTCGCGTTTTCGGGTCTGGGGATCTCGAGCTTTTGTTCGCGATACGTCCGCGGACAAGCTCTCCTCCCGCGCTGTTCCTTGTGTCTTCTTTGGCTTTGTCCCGGACACGTCTGGTTGGCAGTTTTACCACGCCACCTCGCGCCGTGTCCTGCCCTCACAGGACGTCACTTTTGACGAGTCCGTGCCCTACTACCGCCTCTTCCCCTACCGCACTGCCCCGCTCCCCCCCCCCGCCTCTCTTCCTCGCCCCAGGTGCTGCTATGGTAGACCCCCTCCCCCCTCAGGGTGCCGCTCCCTCAGGTGTGTCCCAGGTAGACCCGGTTGAGCCTGTCGACGTAGCTGTCGACTCTCGTCCTGCTAGGGGTGCTGAGCCTGAGCGTGCGGAGCCTGGGGGTGCGGAGCCTGGGGGTGGGGTTGCGGAGTCTGGGGGTGCTGCGTCTGGGGGTGCTGAGTCTGGGGGTGCTGAGTCTGGAGGTGCTGAGCCTAGGAGTACTACACCTGGAGGAGCTCTCTCCTCACAGCAGCTGCGTGAGTGGTACTTACAGTACTGCAGCCTCAGGAGAGGTGCCTCTGGAGCTAGGAGTGCTGCTGGAGCTGGTGCTAGTGCTTCCCCTCCTAGGCGGGAGCTGCCCTCTCCCCAGCGGCTCCGAGAGTGGTACGCGCGGCGCTGCAGTCTCCGGAGTGGCGCTCCTAGTGTCGCGGACCCTGGTGCTGGAGGTGCTACTGCTGCTGGCGGTGCTGCTGGTGCTCCTGGAGGTGATGCTGGTGCTGGTGCTACTGACGCTGCTGGAGGTACTGCTGGTACTGGTGGTACTGCTGGTGCTGCTGGAGCTGCTAGAGGTACTCCTACTACTGGAGCTGCTGCTGGTGCTGGGGACCCGGGTGTTGGAGCTGCTGCTGGTGCTGCGGACCCGGGTGTTGGAGCTGCTGCTGGTGCTGCCGACACCCTGGAGTTGGAGCTGCTGCTGGAGCTGAGGACCCTGGAGTTGGAGCTGCTGCTGGTGCTGCGGACCCGGGAGTTGGTGCTGCTGGTGTAGCTGGAGACCCTGGAGCTGAGGGTACTGGTGGTGCCTCTGCTGGTTCTGGAGGCGCTGCGCGGCCGCGGCCGTACTTCGTTCCGCTCCTTCAGCAGGTTCTTGGTCAGCCGCCTCCCCCTAGTCCTGCTCCCTCCTTAGAGTGTCCTCCGCCTGTCCAGTCGCAGTCACAGTTACCGCCTGCCTCGCCACTCCCTGGTCCTTCTCCTTACACTGGTCCGACTGGAGGTCTTACAGAGCGTCGTGAGCCTGAGTCTCGTCCTGCGTCGCCAGAGTCTCGTCGTGCGTCACCTGTTCGTGCTGCTCACACTGGTCGTCGTGTTCCGCGTCAGCGTCCTCCTGCTGTCCCAGGCACTCACCAGATGGCACTTCGTCCTTCCACTGCTCCTCAGCGTGTCCCTCTGCCGTCTCCTCCTGCGTCTTCTCTTCCTGCTCTTGCTGACCCGGAGTCTGACTCCCTTCGTGCTGCCAGTCCTACTGTCACGCGTCTCCTCGCCACAGTTGTCACTGACCCTTCCTTTGAGTCCTCTGCTGCGTCTGCTCTAGTCGCTGAGTTAGTTGACTTTGCTGCCGCTTGTCGTCTAGACTACGCCGCTAGCCTTGTCGCTGAGTCTGAGTCTGAGTCTGTCTGTCCTTCGTCCGTCGGGGGTGAGTGTGCTCTTGGCACGGACGTCCTTGAGGACAGGCAGGAGGAGTTTGAGTGCTTTGCCGCTGCGTTACCTCATCTCGTGTCCATGCTGGTTGCCCCTGAGGGAGACCTGGATGCTCCAGACATCCCGACCCCGCGCTCTTACGCTGAGGCGATCGCGGGTGAGTACTCCTCTCAGTGGCAGACAGCCATGGACGCAGAGATGGCTTCTTGGAAGTCCACAGGCACCTACGTCGACGAGGTTCCCCCACCTGGGGCGAACATCGTCAGTGGCATGTGGATTTTCAGGGTGAAGCGGCCGCCAGGTTCTCCGCCTGTCTTCAAGGCGCGTTACGTTGCACGAGGCTTCAGTCAGCGAGAGGGAGTTGACTTCTTCCAGACCTTCTCCCCGACCCCGAAGATGACCACTCTTCGGGTTCTGCTGCACGTCGCCGCTCAGCGTGACTACGAGCTCCACTCTCTTGACTTCAGCACAGCTTTCTTGCAGGGCAGCCTGCACGAGGAGATCTGGCTGCGCCGCCCACCTGGCTTCACTGGGTCGTTCCCTCCTGGTACCCAGTGGAGCCTCCGACGGCCAGTCTACGGTCTCCGCCAGGCGCCGCGTGAGTGGCACGACACACTGAGGACTACACTTGCGGCTCTTGGGTTCGCTCCTTCTACTGCTGACCCGTCGCTGTTTCTACGCACCGACACTTCACTGCCGCCGTTCTACATCCTCGTGTACGTCGACGACTTGGTCTTTGCCACTGCTGACACTACGACACTCGCCCACGTGAAGTCGGAGCTGCAGAAGAGACACACGTGCACAGACCTGGGTGAACTGACAAGCTATCTTGGCTTGCGGATCACCCGGGACAGAGCACGGCGCACCATCACCTTGACTCAGTCACACATGGTGCAGCAGGTCCTTCAGCGCTTCCGCTTCACGTACTCCTCGCCTCAGCCCACTCCTCTGCCTACCGGTCACTCGCTCTCAGCTCTGCCTTCGGATGAGTCCGTAGAGCCGAGTGGCCCGTATCCAGAGCTTGTGGGCTGCCTCATGTACCTGATGACCTGCACTCGACCTGACCTTGCATACCCTCTTAGCATCCTTGCACGCTATGTCGCTCCTGGTCGTCACCGGAAGGAGCACATGGATGCCGCTAAGAGGGTGTTGCGTTACTTGTGCAGTACGTCGGGCATGGGGCTAGTGCTTGGAGGACGAGACCGAGTTGTACTCACTTGGCACTCAGACGCTTCTTGGGCTGACGACCAGGCTACTCAGCGGTCGTCTCAGGGTTACACCTTCAGCCTTGGCTCTGGTTCTGTTTCTTGGCGTTCTACAAGCTCGTTTTCCGTTCTCAGCTCCAGTTGTGAGGCTGAGATCTACGCCACAGCCATGGCTGCACAAGAGTTACGCTGGCTCACCTACCTGCTGACTGACTTGGGAGAGCGGCCTCGTTCTCCTCCAGTGCTGTACGTCGACAACAAGGCTACCATTGCCTTGTGTGAGGAGCACAGACTGGAGCACAGAACGAAGCATATCGCTCTACGGTACTTCCTTGCTCGAGAGCTGCAGCAGCGTGGTCAGCTTCGTCTGCGTTACGTGGCCACTCGGGCCAACACTGCTGATGTGTTCACCAAGGCGCTTCAGCCTTGTGACCATCAGCGCTTCTGTACTGTTCTAGGCCTTGTGCCTACTGTGCCTCACTTGCTTACTTCTTGACTCTGTTTGTACTGTGATCTCTATATATATACCTGCATACTTACACTTGCTAGGTTGTGCTCACTGTACCCCTTGCTGTATTATTAAACTGCATGTGAACTGGTCTTGTGACCACTTGCTTGTGCTCGGAATTTGTGTGGTTTCCTCGAGATCCACCCTGAGCTTGCTTTGCCCTTCCTGACTGGTCTTGTGACCACTGCTTGCTCTGGCTATCCCCCATTTCACCTATGGGGGTGTGTCAAAACATATGCATAATTGTATCTAGGCTATACTGGGGCTAGCCTTAGGGGGTACACAAATAGTCTCGACACTCTAGTCTTGTACCCCAATCTTCACCTAATCATCAACTTTCTCGTTCCCTAGCTAGTGATTCTAACTCGCCTTATGTATGGGCGTTTACTGTCTCGGCTCCGGTGCCATTCACGGCCATAAAACGCCTATTGGCGGACATTAACGGGCCGGCTGTTTTCGACCCCAAAACGCCTAAAGTCTGCCTTATTAACAGCCGGGCAATTTATGAACTGAAAAGCAGCGTTTACAACCGAAATATGGGATGTTAATGCCCGGATATAGACCCGACATTTTTGAGATGATCGCAGGCTGTCATATTGGACGGATCAGAACGCACAATGGTGGACACGCTCGGGCATGTCTAGATATTCATGGCCAGAGATAGCAAGGTCTACTGCTGCCGCGCTAAAGTCACGGCGCAAAAATTTCGGTAAGCACATACACCGTGCTTACCTTCCGCGTCATCGAGCTCGGCGCACTACTGTGGCTGCGTAGGTGGCGCACGCGTGGTGACATCCGGCTGGTCTGGTGCGGTGAATAGAGAGCGCGCCGTGCCTCTCGCTTCGCCTCGCGCTTCATTCTCAGCCGGCTGCGGATTTGCGGGTTCAGTTCCAGGACGGGTAGCAGTCGAGGGCGGAGGCACCACGTGTGCAGCCAACGTCATTGCAGCGACTACATATTGGGCCATCTGGTTCAATTGTAGCAGGCCTTCTTTCGTGCATGCGACGAGCGAATCAGAGATTAGCCGCGCACCACCCATGGTTGCGGTTTCATCTACTCGACGCCGCGGAGTCCTTCCTGGGGAAAATGCATCTGCGAGGGGTGCACATCGTGTGTTGGATAGTAGGGTCAGTTCATGGCTAGAGTGTGTATGGCCTAGCATTCATGTTGCCATCATGTACCAAGTATCAAGTGTGTATGGCCAAGCATCTCTGTTGCAATCACGATCATGTATCATTCTGTAATGATTCAATTTCACAGACGTGATGTCAAGCATGTAGAGCACTACTTACCGGATCCGTCGGCGAGAGAAACAGGTGTGCCTCCGCCTGTGGTGCCTGGACCAGCAGCAGACGGACCGGCGCCGTCGGCGTTTGGGCCGGGAATGTGGGCGTTCGGGTCCACGTTAGTCTCTCGCGCGCCACCGCCGTCCACCACATGCGGACGCACGGAAGCAGTTCCATGCTTCATGTTTTGGACGTAACCCCACCACTTCGGTTTCTTGGTGGCTTTGTTGCCAGATACCATGTCGGCGCGCGCATACTTACGGTAATCCACCATGATACGCTTCCAAGCCTGCTTCATGGGCTCGCTCTCACGGTCCCAGGCAGGGTTCGTCTTCTTCATGTGCACCCGCAGTTTTTTCCAGTACTGTGAGCCCTGCTTTCCTTGAGTGGCTTTGATATCGTCACGGGTATTCCAGCGAGCCGCGGCCAATTCAACCAGCTCTGCCTCTGACCACTCTGTGTTGTAGGCTTTGTCCTTCTTAGCATGTGATTTGCGTCTACGGCGCTTTCGCCCTCCCTTTCCGCGATCACCAGTTTCGGTTCCGTCGTCATCCTCGTCCTCGCTTCCATCATCGTCGGAGTTGTCCGAATCGGCCTCACTTTCGCTAGAGAAGAGTATGTCGTCCAGCTCGTCGGAGTCCACATCAGTATCCGCGTCAATATTTTCTGCTTGGCCGCTTTCGTCGTGCGCGATGTATTGGGATGTAGATCCAGGGCCGTCAGCTGCCTCGTCCCTAATGCGTGGACGGGAAGCTCCTTGAGCTTGCTGTGATTTCATCCAGGCTACGTAAGGAGGATCCACCCAGGGCTTCTCCTCATCTACTCTCTGCTTGCCTTTCTGGCTGCGACTTTTACGAGGCGGCATGCTGGATCGCTTGTTGGATGGAGAGGAGATGTTTTGTGATGCTGTGGAATGCATGACGTTTATGAAGTTGGCCTGTTGGATCTGGTGCTCACGGCAGTTGGGACCGCGGTGGTGTTGACAATTCCCGACGGGAATTTAGACGGTTTCGATCTGCTACGTGGCAGGCGGGCGCGGCAGAAATTTGTGTGTGCGATCCGCAAATTGGCTGGTGTTTGGGTGACAGGCGATGTGTCAGTTGTCGCAATGAGAGTGGTGCGACGTGACCGTTCAACTTCCCGAGCCATCCCCAGCTAACACCAGGAGGTTTAGTCCTCCAGCGTTTTCCGAGACTGTGTCATGACACTATCCACTCTTGACACAAAGCCAGGGATACGACCTGAGCGTAGGAGAGTTTGGATCTAGTTTGTTGGACAGTAAGGACTTCAATATTGCATCTAAGTCGGTCGATTTTATCACAGGAACGTAATAAAGTCAGCGCAGTTGAATGGCGAGCGATCCCGTAAGCTCGGAATATAAAACCAGGCGACCGTCTGTCGATTTTATCACGGACGTCAAGAGTGCAAGAGAGTGAGAGCGAGGAAAGGGAGTGCAGGAGAGTGAGAGCGAGGAGATCGTGACGGGCTTACAGCATAGGAGAAAGAGAATCATGGAAGCCGCCAAGCCGAGAGCCAGAAGCCGCGCCATCGCTAGGGACCGACCTACAGATGGGAATAGTAGCAGTAGAAGGAACCTAACGGGGCTTGTTGCTTTTGAACGGAATAGCTTTTGTAATGGCTGCTGCTACTACGCGCAGTCCCCTCCTTTTATCCGCTTCGGTTGTGATTGGGGGAACACGCCATGCCGCCACGGGGTGGCACTCACGGGCCACCGAGGAATCACCCAGCGCGGTGTGGTGGTTTCCGCTTGTGCCTCAGAGCGTTGACCTTTTGACAGACATGGTTCAACAACTGATCCAGTTGCAGATTCCTATTCTGCTTTTGTCAACGATAAACCCTCGTGTGCACATCAGGCCTGTCGAAGTTCCTGGGGCCCATACTTGCGCTCCCCAGCTCCTCCCCATCTGACCCTGTTTTGGGTGTAGCTGAGCATTTTGGCGCCCTTACGGTCACGGGCGCACCCCAAAGTGAAAACTTGAAATCCGGGCTTGTGAAGAGTTTGCACTTACACTTAACTCTGATAAATCGAAACCTGCGGCTGTTAGAATCTAGAGACAGGAATGAATGAACTATGAAAGAGTTGGGTACAAGTATGAAACCCTAAAAGGGGTTGTACCCCATATTGGCTACCCCACTACAGCCTACACATATATAACATGCATATACTTTGACACACCCCCATAGGCAAAGTGGGAGAGAGCAAGGGGTCACAAGACCAGTCAAGAGAAGCAAAGCAAGCTCAGGGTGGATCACAACGTCACCACACACACTGAGCACAAGCAAAGGGCCACAAGGCCAGTTCACATGCAGAGGTATATATGCAACAACAGCACACTGATCTCTACCTAGCAGAGCAAGCATGCAGGTACATATATCGATCACATTACAAGCAAAGTCTACAGTAAGTGAGGAAACGTGGGCACAAGGCCTAACAGAGTGCAGAAACGCTGATGATCACCAGACAGAAGCGCCTTGGTGAATATATCAGCAGTGTTGGCCCGAGTGGCCACGTGAGCAAGACGAAGCTGACCACGCTGCTGCAACTCTCGAGCAAGGAAGTAGCGCAGAGCAATGTGCTTCGTTCTGTGCTCCAGTCTGTGCTCCTCACACAAGGCAATTGCGGCCTTGTTGTCGACGTACAGCACTGGAGGAGAACGAGGCCGCTCTCCCAGGTCGGTCAGCAGGTAGGTGAGCCAGCGTAACTCCTGTGCAGCCATGGCTGTGGCGTAGATCTCAGCCTCACAACTGGAGCCGAGAACAGAGGACGAGCGTGTAGACCGCCAAGAAACAGAGCCAGAGCCAAGGCTGAAGGTGTAACCCTGTGACGACCGCTGCGTAGCCTGGTCGTCAACCCAAGAAGCGTCCGAGTGACCAGTGAGGACAACGTCGCCCCGTCCTCCAAGCACGAGCCCCATGCCCGATGTACTGCACAAGTAGCGCAGTACCCTCTTAGCAGCATCCATGTGCACCTTTCGGTGCCGACCAGGAGCCACGTAGCGAGCCAGAAGGCCAAGAGGGTACGCAAGGTCAGGACGAGTGCAAGTCATCACGTACATGAGGCAGCCCACTAGCTCTGGGTAAGGACCACTCGGCTCTACGGACTCGTTCGAAGGTGGAGCTGAGAGCGAGTGACCTGTAGCCAGAGGAGTGGCCTGTGCCGAGGACCAGGTGAAGCCGAAGCGCTGAAGGACCTGCTGCACCATGTGTGACTGAGTCAGTGTCATGGTGCGGCGTGCTCTGTCCCGGGTGATCTGCAAGCCAAGGTAACTGCGCAGCTCACCCAGGTCTGTGCACGTGTGTCTCTTCTGCAGCTCCGACTTCACCAGGGCGAGAGCCTCAGTGTCAGCACTGGCAAAGACCAAGTCGTCGACGTACACGAGGATGTAGAACGGCGGCAGCGAAGTGTCGGTGCGCAGAAAAAGCGACGGGTCAGCAGTCGACGGAGTAAACCCAAGAGCCGCAAGTGTCGTCCTCAGTATGTCGTGCCACTCACGTGGCGCCTGGCGGAGACCGTAGACCGGCCGCCGGAGGCTCCACTGGGTACCAGGAGGGAACGACCCAGTGAAGCCAGGTGGGCGGCGCAGCCAGATCTCCTCGTGCAGGCTACCCTGTAAGAAGGCTGTGCTGAAGTCAAGAGAATGAAGCTCGTAGTCACGCTGAGCAGCAACGTGCAGCAGCACCCGAAGAGTGGTCATCTTCGGGGTGGGGGAGAAGGTCTGGAAGAAGTCGACTCCCTCCCTCTGACTGAAGCCTCGAGCAACGTAACGAGCCTTGAAGACAGGCGGAGAACCTGGCGGCCGCTTCACCCTGAAAATCCACATGCCACTGACGATGTTCGCCCCAGGTGGGGGAACCTCGTCGACGTAAGTGCCTGTGGACTTCCAGGATGCCATCTCTGCGTCCATGGCTGTCTGCCACTGAGAGGAGGACTCACCCGCTATCGCCTCAGCGTTACAGGCGCGGGGTCGGGATGTCTGGAGCATCCGGGTCTCCCTCAGGGGCAAGCAGCATGGACACGAGATGAGGCGCAGCGGCTGCAAGACACTCAAGGTCCTCGTGCCTGTCCTCAAGGACGTTCGTGCCAAGAGCACACTCACCCCCGACGGACGGAGGACAGACAGACTCAGACTAAGCAACAAGACTAGCGGCGTAGTCTAGACGACAGGCAGCAGCAGACCCAAACGACGGGTCAGTGACAATAGTGGCTAGCAGACGCGTGACAGTAGGGTGCTCAGCACGAAACCGGTCAGACTCAGGGTCCGCAACGACAGGCAGAGAAGACGCAGGAGGAGACGGCAGAGGAACACGCTGCAGAGGAGAGGAAGGACGACGGATTACGAGGTCCGGCTGACGCGGACGAGGAACACGACGACCGGACCAACCAGAACGGACAGGCGAGACAGGACGCGACGCAGGCTCACGACGCTCAATAAGACCCCCTGTCTGCTCAGTGTAAGGAGAAGGAGCAGGCAGCGGTGAGCCAGGCTGTAACGGAAGACCAGTAGACGAAGGGAGACTAAGAACCTGGCGAAGCACAGAGTCAGGTGGTGGCTGAGACGACGGAGACGGTGGAGCGAAGAACAGGCGCGGCTGTGCAGTGACACCAGAACCAGCAGCTCCAGTACCCCCAGCAGCTCCAGCACCTCCAGGAGCTCCAGACCCCTCAGCGCCAGCTCCTCCAGGACCACCTCCACCAACAGCAGCACCCCCAGAACCGGCACCTCCAGTCCCAGGGTCTCCAGCCTCAGTGTCTCCAGCAGCAGCACCCCCAGACCCAGGGTCTCCAGCAGTAGCACCCTCAAGCTCAGCACCTCCAGCCCCAGCAGCTCCACTACCTCCAGTACGAGCACCTCCGGGACCAGCACCACTCCCAGCTCCAGTGACGTCAGCAGAAGTACCTCCAGCGGCAGAGCCCCGAGCTCGAGAAGCGCGACCCTGACGGCGACCGTACCAGTCGTGCAGCTGCTGTGAGGTGAGAGGCACACGCGGACGAAGGCGGCTACTCCAAGGAGACCGCGCAACAGCAGCTCCAGAACCTCCAGCGTCAGCACCCGCAGCAGCTCCAGAACCTCCAGCTCCAGCGCCACCAGCACCAGCACCTCCAACAGCTCCAGAACCTCCAGCGCCAGCACCCGCAGCAGTAGTACCCCCAGAGCCGGCACCTCCAGCTCCAGGGCCCCCAACCGCAAAGTCGACAGCAGCACCTCCAGGTCCAGCAGGACCTCCAGTCCCAGCAGCTCCAATACCTCCAGTACGAGCACCTCCGGGACCAGCTGCTCCAGGAACTCCAGTAGAAACAACACCAGTAGCAGAGTCACCAGCTCCACCGCCTCCAGCAGCAAGGCCCCTAGCTTCAGCAGCGCGACCCTGACGGCTAACGTACCACTCACGCAGCTGCTGTGGGGAGAGAGGGACAGCGCCGGCTCCAGTGCCTCTAACACCAGCACCTCCCGCAGCAGGGCCCCCAGCTCTAGCAGCTCGACCATGACGGCTAACGTACCACTCACGCAGCTGCTGTGGGGAGAGAGGGAGACGACGACGAGAGTGCAGCGGCGAGGCACCAGCGGAGCGACTACGGAGACGGCCGCTCCAGGGAGACTGCTCACCAGACGCCTCAGCGCCCCCAGGTGCAGCACCCCCAGACTCAGTACCCCCAGGCTCAGCACCCCCAGACTCCTCACGCCCAGGCCCAGCACCTCCAGGCTCCGCACCCCCAGGCTCAGCACCCCCAGGCTCCGCACCCCCAAGCTCAGCATCCCTAGGCTCAGCACCCCCAGGCTCAGCACCCCCTGGTTCCGCACCCCCAGGCTCAGCACCCCAAGAAGCAGCACCCCGAGCAGGACCACCCCCAGCAGGACCTGAGTCACCAGTGACCTCAACTGGCGCAGACAAGGGAGGAGGGTCTACCTGAGACACACCTGAAGGAGCAGGACCGGGAGCGGGGAGGGGGTCTACCTGGGGAGCACCTGGAGTGAGGAAGAGCGGCGGGGGGGGGAGAGGGGCAGTGCGGTAGGGGAAGAGACGGTAAAAGGGAACCGACTTGTCGAACGTGACGTCCTGAGAGGGGAAGACACGGCGCGAGGTGGGGTGGTAAAACTGCCAACCAGGCGCGTCAGGGACAAAGCCAAGGAAGACACAGGGAACAGCGCGGGCGGAGAGCTTGTCAGCGGTGGTATCGCGGACAAAGGCACGAGAACCCCAGACCCGGAACGCCGACGCATCGCCAACCTCCCACGTCCACCGCAGTGTGGGCGAGGTCTCCGGCAAGGAGACACGGGGCCAGAGGTTGAGCTGATGCGCGGCGTAGCGGACCGCAAACGGCCACAGAAAATGGGGAGCAGCCGCATGGACCATGGAGGTACGAGCGACCTCCATGACCAAGCCAATGCGGCGCTTAGCAACCGCATTCTGCTGCGGAGAGGCCGGAAGCGTGAAAGTCTGGCGAATGCCCTCCCCACGACAAAAGCTCTGCAGAAGGTCGGAGGAAAACTCCCCACCTCTGTCAGAGTGCAGACGCAGGACGGGAAACTCCGTCCCGAACCGCTCGCGGAGCTGGAGACGGGCAGCGCGGATCCAAGGGATCAAAACATCAGGGACCTCACCCTTGGTGCGCAAGGGGAAGACCATGGTGTAACGCGAGTAGTCGTCAACAACCAGAGAAAGTACCTCTCGCGGTCCTGCCCACGGACGCGGGCTGGGCCCCACACGTCCATGTGGAGGGTCTGCAGGGGAGCAGTCGTCGGGGGAAACGAGGAGGAGTGAGGAGCGACGCGCTGCCGCCCCTCGACACAGGGAAGACAGGGAGGAGCAGGCGAGGGTGGTAGAGGAGGCAGAGTCTCTAGAAGTCCAGAGACAAGGAAACGGCGGTGCATGCTACGAAGGCGCTGCACCGAGGGGTGACCAAGGCGGTGGTGCCAAAGGAGGAGGGTCTGGTGCGACAAAGCGCGACACGAGCAGGGGGCCGCTACCTGACCTGACGCAGACGCAGACGCAGCGACCTGAGGGGACACAGTAGTCAGTGTGTACAGACTCAAGCCAGGCGCACGGGTAAACGTGGCCAGGTGCCGGCCCGTCCGGGAGCACGTACAGTGGGTTACGCGCTGACCTGCAGGGGTGAACTGGTCAACCCACACGTCCTGGAGGTCAGCTCGACTCACCAAGTTCGTAGAGAACGAGGGGAGGTGGAGTCCCGACAGTGAGCCAGACGGGACTGCCGGACACGGCAGGACCGTGGAGGAGTGCGCAAGGACTGGACCCCCAGAGGGGTCTGCCAGGGAGACTGCAACCGACCGACGGAGCGGCGTGAGGGTGGTGCTGTCGCGAAAGAAGGAGCGAGAAGCACCTGAGTCAAGTTTGAAGGTGTACAAGGCCTCAGCAGGCGCAGTACTAGAGAGAGCAGACTCACCAGCACCTGGAGCAGAAGCCTCACCAGCACCTAGAGCAGGAGACGCACTAGCACCTAGAGCAGCAGCCTCACCAGCACCTAGAGCAGCAGGCTCTATACCTGGGTCAAGCGGTACGCACAGGTAACAGGCACCGTCAGCACTAGTAGGCAATGCATACATGGCAGTGAGAATAGCATCATAGTCAAGAGCAAAGATATCTACCCTCTGCCCAAGCAGCTCCAGCCAGGTGGGGAGCTCAGCCTCGTCGCCAAACTCGGTACACCAGGCGTCGCTCAGACGGGCGAAGCAGTGGGACTGTGTGTGACCAAGTGTCCCGCAAGCCTGACCAGCCCGATCACCTGTGCGAATGACGTACGGGCAGCGAACGGTACTCCGAGACCCTCTACTATGAGCGTACCACTCGTGAAGCTGCTGGGACGTAAGTGTCTCGCGTGGACGCCGCTGCAGCTGCAGCTGGCCACTGCCAGACGCTCCCAACTGACCAGCTCCAGGGCGACAGCTACGACGGCTACCGCCACAACCCCAACTAGCGTACCACTCACGTAGCTGCTGGGGCGGGAGAGACTCGCGTGGACGTCGCTGGAGCTGCATCTGGCCACCGCCAGTAGCAGCAGTAGCAGAAGTGACAGTAGTAGTAGAGGCGGCAGCAGTAGCAGCACCAGCAGCCTAGCAGCAGTAACAGTGCGGGCAGGGCAGGTGCGGCAGGTAGGCAGTCAGGCAGGCAGGCAGGCAGGCAGGCAGGCAGGCAGACAGGCAGGCAGATGACGCGGCAGCGCGCGAACAAGGTAGGTGCTCACCAGTGGCGGGAAGGGCAGGCGCTCGCCGGGCAAGCAGGGCGGCGGCCGGGTAGGCACACGACGGCGGCGACGGCGGGGCCGCGACAGCTGCGGCAAAGCAGGGCCGCGTCGGCGGTAGAGCAGGTCCGCGACAGCTGCTGTAGGGCGGGGCTGTAAGGACTGCTGCAGGGCGGGGCCGCGAGGACTGCTGCAGGGTGGGTCCGTGACAGCAGTAGGAGGCTCCGCGGCAGCTTCTGCAGGGCGGAGCCGCGATCGTGGCAGGGCGCTCCGCGGCAGCTGCTGCAGAAGCGACGGCGACAGTTAGGGGCGGCGTCCAAAAGGGGGGGGGGGGGGCGCGTCGAACAGGGGCAGCCGCGGCGCGCGGGGCTGCAGCGGGCTACGCGAGCTGCGGGCGCGGCGCGCGAAGCCGCAGCTGGCTGCGCGAGGACGGCAGCCGCGGCGCGCGGGGCTGCAGCGCGACGCGCGGGCAGCGGTCGCTACGCGCGGGGCTGCAGCGCGACCCGCGGGCAGCGGACGCGACGCGCGGGGCCGCAGCAAGCCGCGCGGGCTGCGGACGCGGTGCGCGGAGCAGCAGCGAGCCGCGCGCGGGCTGCCGAGGCGCGACTCGGGCAGCGTGGGCGACGCGCGGGGCAAAAATCGAGCCGCGCGCAGGAATTAGGTCTGCGCGCTCTAAGCAGCAGCAGACCGCGCAGTCAACAGACAGTAGGCAGTAGGCAGACGGCGCGCGCAGCGCAGCACGTCACAGGCACAGTCACAGTCACAGTCGTGGGGTAGCGGTAGGTGGGCCTGAAAAAAAAAAAACGGTCCTACGGACCTACTGCTCTGAAACCATGTTAGAATCTAGAGACAGGAATGAATGAACTATGAAAGAGTTGGGTACAAGTATGAAACCCTAAAAGGGGTTGTACCCCATATTGGCTACCCCACTACAGCCTACACATATATAACATGCATATACTTTGACAGCGACCAGCTCGTATTGGACGCTAAGGGAAACTTCGGGTGCTCCAAAGCTGACTTAGACACTTTACAAACACAGGATTGGCTAGAAAACGCGAAGGGAAAAATCCACTTCTCTTGTGCAACCTAAGGAGAAAAGGGGGGGGGGGGGGGGGGGGTGGTCTGGCAGAATTGGGGGGGGGGGGGGGGGGGGGGGGGGGGGGGTCCTACAACCGGAAACCAAAACTTTGAGACAGGGGAAGGCCTGGTTTGGGCCCTTAACGCATCCGGGGAAAGGTCGAACGAAGCACTTAGTGGCACGGGCGCAGTGCGAATATAACACATTATGCAGTCGAGCTGGAGCGAAAGTAGCCCGGAATGTTCAGGGCATTAAGGTCATATGCCCTTGAATCGACAGGCCTGGCTGGGACGTGTCAGGGGCGCCGCCAAGCCAAGCACACAAATATCCCACCTGACGCCTTTCCTCCTTTTGTTAAAATCTATGCATGAATGTGTGATTAGGTCAAGGGGGGGGTACAAGAAGAATGTCGAGAGAAAATGTTGTACCCCCTAGTGCTAGCCCCATACAGCCTAGATAACCTAAACATGCATATATGATTTGACACACCCCCATAGGCGAAATGGGGGATAGCCAGAGCAAGCAAAGGTCACAAGACCAGTCAAGAGAAGAAACAAAACACAGCTCAGGGTGGATCACAAAGTCACCACACACTCTGAGCACAAGCAAGAGGGCACAAGGCCAGTTCACATGCAGAGATGTATATGCAGCAATAGCACAGTTATCATTACCTAACATGAGCAAGCATGCAGGTATATATGTATAGATCACAGTACAAGCAGGGTCTACAGCAAGTGTGGAAACGTAGGCACAAGGCCCAACAAAGTACAAAAGCGCTGATGATCACCAGACGGAAGTGCCTTGGTGAATATATCAGCAGTGTTGGCCCGAGTGGCCACGTGAGCAAGACGAAGCTGACCCCACTGCTGCAACTCTCGAGCCAGGAAGTAACGCAGAGCGATGTGCTTCGTTCTGTGCTCCAGTCTGTGCTCCTGACACAAGGCAATGGCTGCCTTCTTGTCGACGTACAGCACTGGAGGAGAACGAGGCCGCTCTCCCAGGTCGGTCAGCAGGTAGGTGAGCCAGCGTAACTCCTGTGCAGCCATGGCTGTGGCGTAGATCTCAGCCTCACAACTGGAGCTGAGAACTGAAGACGAGCGTGTAGAACGCCAAGAAGCTGAACCAGAGCCAAGGCTGAAGGTGTAACCCTGTGACGACCGCTGCGTAGCCTGGTCGTCAACCCAAGAAGCGTCCGAGTGACCAGTGAGGACAACGTCGCCCCGTCCTCCAAGCACGAGCCCCATGCCCGATGTACTGCACAAGTAGCGCAGTACCCTCTTAGCAGCATCCATGTGCACCTTTCGGTGCCGACCAGGAGCCACGTAGCGAGCCAGAAGGCCAAGAGGGTACGCGAGGTCAGGACGAGTGCAGGTCATCAGGTACATGAGGCAGCCAACTAGCTCTGGGTAAGGACCACTCGGCTCTACGTACTCATCCGAAGGTGGAGCTGAGAGCAAGTGACCTGTAGCCAGAGGAGTGGCCTGTGCCGAGGACCAGGTGAAACCGAAGCGCTGAAGGACCTGCTGCACCATGTATGACTGAGTCAGGGTGATGGTGCGGCGTGCTCTGTCCCGGGTGATCTGCAAGCCAAGGTAACTGCGCAGCTCACCCAGGTCTGTGCACGTGTGTCTCTTCTGCAGCTCCGACTTCACCAGGGCGAGAGCCTCAGTGTCAGCAGTGGCAAAGACCAAGTCCTCGACGTACACGAGGATGTAGAACGGCGGCAGCAAAGTGTCGGTGCGCAGAAACAGCGATGGGTCAGCAGTCGACGGAGTAAACCCAAGAGCCGCAAGTGTCGTCCTCAGTGTGTCGTGCCACTCACGTGGCGCCTGCGGAGACCGTAGACCGGCCACCGGAGGCTCCACTGGGTACCAGGAGGGAACGACCCAGTGAAGCTAGGTGGGCGGCGCAGCCAGATCTCCTCGTGCAGGCTGCCCTGTAAGAAGGCTGTGCTGAAGTCAAGAGAGTGAAGCTCGTAGTCACGCTGAGCAGCAACGTGCAGCAGCACCCGAAGAGTGGTCATCTTCGGGGTGGGGGAGAAGGTCTGGAAGAAGTCGACTCCCTCCCTCTGACTGAAGCCTCAAGCAACGTAACGAGCCTTGAAGACAGGCGGAGAACCTGGCGGCCGCTTGACCCTGAAAATCCACATGCCACTGACGCCCCAGGTGGGGGAACCTCGTCGACGTAAGTGCCTGTGGACTTCCAGGATGCCATCTCTGCGTCCATGGCTATCTGCCACTGAGAGGAGTACTCACCCGCTATCGCCTCAGCGTAAGAGCGCGGGGTCGGGATGTCTGGAGCATCCGGGTCTCCCTCAGGGGCAAGCAGCATGGACACGAGATGAGGCGCAGCGGCTGCAAGACACTCAAGGTCCTCGTGCCTGTCCTCAAGGACGTTCGTGCCAAGAGCACACTCACCCCCGACAGACGGAGGACAGACAGACTCAGACTCAGCAACAAGACTAGCGGCGTAGTCTAGACGTTAGGCAGCAGCAAAGTCAACAAGCTCAACGACTAAGGCAGACGCAGCAGCAGACTCAAACGACGGGTCAGTGACAACAGTGGCTAGCAGACGCGTGACAGTAGGGTGCTCAGCACGAAACCGGTCAGACTCAAGCTCAGGAACGGTAGGCAGAGAAGACGCAGGAGGGGACGGCAGGGGAATACGCTGCGGAGGAGAGGAAGGACGACGGACTACGAGGTGGGTGCCGAAGACACCCGGCTGACGCGAACGAGGAACACGACGACCGGAACGACCTGAACGGACAGGCGAGATAGGACGCGACGCAGGCTCACGACGCTCAATAAGACCCCCTGTCTGCTCAGTGTAAGGAGAAGGAGCAGGCAGCGGTGAGCCAGGCTGTAACGGAAGACCAGTAGACGAAGGGAGACTAAGAACCTGGCGAAGCACAGAGTCAGACGGTGGCTGAGACGACGGAGACGGTGGAGCAAAGAACAGGCGCGGCTGTGCAGTGCCACCAGCACCAGCAGCTCCAGCACCTCCAGCAGCTCCAGCACCTCCAGCAGCTCCAGAACCCTCAGCGCCAGCTCCTCCAGGACCAGCTCCACCTGCAGGGGCACCCCCAGAACCGGCACCTCTAGTCCCAGGGTCTCCAGCCTCAGTGTCTCCAGCAGCAGCACCCTCAGGCTCAGCACTGTCAGAATATGTTGTTTGTGTAGCCTGCAGTGGGGTACTCTATAGTGAGTACAGCCCCTTAGGGTTTGCCATTTGTATCCTGCTGCTTGCTAGTTCAATCATTCCTTCTCAATTCTGTTCCTGCACACAATCCTAGCTCGTACTTGGCTCCTCGTTACTAGTCCTACTGTTGCCTAGGCTACTAAGCCTAGGCCGTACTCCTACTACTTCTGACAAGCACCTCCAGCCCCAGCATCTTCAGTACCTCCAGTACGAGCACCTCCGGGACCAGCACCACTCCCAGCTCCAGTGACGTCAGCAGAATTACCTCCAGCGGCAGAGCCCCGAGCTCGAGAAGCGCGACCCTGACGGCGACCGTACCAGTCGTGCAGCTGCTGTGAGGTGAGAGGCACACGCGGACGAAGGCGGCTACTCCAAGGAAACCGCGCAACAGCAGACTCAGAACCCTCGAGCAGCCGCCCCTGGACCCAGAGCAGCCGCCCCCGGCCCCTGAAGCAGCCGCCCCTGGTGCAGCCGCCCCTGGACCCTCGAGAAGCCGCCCCTGGACCCAGAACAGCCGCCCCTGGCTCCTAAAGCAGCCGCCCCTGGTGCAACCGCCCCTTGACCCTCGAGCAGCCGCCCCTGGACCCAGAGCAGCCGCCCCTGGCCCCTGAAGCAGCCGCCCCTGGTGCAGCCGCCCCTGGACTCCGTGCAGCCGCCCCTGGACCCCGCGACGCCGCCCCTGGACCCGCGTCGCCACCCCTGGACCCCGTGCAGCCGCCCGCCGAGCGCCGGCCCTGCTCGCCTGGCGAGCGCCTGCTCTTCCCGCCACTGGTGAGCACCTGCCTTGTTAGCGCGCTGGCGCGCCATCTGCCTGCCTGCCTGCCTGCCAGCCTGCCTGCCTGCCTGCCTGTCTGCCTGCCTGCCTGCCTGCCTGCCTGCCGCGCCTGCCCTGCCCGCGCTGCTACTGCTGCGACTTCTGTTACTACTGCTAGGCTATTGCTACTGCTACTGCTGCTAGTGGCGGTGGCCAGATGCAGCTCCAGCGACGTCCACGCGAGTCTCTCCCGCCCCAGCAGCTTCGTGAGTGGTACGCTAGTTGGGGTTGTGGCGGTAGCCGTCGTAGCTGTCGCCCTGGAGCTGGTCAGTTGGGAGCGTCTGGCAGTGGCCAGCTGCAGCTGCAGCGGCGTCCACGCGAGACACTTACCTCCCAGCAGCTTCACGAGTGGTACGCTCAGAGTAGAGGGTCTTTGAGTACCGTTCGCTGCCCGTACGTCATTCGCACAGGTGATCGGGCTGGTCAGGCTTGCGGGACGCTAGTCCCGCTGCTTCGCCCGTCTGAGCGACGCCTGGCGTTCCGAGTTTGGCGACGAGGCTGAGCTCCCCACCTGGCTGGAGCTGCTTAGGCAGAAGGTAGATATCTTTGCTCTTGACTATGATGCTATTCTCACTGCCATGTATGCATTGCCTACTAGTGCTGACGGTGCCTGTTACCTGTGCGTACCGCCTGACCCAGGTATAGAGCCTGCTGCTCTAGGTGCTGGTGCGGCTGCTGCCCTAGGTGCTGGTGAGGCTGCTGCTCCAGGTGCTGGTGAGTCTTCTCTCTCAGGTATTGCGCCTGCTGAGGCCTTGTACACCTTCACACTTGACTCAGGTGCTTCCCGCTCCTTCTTTCGCGACAGCACCACCCTCACGCCGCTCCGTCGGCCGGTTGCAGTCTCCCTGGCAGACCCCTCTGGGGGTCCAGTCCTTGCGCACTCCTCCACGGTCCTGCCGTGTCCGGCAGTCCCGTCTGGCTTCCTGTCAGGTCTTCACCTCCCCTCGTTCTCTACGAACTTGGTGGGTGGTGCTGACCTCCAGGACCAGTGGGTTGACCAGTTCACTCCTGGAGGTCAGCGAGTGACCCACTGTACGTGCTCCCGGACGGGCCGGCACCTGGCCACGTTTACTCGTGCGCCTGGCTCGAGTCTGTACACACTGACTACTGTGTCCCCTCAGGTCGCTACATCTGCGTCTGCGTCAGGTCAGCTAGCGGCCCCCTGCTCGTGTCGCGCTTTGTCGCACCAGACCCTCCTTTGGCACCACCGCCTTGGTCACCCCTCGGTGCAGCGCCTTTGTAGCATGCACCGCCGTTTCCTTGTCTCTGGACTTCCAGAGACTCTGCCTCCTCTACCACCCTCGCCTGCTCCTCCCTGTCTTCCCTGTGTCGAGGGGCGGCAGCGCGCCGCTCCTCACTCCTCCTCGTTCCCTCCCACAGAGGCTCCCCTGCAGACTCTCCACCTGGACGTGTGGGGCCCAGCCCGCGTCCGTGGACAGGGCCACGAGCGGTACTTCCTGCTGGTCGTCGACGACTACACGCGTTACACCACGGTCTTCCCCTTGCAGCGCAAGGGGGATGTCCCTGATGTTTTGATCCCCTTGATCCGCGCTGTTCGTCTCCACCTCCGCGAGCGGTTCCAGTCGGACTTTCCTGTCCTGCGTCTGCACTCTAACAGAGGTGGTGAGTTCTCCTCAGACCTCTTGGCAGCCTTCTGTGCGGAGCACGGCATCCGCCAGACGTTCACGCTTCCGGCCTCTCCGCAGCAGAATGGGGTTGCTGAGCGCCGCATTGGCTTAGTCATGGAGGTCGCTCGTACCTCCATGATCCATGCGGCTGCCCCCCATTTTCTGTGGCCGTTTGCGGTCCGGTACGCCACGCATCAGCTCAACCTCTGGCCCCGTGTCTCCTTGCCGGAGACCTCGCCCACACTGCTGTGGACGGGGAAGGTTGGCGATGCGTCGCGTTTCCGGGTCTGGGGTGCTCGTGCGTTTGTCCGCGATACCACCGCGAACAAGCTCTCCGCCCGCGCTGTTCCCTGTGTCTTCCTTGGCTTTGTCCCTGACGCGCCTGGTTGGCAGTTTTACCACCCCACCTCGCGCCGTGTCTTCTCCTCTCAGGACGTCACGTTCGACGAGTCGGTTCCCTTTTACCGTCTCTTTCCCTACCGCACTGCCCCTCTCCCCCCCCCGCCGCTCTTCCTCGCTCCAGGTGCTCCCCAGGTAGACCCCCTCCCTGCTCCCGGTCCTGCTCCTTCAGGTGTGTCTCAGGTAGACCCTCCTCCCTTGACGGCGCCGGTTGAGGTCACTGGTGCCTCAGGTCCTACTGAGGGTGGTCCTGCTCGGGGTGCTGCTACTGGGGGTGCTGAGCCTGGGGGTGCGGAGCCTGGGGGTGCTGAGCCTGGGGGTGCGGAGCCTGGAGGTGCGGAGACTGGAGGTGCTGAGCCTGGGCGTGAGGAGTCTGGGGGTGCTGAGCCTGGGGGTACTGAGTCTAGGGGTGCTGCGCCTGGGGGCGCTGAGGCGTCTGGTGAGCAGTCTCCCTGGAGCGGCCGTCTTCGTAGTCGCTCCGCTGGTGCCTCGCCGCTGCACTCTCGTCGTCGTCTCCCTCTCTCCCCACAGCAGCTGAGTGAGTGGTACGTTGGCCGTCAGGGTCGCGCTGCTGGAGCTAGGGGCCCTGCTGCGGGAGGCGCTGGAGCTGGTGACTCTGCTACTGGAGTTGTTTCTGCTGGAGGTTCTGGAGTTGCTGAGGGTGCTGGAGCTGGAGGTTCTGGAGCTGCTGGAGGTGCTGGCGCTGGTGGCGCTGGAGCTGGAGGTTGTGGAGCTGCTGAGGGTGCTGGCGCTGGAGGTTCTGGAGCTGCTGCGGGTGCTAGCGCTGGAGTTTCTGGAGCTGCTATGGGTGCTGGCGCTGAGGGTTCTGAGTCTGCTGTTGCGCGGTTTCCTTGGAGTAGCCGCCTTCGTTCGCGTGTGCCTCTCACCTCACAGCAGCTGCACGACTGGTACGGTCGCCGTCAGGGTCGCGCTTCTGGGTCCAGGGGCGGCTGCTCGAGGGTCCAGGGGCGGCTGCTTCAGGGGCCAAGGGCGGTTGCTCTGGGTCCAGGGGCGGCTGCTCCAGGGGCGGCGTAGCTGGTGCAGGGCAGCGCGCGGGTCCCACAGGCGCCGTGACGGGCGACGGGGGGCAGCGCGCCGTCACCGGAGGAGGCGACGCGCGGGGCCGGCGGCAGGCTGCGCGGGCGGCTGACGTAGCGCGCGGGGCCGAAAACGGGCTACGCGGGCGGCGGACGCGGCGCGCAGGGCCTAAGAGGGCTGCGCGCGGGCGGCTTACGCGACGCGCGGGCCGGCGGCAGGCTGCGCGGGCGGCTGACGTGGCGCGCGGGGCCGAAAACGGGCCTAAACGGGCCTAAACGGGCTGAGCGCGGGCTGCTTAGGAAAAAAAAAGGGACCGCGCGCGTGCAGCCGAGGCTCGCTGGCAGCAGGCAAGGCAGGTAACGTGGTAATGGGTGGGCCCTAATCTTAGGTCCTAAAGAACTATTGCTCTAGATACCATGTTAAAATCTATGCATGAATGTGTGATTAGGTCAAGGGGGGGGTACAAGAAGAATGTCGAGAGAAAATGTTGTACCCCCTAGTGCTAACCCCCATACCGCCTAGATAACCTAAACATGCATATATGATTTGACACCTTTCTCCATGGCCATGCGAAGCGCATCTTTGTTACTGAGACAACTGACGCCGCAAAGCCAGCAATCTCGTTGAACGCTGATGGCATGCAATCTAAATACCATAAGGTGCACACAGCACTACCAGTTCCTTGCCTCCAATCTAGGCGCCCAGAATCGCACAGAAGGCATACCCGTACATAAGGCATTATGCTCAGTACGGGTAAAAATCGCACTACCTTTATGAACCCCTACATAATACTTCCAGCATACGGACGGATATCTCAGCATCCTCTAAAAGCCCAGCACCATCGCAATATGTGCTCTAATATAAAATACATGCAGCCCACCAATACCTTCCATGAAACTCTTCTAAAGACTGTTCTGTATGGAGTTTTGCAAGCCAGCCCTATGCATGCAGTTCATTACCGAACAACAGCATCGAGAAAATGCTTAAAACGCTGATGAATCTAGCCAGCCCTTGTGTACACCGATGTGGAAGATACGTCGTATCCAGTGACCTGATCAAAGCGAGTCTACACGAGAATGGAGCGAGTGCGAGGGGGGGATGGCTGAACATGTAACGGCGTCGTAGGGTGTGGGAGCGAGGGGGCTTTACCAGGAGGGCCGGAGTCTATGAGGTGGAGCACCTGTGGTGAGCAGAGGAGAGGGGGTGATGGGATGGGATGGCATGGGAGCATGAAAGGTTGCATGAGAAAGGCGGAAGCATGGATATGCACTGTGTGGGGGAAGAGATCAGAGGCAGGATGGAGGAGATGCAGGACGGAGGAGAGGCAGGATGGAGGAGAGGCAGCAAAACCCAAGCACTGCAGCAGGCAAATTGGGTGCTCAGTCGGATTATTCCAAGTGAGCATTGCGAGCATATGGGGAAAGAGAGAGACAGAGAGAGAAAGCCATACCTGGAGCATGGAGGGTCGCTGTGAGGGGTCCTTGTGAGTGCAGAGCAGGGCGGTGCGGGCGAGCAGGGCGAACTGGTGCGGGTGGTATCCGCCCTGCAGGGCTGGATCTGCCACCTCGTGCAGCCTGCCCGCCTCTATCAGTGGCCGTGCCTGCAGGGAGGGAGGTGGGAATTTAGGATGAACGGATAAGGGATGAAGGGATGCAGGAATGGAGGAATGGAGGAGAGCCGTGGCTGCAGGGAGGGAGGTGGGAGGAGGTGGGATATTAGGATGAAGGGATGCAGGTATGGAGGAATGGAGGAGAGGCATGGCTGCAAGTGCACGGGTGGCGGTGAGGGAATGAGCGGCTGAAAAGAAGGCGAGCAGTGGAAATTGGGGAAGACGTGGGGGGTTTATCTGGGCTGGGAGGAAGATGGCTGAACATGGAAGAGGGTCTGTGCTGTCATCGGTCATGGGCTGCCCTTGTGCTGTCATCGGTCATGGGCTGCCCTTGTGCTGTTGCTGGCAGCAGCTTCATTCAACTCACATCCATCCGTCCACCCAATAACAATCATACCCCATCCAATACTATTCCCACCATGGCCCATCCAATGCACCAAAACCATGCCATGCCATGCCCATCCAAGGCCGTGCCATGCACTACCAAATCACGCTCTGGAATGTCTTCCCACACACACACAGTCCAGTACGATGCCTTCTCACACCATCCCACCCCAACACATCCCACCCCAACACATCCCACCCCAACACATCCCACCCCAACACATCCCACCCCAACACATCCCACCCCAACACATCCCACCCCAACACATCCCACCCCAACACATCCCACCCCAACACATCCCACCCCAACACATCCCACCCCAACACATCCCACCCCAACACATCCCACCCCACCCCACCCCACCCCACCCCACCCACATTCACCCATTGAGCGAGGCACTGCAGCCTGCTGGGCCGACTGTCGTCAACGGGGGGCCGACTTTTCGCCCCACCCCACCCCATCCCATCCCATTCCAGCCCAACCCACCCACGCTCACCCATTGCACAAGGCACTGCATCCCGCGGGGGCGGGAGTCATCAACAGGGGGTTGCCCTGAGAGCAGCTCCAGCAGCACCACTCCGAATGCAAACACGTCCGTGGCCGTGCTCACTGCTCCGTGGGATAGGTACTCTGGGGCGAGGTAGCTGGGGACACACACAGGGGAAGGGGAGCGGGGGGGATGGAGGGAGTTGTGGTGAGCGGGCTGGGCGGAGAGCAGCTCCAGCAGCACCACTCCGAATGCAAACACGTCCGTTCTCGTGCTCACTGCTCCGTGGGATAGGTACTCTGGCGCCAGGTAGCTGCAGGTGGTGGGGACGGCAGGAAGGGGTGGGAGGTGGAGAGGAGGGGAGGTTGGAGGGGCCTGGCCTGAGAGCAGCTCCAGCAGCACCACTCCGAATGCAAACACGTCCGTGGCCGTGCTCACTGCTCCGTGGGATAGGTACTCTGGCGCCAGGTAGCTGGAAGGTCACACAGGAGGGTAGGGACGGACAAAAGGACAGGGTGGATGAGGGGGTTGAGGGGGCTGATGCAAACACGTCTGTTCTTGATCGCACTGCACCGTGCGATAGGTACTCTGGTGCCATGTAGCTGGGGGGAAGGGGGAGGGGGCTGGCGCACACAAATGGGCAGGTTGGGGAGGGGGCTGGTGCAAGCACGTCCGTGCTCGTGGTCGCATGAAAACTCGGAAGCAGTTGATTAGAGGTGGCTTGTAACGCACAGCAGAGGCGCTGTAAAGCACAGCAGAGGCGCTGTAAAGCACAGCAGAGGCGTTACCACAACCACAGCCAGTACAAACAGAGTCACATGCCGGGCCCCACATGATCATCCCTCTTTCAAAACACGCCCCTTGCCCACACGCATCCAGTCACTTCACCCCCACTGCACTCACCCGAAGGTGCCTGCGAGCGGCACTTGCATGGGCGCATCGTTGGGAGCGGCGAAGAGAGCCAACCCAAACTCCGATAGCTGGTGAGAGGGAGTGGGGGGATAGGGATGGGGAGAGGGTGAGGCCGCGGAGGAGTGTGCTTCGCTTGCATGGGCGCATCGTTGGGTGCATCGCTGGTGAAGCACGAGGGGCGATGGGTGAGGGGTGAGGGGAAGGGATGGGGAGAGGATGGTGAGGTGCGAGGAGGAGTGAGGTGCGGTTGGAAGAGGAGTGGAGCAAAAGGGAGCCAACGTGGACTTTGAGAGCTGGTGGAGTGGAGTGTGATGGCCAGTACTGGGACGAGCCTACGTGGGGACGGTTTCAAGGGTGGGCAGTGGGCGAATGACAGGTGGAAGAAACGAGGGAGGGTAGGTCTCGTGCTGCTGATTGTGACGGAGAAGAGGGAAATGACGGAGGAGCACTCACCTTCGCCTCACCGCCCCTCGTTAGCATCACACTCACCTTCGCCTCACCGCCCCTTGTTAGCATCACACTCACCTTCGCCTCACCGCCCCTCGTTAGCATCACACTCGCCGTCCGCACATTGCGATGCACCACTGCCCGGGGCGCCCCCTCGTGCAGGTAGTGCAGTGCCAGTGCCAGCTGGTGCGCTACCATTGGCCGAGCAGACCAGGCGAGAGGGCCTGAGGAGAGTTGTGGGGGAGGGGAAGGGAAGGGGGAGTTGATTGGATGCGGGAGGTGCGAGAGAAAAAGAGGAGCACGGTGGGGGGGACGAGGGAAATGGTGGAAGGGAGGAAAGGGAGGGAGAGGGAGGGGACGGGGTCGTAAACGACTGGCGTTACCAACACACCACCACACAGAGAGGCAGCAGGAATGGATGGGGCATAGCAGCGCAAGGAGAAGAGCTCATACACAGGAGCATCGGCTCTACACCATCCATGCATACCAGGGTTGGCAGCAGCAGCACAGCCCCCGGAGGGTGCCCTGAGGGGTGAGATCCCCAGAAGAACCAGAGTCCCCCCTGAGAGCAGTGTCAAAGGCGCCCTCCACCACCAGTGCTCACCAGAGTTGGCAGCAGCAGCAGCAGCAGCAGCAGCAGAAGAACCGGATTCCCCCCTTAGTGCCGTGTCGAGAGTGCCCCCCTCCATGTGCTCAAACGCCAACGCCACCTCGTCTCTCCCCATAGCGCATACGTACCAGGATTAGCAGCAGCAGCAGCAGCAGCAGCAGCAGAAGAACCAGAGTTCCCCCTTAGTGCAGACTCGAGGGTGCCCCCCTCCTGTGCTCAAGCACCAACGCCACCTCGTCCCTTGAGACGTCTCAAGACAGTGAACACATACCAGGGTTAGCAGCTACAGTAGCAGAAGAACCGGAGTCCCCCCTGAGAGCAGAGTCGAGGGTGCCCCCCTCCATGTGCTCGAACACCAGTGCCACCTCGTCTCTTCTCTCCGCACACACCCCCACCAGCTGTGCCACGTGGCGGTGACTCAGCGTCGCCAGCACCGCCAGCTCAGCCGCCACCTCGCTGCTCAGCCCGCGCCCGGCAGCCAAAGGCACGCTGCCACGTGGGCTCCCCCCTTGCCGAGCAGCAATAACCCCACCAGCAGCACCATCAGCACCATCACCATCAGCAGCAGAGGGGCAGGTGAGCATCTCGCGCCTCACAGCTATCTGCTGCCCGCCCGGCAGCCGCCCCTGATACACTCGGCTGTAGCCCCCGCACGTTCCCAGAAGGTTCCCTGAGCGCATGGGTCATGGGGGAGAGGAGGGGCGGATGGATAGTGAGGGAATTGAGAAGGTGGTATCGTGAGAGAGGTGGGCAGAGACAATTGGGAGGGTTCAGTGCGCTCACCTCACCCTCCTTGTGCATGCGTAGCCATGAGTGAGCTTGAACACACCACACATCAAGCGTACACAGGCGCGGCGCAAGCACGAGCACATTTACATATAACCTTACGCACATGCAACAACCCCATCACCACATCACGCTCCCCCTCCTCTCCCTTCCCCAGCACTCACGTGTGGCGAACCCATCAGTCGCCTGCTCCACCTCGCGCCACTGCAGCTTCCTCCACGGCCCCTCCCACACCCCCGCTCCCCCCATCACTCCCCCGCTCCCTGCTCCCCCCACGCCCGCCGCCCCATGCCCATCCTCCCCTCGCCCACCGCCCACTGCTCGTGCTGCTGCCGCCACTGCTTCTGCCCGTGCTGCCACTGCCCCCGCAGCTGCATGCCTGGCGCCCTGAGTGAAGGAGAAGCTCCGCCGCACGCCAGGGGTCGGCGAGGCAAGTGCTGCTGCACGCACAGCAACGCCACCGCCGCCGCCACTGCTACTCCTGCCCAGCCCCGGAGCAGTCCACCCATCCCCTCCATGATCCCCCGCTTCCGCTCCTAATGCTGCTCTCTGCGGCATGGC
This sequence comes from Closterium sp. Naga37s-1, assembly GCA_947471745.1. Taxonomy (NCBI): domain Eukaryota; kingdom Viridiplantae; phylum Streptophyta; class Zygnematophyceae; order Desmidiales; family Closteriaceae; genus Closterium; species Closterium sp. Naga37s-1. The sequence continues at coordinate 311,614 of CANJKZ010000866.1, forward strand.
GGGCATTGTGGGAGCACCCCTCCTGCCCTCTCTCCGCGCCTCCTCTCCCCCATCTGAGAAGTATCGCCGTGAGGGCACCAGAGAGCTGCAGCTGTGGCTGAGTGGCAGCGACTGCTGCCGCACACACGGCAGCAGGTCAGTTCCTCCCTCTGTACTGCTCTCTACCTCCCTGCTGTCTGCTCTCCTCCCTCCCTCCCCCTCCTTGTTGCTCGTCTCCTGCACTCTCTCCTGACTCTCTCTCCCCTCACTCCTCGCCTCGCTACTCCTCCTATCACTCACTCTCTCCTCCGCATCTCCCTCCCTTCCATCGTCCCTCTCAGTCCCCTCCTCATCCTCCCCTTCCACACTCACCTCTTCTGCACTCTCCCCTTCATTCTCCCTCTCCTTGCCCTTCTCCCCCACTCCTGCTGCTCGCACCACAAACCCCCACTCCCTGTCCCTCGCGCTCTCGCCTCCCTCCCTCTCACTCCCACCATCAGCCATCAAACACGCAGCAGGTGCACGCATGCCCCTCTCACTCCCACCCCCACTCTCTTCTCTCCTCACTCTCCCCGACTCCCTCTCCCTATCCCTCTCACTCTCACTCTCAGACTCCATTCTCCTCACGCTCTGAGGATCTCTTGTCTTATTCAGCACCGATAGCCGCCGCCCGGACCCGCCACTCCACCCGCCCACTGAGCCGCCCATTGTGCCGCCCACGCCCGCCCTCTGCCTCGGCCTGTGCACGGGGAACCGGCCAACCAGAACAGGACACCTGGCGTCCTCCTTACCCTCCCCTGCCTCCTCCCTCTCCTGCTTGTCCCCCTCTCCCACCAACCCGTGCCCCTTCCCATCCTGCCATTTTCTCTCTTGCCCTTGATTCTCCTGCCCTGGATTAACCTCCCCCTTCGCGGCCTCCCCTCCTCGTCCTGCGGCCCGCATCTGGTTACTACACACAGGCTCCAAGGCTGCCCTGCGCCCGCCCAGACCCTCTCTCCCTCGTGAGCTTGCCGCGTTCTGGCTTGATTCTCTGACTCCTGGTGTCCCTGATGCTCCAGGTGCTGCTTCAGGTGATTTTCTAGGTGCTGCTAGCTTAGCGCCAGGTGCCCTGGGAATCAGGGCAGAATCTGAGAGATAGCCGGTGCTTCTGCCCTTTTTTATGCTGCTGCTGTTGCTGTTGTTCTTGTTGACGTTGTTCCCAGGGTGGCATTGCTGTGACACGTGGCAGTCTGGGGTTGAGAGGGAGCCGCTACTGGGGATGTCCGTCCAATGGGAGGACGCCCCTGAACGAGACGAGAACGCGGAGGATGACGTGGCAGCTGACGTGGCAGATATGTCAGAGCAGAACGACTCGAGAACAGGCTGGGCGGCATCAGAGGCGTCCATAGACGGGAAGCTACAGTGGTGCACTGTACCCTGTATCGCATCATCCAATCCATCCGCGTTATTGGCATCCCCGCGCTCAGAAGAATCGTCAGACGAAGAGGAGGAGGATGCTGTTTCCACGTCACAGCGGTTGGCCCAGTCAACGCAGTCAACGCCTTCAGCATGGTCAGCACGGTCCGCACGGTCAGCACTTGCACCACGGCCAGCACGGTCAGCGGTGGCAGCATCACGAGCAGCACTGGCTATATCAGCTCTTACCATCGCTTCTTCCTGTTGCCCTTGACCCACATAGAAGCTCACCTTCCCTTCCCCTCCTCTCACCCCTCCCTTACTCTGCTCCATCTGCTGCTGCTGAAGCTTCACCAGTCGCGCGTTCAGTTCGCTCTGCGCATTCTGCTGCCCCTCGCCCCGCGGCCCCTCCTCCCCGTGCTGCGCCACCGCTCGTCCCTTGCGCACCTGCTCGCGCGCCTTGCGCTCCTCCTCCTCCTCCGCCGCCTCCGCCTCGTGCTCCCACCCCAGCTGCTGCGCCAGGGTCGCGGCTACCGCGCTCACGCCCGCAAACGAAGCTGACCGCTGCACGCACATGTGCCTGGGCGTGACTGCGGCCGACTGTGACTCAAACGAGCGTGACCCGTCACTCAAATGCTGCTGCTGCTGCTGTTGCGCCTGCTGCTGCGCCTGCTGCCCCTGCTGCTGATGCATGTGTGGCTGAGGCTGTTGTTTGCCTGTGATGGACGACCGCAGCAGCTGCCACTTCGGCATGTGTTCCGCGTTTCTGCTCCCCCATTGCTCCTGCTGCTGCCTCTGCTGTTGCCGCTGTTGCCCCCCACCTTGCTGCTGCCCCTGCTGCCCCTGCTGTCGCTGCCCCAACCTGCCGTCGGTGGCAGCAGCGCGGGACGACGGGTCAAAGGAGGGGGGGAAGAAGGGATTGGTTGCGGTGGCGCGGGGGGAGATGAAGGGGGAGGACTGCGGGTTGCCTGCGCTGGCGCGCGGGGAGGAGGGGCGGGATGAGCGCGGGGACGAGGGGAAGAACGGGTTGAAGGCGGAGGAGCGGGGGGAAGACGGGCGGGAGGCGCGCGGGGAGGAGGGGCGGGAGGCGGAGAAGGAGGAGGAGAAGAAGGACGCGTGGGGGGAGGAGGCACGCGGGGAGCTGCAGACGCTGCGCGCCTTGCCCGGGGCGAATGGCCTGCGGGGAACTGGGAAAGGGGAGAGAGGCGAGGCGGCGCGAGGCGAGAGGAGGGGAGAAGAGAGAGATGAGGAGAGCGATATAGGAACGGGAGTGGCAAAAGCGAGAGGGGGTTTCAGAAAAATATGAACGATGAGAGAGGAAGAAAGAACAGGAGGGTGTTGCAGTAGACGAGAAAGCGGTGGGTCCTTACAGGAGGAGAGGGCGGGAGAGAGCGGGAGAGAGCAGGAGAGAGCGGGAGAGAGTGGGAGAGAATGGGAGGGAGTGGGAGAGAATGGGAGAGAGCGGGAGAGAGCGGGAGAGAGCGGGAGAGAGTGGGAGAGAATGGGAGAGAGTGGGAGAGAGTGGGAGAGAGTGGGAGAGAGTGAGAAAGAGTGGGAGAGAGCGGTAGAGAGTGGGAGAGAGTGGGAAAGAGTGGGAGAGAGTGGGAGAGAGTGGGAGAGAGTGGGAGAGAGTGAGAAAGAGTGGGAGAGAGCGGTAGAGAGTGGGAGAGAGTGGGAAAGAGTGGGAGAGAATGGGAGAGAGTGGGAGAGAGTGGGAGACAGTGGGAGACAGTAGGAGGGAGTGGGAGAGAATGGGAGAGTGTGGGAGAGAGTGGGATAGCAAGGCAGGACAGCTAAGGAGGGACGAAGAAGCGGAGGGTGCTCACAGGAGACGTCCCCCTGCAGCAGGGAGAGCGCGCGCTGAGCAATGGACGGCTTGGCGGTATGCAAGGCGGGGTGCTGGCGCAGGCTCGTGAGCGAGTTGGACCGCGGCAGCTGCGCCAACCTGCGCGCTCCCCCATTCGCCCCCGCCGCTGCTGCTGGTTGGTCTTGTCGGCTGCTCATGCTCATGCTCCCAGCACCGCCCCCTGCAGCATGGTGGTACGAGAGGGGTCCGCTGCGGCTGATGCCGCTACCCATTATGGATGGCCCCTGGCTCATGGTGCTCGCATGCATGGCATTGCGTGCCGTGGGGTATGGCGACGCTCCTGCACCGCTCGCACTTCTGCTGCTGCTGCTGCTGCCGTGGTATGGGTTGGAGGAGCGAGCAGAAGACGAGGAGGCAGCGCCTGCCGCCTTCACCTCCCTCTCCCTTCCCTGCTCCCTCTCCCTCTCCCTCACGCTATCCCTCGCGCCGACTTTCGCCTTCTCACCGGCACCGCCCTTGGCGACGCCGCCCTCGTCCCTGTACCCGTCCCGGTCCTTGCTGCTACCGAAGAGGCGCATAAGGGGGATGTAAAGCGGGCGGTGGCCGTTGGGCGTAGCGTCACCCGCTGCGGACGCGCACATGAAAATTGAGCGCACGAAGGGGGAGAGGAGGAGATTATGAGAGGGGGTGTGAGGGAGGTGAGAAGGAGGAAATGAAAAGCGAAATTTGAGAATCAAGAAAGGGTTGGTGAGAGGGACAGGAGTTGAGAGGCGGTGAGAGTGAAAGCCGCACGCACCAGTCCGCCCGTGCACTCACCTGCTGCTTTGTTCCCCGCGCTCTTCCCCTGCGCTGCACCTCCAGCCGCGCCTACTCCGCCCTTCCCGCGCTTCGCGAGCGCGAGGCGCCCCCCGCCGACGAAGAGCACCATACAGGCGGGCGGAAGGCGCTGCTCCAGCGCGCGCGGGGAGAAGCGCCGCCCCATGCTGGGGATACCGCGGGAGATGGCGGAAAGCGGAGCGCGAGCGCGCGCACGGTAAGGAACGCAGGGAATGGTGGGCGGATGGGGAGGGGGGACAGGGGAGTGGGAAGAGCGGACGTTAGTGAAGCGGCGAGGGGCAAAGCGGAGAGAGAGGCAGTGGTAGTGGTAATAGAGAGGCAGCGAAAGCAAAACGGCGCAAAACAACTGTGCTAGTGAGTGAGAGGGAGGGTGAGATGGCACCCCCCCTGCAACCCCAACGGCCTTCCCACCCGTGTTCTCCTCTCCTTTCCGCCCTCTCCTCCCCCATCCTCTCTTCCGCCGTGCACCCCTTCCTCGCGCACCCTGCGCTCACCCGTCCTCCCCTCACCCGTCTTCATCCCCCCTTCCCCGCGCTCACCCGTCCTTGTGCACCACTTACCCGTCCTTGTGCACGACAACCCGCGTGGCCCCCAGCAGCCTCGCCTCGTCCGCCACCGCCTGCTGCTCGCACGCGCCGTGCACCACGCGCACCGACGCCGCCACCTGTGTGGGGGGGAAGGCAGGGGGTTTGGAGGGGGAGGGGACGGGAATGGGAGGGGGAGAGGGACAAGGAAGGGGAGGGGGACGGGGACGGGAAGGTGAAGGGGAAGGGGACTGGAAGGGGGAGGGGACAGAGGGGGGCATAGCATCACCTGCTGCTTCCACGCGTCGTGCACTGACGCCGATCGTTCGTTGCAGTGAAGTGTCAGGATACGCTATAACGCGTACGCACCTTCTTTTCGTCGCAGAGCGCCTCGAATCCCCACAGCAGCGCGGAGAAGATCTCCAGCTTCCGCCGCTGGTCCTCGCGCATCTCCTCCAGCCGCGGCGGGCGCGCGCCTGGCGGAATGCGCCGGCAGGAGGCGGGAAAAGGGGGAAAGGGAGCGGGAGGAAGCGGGGAAACGAAAGAGTGCGAGGCGGGAATGAGATGCGGAGACGGGTGGCAAGTGTGGAAATGACGGGCGGAAATAAATTGCGGAAATGAGAGACGGCTGGCAAGTGTGGGGTTTCCGCCCGCGGGTGCGCGCATATTGACTAGCCGTCGAGCGGTTAGGTGTGGGCGGTAAAACTGCGCACCTACAAGCGACAACGCCGAATTCAGAAGCAGGCAGACATTCATGAAGGAGGCGCAATCTACGGTAGCAGATGCTCGCAACACGCGCAAAAGGACGAAATGGACGAGTGTGGGTGTGCTGATAGACTGGTCTATTAGTAGCGCGTACCGTCGGTGGGCGGCACGATGACGTGGAGTACGTAGATGACGTCACCGGGCTGGCATCGGCTGATCGTCCATTGGATGAGCCCTCTGCCTTCCTCCGATAGTGTCACCGCTACCACTATGTGGTCCGGCTGCCGCTCGATACAGTCACCCTGTAGCATCGTCCCTGCCTCTTGTCACAACACTGCTGAAATGACTCGAATTTCTTCACAAAATGATCGCCAACGGCTAGCTTGCGTCTCACCGATAATTGAATAGCAAACGGGCAGCTCAGATTTGCACCTACTTAACTCGCCTCGTTATAAAGCGCATTCTAATATTCCTTCCTTTTTCTGGTGCGACAGCGAAGCCTCAGCACACGCACTGTGCGATCGACACCCGCAATGGTTGGGCAATTGAGGTGTGGATGGGTAGTCGAGGTGTCGGCAACCGCAAAATCTAATCCCTCTGGTATTGAGTCGTCAGCTCGTCAGCGGGCCGCGACGGCCCAAGTCCTGCGGGTACCGCGTCTAATCTCTCTCAGCGCTACTGGCTTGAAGCTAAGAATGGGGCGTGACAGGCAACTTGATTGTTGCCGTCGTTGCAAGTTAACATGAGCACCCTCTACTCTGCCGGAAGGTGAATCATGGAACTTTTGTTCAGACACCACAGGTGCGGTTCTTAGAACCGCTCAGTGGGAGTCACGGAATAGTTCTGCTGCTTTGGTTACTCGGACTCGGGATAGCTCTGCGACCACGATCAGGAATAGGCGGGTCTGCGAGGAGAGAGACGCAAGCGATGGTCGCGCGACGGACGTGCGCTGCAGGCGGGGAATAGAGATAGAAGAACGAAACGAGAGGAAATCACACAGCAACACCTAACACCCCTAAGGAGAGGCGCCTGGGGCTAAGCAATTGCCACGAGAGGTCACACAATCCAAAGATTCGCTCGCGCCGTCGCTTTGACTGCAGCTGTGTCGGTGACTGTAGTCACTCTAAGCTACGTATTACAGCCTCTGCGCTGCGCTAAGGCTCGGGGAGAGCGCTGAGAACAGCGGCATTTAGCAGGGACAGCAGGCTAGCAGGTGGTTAGCATGGCAGTAGCTGACCAGAATGAGTCGCGCATTACCACTCTCGCCATGGGATTGATGAATTTCAGTGGCGGGCTTCCTAGAACCTTTCCTCCGCGCCTGCCCCATCTCCACTTCACTACACCCCACCTTTCTCCCACTCGCTGCCTGAATTCGCAGTTTGGGGTGGGTGGTGGTGGTGGTGGCCGTGGCACCCACTGGTGCTGCTCTCTCCATCCCGAATCTCGATTTCCGAAGTCCAATTTCCAGCCGAGGCGCGCTTCAAGCTGTGGCATTGAGACAGAAAAGTGCGCAGCGGCTTTGAGCTTGTCGCAGGGGGGCTTGGCCAATTGGCGAGGTTGGGTTGAGCGTCACACGCGTCGTCGCCGGGTCCAGCTCCAGTCTCCCGCCCTTTTCGCGTACGGCGGGGATGCAGTCAGCTGTGTCGCACGCTGATCAGATTGACCCGGGTCAGACAGCGCGGCGCCACCTGTCGGGCCCAGATGGACTGGTTCAGATGAACATGGGTGTTCTGGCAAGTCTGACAGGGCACACGCAGCACTGAAGCAACAAAACGACAGCCTTCCATGAACCGTTTTACAGTGTCATGGTAGCATAAAGGTGATTCCCAGTCATCCATTCTTCGTATACAGAATGTAGTTCTCACGATTTAAATCACATAATAGACCACGTCCAGAATCAAATGCACAAAATACATTTTGTTTCCAAAAAACAAATTTGGATACAGTTTCAGTGAAATTAATTTTCACAATCCAATGCTGTGTGCTTGACCACCCACATTGTATTGGCGCTTGGATAAGGAGTTGATTCTGAGATTCTTGCAGCCGATTTAGTGATGTCATCCTGAAGAGTCCCAAATGGCGTATGAGCTTGACCACACATCTCCAAGGACCTGTATGCACTATTGCACACCTGATTCCTACGAGCATCTATTTCAGAGCGATTAGACCAGACGGCACCACGAAAATTTCTTGCAACGACCAACCAGAATGGCTCCGGCGCGGCCCGACGATTCGAGGGTGAAGAAGCAGTTCGGCTTTCCGCTCTTCTGCGGCGCGTGGGCGCCCACGAAAGGCCCCAGGGCGGGCGCGCAGGGCGAGGAGGGGCTGGTGGTGCTGGCGGGGGGCGGCGGCGCGGGGCGGCACGGCATCAAGAGCAAGATCATCGCTTGCAAGTACAGCTTCGCCGCCGATGAGCTCTCGGAGGTGACGTGGCATTGCATGACACGTGGACGTCGTTCGTGCCCTCCGCAGATCCATTCTCATCGACCACCCTTTCCGTCGTTTGTGCGCGCTAGTTCCGTCCGTCGTTCATCCATTGCCCCCTCCCAGCGCCCCGCGCCTCTGCGCTCACTCCCCCGCGTTGCATCTCCGCCCGGCTGCGCCAACGAATGCCCCATTAGCGCCCACCCCGCGCTTGTCACATGGCGTGCCCCCCGTCCGCAATCCCCTCACTGCTCGCCGTGCCTCCACTGCCCCCCGTCCGCAATCCCCTCACTGCTCGCCGTGCCTCCACTGCCCCCCGTCCGCAATCCCCTCACTGCTCGCCGTGCCTCCACTGCCCCCCGTCCGCAATCCCCTCACTGCTCGCCGTGCCTCCACTGCCCCCCGTCCGCAATCCCCTCACTGCTCGCCGTGCCTCCACTGCCCCCCGTCCGCAATCCCCTCACTGCTCGCCGTGCCTCCACTGCCCCCCGTCCGCAATCCCCTCACTGCTCGCCGTGCCTCCACTGCCCCCTGTCCATGTGTTAATCCTCGAGGCCCCTCAACAGCACTCTCCTCATTCTTCGCCTTGCCTCCCCTCCCGCATCATTGTACCGCCATGAACCGCACTGCACCGCACTGTGTTTGTGGGGCAGGTGTTCAGCCTGTCAACGGGAGCCAACCCCGCGTTCAAGATCACCGCCCACCCCAACGGCGACGGGCTCATTGCTGCCTTCGCTGACGCCTGCCGGTGACCCCCCCGCCCCTCTCCACCTCTCCCCCCCCCCCGCTCTCCCCATTCCTCACCCTTCTCTCCGCCTGCTCCCCCTTCTTTCCCCCTTCTCTTGGCCTTCTCTCCCCTTTTTCCGGCCCCTTGTTTTCTCCTGCTCTCCGCCTGCTCTCTACCTTCTTTCCCCCTCCTGCTCACAGTCCCGCGTGCCGCTAGCTCCCCTCGCGCATGCTACACCAACCTGTTGCAAGTGACGCATTCTTACTCTCCTTCGCCCATCACCGTTCCTACTAACCAACGCATCTCCCCCTCTCCCCTCCTCCCTCTTCCCTCCTCCCGTCTCCCCTCCTCCCCACTCCAATCCCCGTCTCCCCCCCGCCCCCCTCTCTTTTCCTCTCCCCCCTACCTTGTTCCATCTGTCCCCCCTCCCTCGCCCCGCCCGCTAGCCCAGTCTCTTCCAAGTGACGCCAGGGGAGGGCGAGGGCGGCACAGCAGGCAAGGCAGAGGAAGCGGAGGGGAAGGAGGGAGGCGCAGGGGCGGAGAGGGGAGAGGAGGTGGTTGCGGCGAGAAGGGGGAGCGAGGAGGCGGTGCCTCTGGAGCAGCTGCAGCTGGTGCCGAGCGACACGCGCCTCAAATGGCTGGGACCAGGGGCGGAGGAGGGGGCGGGGGAGGGGGAGGGGGCGGAGGAGGGAGACGGGGGAGAAGGGAAAGGTGCGGGCGAGGGGGGCAACGGGACGGGGGCAAAGGAGGAGGGGAAAGGGGAGGAGGGGGAGACGGCGGCGGAGGTGAAGTGTTTGCTGTTCAGTGCGGATGGGTGCAGAGTGGTGGCGGGGAGTGAGGATGGGCGTGTGCGCGTGTTTGAGTGGCCCAGCACGGCCGTTCTGATGGACGTGCCTCGTGCCCACACCTCCTCCCTCCGAGACGCCGATATTAAGTACGTTCCATGCTGAAAGGATAGAAAGTTGGTCTGCATGTGTGTGTGAGGTGCTGTGGGCGGACATGCGGGATGGTGCTGTGGGCGGGCATGCTGGATGGCCCAGCGTGGAAGTTGCCATGTCCACCCTGAGAGATGTGCATGTCAAATACGTCCCCTTGCAACCCATGTCATGGGTCTCTTAACCCGCACCCAGCACACTGTACACCACCCACACCCAGCACACCCAGCACACCCAGCACACTGTACACCACCCCAGGGGGATGGGCTTCTAGTCCCTCCCCCCTTTTTCCCCTCTCCTCCCCTTCCCCTCCCCGCCCTCTCCCCTCTCCTCCCCTCTCAAACCCCCGCCTTGCCCCAACCCCACCTCCCCTGCACCGCGCCAGTCTGGACGGCTCACTGGTGGTGGCCACCACAGCAGACCCCCCTCTCCCCATCTCCCCCTCTCCCCATCCCCCCCTCTCCCCATCTCCCCCTCTCCCCATCCCCCCCACTCCCCATCTCCCCCTCTCCCCATCTCCCCCTCTCCCCATCCCCCCCTCTCCCCATCTCCCCCTCTCCCCATCTCCCCCTCTCCCCATCCCCCGCTCTTCCCCCCAACACCCCCCACGCCCCCCTTCCTTCCCTGCACCTGCCAGTCTGGACAGCTCACTAGTGGCCACCACGGCAGGCATTCCCACCCCCTTCCCCCCGCATGCTCCTTTCTCCAAAGAACCCCATCTGCCTCCCCCCGTTCCTCCCCTGCACCGCGCCAGTCTGGACAGCTCACTAGTGGCCACCACGGCGGACGCGGGCCCTCTGAGGGTGTGGAGCGTGCGCAAGGGGACAGCTCTTGCCACCCTCTCCATTGCTGAGGTCAGCACCCGCTGCACTCTTTCAGGCGGTCCTTTTCATTGAGTATAATAAACGTTACAGCACGTGGTGACTTCTGAGTCGACTCAAAAGTCACCTCGTTACAAACAATGGCACACGACACTCTGTCAGGCGGTCCTTCTCATCGAATATAATAAACGTTACAGCACGTGTAAGCCAAGGACAAACAGAACTAACTGACTGCTTTGAGGGGAAGATCAGCAGCTAAGCTAGTGGTGAGTGTAGTGGCAGCAGACGAAGAGAGAGTGAGGAGGGTTCCAACTTCCAAGCAACGCTAGGTACCTACACAACAGCCTGTGACTGCCTCGCCGTGCGGAGATCACCACCTGCAAGTACTGGGCTGCTGTCCTGAGGGGGGTGGCTGGCGTAAGGTATGCCCTGAGGGGGGTGGCTGGCGTAAGGTATGCCCTGAGGGGGGTGGCTGGCGTAAGGTATGCCCTGAGGGGGGTGGCTGGCGTAAGGTATGCCCTGAGGGGGGTGGCTGGCGTAAGGTATGCCCTGAGGGGGGTGGCTGGCGTAAGGTATGCCCTGAGGGGGGTGGCTGGCGTAAGTTATGCCCTGAGGGGGGTGGCTGGCGTAAGGTATGCCCTGAGGGGGGTGGCTGGCGTAAGGTATGCCCTGAGGGGGGTGGCTGGCGTAAGGTATGCCCTGAGGGGGGTGGCTGGCGTAAGGTATGCCCTGAGGGGGGTGGCTGGCGTAAGGTATGCCCTGAGGGGGGTGGCTGGCGTAAGGTATGCCCTGAGGGTGGTGGCTGGCGTAAGGTATGCCCTGAGGGGGGTGGCCTAAGGTTGTATGCCAGAGTGCCCTGCACTCTGCTGTCCAGCAATTGCGACGGGGCAATGGGCGACGGGGCAATGGGCGACGGGGCAATGGGCGACGGGGCAATGGGCGGCGGGGCAATGGGCGACGGGGCAATGGGCGACGGGGCAATGGGCGACGGGGCAATGGGCGACGGGGCAATGGGCGACGGGGCAATGGGCGACGGGGCAATGGGCGACGGGGCAATGGGCGACGGGGCAATGGGCGACGGGGCAATGGGCGACGGGGCAATGGGCGACGGGGCAATGGGCGACGGGGCAATGGGCGACGGGGCAATGGGCGACGGGGCAATGGGCGACGGGGCAATGGGCGACGGGGCAATGGGCGACGGGGCAATGGGCGACGGGGCAATGGGCGACGGGGCAATGGGCGACGGGGCAATGGGCGACGGGGCAATGGGCGACGGGGCAATGGGCGACGGGGCAATGGGCGACGGGGCAATGGGCGACGGGGCAATGGGCGACGGGGCAATGGGCGACGGGGCAATGGGCGACGGGGCAATGGGCGACGGGGCAATGGGCGACGGGGCAATGGGCGACGGGGCAATGGGCGACGGGGCAATGGGCGACGGGGCAATGGGCGACGGGGCAATGGGCGACGGGGCAATGGGCGACGGGGCAATGGGCGACGGGACAATGGGCGACGGGGCAATGGGCGACGGGGCAATGGGCGACGGGGCAATGGGCGACGGGGCAATGGGCGACGGGGCAATGGGCGACGGGCAATGGGTCAGCTGCTGTTTGTGGGAGGGACGCTTCTACTGCGTTAGCTTGGCTTTCCCATGAACTGCGTTAGCTTGGCTTTCCCATGGTCTGCGTTAGCTTGGCTGGAGCGCCACTGCCCACCGCTGCCTCAAGTGGTTACCATACTTTTTGGTGGCCGTAGAAAGTGTTACTGGCTGGGCTTGGAACCTAAGGCGTGCGTCGTCATCGCACAGAAGTCCACACGACACCACTGTTTGCCCTCTTGCGCTCGCCCTGCCAAACGGCTGCTATGCCATGGGCTGTAATCCGCTGTTATTCCAGGGCGGGGCAGGGGCACTGCACTTGACCCACCATGGTGCTCCCTTTGTATACGGCACTTGTCATGCTGCTCTTTATCCCTCACGCTCTCACCCTTCCCTCTCAACGTCTTTCTATGCCCTGTAGCTAGCAACCTCTCTCCTGCCTCTCTCTCACTGTACGCCCTCTCTCTTACGCCCCACATCTTCTCTCACTCTCTTCTTCACTCATGCTCTCGCTTTGTTTCTCCCTCCCTCCCATCCCACCCCAGGGCGGGGCGCGCTTTGGGTTGTGTCGGTTCTCCCGAGACCCCACCAAGCCCTTACTCTACTCCACCTGCTCACATACTCCCTTTCTTTCTCCCTCCCTCCTTCTCCCTCCCCACACCCCTCAGGGCGGGGCGCGCTTTGGAATGTGTCGGTTCTCTCGAGACCCCACCAAGCTGCTACTTTACTCCACCTGTGTCAAGGGTGAGAGGAAAGGGGGAGGGAGGGGTGAGAATGGGGGGAAGAGAGGTGAGTAGAGAAGGGGGTTGAAGGGTGAGGGAGACCCCACCAAGCCGCTGCTATACTCCACCGCTTTTATGGGTGAGAGGGATGGAGGGGAAGGGAGGGTGAGCAGGAGGGAAGGGCGAGGGTAAGAGGAGCACATTTTGTTGTTTCTTGCTGTTGTTGACTGGGGTTTTTTAGGTGACTTTTGAGGTGACTCAGAAGTTGACCGTGGTTCTCTCACTTAGTCCCACCATCCCACCAAACCAACCTCTTCCGCTGCGCCCCTGCTCCTTACTTTGCACTCCTGTCTCCCCTACACGGCAGGTGGCAAGGGATGGGTGATGGTGTGGGAGATGGCAGCGTGGCGGCGCGAGAGTGCTCTAGTGGGTGAACCCATCTCAACCCTTCTCAACCCCCCCTTTCTCACTCCCCCTCCCATCTCCCCTACACGGCAGGTGGCAAGGGGTGGGTGGTGGTGTGGGAGACGGCAGCATGGAAGCGGGTAGCAGTGAGGAAGATCCACAACGACCCCATCTCTGCCTTCGCTCTCAGCCCCGACTCCACGCTGCTTGCCACGTAGGTTGCTGGCTTGCCACGTAGGTTGCTCGCTTGCCACGTAGGTTGCTGGCTTGCCACGTAGGTTGCTGGCTTGCCACGTAGGTTTCTCACTAAGTGTGCTGCTTGCCATAATCCTTTCTGCTTCCTTGCCATGTCGAATCTCGCCCACCTCTGTGCTCCATCCCTGTCTTCCTGTATCGTCCCCTCCCCCTTCATCCCCCGTTCTACCCGTTCCCTCTTCTCCCCTGCTGGCCAACGTCACTCAGCTTCTCATTCTCTTCCCATCCACCTATTCAGTTCTCCCCCTTATTTCGCTCTATTTTTTCCCTTCGTTGTGAGTCCGTTTGCTCTCGTATCCCTCGGCCGCTTGAGGAATGCCCACGCTTTTTCCACTCCTTACCCTGTATTCCCCGCTTTTTTATCCTATGTCCTCCTTCTGGTTTCTCCATCCCCATTCAATTCACCACCCTCCTTACATCCTCCCCCCTCCTCCCTCCTCTCTTCTCTTCTCCCCACCCCCCCTGCTTCCCTCGTCGACTTCTCACCCAACGCCTTCCTCTTGGAGCGTTGCACACACCCATCCGCAGAGGAGCGCCCGGGCCGGGAACAACATATTGGCAGTGAAAGAGGCGTGAGAAGTCGCTGGTGTGCTCACGCCACAGCAGTGATCTCACGCCCTTTCATCCTCTTCCCTCTGCTTTCTCATGTCTCTGTCGCTGCTGTGCGCTGCTCTCTGTGCTCTCTGCTGCTGTGTGCACTCTTCCCATGCACAGGGGAGCGCCAGAGGGCAACGTGTTCATAGTGGACGCGCGCACGCTGAGTGTGCGGCAGCGAGTGGTGGGGGCGCACCTCGTCTTTCTGCTATTCTCATGTCCCTGTCTGTGCCGTGTGTGCTGTGCTGCTGTGTGCGTCCCTCCCATCCTACCATACCAACAGGGGAGCGCCAGAGGGCAACGTGCTCATAGTGGACGCGCGCACACTGAGTGTGAGGCAGAGCGTGGTGGGGGCGCACCTGGTCTTCCTGCTACTCTCATGTCCCTCTCTGTTCTGTCTGCTGTCTCTGCTGTCTGTGCTGTGTGTGCGTCCCTATCCACAGGGGCACCCCAGAGGGCAATGTGTTTATCGTGGATGCACGCACACTGAGTGTACGGCAGAGAGTGGTGGGGGCACACCTGGTATTCGTCACGGCACTTGACTTCTCACCCAACTCCAGGTGCGTTGACTGAGGCCAGGTGCGTTGACTGAGGCCAGGTGCGTTGACTGAGGCCAGGTGCGTTGACTGAGGCCAGGTGCGTTGACTGAGGCCAGGTGCGTTGACTGAGGCCAGGTGCGTTGACTGAGGCCAGGTGCGTTGACTGAGGCCAGGTGCGTTGACTGAGGCCAGGTGCGTTGACTGAGGCCAGGTGCGTTGACTGAGGCCAGGTGCGTTGACTGAGGCCAGGTGCGTCACAGCACTGCAATCGAGGGGCCTTGAGAATTAGCGCCTGGAGATGTGGCAGCGCGGCGAACAATGAGGGGACTGTGGATGGGGGGGTGGGGGGGAGGGTGTGGCGCATCTGGTCTTCGTTACACCCGACTCCAGATGCGTCACTCCCCTCCAACGCACTCGACTACTCACCCAACTCCAGGTCCGTTGGAGGCGACTTTTGAGGCGCCTTAACAATTTTATGCGGTGCAAAACTAAACTGAGAGTCATAGTGACGGTTGAGGCGTTCCAGAGCACATAGTGAGTAGGAGCCAACACATTGCGCCACATCTGTGCACCACCCGCCCTCTTCTGCTGCAAGTGCAGTAGGACATCAGAGATTTATGTCACACCGCCCACCTCCTCCGCTGTCAGTCTCGGGTCACTCCAGTGCGCGCGTCACAGCCATCCGTGCCACGCCCACCCCATGCCCCCCCAACGCACCCCACGCCCCCACGTCCCCACATCTCCCCCCATCTCTTCCCCCTCAGAGCATTGCTGTGAGTCTCGGGTGACTCCAGTGCGCATGTCAGCATTGCTGTGAGTCTCGGGTGACTCCAGTGCGCATGTCACGCACGGCCGTGGCAGCCAAGCCCTCCCCATGCCGCAGCACCCCACGCCTCCGCGTCCCCACTCCGCCCCCACTTCTTCCACCCAGGGCGCTGCTGTCAGTGTCGGGTGACTCAAGTGCGCGCGAATAGTGGCTCTCGGGTCGGGGGTCATCAACAACCAGCATCCTCTCCCTCCCTCCCCCCCTCCCCCGCTCCCCCTCTTCCCCCTTCCCCTCTCTTCTCCTCCCCTCCACTCAGGGCGCTGCTGTCAGTGTCGGGTGACTCAAGTGCGCGAGTCACGGCAGTGCAGCCAAACCCGTCCCATGCCCCAACGTCCCCACACCTCCCTCCCCACTCCTCCACCCCAGGGCGCTGCTGTCAGTGTCGGGTGACTCCAGTGCGCGAGTCACGGCAGTGCAGCCAAACCCGTCCCATGCCCCAACGTCCCCACACCTCCCTCCCCACTCCTCCACCCCAGGGCGCTGCTGTCGGTGTCGGGTGACTCCAGTGCGCGTGTCACAGCTGTCGCTGCCAAGCCCGCCGGCCAAGGTCAGGGGTGCTCCTTGGGGTGCTCGTTTTGGTGCTGGGGTGTTGGGCGGTGGGGTGTTGCGCGGTGGGGCGTTGTGGGTGGGTTGTTGCGAGGTGGGGTGTTGTGCGGTGGGGAGTTGTGCGGTGGGGTGTTGCGCGGTGGGGTGTTGCACAGTTGAGGCCTCGCAAGGGGCGACTTATGAGCATGTCCCTTTGCGCACCGCATTCCAGTGCAGAAAATGCCAAGCGGCATGCAACCCTCTCTCCAAACCCCTTCACCTCATCTGTTTTCCTCAAGCTCTCCTAACCCCTTCACCTCTCTCCCAAGCTCTCCTCATTCCTCAATCCCCCTTAACCCTCCTCATACTCACAGCCCTCGTCCTCCTGCTCTCTTCCTCTCCGCCTCAGGCCTCCTTATTACCTATTTTCATGTGCCTTCTCTTCACCCCCCCCCTCTCCTCATACGCCCCTCCCCACCCCCACCAGGCTGGGTAACGTTCCTCATTCTCACAGCCCTCGTCCTGCTCGCCATCGCGCTCCTCCTCTCCGCCACTGACCTCCTGCTCCTCCTCCTCGGCCCAGACATCGCCACCCAAGTGCAACTGTTCATCGACCGCTTAGTCGGGCCAATCCTTGCCGCCCAGCTGCAAGCCATCGCCAGCCGGTTCCTGGGTCCGGACGTTGCCGCCCACCTGCGAGCGCTCTTGCTGCGCCTCCAGGGGCTCCTGGTTCGACAGCGGCAGGAGTGATGGGTCTATGTGTGAGGCGCCTAAAAAGACCCACCTGCGAGTCCTCTTGCTGCGCCTTCACGGGCTATTTCTCCCACAGCGAGCGGAGTGATGGGCGTGGGGAGGGTGATGGGAGCGAGGGGAGGTTTGAGGCGCCTCAAAAGCCACCTGCAAGCGCCCTTGCTGCGCCTTCAAGGGCTCTTGGTCCCACAGCGACAGGGGTAATGGGAGTGATGGGGGTGAGAGGCGAGGGGGAGGAGAAAGAGGCTGACAAATCATGGGCCTTAGGTTGACTCGAATAAGGAGGTAGTTAGACGTTGGTGCTTTGGAAGAGTGAGGGGATGTAGTATAGTTAAGACTGGTGCAGATGAGAGCAGTGCTAGGGAGGGGGGTGCTACGGAGAGAAATGCAAGGAGGTGGGTGCATGCAGGCAGGGAGTTCGATATGAAGGAGCAGAAGAGAAGACAGGCAGGAGAGCAGGAGAGCAGAAGGGCAGGAGAGCAGAAAGGGCAGGAGAGCAGAAAGGGCAGGAGAGCAGAAAGGGCAGGAGAGCAGAAAGGGCAGGAGAGCAGAAGTGCAGGAGAGCAGAAGTGCAGGAGAGCAGAAGTGCAGGAGAGCAGAAAGGGCAGGAGAGCAGAAGTGCAGGAGAGCAGAAGTGCAGGAGAGCAGAAAGGGCAGGAGAGCAGAAAGGGCAGGAGAGCAGAAGTGCAGGAGAGCAGAAGTGCAGGAGAGCAGAAAGGGCAGGAGAGCAGAAGTGCAGGAGAGCAGAAAGGGCAGGAGAGCAGAAAGGGCAGGAGAGCAGAAGTGCAGGAGAGCAGAAGTGCAGGAGAGCAGAAGTGCAGGAGAGCAGAAAGGGCAGGAGAGCAGAAGTGCAGGAGAGCAGGAAGGGCAGGAGAGCAGAAGTGCAGGAGAGCAGAAGTGCAGGAGAGCAGAAGTGCAGGAGAGCAGAAGTGCAGAAGAGCAGAAGTGCAGGAGAGCAGAAGTGCAGGAGAGCAGAAGTGCAGGAGAGCAGAAGTGCAGGAGAGCAGTAGTGCAGGAGAGCAGAAAGGGCAGGAGAGCAGAAGTGCAGGAGAGCAGAATTGCAGGAGAGCAGAAAGGGCAGGAGAGCATAAAGCCTGCTGGTTCACATGCTTGGCTGGTGCAAATCTCCTACTCCCATCCATCCATTCTATCAATTCTATCCATCCATCCCTGCCATTGCTGACCACTGGCTTCACCGATTGCACTTGATGGTGTCACGGTACTCCTAGACCTAGTCCTTTCACCACCAGCTGTGCTGTGGTGGTGCACTCTCATTCGCCTTCCCTGCCGTGCGACCCACGTAGTGCTCTTTACTTTACTTTACTTAACGTCAGGAGGCATACGGCTCACTTAGTTTAGGGTTCGATTTGGGGTTTAGGAGGGAGCTGGCCGGCTGAAAATAGATTGTGAGGTTTTGTGTCGTGTAGACCTCTTTGGCCTACAAAATACTAGCCTTTTACCGCGGGACACAATGCTTTTGAGTGCTGTGGTCCTACTATGGGGCGCAGAGGGTATTGGGTTTAATGTTGGGTTGGTTCTCACAAGCAAGTGCCTCACAGATGCTAGAGCGTTCTCCAAACCCAAACATTGCAATGCAAGCTTCCTTATTCAAAAGGAGACATGTTGAGTTCCAGCTTCATGCCATTGTCACAATCCTTCCCAACATGCTGATAAAGTAATACCGTACACCTCCATTGCAATCGTAATTCCCATCCCCAAAGATGGTGCAACAATGGCTCTATATAAGCTTCCTTATTCAGGAGGAGACAAGCTAAGTTCCAGTTTCATGCCTTTGGAACAGTCTGTCCCAACAGTGCTGATAAAATAATACACCTCCCTCCCAAGCGTGAAGGACCTTTTCTCCGTGCGCGCAGGCTTCCCAATGACAGGAGTGTAGACCGTCTTTTTATCGCACGCAGCATACACAACGCTGTTAGTGGACCGAGCCACACTGTGCTTCTGGCAAAAAAAACGGCGTCAAGAAGCCGCCGCCCCACTTGAAGACTGCAGCCAGGTAGAGATGCATGCACCCAGAACGAAGCAGAGGTAGAGAGTGTTGGTGCTCTATTGAATGCTGCCAAGAAGGTACGGTGGCGTTTGACTTGAAAACGTGGTGATGGTGGCGAAAGATTTCTTTGAAGCGATTAGTGAGGAACAGGGAAGGGGAGTGTGACGTAGTCAAAGCGCAGATCAGCAACAAGTTAAATGAACTTCATTGCATTCCGACACATGGTAACTCATCCCCAGCACAACTCATCTGTGACACAAGGTAAGACGCACCTAGCACATCACCAGATGCCAGAGTCGACGGTGGAGTCCAGGACTTGACGCCAGGTCAGCCCTTCTTGCCGCCAACCATTACGGTTGCAGCGTGCTGCATTGAATCAGGGAGGGGTTGAAGAGAAACGGCAACTCGAGTGAAACCGAGGAAGCGCAGCAGCAAAAGGGTTACTACTGGAAGAGACGACAAAAAGTGGAGAAAGGGGATCGATAACTGAAAGGCGGAAGGGTGAGGAAAGAGAAACGATAACTGAAAGCAAAGCAAAAAGGAAGGGGAACGATAACTAAAAAGGAAGCTAGGTGAAGGGAATTGCAACTGAAAGGGAGTGTAAAGGGTGAGTAGAAAGGAAGGGAAACGGAGGGAATAGAAAAGTCGAAGGATGAGGCAACTGAAAGGGTGAAAAAAGGGTAACAGCAACTAGAAGGGAGTTCAAAGGGTGAAGTAAGAGGAAGGGAAACTGAAAGGGATCAGGAAGGGTGAAGTAAGGGGAGAGGCAACTGAACGGGAGTAAAAACGTTGAACATACGGAGCAACTGAAAGGAAAGGGAGGGGCGGGGTGGGTGGGAGGGGGAGGGGAGGGGGGAGGGGGGTGGTAACAAGGAAACGAACGGGTGGGAAGGGACACTGGAAAGGAAACGCTAAGGTACAGAGAGGGGGAACTTGCGACATCACTCACAGCAACTGCAGGGCGGGTTGTGCTCGAAAAGTCCAACAAAGAGGCTGCACAGAACACCACAAGCCCAAGTCGAACTTAGAAGGTGGAATTGAAAACAACTTCAGAAGAAACACTTCAATCTGTCGCTCTAGGCGACTCACAAGCGTTGAACCCCCTGGAAGAGAGTATCATGCTCTTTCTTTACGGCAAGCACGCCAGTGCAGGACAACTAATGTGATTCATTCTAGATTGGGCTCGTACCAGTTTGATCTCACTTGCGGGCCGTGACGTTACGAAACCCTTACTTGCCAGCAGCAGCAGCAGCGCGATAAGGGAGAGGCGAGCCATGGTAAGGGTCTTGTCTTCGACTCGATTCGGAATCGGATGCTCAACACAGACGCGATTACAAGATGCTCTCGCGTGACTCTCGCTGAAAGGGCTCAGTCTGATGACCTCAGGGTAATGGTTTGCCCCCTTATATCATCGATCCGGGAATGTTAGTAGAGCGCTAGAGGTGACGACGAGACAATCCTGGCAGTCGAGGGGGCAGCAACCATCCCTCCATTTGGTCTCGGCTCGAGTCGTCACGGCGGTAGTGGGTGCGTCGGACGGTCCCGATGTGCTGTTCATCACGACTGACGATTGAGATTGAAGGTTCGCACTTAGCAAGGATCACGAAGCAAGTGGGAAACTGGTTTATGATAGTGGCCACGTACGCTCCCTGAGCCGCGCTAACGGAGCGGTGCACCTAAATCTAGTGAACATAAGGAGAGAATAGAATCCTAATTACCTGCCAGTGACTAAATTTCTAGTGGTACTGAAAACTAGCGGGCTGGCCTGGATTGATGATGCGGACAATAGATCCAGCTGACGCGGCACAGGAGTGATGTCGCCGTTAAAAAAAAGATGGGAGAAAAGGTCAGGGTTCGAAGCGGCTCGCGTGATCTGCTTCGCTTACGTGGCGGCCCGACAAGGATGTTGCTATTCAGGTCCCAGTTCTGGTTGGGGGAGTCTATATGTAAGGAAAATTCCTTTTCCTTACTTCGCGTCCCTGCTTACCGCGTACATACCCGTTCCCGCCATCGGCACCCATCCGTGAACGTTACCCGCTCGCGACATTCGCCTTGACCACGACTCCCGCCACTGTTCACGATGCGACCCAACCTCACGGTTCGGTTGGTAACCCGCGCTCCGGACCTCCGCCTCGGCAATTCCCAACCTCGGCACTAGGCCCGTAGCGCACCCCAATTTCCCGCATTACCGTTACCACGCTAGCTTCGCTATATAACTTAGCTCATGCTTTTCGCTCGACTGTATTGATTGCTTCGATAGTGCAATTCTCACTCGCTCGTTCAATTGCACCCGTAACACTTGGTATTCAGAGCCTACGATCTCCTCTCGGACCGCGCCCACACCTTCGCTTCCCCATTATCTCAATTTTTGGGGGGGTAGACGTCTCTCAGCGAACAAGCACCGCTGCTCGAAGTGCTCTCTCGCAAGCACGCACGGCCACGACAGAGGCTCTCGCTGAGCTTGCCCGACACCCCCGCCATGGCCGAAATTACTCTTGCGACATTAACGCAGGAGCAACTCGACCGTCTCGTGCGCCAACTCGAAGACTCGGCGCTCGAAATCGCGACACTCACGGCGGAACGAGACTCCGCCCGCCAGCAATCAACGGTGAATGCGCCAGCTCCATCACAAGCACCCGCAAATGCACCTGCGCAATCAGAAGAACCAATCGTCATCTCATCAGGCACACCGACGCAAAACGACAGCGTGGGACAGCGCTCAGGCGCAGCCAGTGATGGCGCCGCTCAATCGATGCCTGGCATGGAGAGAAATCGGGCCGCGCCAAGCCCGCGTGGGCCTCGCGAAGCTCGTCGGCACGTGGAGTTTGCAGCAACAAGTGGCAGCCACGACATCATGGCACCAATGCCACTCAAGCCGCAGCGCCCGCCCTGTTTCGATCCGAGCCAACGTGGTGTCAGAAGTACGAGTAGAAAGTTTAGAAACAGAAAGAGAGGGTTCACTAGCAGCAGTTGGGATACATATAGCAAACCCTAATTGGGCTGTACTCGCTATAGAGCACCCCACTGCAGGCTAGATAATATAACATTCTGACACAACCCCATAGCCAAAGTGGGGTGTAATCAGCACAATGAGCAAGCATAGCAGTAGTTCACAATTATAAGCAAAGCTAGTGGTAGTCACAGCGGGCAAGTGAGGAGGAGGAGGGACTGTGAGAGGAGAGAAGATGGGAGACGACGGCTGAAGCTGCAGACACACGGGCAACAGGAGCGGCTGGCACAGTGGCTACCATGACAGCGCCCCGGACTACTGGAGTAACTGGCTCGGCGGCTACGAGGAGCGGCAGGAGCAACGGACCCACGGGCGACAGGCGCAGCAGGCTCTCTGGGCTACCAGGACAGCGCCCCGGACTACAGGTGCTGCGGACGACAAGACGGCAGCCTCCTCTCAGCCTCCCCAAACAGTCCCACCCCCCTGACACACACCCCCTGCTTCACCCCTAACTCCACTCCCACGTCACCCCCCAGTTCCACTCCTTCGGCTCCCACACACCCACCCCCCTCAGCGGCAGCTGCAGTAGTGGGAGACGGAGGAGGAGGAGGAGTAGGGGACGGATCACACACCCGCCACCCCCATACCCGCCACCCCCATACCCCCAAACGGAGGGCAAAAACGGGGGCAGCAGCTGGGGCGGTGCGTGAGCCCCCAGGGCGCCTCGACAAGTGACGGGAGGGGGGGACGCGCGGCCCCCCAGGGCGCCGCGACAGGCGACGGGAGGGGCGACGCGCGGCCCCCCAGGGCGCCTCGACGAGTGACGGGAGGGGGGGACGCGCGGCCCCCCAGGACGCCGCGACGGGCAACGGGAGGGGCGACGCGCGGCCCCCCAGGGCGCCGCGACGGGCGACGGGAGGGGGGGGGGCGACGCGCTGGCCCCCAGGGCGCCGCGACGGGCGACGGGCAGGGCGACGCGCGGCCCCCCTGGGCGCCGCGACGGGCGACGGGATGGCGGGGGGGGGGGCGCGCGACGGACAGGGCGGGGGCTGCGCGCGGGTCCCCCACGGTAGGAAACCGCCGCGCGCCCCGGGCGCGCGGCGGGATGAAAAAACGCCGCGCGCTCCGGGCGCGCGGCACGAACAAAGGGTCACGCGCCCGGGGCGCGCGACAGCAGTAGAGCAGCGGAAGCAGTTAGGTGGTGGGCCCACCCACAGGATCGACCCAAGGGGATCGACCTGCTCTGAAACCATGTCAGAAGTACGAGTAGAAAGTTTAGAAACAGAAAGAGAGGGTTCACTAGCAGCAGTTGGGATACATATAGCAAACCCTAATTGGGCTGTACTCGCTATAGAGCACCCCACTGCAGGCTAGATAATATAACATTCTGACACGTGGAGGTCCGACGGTTCAATCGTGGGTCTTCACGATGAACGTTTTCTTCGACGCGAATTACGTCGAGTCGGACGCAGCGAAGATTCGCTACGCTGTTTCGCTGCTGAGGGGCCCCGCCATGGACTGGTGGCGAGTCATCGTGATGTCGCCACGCGCCTACGAGCCACCGTCGCAAGAGGAAGGGCCCACGGGTCCAGCCGTCACCTGGAGTTCATTCTGCGAAACAGCCCAGTACAGCACGTGGGATGCGTGGTGCGCAGGGCTTCGGGCGCGCTTCGAGCCAATCGCGGCTTCTATTTCGGCGCGTCAGAGACTGCGTACTTGGCGGCAGCTCTGGTCGGTTCAAGACTACACGAGTGGTTTTCTCGCATTATGCGAGCAAGTCGGCTACATGCACGAAGCGGAGCGGGTGGACCGTTACGTTGGAGGGCTGAAGCCGGACATCTCGCACGAAATCATGCTACGCGGACTCTCGAATTTCAACGAGATTCTCGCGCTCGCCGAGAAAATCGATATCTTACGCCGTCCGAGACCGGGGTCCTACTACGGACATCGCCCTCGGGGATCGATCGAGCACGCCACTGTACATGCCGTTGCGACAAATGCAGCTGCCGCGCCGTTTAAGGGGCGCTGCTTTGCTTGCATTAGGCCGGGCCATCGCAAGAGTGAGTGCCCAGAGGAGCTGAGGCGCCGCGGAGCAGAACAGGGGAAGGAGTCTCCAAGGCAGGGAAACGCCAGCAGTCAGTAGGAATCGGGCCAACTACTGACGAGACTGCCTGCTCGCCCAACCTCACCGACCCTCACCAAGTCAAAGTACCGATTCATGCTATCGATCGGGCTCGGACGAATAAGGAGGGTACAGCGACGGATTGCCCAGTACTGATCCACGGGAAAATACAGGGAGCAGCAGTGAAGATTTTTATAGACGGAGGAGCAAGTCACAGTTTAGTTAATACCGCGACCGCCCGGAAGCTGCAACTGGCACTTAGTCGGTGTTTACCGGAAATAGATGCACGCTTAGTGGACGGAACGCCGCTGGCCATACGGGAGAAGGTGGAGAGAGTAAAGGTCCGCTGCGGGGGGAACTTTGGGTTTATACAGGAAATGCTCGCGACGACATTGGATGGGCACGACATTTTACTGGGACGTGATTGGCTGCGACGATATAACCCGCGAATCGACTGGACGACAGGTACCTGCACTGTGCGAAGTAGCGGTAACTGGGTTGAGCTACCTCGCTGGCGGTCGCCTGAGTCTTCAACGGTCCACGTCAATGCTATCACAATGAAACGGGCAGTCGCCGCTGGAGCTGACGTGTACGCAGTGGACATCGCAGTGGTAGAAGAAGCAGAACAGCCAAGCGATTTCAAGAAACTGTTAGCAGCAGTACCGCCCGAACTACAGGAACTGTTGAAACGGTACCCGGGGATTTTTCCCGACGACTTACCGGAGGGACTGCCACCTCAGCGAGCACACGACCACCGAATAGAGTTAGAACCCGGGGCACAGCCAACCGTACAGCGACAGTTCAGACTGACACAGCCCGAGCTCGACGAACTAAGGAAGCAGTTAGATTACCTACTGGAGAAGAAATTTATCCGACCGAGTTCATCACCGTTCGCCGCACCGATACTGTTCACACCGAAAAAGGACGGAGGTTTCCGCATGTGCATCGACTACAGAGCACTGAACAGGGTTACAGTCAAGTCGCGATACCCCATTACCCGCGCCGACGAACTGATAGATCAGTTGCGAACAGCACGGGTCTTTTCGAAAATTGATTTACGGGGAGGTTACCACCAGATCCGGGTCGAACCATCGGACTGCGTAAAAACGGCATTTCGAACTAGGTACGGGTCATTCGAGTACACCGTGATGCCATTTGGGCTGACCAATGCACCGGCGACATTTCAGATGACCATGAGCGAGGCGTTTAGGCCACTCTTAGATAAATGCGTGATAGTTTACCTCGACGACATCCTAGTCTACAGTCGTGATAAGCAGCAGCACTTAGCAGATCTGGAAGCAGTGTTTAAAATTTTAGACGAGCACAGACTACTGACCAAGGGTTCCAAGTGCGAGTTCTTCCAGGATAGGCTAGAATTTTTGGGGCACGTTATTTCGGAGGCTGGAGTTGAGATCGACCCGAAGAAGCTGGACACGGTCAAAGCGTGGCACCCCCCGACGAACATCACGGAGCTGCAGAGTTTTTTGGGGTTCGTTAATTATGTGTGTCGGTTCGTCCCCGACATGGCACGGTTAACTGCCCCGCTGACGGATCTACTGCGGAAGGGGGTCGCTTTTACGTGGGGGGAGAAAGAGCATGCTGCCTTCTCTGCCATGAAAAATGTTCTCTGTTCACCGCCCGTACTGCGCATCGCCGACCCACACTGCCCATTCGAAGTAGTTACAGACGCAAGCGATCTCGCCATTGGAGCCGTACTGCTACAGGATTTCGGCAACGGTTTACAGCCCATCGCATATGAGTCACGAAAACTGCATCCGCCCGAGAAGAATTACTCGATACACGACCGCGAAATGCTCGCGATCATACATGCATTCAAGGTCTGGCGCTGTTACTTGACCGGCGCAGACGTGACAGTACGGACAGACCACATATCACTACAGTACCTCCGCGCACAACCTCACCTCAACCCACGACAGATCCGCTGGCTCGATTTTCTCGAGTCAAACTTCCACTACACGGTCACCTATAAAAAGGGAGCATCGAACATTGCCGACGCACTGACCCGCCCTACTGCCCAAATCCACGCGATACTACTTGCCCAGACCAGCCCACTACTAACAGGCCTATTCACCCATGGATACCAAACAGACCCGTTCTTCACAGGGGGAAACACGCAGCAGTTCGCAGCAGCAAAAGGGGTTTATTACGTAAAAGCTGGCACCTACCGCATCTGGGTACCGGGCTACACTTTACTAAGGGAGCTATTACTACAGGAGGCACACGACGGGGTTACCTCAGGACATTTCGGAGTAGAAAAGACACGGCAGCAGCTGCAGCGGTATTACTACTGGCCCGAGATGCTGACCGACGTGCAACAACACGTGGCATCGTGTCCCACCTACCAGCTCATGAAGTCGTCACGACAACGACCGGCAGGACAGTTGCAGCCGATACCACCCCCAGAGCGTGCTTGGCAGCAGGTGACGATGGATTTCGTCACGGGGTTACCGGCTGGAGCAAGTGGGAACGACGCGATCCTGGTCGTCGTCGATCGGCTGACGAAGATGGCACACTTCGCAGCCTGCAAGAAATCAATCACAGCCGAAGAAACAGCCCGCCTCTTCATCTCCACCGTCGTTCGACTACACGGGATACCAGCATCAATTATCAGCGATCGAGACACGAAGTTCACCAGCAACTTCTGGCAGAACCTGTGGCAGCAGTTCGGCACGCGACTACAGTTCAGTTCATCATACCACCCCGAAACCGACGGACAGACAGAACGGACAAATCAGACCATGGAACAGCTCATCCGAGCCACGTGCGACGACCCGACCACGTGGGAACAGCAACTGCCACTCATCGAGTTCGCGTACAACAACTCGCCATCTGCCACGACCCAACAGTCACCGTTTTTCCTAAACTACGGACAAGATCCCACAGTACCCATGACCCCGAATCCCGACAACCCAGTCCCACGCGCGCAACAGTTCGCAGAAATACTGCAAGCAGCACGAACCCGAGCAGCAGAAGCAATAAAAAACCAAACGTCATCGCTAAGCGCAACGCCGACCGACACCGCCGCCCCGTCACTACCAACCAGACGACCTGGTATTACTCGACACTCAAAATCTTCGCCTGCCCATTACCCCAAAACTCCGCCCCCGATATTGCGGGCCATTTCGCATCAGCCACATTATCACACCCGTCACCGCCCACCTCCTCCTCCCTGCTGACTGGTACGTCAGCCCGTCATTCCACGTCAGCCTGCTTCGCCCATATGTACCATCCACCAGTCAACTGCCTCGCAACCGCCCTGCCAGCATGACACGACCACCGACAGAGCCAATCATCACGCCCGAAAAAATACTGAGCCACCGAGTACGTGACCCACGGGGAGCCCGCAGGATCGAATTTCTGATCCGCTGGAAAGACCGCACGCCCATCGAAGACAACTGGGTCCCCCTGGATAGAATTTTGAATCACCCTGTCCTGACTGAGTATCTGCGTAGCCGGAACTTTCGAGATGTACACGCGCTCTCGTAAGAGGGGCCTCCTTGGGGAGGGGGGTAGTGTAAGGAAAATTCATTTTCCTTACTTCGCGTCCCTGCTTACCGCGTACATACCCGTTCCCGCCATCGGCACCCATCCGTGAACGTTACCCGCTCGCGACATTCGCCTCGACCACGAATCCCGCCACTGTTCACGATGCGACCCAACCTCACGGTTCGGTTGGTAACCCGTGCTCCGGACCTCCGCCTCGGCAATTCCCAACCTCGGCACTAGGCCCGTAGCGCACCCCAATTTCCCGCATTACCGTTACCACGCTAGCTTCGCTATATAACTTCGCTCATGCTTTTCGCTCGACTGTATTGATTGCTTCGATAGTGCAATTCTCACTCGCTCGTTCAATTGCACCCGTAACACTATACATACCTGCTAGCCACACAAGCCTCGTCCCCTCCACACACGCTCGATCATACGAACTCGCAAAAATTGCTACCCTGTTACTCGCAAAATTTATAGAGTGTACGAAACGGTACTTGCCTCTTGACAAAACTGAGTGGCTCGACATTTACCCCTGGTTCGTGGCTTCTGTGAATTCACAGGGCAGAGCCTCAATTACCCAACCTAGGACGCTATGGGTTTTAGGTATGGAAGAGTCGACAACCAGCAGGTTTCGGTCTCACGACTCGCACTTAGCGATGGTAGTGACGTGGGGGATTTCCGCCCCCATATTTGCTGCTTGGCATCAGCTCGCAATGGGAGTGCTGAAACTTAATACCTTTTTATCGTCGTTAAATACCCTCAAAATTAGGAAGCGTCACCTATGCTTAATCCGCAGCACCGACTCTGCGCAGGCTCGTTATTTGGCGAAGTTGAAAAAGGCTTTGATGAGTTTTAGTGCGCTCCCGAGCCTAAACCCTTTGTTTCTCCTTTTTTTTAACCCCGCTATAAAACGACCCTGCGTAGGGTCGGTGCTTGGATTGAACTTAGGTTGATGGAGGGTTATGTGTGGTGTGGAGGAGACGGGCTTTGTGGGGCAGATTAGGTATAGCTCCCTGACCCGACCCCACTGGGACTTGCCAGTGCGTAGTGACGTCCCTGACTTTTCGAAACATATCGCGTGAGCCGCTTCGATCCCTGACTTTTCTCTTCTTTTTTGGACTAGGGAATCACTCCAGTGCCACGTCAGCTGGATATATTCTCCTCGTATCAATCTAAACTCCAGGCTAGCTTGCTATTTTTTAGCAGGAATATACTAGTGACAAAGTGTTTTAGCATTCCATGTCTCCAATTCCATGAATTTTGTTCACCAAGGTGTACCGCGACAGTGTTACTAGCGCGGGCAGCTCAGGGAGCTGACGTGGCAATCGTATATCTGTTCGAACCCTTCAATCTCAATCGTCAGTCGTGATGAAATCCCTCATTCCGGTCGTTGGACCGTCCGATCCAAACACCGACTACCGCCGGGCGGCTCGAGCCAAGACCGATGGCAGTGGAGGCATGGTTCCACCACACGAGACACGGTGTGTCGCCTCGCCTCTTTCCCAAAAATGGGGCCCCTCAGAAAGTAGGGTTTCGTGGGGTATGTCTGAAGTAACTTGTTCAACTGAGTGGGGAAAGATACTTTCGACGCGTCGCGTCGAAACGAAATCGGGGATTGCTGCTTCGGGACTCTCGAAACTGCTTGGGCAGACATGTTGGCAGCTTCGGAAACCACCCGATTCGTCGAAGAGCTCGTTTGGCGGGTCGAACTCATATTTGAGCCTCGGGACACCTAGATCGAGGCCCGGAACTGGGCATCCGTGTCCCATTGGCTCTGGGCCTCGAACTAAACTGCTGTGCTGGCGAACTGAAAAATGTAATAATAGCACATTATCTGTACAAACTTAGATTGTAAAACATATATCTTTAAAAGCAATTGTTGTGCTCTAAAGCATTACAAATGTGCATAATGTAATAGATGCCTATTTACAGGTAGCAAATACATTGTTGCACTATGATACTTGTTACGAATAACAAAATTGGAAAACTGCTGTTCACTTCTGACGAAAGTGAATGAAGCGATTACAAAGGAGTACTAAGACGAAAGGGCAGAAATACGAGAAGAGTCGCGTGCAGCGTAGTTATGCGAACGAGCTCGTTCCAGTCCCTATGGCAATTAATAAGGATGTAGTACCTGAATGAACGAAGAAATAACCATAAAAAACAGAACGAAACGTTGAAACGGTGACATGTTGCGTACATGCATATCTTTGCCCAATTTCATGTCATCAAACGCACGAACAGGCGTCACGTGCTGCGTAGTTGTGTGAATGAGCTCAAACTAGTTCCTTTGGCTAGGGAATAGGATGTACTACCTGAATGTGAGGAGAAATAGGGCTAAAAAAAACATCCAGGCGATTAAACGGTGACATGTTGCGTACATGCCTATCCTTGCACAGTTTCATGCCATCAAACGCACAAGCAAGCGTCAACTGCTGCGTAGTTGTGCGAATGAGCTCACACCAGTTCCTCTGGCTAGGGAATAGGATTTAATACCTGAATGTGAGGAGAAATAGGGCTAAAAAAAAAAAATCCAGCCGATTAAACGGTGAGATGTTGCGTACATGCCTATCCTTGCACCGTTTCATGGATAGGCAGCCAACACACTATCAGCAGTTTAGAGCACCGTCACTTATTTTAACTCCCGTTTATTTGTACCAATTGCCTTTAATATGTATCATGGTGAAGCTGTCCGGGTTTGAGATTATTCGCAACTGGTTTGGTTAGGTAGACAAGCGTCGGTGCGCAAAACGGACCAAATCTGTTCAAGGATAGGCAGCTAACACACTATCAGCAGATTAGAGCCCCGTCCCTTATTTTAACTCCCGCATCTTTGTACCGATAGCTTCTACTATGTATCTAGGTGAGGCTAACCGGGTTTGAGATCATTCGCAGCTGATTTGGATAGGTAGACAAGCGTCGATGCGCAGAACGGACCAAATCTGTTCAAGGATAGGCAGCCAACATACTATCAGCAGTTTAGAGCCCCGTCACTTGTTTTGACTCCCGTTTCTTTGCACCAATAGCCTCTACTATGTATGTAGGTGAGGCTCTCCGGGTTTGAGATCATTTGCAACTGATTTGGATAGGTAGACAAGCGTCGGTGCGCAGAACGGACCAAATCTGTTCAAGGATAGGCAGCCAACATACTATCAGCAGTTTAGAGCCCCGTCACTTGCTTTGACTCCTGTTTCTTTGCACCAATGGCCTCTACTATGTATCTAGGTGAGGCTGTCCGGGTTTGAGCTCATTCGCAACTGATTTAATGAGGTAGACAAGCGTCGGTGCGCATAACGGATCAAATCTATTCAAGGATAGGCAGCCAAAACACTATCAGCAGTTTAGAGGCCCGTCACTTGTTTTAACTCCTGTTTCTCTGCACCAATAGCCTCTACTATGTATCTAGGTGAGGCTGTCCGGGTTTGAGATCATTCACAACTGATTTAATAAGGTAGACAAGCGTCGGTACGAGAGAGAGAGAGAGAGAGAGAGAGAGAGAGAGAGAGAGAGAGAGAGAGAGAGAGAGAGAGGAAGAGAGAGAGAGAGAAAGAGAGAGGCAGAGAGAGAGAGAGAGGCAGAGAGAGAGAGAGAGAGAGAGAGAGAGAGAGAGAGAGTACGAGAGAGAGAGAGAGAAAGAGAGAGAGAGAGTACGAGAGAGAGAGAGAGAGAGAGAGAGAGAGAGAGAGAGAGAGATAGAGAGAGAGAGAGAGTTTCCATTACGAATGCTAATTTACCTTTGTTTCCATCCGAACATGTTCAAGAACAACCAATCAATTCGCAGTTGATTTGGATAGGCAAACTAGCGTTCGTGCGCAACACGGATCGAACATGTTCAAGGATAGCCATTCAAGTTACTATTAGTGATTTTGTGCCTTATTTTTGTTTTTAACTCCCGTTTCTTTCAACCATCAGCCTCTACTATGTATCTAGGTAACACTGTCCAATTTTGAGATCATTCGCAGCTGATTTGGAAACAACATAGGCCTATCTTCCCTGCTGACTTGTTTGAAACAACATATCTTCCTACAAGGTGCCTTGAATGGCACCAAAGTAGCCAGCGTATTACAACCAACTCAATATTTGAATGATAAAAATAAACCATCGTTTTTTAAACAACAAACGGTCATTAGAATGGAACCACGCGTCGTAGATACCTGTTCTTAGACAGTTTTCCCTGCTCGGTTGTCTGAAACATGGTAACTTGTTACCACGTGCTCTAAATGACACATTGTTATTCCAGCAAGCTTCGAGTATGGTGAATAAAAAAACCCACATAAAAACATAGATAAATAGAAACCGCAACAGGACGTTGAACATCGTACTGCTTTTCTAAATAATGTTATAAAGTGTTAGAATGTTGAACTGAACGAGAATGATGAAACTAGCAGAAAGGTGGGTACAAGTAGGAAACCCTAAGTTTGTTGTACCCCCTAAGGCTAAACCCACTATAGCCTACACAAAGTAAACATACAATGTTTGACACACCCCCATAGGCTAAGTAGGAGACAACCAGATGGTCACAAGACCAGTCAAAGCAAAGCAAAGCAAAGCAAAGCTCAGGGTGGATCTCAAGGATACCACACAAATTCCGAGCACAAGCAAGCGGTCACAAGACCAGTTCACATGCAGTTTGATAATAAACAAGAGGTACA
This sequence comes from Closterium sp. Naga37s-1, assembly GCA_947471745.1. NCBI lineage: Eukaryota > Viridiplantae > Streptophyta > Zygnematophyceae > Desmidiales > Closteriaceae > Closterium > Closterium sp. Naga37s-1. Next base: position 343,223 of record CANJKZ010000866.1, read on the forward strand.
GTGATCACAACCTAGCAAGTGTAAGCATGCAGGTATATATATAGAGATCACAGTACAAGCAGAGTCAAGAAGTGAGCAAGTGAGGGAGAGTAGGCACAAGGCCTAGAACAGTACAGAAACGCTGATGATCACAAGGCTGAAGCGCCTTGGTGAACACATCAGCAGTGTTGGCCCGAGTGGCCACGTAACGCAGACGAAGCTGACCACGCTGCTGTAGCTCTCGAGCAAGGAAGTAGCGCAGAGCGATGTGCTTCGTTCTGTGCTCCAGTCTGTGCTCCTGACACAAGGCAAGGGCAGCCTTGTTGTCGACGTACAGCACTGGAGGAGAACGAGGCCGCTCTCCCAGGTCGGTCAGCAGGTAGGTGAGCCAGCGAAGCTCCTGGGCAGCCATGGCTGTGGCGTAGATCTCAGCCTCACAACTGGAGCTGAGAACAGAGGAAGAGCGTGTAGAACGCCAAGAAACTGAGCCAGAGCCAAGGCTGAAGGTGTAACCCTGAGACAACCGCTGAGTAGCCTGGTCGTCAGCCCAAGAAGCGTCTGAGTGTCCAGTGAGGACAACGTCGCACCGTCCTCCAAGCACAAGCCCCATGCCCAACGTACTGCACAAGTAGCGCAACACCCTCTTAGCGGCATCCATGTGCTCCTTCCGGTGACGGCCAGGAGCGACATAGCGTGCTAGGATGCTAAGAGGGTAGGCTAGGTCAGGTCGAGTGCAGGTCATCAGGTACATGAGGCAGCCCACAAGCTCTGGATACGGGCCACTCGGCTCTACGGACTCATCCGAAGGCAGAGCTGAGAGCGAGTGACTGGTAGGCAGAGGAGTGGGCTGAGGCGAGGAGTACGTGAAGCGGAAGCGCTGAAGGACCTGCTGCACCATGTGTGACTGAGTCAAGGTGATGGTGCGCTGTGCTCTGTCCCGGGTGATCCGCAAGCCAAGATAGCTTGTCAGCTCACCCAGGTCTGTGCACGTGTGTCTCTTCTGCAGCTCCGACTTCACGTGGGCGAGTGCCTCAGTGTCAGCAGTAGCAAAGACCAAGTCGTCTACATACACGAGAACGTAGAACGGCGGCAGAGTGGTGTCGGTGCGTAGAAACAGCGACGGGTCAGCAGTAGAAGGAGCAAACCCAAGAGCAGCAAGAGTAGTCCTCAGTGTGTCGTGCCACTCACGAGGTGCCTGGCGGAGACCGTAGACTGGCCGCCGGAGGCTCCACTGGGTACCAGGAGGGAACGACCCAGTGAAGCCAGGTGGGCGGCGCAGCCAGATCTCCTCGTGCAGGGTGCCCTGTAGGAACGCAGTGCTGAAGTCAAGGCAGTGGAGCTCGTAGTCATGCTGAGCAGCGACGTGCAGCAGAACCCGAAGAGTGGTCATCTTCGGGGTCGGGGAGAAGGTCTGGAAGAAGTCAACTCCCTCTCGCTGACTGAAGCCTCGTGCAATGTAACGCGCCTTCAAGACAGGCGGAGAACCCGGCGGCCGCTTCACCCTGAAAATCCACATGCCACTGACGATGTTCGCCCCAGGTGGGGGAACCTCGTCAACGTAGGTGCCTGTGGACTTCCAGGAAGCCATCTCTGCGTCCATGGCTGTCTGCCACTGAGAGGAGTAGAGACCCTCCATCGCCTCTGCATAGGAGCGTGGGGTCGGGATGTCTGGTGCATCCGGGTCTCCCTCAGGGGCAATCAGCATGGACACGAGATGAGGTAAAGCAGCAGCAAAGCACTCAAACTCCTCCTGTTTGTCCTCAAGGACGTCCGTGCCAAGAGCACACTCACCCCCGACGGACGGAGGACAGACAGACTCAGACTCAGCAACAAGGCTAGCGGCGTAGTCTAGACGACAGGCGGCAGCAAAGTCAACAAGCTCAGCGACTAGAGCAGACGCAGCAGAGGACTCAAAGGTAGGGTCAGTGACAACAGTAGCGAGGAGATGCGCGACAGTAGGACTGGCAGCACGAGTAAGGTCTGACGGCGGGTCAGAAACGTCAGGAAGAGAGGACGCAGGAGGAGACGGCAGAGGGACACGCTGTGGAGCAGTGGAAGGACGCAGGGTCATGTAGTGAGTGCCAAGGACAGGAGGAGGACGCTCACGCGGAACACGACGACCAGCGCGGACAGCCCGGACAGGCGACTCTGGACGCGACTCAGGCGACTCTGGACTAGACTCAGGTGACGGAGGACGAGACTCAGGCTCACGACGCTCAGTAAGACTACCCGTCGGCGCAGTGTAAGGAGAGGGAGCAGGCAGCGGAGAGGCAGGCTGTAACTGTGACTGCGACTGGACAGACGGTGGACTCAGTAGGGGAGGAGAAGGACCAGGAGAGGGCGGGAGACCAAGAACCTGTTGAAGGAGCGGAACGTAGTACGGCCGCGGCCGCTCAGCACCTCCAGCTCCAACCCCCTCAGCAGGCCCAGTCCCAGCAGCTCCAGTACCTCCAGTACGAGCACCTCCAGGACCAGCGGCTCCAGCAGCTCCAGCAGCACCAGCAGCACCTCCAGCAGCTCCAGCAGCACCGCCAGCAGCAGCAGCACCTCCAGCAGCTCCAGTAGCACCAGCACCAGCAGCACCTCCAGCAGCGCCAGCAGCAGCAGCACCTCCAGCAGCGCCAGCAGCACCATCACCCCCAGCAGCTCCAGCAGCACCAGCTCCAGCAGCACCTCCAGCAGCGCCAGCAGCACCGCCAGCAGCAGCAGCACCTCCAGCAGCTCCAGCAGCACCAGCACCAGCAGCACCTCCAGCAGCGCCAGCAGCAGCAGGACCTCCAGCAGCGCCAGCAGCACCAGCACCCCCAGCAGCTCCAGCAGCACCAGCACCAGCAGCACCTCCAGCAGTGCCAGCAGCACCGCCAGCAGCAGTAGTACCTCCAGCAGCTCCAGCAGCACCAGCACCAGCAGCACCTCCAGCAGCGCCAGCAGCACCGCCAGCAGCTCCAGCACCAGGGTCCGCAACACTAGGAACGCCACTCCGGAGACTGCAGCGCCGAGCGTACCACTCTCGGAGCCGCTGGGGAGAGGGCAGCTCCCGCCTAGGAGGGGAAGCACGAGCACGAGCTCCAGTAGCACCTCTCCTGAGGCTGCAGTACTGTAAGTACCACTCACGCAGCTGCTGTGAGGAGAGAGCGCCTCCAGGTGTAGCACTCTCAGTCGCAGCACCCTCAGGCTCAGCACCCCCAGACTCAGCACCCCCAGACTCAGCACCCGCAGGCTCCGCACCCCCAGACTCCGCAACCCCAGGCTCCGCACCCCCAGGCTCCGCACGCTCAGGCTCAGCACCCCGAGCAGGACGAGAGTCGACAGCTACCTCGACAGGCTCAACCGGGTCTACCTGGGACACACCTGAGGGAGCGGCACCCTGGGGGGGAAGGGGGTCTACCACAGCAGCACCTGGCGCGAGGAAGAGAGGCGGGGGGGGGAGCGGGGCAGTGCGGTAGGGGAAGAGGCGGTAGTAGGGCACCGACTCGTCAAAAGTGACGTCCTGAGAGGGCAGGACACGGCGCGAGGTGGCGTGGTAAAACTGCCAACCAGACGCGTCCGGGACAAAGCCAAGGAAGACACAAGGAACAGCGCGGGAGGAGAGCTTGTCCGCGGACGTATCGCGGACAAAAGCTCGAGATCCCCAGACCCGGAAACGCCCTTCCCCGTCCACAGCAGTGTGGGCGAGGTCTCCGGCAAGGAGACACGGGGCCAGAGGTTGAGCTGATGCGCAGCGTACCGGACCGCAAACGGCTACAGAAAGTGGGGGGCAGCCGCATGGATCAAGGAGGTACGAGCGACCTCCATGACCAAGCCAATGCGGCGCTCAGCAACCCCATTCTGCTGTGGAGAGGCCGGAAGCGTGAACGACTGGCGGATGCCGTGCTCCGCACAGTAGGCTGCCAAGAGGTCGGAGGAGAACTCACCACCTCTGTCAGAGTGCAGACGCAAGACAGGAAAGTCCGAGTGGAACCTCTCGCTGAGCTGGAGACGAGAAGCGCGGATCCAAGGGATCAAAACATCAGGGACCTCACCCTTGGTGCGCAAGGGGAAGACCGTGGTGTAGCGCGAGTAGTCGTCAACAACGATCAGGAAGTACCTCTCCTGACCCTGTCCACGGACGCGGGCTGGGCCCCACACGTCCATGTGGAGCGTCTGCAAGGGAGCAGTCGTCGGGGGAAACGAGGAGGAGTGAGGAGCGGCGCGCTGCCGCCCCTCGACACAAGGAAGACAGGGAGGAGCAGGCGAGGGTGGGAGGGGAGGGAGTACCCGGGGAAGACCAGAGACAAGGTACCGTTTGTGCATGGCACGAAGGCGCTGCACTGACGGGTGACCAAGACGGTGGTGCCAGAGGACGGTCTCGTGTGCTAGAGAGCGACACGAGCAGGGGGCAGACAGCTGACCTGAAGCAGACGCAGACGCAGCTACCTGAGGGGACACAGTGGTCAGTGTGTACAGGTCCGACCCCGGCTGCCGAGTGAAGGTAGTCAGGTGACGGCCCGTCCGAGCACACGTACAGTGTGTCACGCGCTCGTAGGCAGGGGTGAACTGGTGGACACCCCCGTCCTGGAGCGCACAACCTGCCACCAAGTTCGTAGAGAACGAGGGGAGGTGGAGACCTGACAGTGTGCCCGACGGAACCGCAGGACAAGGAAGAACAGTGGAGGAGGTCGCAATGACCGGACCCCCAGAGGGGTCAGCAAGGGAGACAGCAACTGGCCGAGCAAGCTGCTCAAGGGCAGTGCGGTCACGAAAGAAACAGCGAGAAGCACCTGAGTCCAGTGTGAAGGTGTGCAGTGCCTCAGTAGACTCAGTACCAGGGGGCGCAGACTCACGAGCACCTAGAGCAGCAGCCTCACCAGCACCTGGGGCAACAGACACACTAGCACCTAGAGCGGCAGCCTCACCAGCACCTGAGGCAACCGACACACGAGCACCTAGTGCGGCAGCCTCACCAGTACCTAGAGCAGAAGACTGGATACCGGGGTCAGGTGGCACACACAGGTGACAGGCTCCCTCGGTACTAGTAGACAATGCATACATGGCAGTGAGAATAGCATCATAGGGAAGAGTAAAGATATCTACCCTCTGTCCAAGCAGCTCCACCCAGTCGGGGAGCTCAGCGTCGTCGCCAAACTCTGTACGCCAAGCGTCAGTCAGACGGGCGAAGCAGTGGGACTCTGTGTGACCACGCGTCCCGCAAGGCTGACCAGTCCAGGCACCCGTGCTAATAACGTACGGGCAGCGAGCAGTACTCAGCGACCCTCTACTCTGAGCGTACCACTCACGAAACTGCTGGGGCGAAAGAGGGTCGCGCGGACGACGCTGCTGCTGCACCGGGCCACTACAAGAAGTTCCCGAACTACCCACTCCAGGAGCAGCAGTAGCAGCAGTAGCGGCAGTAACAGCAGTAGCAGTAGGAGCAGTAAAAACAGTAGCAGTGGCAGTGCGGGCAGGGCAGTGCTCACCAGTGGTAGGAAGGGCAGGCGCAAGACGGCAGCGACAGCAGGGCTGCTACAGCTGTAGGGCGGGGCCGGGCCGCGGCAGGGAGCTCCGCGGCAGTTGCTGCAGGGCGGGGCTGGGCCGCGACGGCAGCTGCTCCAGGGGCCAGGGGCGACTCCTGCAGTGGCGGCTGTTCCAGGGGGCCAGGGGCGGCCGCTGCAGGGGCGGCTCCTCCAGGGTCCAGGGGCGGCTGCAGGTGCGGCTGCTCCAGGGGCCGGGGGCGGCTGCTGCAGTGTCGGCTGGTCCAGGGGCCAGGGGCGGCCGTCCCAAGGGCAGGCGCGGGGTAGGGCAGGGCGCCGCGGCGAGCAGAGGCGACCCCTCGCGGGTCCCAGTGGCGACGCGCGGGTCGCGTGGGTGCGTCGCGACGAGGCAGGGGCGACGCGCGCGAGCCCCGGTGGCGACGCGCAGGTCGCGTGGGGGGCGTCGCGTCGAGGAAGGGGCGACGCGCGCGGGTCCCGGTGGCGACGCGCGGGCCGCGCGGGGGCGTCGCGTCGAGGCAGGGGCGACGCGCGCGGGTCGCACGGGGGCGTCGCGTCGAGGCAGGGGCGACGCGTGCAGGTCCCAGTGGCGACGCGCGGGCCGCGCGGGGGGCGTCGCGTCGAGGCTAGGGGCCGCGCCTCGGGGTCCAGGGGCGGTTGCGCGGGTGCAGAGGAGGCCCTCGCGCTGCCTGTAGGGGAGGGCGGCAGGGTGGCGCTCGAGAGCGCTAGGAGGTAGGCGCTCGAGGGCGCGGGTAGGGGCGCACTACGGCGCTAGGAAGAGGCGCACGACGGCGCTAGGAAGGGCGCTCGACGGCGCTAGGAAGGACGCTCGACGGCGCTAGGAAGGGCGCACGACGGCGCTAGGAAGGGCGCTCGACGGCGCGAGGTACTATCAGAGACAGTCGCGCAAGGGCGCGGCGGAACGGTGGGCCCTAACCAACTTCGGTCCTAGGTCGTGACCTAGGCGTCGGATACCATGTTAGAATGTTGAACTGAACGAGAATGATGAAACTAGCAAAAAGGTGGGTACAAGTAGGAAACCCTAAGTTTGTTGTACCCCCTAAGGCTAAACCCACTATAGCCTACACAAAGTAAACATACAATGTTTGACATAAAGTACAACATTAAGGAAGTATCTCTACGAGGATTATGATGACAGATGCATGAGATACTACCAACATTGTATCTAAAAGCTACATTCAAATTATTGCGATCGTATGAATTTCTGTATGCATACATCTTGGATTAAAAAGCTCAATACGTATATATATTTATATAAAAGAATATCAACTCATTGGATTATTGTTGAATTAACACAGGCTGTCATATATTTGAAGACAACATGGACAATATAGTGATAAACCTCACCATGCGTACGCTTTTTGTCGGCCGTGATCCGATATCGCCTGTATTTGTGACCATTTGTGAATTTTGATTGTTCCGTTTGTTGACTTCGGAAATGGGACATTAAATGCAAAAGGTGTTTAAAGTAGCCGTATCTCTGGTATGATTATTGTGTACAGGGGCTCCAGAAGCTGTCATGCTGTAACATTTCAGATATTGTCGAGCTGGCAGCAGCCAGCGATTGATGAGCTGAGCATGGCTGCACGCCCAAGAAGCTTCCGTGACCAATCGTTGCTCAGGCTTGTGACAACGCTGCTGATTGGGATGACCAATCAGTCGCGAAAACCTCCCCTTTCCCTCTGCTGAGGCACCGAGGGGCCGAATCAGCATCTTCTACTCCACGCTGGCGATTGCCTCGCTGGTACGCCAGTGGCAGGTTTTGTCGCCTTTTTTTTTTTTGCAGAGTTGACGTGCTTGCACCCAGCTACCCCCACCTGCTCGTCATCTCCCAGTCGTTCTTACGAGCAACATGGGCTCACCTTCTCATCATTTTAGATCGACGAGCTCTAAATTTGTGACTGCAGTCTCTTTGCTCTAAGTTTGTGACTGCAGTCTCCTTAGTCCTCAGTTGTGTGACTGCAGTTGCTGCCCTTCTTATTTGCCCTGCCCCGTCTCCCTCTTCCGCCCCCCCTTACATCACCAGCAACCGCAGCTGCAGCAACACTGGGGCGGTTCGTCTAAGATACCCGAGCAGCACGGAAGGCAGCCGCCCGGGTTGGTCATGCACTCGCTCGCCTCCCTGCCTGCTACCGCCTTCTCGCTCCCCGCCGTGTCACTCTCCTTCCTGTTTCCCCATCGCGCCACAACATTCGCTTATGATATTTCTGAATGTGATGATTACAACGGTTTTTTTTTTTTTTTTTTTTTTTTTTTTTTTTTTTTTTTTTTTCCGTTCCTCATTGTGTTCGCACTTCTTTCTTGTTGGCCTGTGTTTCTTGATTATCAGGTACCTTGTCGCCCAACGTGATGCATAATCCAGCGCAGATAGACTCACCCTGTGTGCCGTCGCTGCTGATACGTGAGACATGGTGCTCGAAGCAACTTTTAATGCGTTGTTGGCCTGTGTCGTTATCGCGCTGCTTCGTTTTTTTCTCTGTTTGTCTCGTCCTGTTCGCCTGTTTTTCTTTTGTATCAGCCCCTTAGGCGCCCGACGAGATGCGCCAGCCAGCATGGTGTTTGCATGTCGCTAGTTCATGTAGTTTCTGCTTGTATATCTTGTTTTGTTATTGTATCCCTTCTGTTACTTGCAGGTTGCATGTCTCTTGCAGGTCGCCCGTTTCTTCTTGCAGGTCACATATTTTTCCTTGCAGGTCGCCTGTTTTCCTTGCTGGCTTTTTCACTGTTGCTCCTGGTTAGATATCATTCTGTTTCTGTCTCTGATTTTTTTTCATTGACATCCAGTCTCATTGTGCAGGTCCCACAGTTTAAATATTTGAGCAGTGGGTGGTCTTCCTTGCCAGTGTGTGTTCTAGAGCAGCCCGAGTAATTAATTGTTTTCTTAATGTTTACAAAAGTGTTGCTTTTGGAAAATGACGTTGTTTGTTAAGTTGTCTTTATTACTATTGAACCCATTGATGCTGATACACTCGAGAAATGAAAGAGAATGAGCATCAAATATTAAGATGACGCAGCTGTGTAATGAATGTTGTAACGTCCGTATTCGGAATGCTGTAACGTTATTATAAATCCTCAGTATAACGAATTTCCGCTTTTAATTAATTATTTCATTAAATTTAAATTATTGGATTTATACTGATATCTCTACATAGAGACAGCGCTGCTTCAGTGTATTTGCGTTTTATACAGATTGTTGTCTGACGCGTCTCGAACATAGGCCAATGGGATCAGTTCCAACAGACTCGGAAATCAAATGAACGAAATTGCCAAACGAAATGAACCAAGCCATCGGCCAATCACGCAAGTTTCCGAACCAAATAGTCGGACCCTTACTTGGTTCCAGGGCTCCTGGAAGCGAAGTGCACGCGGTCCGCTCGAAAAGCATAATGACCGGCAACTTCGAGAGAATTACCGCGGCGCGAGCTTTGGTCTCGTGAATTTTTTTCATCGCGCTTAAAATTTTCCATAACCCCGAAACGACGACACTCCACCTTCTATCCCGCGCGTTCCGCGCTCCTGACATTTCGATTTATATAAAAACCGTAAGTGTTGTTTTTGGTGGGTTCCAAATTATCGGTGGGCAGTTTGCTGGTTGACGTCGAACTTCTCTGCCACGCAGTATCATCCGATTGGGTATTTCGCTCCTGATAGTGTGGAAAGTCGGTGCAGAGAAGGTGGAGCGCGAACAGGTTCGGCATTGAGTTTTGGTTCACTGTTTCAGATAATGGAGGCTTGTGGGGTTGAACGTGTCGATACAAGATTGGCCAGAGCTAATTAACCATTCAGTCGTGGGTGTCGGGCGCATGTACAGATACAGTAACGTAAACCTTCAACACAATTTTATGATGTGTCAGGCGACTCGGTTAAACACTGTCTTTTTAAACACGCTTCCACGTGCGTGAACTTGCAACAGACACGTCATGCAGGAACGCCTGAGAATTGGTGAATTGGCACGAGTTTTTGCTTCGCCAGTTTCTGAATGGTCCGTTTTTTAATCGGATTCTCGCGCCACCTTTGAAGATATATGCCACATGTTTGGTCATGATTTGTTTAGTTGTGTTCATTTCCTGTTAATTAACGCGCCGCTGATCTGAACACAATTCTTTCAACGCGATTTCTGACGAGACGCAATGGTCACAACCACCGCCAAGATTATGCCCCCTGGGTCTGACACGTTAATTGTTGTTTTTCCTAGCTGTGATCCGAACTGTCAGGGATGTCTTGTCCATTCTGAACCAACACCAGATGCCGTTCAATATCTTGGTCATTTGTGCCTTCGCGTCGCGCCCAAAATAGACCAGGGCTAAGGTTAACCAACTACATATTGCGATGTGAGAACATGGTTGTACTGGCAGAACCACAATGGCGGAACCTCCGGCTAATGGCTGTGATATGTATGACATCATCCTAGAGCAATTCGACATAGAGTTTGAACCCGAGGAGGGACCTACTATCAATGACAACGCTGCAATTCAGGAGGGTAACTGGTACTCCTCGCGAGATCATTGCCTATTTGCGTTGCTTGATGATGCGGTGGTTCATAAATACGGTTTCTACATGAAGGCTACCAGAAAGGCATCAGCGCTAGCCTTGTGCAAGAGTCAGAAGCTTGGTTTGGAGCCGGACTGTCCATGGCGGTGCAGCTATGCTCGCATCCAGCGAAACGGGCCGTGGCAAATCGTACAGCTGTCCGATCCCTCGGAGCACACTTGCGACCGTGTCTACCGGGGCCGATGGTGGCCGGGAATGGGGCGTAAGAGGAAGTACCTTTGGCGGAAATTCGGCAACTTCGTCCGTGCAGCGCCTTTCCACGCTCCGTGGGACTACGCCAGGCAGATACAGGCCTGCTCTGGTCCGAAGTTAACATACAACAACGCGTATAGGTGAGCGTACAACCATCATATTCCAAACACGTTTAGCATCATCTCTGGTAACGACTCTGTACATCCCCGTCTCTCATGTCCCGATACCACCCAAACATTCCCCTTCCCCTTACGCAGGCTAAAGGTTGGGATCACGGAGCAGCGATTCGGCGACTGGTGCGAGTCATTCCGCTACATTCCGGCGCTGCAAGAGCGGATTCGGCTGATCGATAGCGTAGCCACCGTGAAGCTACTTACGTATAATCATGAGTTTCTCCGCTTCTTCATGGCGCCTAGTGCAACCCGCGAAGCACTCAAGACTTGCAAGCCTGTCGTCGCATTGGACGGAACTTTCCTGATCCGTGCTCAGAAAGCTACACTGCTTTACGCCAATGCGATGGATGGAAATCAGCAGATCATCCCGATCGCGTGGGCGCTCGTTGAGAGCGAGACCAAGGACACATGGACTTGGTTTTGCCAGCTTTTTTATGAGCACTGCGGTGACTGGAAGGGGAGGGACGACGAGGCCATCATCAGCGACCGTGACAAAGGACTCATCCCGGCGGTGAAGGAAGTGTTCCCAGAGAAGGTGGCGCACTATTTCTGTGGGTGGCACATGCAGCAGAACGTGAAGCGGTTCGGCAAAACGTCCGCTGACATGTTATGGCGGCTTTTGACAGCAAGGTCGTTGCCGAAGTACAACGAAATCAAGGCCGGTGCACGGGAATCCCATCCGCTGCTCACGACGTACCTCTACGGTCCGGCACATGTGGCCGACGCGCCGGGGCCAAACCCCACACCACCAGCTGGCTTTCGTGTTCGCCGACGCAACGTCCGGCAAACACGCCGGACACGCGCGACTGCCAACAATATTGCGGCCGAGGCGGCCGACGCACGGCAGCGTGCGCGAGCATCACAGTCGCGTCGTCGCGGCCCGCGACCGAGGCAGAGCGGGGCAGGACGCCCACCTCCGTATTCCGCAGCGCCAGGGCAATCCGCTGCGCCAGGGCCATCAGCAGCGACTCGCCCACGCGCACCATCGTCGGCCTCGTCTGCACCCCGCCCTTCCGCAGCACCAGCATCATCTGCAGTGCCAGGGCCTTCCGCAGCGCCCCGCCCATCTGCTGCACCGTCACCCGCCTCTGCGACCCTCCCATCCACTACACCTGCATCATCCGCAGCCCCCCGCCCATCTGCAGCGCCAGGGCCTTCCGCAGCTCCCCGCCCATCTGTAGCACCGCCACCCGCCTATGACACCCGCCCATCCGCTGCATCTGCATCATCCGCAGCCCCCCGCCCATCTGCAGCGCCAGGGCCTTCCGCAGCCCCCCGCCCCTCCGCAGCACCGTCACCCGCTTCTGCGACCAGCCCATCCGCGGCACCTGCATCATCCGCAGCGCCCTGCCCAACTGCAGCGCCAGGGCCTTCCGCAGCGCCCCGCCCATCCGCGTCTACAGGACCATCGGCATCACTGTCACCACCCACTTCGACCCGGCCATCTGCAGCACCAGGTTCGTTTGAATAACGGTATGTCAATTCGATCGTCCGTTCTTTAGTGCCATGTTATGCGTGGTAAATACGTTAATCACCAAAACTTCATTTTCGAAACCATTCCATACGACGCATTGTCAAGAGCCTATGAACTTCCATGCACAAATGATTTCGCATCCAATCCATGATTGCATGATCAGAGGTTCCGTTCAAACCGCACAATCTCACGATCTTTGCGGGGTGCATATTGCAACCCCTCTTGCAGAAACAACCGCAACATCAACATCACAGCGCGCGCCGCATCCACTACGACGGACTTCACCGATCGTCGTGCCTACTAGATGGCGTGGAACAGCCGCGTGCTTCAGCTTTGACAACATCGTGCTGAGAGCTGCGGTTCCGGGAGTCGTACCACCCACTGCGGCACCAACCCGCGACCCACCACCGACTGCGGCACCAACCTTCGACCCTCCACCTCCCGCCGTGGATCCGGGACCGTCGAATGGGCCCAACACTGAAGAGAGGCCCAGCGTGGTAGAGGACGAGGCGACTGTCGTGGAAGAAGACTCTATGGAGGACGGGGAGGATGGTGTGCGGGTGCGTACAGGCTTACGCGGTGACTACACTGCACGGAGGAACAGAATCTGGGTGTACGAAAGGCAGTGGGCTCGCTGTGCGGCACCAACGAGGAGATTCGGCATCTACACGAGCAACATGGCGGAGTCGACCAACGGGGCTGTGAAATCCATCCGGCGTCTTCCCCCCGCGTATCTGTTAGCTTCAATGTGGGACTACAACGTCAAGAAGTTTCATGAGCGGCGTGCGGAGGCGAGAGCTCGGGATGACTATTTCACGGAGTAGGGGAGGAAACGTTATGAGGAGAAGTGCGAGCGGGCAAAGAACTACGAAGTAAAGGTCTCCAACATCGGGTACCTTGCGGAGGTGATTAACAACGGCAACACGTCGGATCCTACCCCACGAAGCTTCAACATCGACATCCGTGGCAAGGGCAAGTGTGAGTGCGGAAATTGGACGGAGTATGCGATTCCGTGTGCACACGCCATGGCGTTTTTCCCAGTGGCCAACAAGAATGGGTGGGAGTTTGTGAGCGACTACTACACCACATTCAACCTCCGTCTCACATACTCCCACACCATCCCTGGGACCTGCATCGACACCCTGATGGCACAGACAACACCCGTGCCTCAGGGAGTGTGTGATGCTCCTACGTTCACTCGTAGGGGTCCTGGCCGTCCCCCTTCCTACAGGCGCAGGGATGCTCCGCCGGCGAACTATCGCTGCAGAACCTGCTTGGGGCCTAACCACAACTCCGCTACCTGCACCCAGAAGTATGGCTCCGACAGAGCTGCGGGAGGTGTGTACCACACGGTGGGGTGAGCCTTCAATAATTTAGCTGATGTTAATCATACCAGCCTATGTGCAATGTCCAGATTATTCGACACGTTGTAATGTGGCCGTCCTTATTAGTCGTAGTATCTTGCATGTGTAGTACTCTGGTAGAATGCTCCGGTTCTTGGCGTTTAAAAATTAGGGTACAAAAGCAGATGTTGTTTCGTGTCCGAACATGTTTTTTAGTGGCACTTACGATATAACACGCCCGTTGATAGTGCTAATAAACTCTGACTCCAGACACGAGGCCATTGGACGCCCACACATGTGAAGCGCGAGATGGTCGCCCGAAATGTAATGTAATTGGCAGCAAACCACATGTACAGTCGTTTATTAACGTGGCGAGCATTCCGACGTCGCGAGCAACCGTGGTTCGTCGTGTTAAAAAGCACAGACAGGTCACGATTCACTCTTGTAGAACCGGAGCGCCTATCCGGTGGCCGAACTGCGATGTGGTTTTGATCGAAAATAACGATGTCAAATCCACCACAACGGACTTTACACGTGGAAAACCCGCTGACCAATCCGCATCTATAATTTGGAACGCGTGAACAGCTAAATCCTTCTTTGCCCTAATCCACACGTGCTCGCGGACATCCACTGTTGTGTTGACATCGACACGATAAATTGATGCTACACTATTCCCAGAATTATATAGTCTGAACAAAGTCTCCAAACGAATTTGATATTCGAGACAACCATCGTTTGTGCTTCGTCCGTGAAGGCGTACATTGCACGGAAAGGGATGATATATTAGATGATACACACTTATGAGGATGCCTTCAAATATAAGTCATAGTATGTTGTCCACAAACTCCTTATGTGGGAATAGTATCAGAATACATGTATCTTACCCACATTATAAATTAGATGATACACACTAATGAGGATGCTTTCAAGTATCAGTCATAGTATGTTGTCCACAAACTCATTATGTGGGGATAGTATTAACAATACATGTATCTTCCCACATGTATAATTGTCTCCTATGGAACGTGACATGTATTGTGCACATAGTTGACCACAAACATACTATGTACTAGCGTTCCGCACTACGACCCGGCACATGTTGTAAGGAGCCAGATACAATGAGGACGATGCCACAATAGTGGTCGTCGCTACTACCCTCCGTGGCAGTCAGCCATGGTTGCAGTGATGGCATCCAGGAAGTCCCTGGGCACCGATAGCGGACGCAGTTCCGCCAGGGCTAATTTTTTGTTTTCAGCAACCCTTGTGATCAGTGTTGCACAAGTCCAAAAACCTGATTATCAGTGTGACACCTTGTTCAAACCCTGATCCATCAGGGTTTTCCTAGTTTTTGAAAATTATACCCTGTATGATCAGTGTACCAGTTTTGCAAACCCTGGTGTATTTCGTTGGCAGGCAATAACGAAACTGTATTTCTGGAAAATGGAGGCCCCCCTCGTGCCAGCTCAGATATTGCCTTTGCCAAATTTCAGTTTCGACAGTTGGCACGCGAGAACCTCGGGTTACGGGAAAGGGGGGGTGGGATGGGGGGGGGGGGGGGGGGGGGGCGCTTGGGGGGGCTATGTACTCGATTCAGGGTAAAACTCGTTATGAAGATCGGTAACCCTGGGTCGTCAGTGTACCTTAAACGTAAACCCTGGCCTATCAGAAAAATACAAGCTCCTGAGAAAATTATCAGGGTATCAGGGTGATTTACCCTGATAAAATTAGCCCTGAGTTCCGCCTCCTGTCTCAAAATTAGTCGATAAACGACCTGGGAGAGCGGCCTCGTTCTTCTCCAGCTCTGCACATAGACAACAAGGCCGCCATTGCTTGGTGTATAGAGCACAATCAGGAGCACAGAACATAGCTCATCGCTCTGCGATACTTCCAGACTCGAGAGTACTTGCGAGGGGCGATCTACTGTTGCAGGCTATGTACTGTTTGCTCTCCTTTGTATAACCCTGCATCCATACTGGCCATGTGTCCTTTGGCTTTTGCTCATAATGTGTCTTGACTTTGTGATCCACACTGAGCAAGCTTTGCTTTTCTTGACTGCTCTTGTGACCACTGGTTCTCCCCGTTGTTGCCGGCGGGGGTGTGCCAAACTGCCAATCAGGTTTGTCTTGTGTAGGCTGTTGTGGGGTAGCCCATAAAGAGTACAACCATGAAAGGGTTTGAACTTGTACCCACATTCTGCCCAATGCTATCTTTCCTGCTTGTTAGTTTCTGACAGAGCATGCTTCGTCAACAATTGGACCAGGGGACAGTATTTCTCTCGAATACCGCTTGCATTGGACAAATAGACGTTCACCAACCGGCTTTTAGCACTATCCTATACCATAAATACAAGCATAAGGATAACGTCCACATGTCTAGTGATGTTGTAGACATTGTTCGAGCTCGTCCAGTTTGGCAGAGAGAAACGACTGTAAGTGGTCGTTTTTTTTTCTGAATGCTTGCAATCCCAGCACGAAGCTTCTGTACCTCCAGTTTAAGCCTAACGATCTCTAGTCGCTGCTCTAGCTCATGTGGAAGTGTTGGAACTCCTGCCTCCACGGTTACACACCCCTCCTCGTGCCGCCTACGGTATGGCCCTTGCGATGGGACGGCAACACATTCCGCCTGTAATTTCAGCAGCAGTGCACCACATAGAAGTGACAATAACGCAGATTGTAAGCCTACCCGATAGTCCGCAGGGTCCATCTCGAGGTACAGAGGCCCTTCAAGGTTCCGAAAATCATGGGTTACAAGGCATCTCAGAAACATGCATGTGTATATACCACAGTCTTCACTACCAAGCGGTTGCTGTGGGATCTCCGAAGTCTGCAGAAGCAACAAATGCTGTGCGATTGAGATGCTTGGAAACGGATAGAGTGTGATAAACAGAACACGGGTGGCGAGATGGTACCTGTAATATGCGCCATTCGACTTTCTGGACCCTGGCCAGACTATCCTGTTCACAAAGTCCCGGATGGACACGATGAATCTCGGCAGCTACTAACCTGTACAAAACATCAATGGTTGTGAGAAACTCCAATGAGTAATGTGGTAACACCATAATGGACCAACAGATTAGGGTGTGTTACCGTTCAATCGCATCCCATTCAATCCCCGTCTCGCAGTGCATGCCTGCCGAGTCAAAGTGGTAGAACTTAGGCTTGTGTGTAGGGGCAAATGGTGAAGTATCCGCGAGTAGTTCTTTTGCGTTGGCGACAACCACTTGGCTGAAATGAAACCTGCCAGCCGTATCTTTCATCAATAAGGACGGGAAGTCGGGTTGTTTGCGGGGCGTAATCACGTTAAAGTGACACCGTAGTTACCTTCCGGTGACGACAATCGCTACGTTGTCAAAGTCGAGAAACGAGCGTTTAGCTGGGCAGCAGGAAATCAGTTTACCATGATTCAACATATAATCGAACGCCTTGGAGTCGAGAGCGATCCATGTCTGCCCATTTCTAAGCCGTGGGTGACGAATGTCCAGCAAGCTATCGGGTGTGAACGAGGAACGAGAACGTCAACCCGGTTTCCAAGAATGAATAATCACAAAACCATAATGTGCTTACATATTGTGTAAGTCGATGATGTTGTCGTTCACTGCCATGTAGGAGGATATGCGAGCAAGATCTGCTCCAGAGACCGTAATTCCAAACGAATGCCAATTGTAAATGGTGCCCGTATTCCCCGCCAGAAGAGCAATGACGTCAGTTTGCGAGGCATTCACCCGACCGTCCTGTTCGTCGAGTTGAATAGCAGTCGATGAGCCACTGCTATCCGGCATTGCACTCATAACAGGTCCCGGACCATGTGCGCCGTAAAGAGTATTGCTCATCGTATGTCTGAATTGTCTGCTCGTCGATGGGTGAAGCTTCAGAACCAGTGTGGCAAGTAATGTAGAATACAAAGCGTCGTGTGTGAAGTATAGCAGCGTACCTTTTGAGCGTGGTCAAACTTACAATGTGAAGTTTGAGGTGCGCAAATTTGCATTCGCGCGCTTTTCAAAAAGGTTGACGTGTCTTGTTCTTGATTTGATCAAACGTGCAAGTTTCCGCGTTTTAAACACGCGAATGCCAAAACAGCACAGGACACTGTAGGTTTCAACCCGCCTTGCCGTTCATTCGTGTTGCACGTTGCTCATTATCCCAATGAGGACCAATGGCATGCCGGCTTGAATAGCGATTCGTGTAGTCTTGACTGACACGATACAGTGTGCCTGCACCGCACGGTGTTACCGTGCTACTTGTTTCCGATTTTGAGCATTTCCCCGGTCGATTTCCACCAATGTACAGTTTTCGATCGCGCTGCGCTACGATCGTTAATTAACATGCCTCGGGATGTGGTCCAACAGTACTGTGATGTCGTGGATGTTGGCCGCTAAAACACGGTCGAAAACAAAAACGAAACAGAGTGCGTGATTCCGAGTTTCCGGTATGTTCATTATCGTTCAACGAGCTATGCTTCCAACGTGGTGAGTCTTTGTGATGTACTTTGAAAATGTATCGCAAACAACATCAATTTGAGAACACTAAAAAGCCGCATCTATGAGAGATAACACACACAGGGAACCGACCCTTTTTTTTAGAATACAACAGTCTACGTAGATGCTCAAATTGTTGCCTCGTTAATGGGGTACTTCACCTGCCACAAATACACACACAGTATAAGACTGTCAGTTAGGGACGTGGGAAAGTCGATCTAACACACGTGCATCTCGTACCTCAGTTATAGTGATGTAGGTCCTCCAAGTATTGCTGGTGACCACCTGGGGTTCGAGAGTGGGCCATGCCCGGAGGTTGTGTGGCTTGGCTGCTGCTCGGCTGTGCTTGCGGCCGCGGCGGCAACATGGTGGCTGCACCAGGAACCTGAAGCAGAGGAGCCGGTGCAAGCTCCGGCATAATCTGCCGCCATTCGCGCCACCTGTGCCAGAGGCCACGCTCGGCCAGGCTTGCCACATGCTGCCTGGTGCACCCGGTCAGCAGCTGCTGCTCCGACAGGGTCAGTTCAATGCTACGCTGGATGCGATAACTTTGCGGCCGAACCACCACAGCGGCAGCCTTGTATCCCTTGGCTGCCTCCTCCTCGCTCGGGAACGGCCCCATGCGAATGGGGTTTTGAGGGGCCGGCATCAGTAGCTTGGCAAACCAAGCATCTCCACCCCCGGTAACCCCCGCGTACCTGGACTTCGCTCGTCCGCCGTTGAAGGCATCGGAACGAGCTCCAGCTACACCTGCCTCGCCTCCGGAATCGCGCATCCATTCCACGCCTCCTTCACCCGCGCCACTCATACTCGGGATGGCTGGCGGGGGGTACGACTGCTGCGGGGGGGGTGCGTGCGGCGGGGGAGCTCCTTGCCAGTAAAACGGCATCCCGGGCGGTGGAGCATAAGGTGGCATAGCCGCGAAACCTTGGTATATGGGAGCGGGCGGGCGGGTCGCAGCTGGGAGTGGAGCGACCGGACGCTGCGGCGGGGCAGGTCGGGATGTACCAGGCTAATAGTACGACGCGTCCCGCCCATGTGGCACGCTAGGCTGATGCGGCTGTGCAGTAGCTGGGGCGGGTGACTGCGGGGGGGGTTCGTAGTGGGGTTCACGCTGGTGCTGCTGCGGCAACCCTGCCTCCTCGTTGGGACCAATCCGCGAGGTTTGGCGAATTCCTGCAAGGGGGGAGGCCGCAGTGTCTCTAAGTCACGGGTCCGGACTAGAGTCAACCCGCTTGGATGGAGAGGCCACGTCTGGCTGGCCGTGCGCACCCAGCATGGCCTCTTTGTTCGCTGTCTCCCGCGCCTTCTCCAGTGCCGCCACGCGCTCACACAGCTGCTTGCTCACGCTGCTGAAGTTCGACTGCAGGTCGGCATAATCGGCGCGCAGAGCAGCGACTTCCTTCTTCAGTGTCTGCACCTCGGAGCTCGTCTCCTGGACAACACCGCTCATCTCAGACACGTCAGGTACGGCACCTCCACGTGTGAGCTTCTGTGGGGGAAGATTGAGCCCCGCAGTTTGAAGGGCAGACAACAGATTGCCCGAGATATGGGCGCACATGTCTGCCCGCCAGTCGTGACGGAAACGCAGGGGTGAAGTGGTAAAGGCGATAGGCCCGCCGAGGTGTTGGAAGTTGGTGGTCACGCGCAAGTGGAGGTACATGGCGGCGTAGATGCCACAGTCGAGACTCTTCTCCGGCTGCCGTGGTATCTCAAATGTGATCTGTGAACATCGACCGAAAGAGATTAGTAAATATAACAGTAGGAGAGCGTAGCCGGAATTGGATCAAGTGATAAGACGTTTGGTTCGGAACAATCTTACATCGAGTGCGCGATAAGGGATGGAGCCAATCCGGGACTCGACCACCGTTCATGAAAGTTCGGGGAAGACACGGTTCAGCTCCGATGCCAGAATCCTGCCATTGAAAAGCGATGAAAAAAAATTTCAGTGGTGCGGCAAACCGTTTCCATCATCAGTCCGCTCCTAGACTTACAAGCGAACATTTGTGACGACGGCGTTGTTGGCTGCGTGATGGCCTGTCGAATCATATAGCCATAGCTTGGGGGGGAGCTCATCTCCACCGTCGGATGGTGTGACAAGCGTGCTTGCGTTTTCCAGAACAAACAGGCTGAAATGAAACCTGAAAGAAACACGACAGACGAGGTTAGAAGGGAGTCGCCGTGGAAACAAGATCAGGCGGGTGTTTGCAACACATACTCAGCCGCGGCAAAAATTGCCACAGAGTCGAAGCGCAATAATGTGTCCTTGTCTTCGCAGCAAGCGATGAGCTTCATCTGTGTCGCCATGTAGTCGTATGCTTTAACATCAAACGCGATCCATGTTTTTCCGTTCTCCAATTTCGGATGGCGTATGTCCAGGATGCTGCACGGGTACCAGCACGGAGGGTGGAGCATGGAGGATTGTAACATTGAGTGTGAAAATTGTAGACTTGATAATTCGGGTTTCCCAAAGTGTAATGTCTCAAAACGGATGGCGGCACTTACATGTTGTGGAAGTCCAAGGCTGTGTCCGTGATTGGTGCCGCATCCTGCATGTGGAGTGCGTCTGCCACGTTCAACGTAGTGCCGAATCCATGCCAATTACAAACCAACTTCGTGGGCCAGTTGCCACTCTTCACCGACGGTTCCTGTCAAACATTATATATGTTACTGCTGTGTAGGCTACAGTGGGTTAGCCTTTAGGGGGTACAATACTCTAGGGTTTACTACTTGTACTCTCAATGTTCCTAGTTCAATCACTTCTCATTTCTGACATGGTATTAAGAGCCTAGGTTAGGGACCTAGGACCGATTACCTAAGGGCCCACCGTTCCGCTAGAGGTGCCCTCGTGCGCCCTACCGTCTTAGCGCCCTCGTGCGCCTCTCTCTCCTAGTGTGCCCTCGCGCGCCCTCCTCTCACGCTGCTCGTTTGCAGCCCGCTAGCAGCCGGAGCGCGGCCCCGCGTTTTTAGCGCGAGTAGACCGTCAGCCGCCTAGGGCGGCCCGTTTTTTCTCGCGCGCGCCAGTAGGCCGTCGCCCGTAGGCCCCGCTCGCCCCTAGGCCGACGCTCGACCCACCGCCGCCCGCCCGCAGGTCGCAGCCCGCGCGCAGCGGCGATCGCACGTCGGCTGCTGCAGCTCGCGCTTAGCCGCCGCACGAAAGCAGCCGCGGCCCGCGCGCAGCCGCACCCTAGGCGCCGCCGCGCACCGTGCATAGGCCCGCCGTCGCGCCGCCCTACCTGCCCGAGTCGCGCCGCCCGAGTCGCACCGCCCGAGTCGCGCCGCCCGAGTCGCGCCGCCCAGATAGAGCCGCGCCGCCCCACCTGCAGCAACTGCTGTTCCTGTTCCTGCTACAGCTACTACTGCTACTACTGCTACTGCTACTGCTACTGCTGCTACTGCTACTGCTGCTACTGCCACTATGGCCAGTCCTACCGTTCTCACTTTTGACTCTGAGGGCCGTCCGATTAAGTTTGACATTTGGCTCGATGACCTGCACCTGTTCCTCCAGATCACTGCCAAGGACGATGTTTCCTTGTTTGACCACACGTCCGGCGTAGCTCTCGCACCTGCTGCTACCGCTGACAGTACAGCTCGCTCACAGTGGCAGACCCGTGACGCTCACGCTCGCCTAGCCGTTCGCAGCCACCTGCCGTTAGATGAGCGCGAGCACTTTGGCCAGCATAAGACAGCTAAGGAACTGTACGATGCTGTAGTTGCGCGCTACTCCTCCCCTGCTACTGCTGCGATAGGCCGTCTCTCGCTGCCCTATCTCTTCCCCGATCTGTCCGCCTTTGCCACTGTAGCTGACCTCATCACTCACCTCCGTACTAGTGATCTCCGCTACCGTGCCGCGCTTCCTCCTGATTTCCTCGCCAAGAACCCTCCCCCGATGTACCTCACACTCTACCACCTAGTCACTCGCCTCCCTGACTCTCTTCGCGCAGCCAGGGACCACTTTCTCGCCCTCTCTCCCACTGACCTCACCGTCGACCTGCTCGAGAAGGAGCTCCTTGCAGCTGAGACTAGCATTGTAGCTGTAGGTGCCTCTCATGGCGACCCTCGCACTCCCTTCTTTGAGGGATGTTCCCCCTCCCCCCTTCTCCCCTCCATTGCATCTGCTGCTGCTGTCGACTACCTCGGTGCTGAGGAGGTCGGGGCTGCGTCTGCTCCTAGTTGGAGGCGCAAGGGCGGCAAGGGCAAGGGGGGCAAGGGTGGCGGAGGTGGAGGCGAGGGCGGCGGCAGTGGAGGGGGTGGAGGAGGCGGGGGTGGTGGCGGTGGTGGGAGTGGTGCTGGTGGGGGGGGGGGGCAGTGGCGGAGGCGGGGGTGGTGGCGGCGGTGGTAGTGGGGGTGGTGGGGGTGGTGGTGGTAGTGGTGGCGGCGGTGGAGCTGGTGGCGGGCGCGGTGGAGCGGTGCAGCGTGGAGGGGTCGGTGGTGGCCAGAGGCAGCAGCAGCAGCGTCCCAGCGAGACCCCGTCCCCCCAGCAGCTCCGTGAGTGGTACTCTCAGCGTGGGGGGTCTGGGGGTGGAGGTACTTGCCCGTACCTTATCCGCACAGGTGACCGCACTGGCCAGACCTGTGGGAGGTTCCACACGGCACACCGCTGCTTCTTTCGTCTCGACGACGCCTAGCGTGCACAGTTTCCTGACGCCACTGAGCTGCCCCGCTGGGCTGATCTGATGAAAAAGAACATTGATATCTTTGCTCTTGACTTTGATGCTATCCTTGGGGCCATGTATGCATTGACTATTAGTGTTGAGGGTGACTCTTACCTGCGTGTACCGCCAGACCCGGGTATTGGGACCAGTGAGGCTGCCGCTCTAGGTGCTAGTGCGTCTGCTGCCCTAGGTACTGGTCAGGCTGCTGCTCTAGGTGCTAGTGAGTCTGCTGCTCCAGGTGCTCATGCGTCTGCACCTGCTGCTACTGCGTCTACTGAGGCACTGCACACCTTCACACTGGACTCGGGTGCTTCCCGCTGTTTCTTTCGTGACCGCACTGCCCTTGAGCAGCTTGCTCGGCCAGTTGCAGTCTCCCTCGCTGACCCCTCTGGGGGTCCGGTCATTGCGACCTCCTCCACTGTCCTTCCTTGTCCTGCGGTCCCGTCGGGCACACTGTCAGGTCCCTACCTCCCCTCGTTCTCTACGAACTTGGTGGCGGGTCGTGCACTCCAGGACGGGGGTGTCCACCAGTTCACCCCTGCCTTCGAGCGTGTGAAACACTGCACGTGTGCTCGGACGGGTCGCCACCTGGCTACCTTCACTCGGCAGCCGGGGTCGGGCCTGTACACACTGACCACTGAGTCCCCCCAGGTAGCTGCGTCTGCGTCAGGTCAGCTGTCGGCCCCCTACTCGTGTCGTTCCCTGTCGCACGAGACCGTCCTCTGGCACCACCGCCTTGGTCACCCGTCAGTGCAGCGCCTTCGTGGCATGCACTCCCGGTACCTTGTCTCTGGTCTTCCCAGGGTTCTCCCTCCCCTCCCACCCTCGCCTGCTCCTCCCTGTCTTCCCTGTGTCGAGGGGCGGCAGCGCGCCGCTCCTCACTCCTCCTCGTTTCCCCCGACGACTGCTCCCCTGCAGACCCTCCACATGGACGTGTGGGGCCCAGCCCGCGTCCGTGGACAGGGTCACGAGAGGTACTTCTTGATAGTTGTTGACGACTACTCGCGCTACACCACGGTCTTCCCCTTGCGCACCAAGGGTGAAGTCCCTGATGTTTTGATCCCTTGGATCCGCGCTGCCCGTCTCCAGCTCAGCGAGAGGTTCCACTCGGACTTTCCTGTTCTGCGTCTGCACTTTGACAGAGGTGGGGAGTTTTCCTCCGACCTCTTGAGGGATTTTTGTCGTGGGGAGGGCATTGAGCAGTCGTTCACGCTTCCGGCCTCTCCACAACAGAATGGGGTTGCTGAGCGCCGCATTGGCTTGGTCATGGAGGTCGCTCGTACCTCCTTGATCCATGCGGCTGCCCCCCACTTTCTGTGGCCGTTTGCGGTCCGATACGCTGCGCATCAGCTCAACCTCTGGCCCCGTGTCTCCGTTCCGGAGACTTCGCCGACACTGCGTTGGACGGGAGAGGTTGGCGATGCGTCGGTGTTCCGGGTCTGGGGATCTCGTGCTTTTGTCCGCGATACGTCCGCGGACAAGCTCTCCTCCCGCGCTGTTCCTTGTGTCTTCCTTGGCTTTGTCCCGGACGCGTCTGGTTGGCAGTTTTTACCACGCCACCTCGCGCCGTGTCCTGCCCTCTCAGGACGTCACTTTCGACGAGTCGGTCCCCTACTACCGCCTCTTCCCCTACCGCACTGCCCCGCTCCCCCCCCCGCCTCTCTTCCTCGCACCAGGTGCTGCTGTGGTAGACCCCCTCCCCCCTCAGGGTGCCGCTCCCTCAGGTGTGTCCCAGGTAGACCCGGTTGAGCCTGTCGAGGTAGCTGTCGACTCTCGTCCTGCTAGGGGTGCTAAGCCTGAGCGTGCGGAGCCTGGGGGTGCTGAGCCTGAGCGTGAGGAGTCTGGGGGTGCTGAGCCTGAGGGTGCTGAGTCTGGGGGTGCTGAGCCTGAGAGTGCTACGTCTGAGGGTACTGAGCCTGGGGGTGCTGCGACTGACAGTGCTGCGCCTGGAGGCGCTCCCTCTTCACAGCAGCTGCGAGAGTGGTACTCGCGGTACTGCAGCCTCAGGAGGGGCGCTTCTGGGGCTAGGGGTGCTGCTGGAGCTGGTGCTCGTGGTTCCCCGCCTAGGCGGGAGCCGCCCTCTCCCCAGCGGCTCCGAGAGTGGTACGCTCGGCGCTGCAGTCTCCGGAGTGGCGCAACTGGTGCTTTGGACCCTGGAGCTGGAGCCGCTACTAGTGCTGCGGACCCTGGAGCTGGTGCTGCTGGTGGTGCTACTGGAGGTGCTGCTGGTGCTGGTGCTTCTGGAGCTGCTGCTGGTGCTGCTGGAGGTGCTGCTGGTGCTGGTGCTGCTGGAGGTGCTGCTGGTGCTGCTGGAGGTGCTACTGGTGCCTTGGACCCTGGAGCTGGAGCTGGTGCTGGTGCAGCGGACCCTGGAGCTGGAGCTGCTGCTGGTGCTGGTGCTGCTGGTGCTGGAGGTGCTGCTGGTGCTGGAGCTGCTGGAGGTGCTGCTGGTGCAGGTGCTGCTGGAGGTGCTCCTGATGCTGGAGCTGCTGGAGCCGCTGGTTCTGGAGGTCTGGAGCTGCTGGGACTGGAGCTGCTGCGGGGGTTGGAGCTGGAGGTACTGGCGCTGCTGGGGTTACTGGTGGTGCTGCGGGAGTTGTCGCTGGAGACCCTGTGGCTGAGGGTGCTGGTGCTGTCTCTGCTGGTTCAGGAGGTGCTGAGCGGCCGCGGCCGTACTACGTTCCGCTCCTTCAGCAGGTTCTTGGCCTCCCGCCCTCCACTGGTCCTTCTCCTCCCCTACTGAGTCCACCACCTGTCCAGTCGCAGTCACAGTTACCGCTTGCCTCTCCACTGCCTGGTCCTTCTCCTTACGCTGGGCCGACTAGAGGTCTTACGGAGCGTCGTGAGCCTGAGTCTCGTCCTGCGTCGCCTGAGTCTCGTCCTGAGTTGCCTGAGTCTCGTCCAGAGTCGTCTGTCCGCGCTGTCCGCGCTGGTCGTCGTGCTCCGCGTCAGCGTCCTCCTCCTGTACTTGGCACTCACTATATGACTCTGCGTCCTTCCACTGCTCCTCAGCGTGTCCCTCTGCCGTCTCCTCCTGCGTCCTCTCTTCCTGACGTTGCTGACCCGCCGTCAGACCTTGCTCGTGCTGCCAGTCCTACTGTCACGCGTCTTCTTGCTACTGTTGTCACTGACCCTTCCTTTGAGTCCACTGCTGCGTCTGCTCTAGTTGCTGAGCTTGTTGACTTTGCTGCCGCCTGTCGTCTAGACTACGCCGCTAGCCTTGTTGCTGAGTCTGAGTCTGTCTGTCCTCCGTCCGTCGGGGGTGAGTGTGCTCTTGGCACGGACGTCCTTGAGGACAGACAGGAGGAGTTTGAGTGCTTTGCCGCTGCTTTACCTCATCTCGTGTCCATGCTGCTTGCCCCTGAGGGAGACCCGGATGCACCAGACATCCCGACCCCGCGCTCTTACGCAGAGGCGATAGAGGGTCCCTACTCCTCTCAGTGGCAGACAGCCATGGACGCAGAGATGGCTTCCTGGAAGTCCACAGGCACCTACGTCGACGAGGTTCCCCCACCTGGTTCGTCAGTGGCATGTGGATTTTCAGGGTGAAGCGGCCGCCGGGTTCTCCGCCTGTCTTCAAGGCGCGTTACGTTGCACGAGGCTTCAGTCAGCGAGAGGGAGTTGACTTCTTCCAGACCTTCTCCCCGACCCCGAAGATGACCACTCTTCGGGTTCTGCTGCACGTCGCCGCTCAGCGTGACTACGAGCTCCACTCTCTTGACTTCAGCACTGCTTTCCTACAGGGCAGCCTGCACGAGGAGATCTGGCTGCGCCGCCCACCTGGCTTCACTGGGTCGTTCCCTGCTGGTACCCAGTGGAGCCTCCGGCGGCCAGTCTACGGTCTCCGCCAGGCACCCCGTGAGTGGCACGACACACTGAGGACTACTCTTGCTACTCTTGGGTTTGCTCCTTCTACTGCTGACCCGTCGCTGTTTCTACGCACCGACACCACTCTGCCGCCGTTCTACGTTCTCGGGTACGTAGACGACTTGGTCTTTGCTACTGCTGACACTGAGGCACTCGCCCACGTGAAGTCGGAACTGCAGAAGAGATACACGTGCACAGACCTGGGTGAGCTGACAAGCTATCTTGGCTTGCGGATCACCCAGGACAGAGCACAGCGCACCATCACCTTGACTCAGTCACACATGGTGCAGCAAGTCCTTCAGCGCTTCCGCTTCATGTACTCCTCGCCTCAGCCCACTCGCTCTCAGCTCTGCCTTCGGATGAGTCCGTAGAGCCGAGTGGCTCGTATCCAGAGCTTGTGGGCTGCCTCATGTACCTGATGACCTGCACTCGACCTGACCTTGCATACCCTCTTAGCATCCTAGCACGCTATGTCGCTCCTGGCCGTCACCGGAAGGAGCACATGGATGCCGCTAAGAGGGTGTTGCGCTACTTGTGCAGTACGTCGGGCATGGGGCTTGTGCTTGGAGGACGGAGCGACGTTGTCCTCACTGGGCAATCAGACGCTTCTTGGGCTGACGACCAGGCTACGCAGCGGTCGTCTCAGGGTTACACCTTCAGCCTTGGCTCTGGTTCAGTTTCTTGGCGTTCTACACGCTCGTCTTCAGTTCTCAGCTCCAGTTGTGAGGCTGAGATCTACGCCACAGCCATGGCTGCACAGGAGTTACGCTGGCTCACCTACCTGCTGACCGACCTGGGAGAGCGGCCTCGTTCTCCTCCAGTGCTGTACGTCGACAACAAGGCCGCCATTGCCTTGTGTCAGGAGCACAGGCTGGAGCACAGAACGAAGCACATCGCTCTGCGCTACTTCCTTGCTCGAGAGTTGCAGCAGCGTGGTCAGCTTCATCTTGCTTACGTGGCCACTCGGGCCAACACTGCTGATGTGTTCACCAAGGCGCTTCAGCCTTGTGATCATCAGCGTTTCTGTACTGTTCTAGGCCTTGTGGCTACTGTCCCTCACTTGCTCACTTCTTGACTCTGCTTGTACTGTACCTCTTGTTATATTATCAAACTGCATGTGAACTGGTCTTGTGACCGCTTGCTTGTGCTCGGAATTTGTGTGGTATCCTTGAGATCCACCCTGAGCTTGTTTTGCTTTGCTTTGCTTTGACTGGTCTTGTGACCCCTTGCTCTTCCCCACTTCGCCTATGGGGGTGTGTCAAACATTATATATGTTACTGCTGTGTAGGCTACAGTGGGTTAGCCTTTAGGGGGTACAATACTCTAGGGTTTACTACTTGTACTCTCAATGTTCCTAGTTCAATCACTTCTCATTTCTGACAGTTCCTTCTTAGCTCGGCAGGCCGCGGTAATGCCCGGGAGCTGTTTGTTGCTCCGGGCCATATCGACTATAAGATCCTGTGCCGGGGGTAACGTTTTCGGAGGTGGAGGAGGCAGTTGGAAAGAATAAGGTTCTTCTGTGACTCGTGCACGGTGCGCTCTAGTAGACGGGCCAGTGGTCTGTTGCTGTTCTGCACCAGTTGTCTTTTGGCGTTTTGGTGCTGACCGCCCCTATTACGCGTGCTGCGACGGCCACCAGGGGCCTTAACGGCATCTTCTCCACCCGCATCTACGTGGTCAGACTCAGCATCTAACTCGACGAAGTCTTCATCCTCATCGTCTCCTACTTTCACGGGGTCGTCAGGCCTGCCCGTAGGCATTTTGAGTTGCTGGAGGTGGCGGAAGCGGATGAGGAGGAAAGGTAACGGAAAGGAAGAGGGATCATGCTGTCTTCGCGAGTCTAAAGCTCGTAATCGTGTTAATAAGGGCTAGCGGAATGCTACGGCGACAGTGTTCGAACGGAGACGGGTGAAGCTCTAAACAGCGAATGCAGGTTGCTAGGTCTAACAGACACGGGTAATGACCATGGCTGACAATTGATAAGAGTGCGAGCGAACGGTGTTCTCGAATCACGAACAAGAGCGGGCTTCGCTTTTGAGATTTGCGTGCAGAACACGGCGAGCTCTGAGTGGATGGAGCTCGCGCATCGAACGTGGGTTGATCTATTTGGGGACCACAACGGCTGTGCTGGCGTAACCTCGTTCGCACATGCTCACGGTCTGTTAAAGCCCAAGACCTGAATTACTCAACGGAAGTCAACGGGAAAAAATAGGTTCGGAAGTCAAGCAGACGGAGGTTCGGTTGGGGTGCGAAGCACTTTCACTCGCGAAACCAATTTGCGACAAAAGAAGTTTCGCATACAAGAATATGAGCGATGGGTGGGGTCGTTCCCACAACAACCAGAAAAGGGCATCCATCCCAAACTGTGCACACTTTGAGATAGCACGCAGATAACTAGGCATAGAGCATACCTGTAGAGATAGCAGGGAATCAGAGGCGCCTTACGAATGGGTGTGGCGCGAATTTCGATGACGACGCGCAAAGATAGTGTTCGCTGGTGTCGAAATGCAGGTTCAGTGCAACTGATGCGTAAACTCGCGGCGAAGAATAGCGTGACCCTTCGCCCAAGCGTGAACCTCTCCTCGCCGTCGCTTTCCGTTCCCAAGGTCCCACGAGGGCGATCTCATTCGCCATCGCTTTCCCAGCTCGTCGCCTTCAAGACCTCATTCCGATGCCTTCGCGACCCCAGCCCGTCGCCTTCGCTCCGCCCGTCGCCCTCGCTTTCCACGCCTGTCGCCTTCACTTCCCCTCCCCCGTCGCCTTCACTTCCCCTCCCCCGTCGCCTTCACTTCCCCTCCCCCGTCGCCTTCACTTCCCCTCCCCCGTCGCCTTCACTTCAACTCCCCCGTCGCCTTCACTTCCCCTCCCCCGTCGCATTTCCCGCCCGTCGCCTTCGCTACTCCCGCCCGGCGCCTTCCCTTCCCCTGCCCCTCGCTCTCGCTTCCCCCGCCTGTCGCACTCGCTTCCCCCGCCCGTCGCACTCGCTTCCCCCGCCCGTCGCTCTCGCTTCCCCCGCTCGTCGCACTCCCCGCCAGTCGCACTCGCTTCTCCGCCAGTCGCACTCGCTTCCCGCCCGTCGCACTCGCTTCCCCCGCTCGTCGCACTCCCCGCTCGTCGCACTCGCTTCCCCCGCCCGTCGCTCTCGCTTCCCCCGCTCGTCGCACTCGCTTCCCCGCCAGTCGCACTCGCTTCCCGCCCGTTGGGCTCACTACCCCTCCCATTGCCGTTCACTCTCTCCTGCTCACGCTCTGCCCTCCGCTCACTCTCTCCCCCTCCCTTCACTCTCTTCTCTCACGTACACTCCCTTTCCCCCTATTCTCACTCCTCTCTTTCCCCCTCGCCTCACTCTCTACCCCCCTGCTCAATCCCTTCCCCCCTCGATCTCTTTCCCCTACTCTCTCTCTACCCCCCTGCTCAATCTCTCCCCCCCTCAATTTCTTTCCGCTGCTCACTCTCTCACTCTCTCCCCCCCTGCTCACTCCCTCCCCCCCCCGCTCACTCTCTCCCCCCCTGCTCACTCTCTCCCCCCCTGCTCACTCTCTCCCCCCCTGCTCACTTTCTCCCCCTCTGCTCACTCTCTCCCCACCTGCTCACTCTCTCCCCCCCTGCTCACTCTCTCCCCCTCTGCTCACTCTCCCCCCGTGCTCACTCTCTCCCCCCCTGCTCATTCTCTCCCCCTCTGCTCACTCTCCCCCCGTGCTCACTCTCTCCCCCCTGCTCACTCTCTTCCCCCCTGCTCACTCTCTCCCCCTCTGCTTACTCTCCCCCCGTGCTCACTCTCTCTCCCCCCTGCTCACTCTCTCCCCCTCTGCTCACTCTGCGCCCCTGCTCACTCTCTTCCCCCCCGCTCACTCCCTCCCCCCCCGCTCACTCTCTCCCCCCCTGCTCACTCTCTCCCCCTCTGCTCACTCTGCGCCCCTGCTCACTCTCTTCCCCCCTGCCCACTCCCTTCCCCCCTGCTCACTCTCTTCCCCCCTGCTCACTCCCCCTCTGCTCACTCTCTTTCCCCCTGGACTCACCCGCCTTTCCTCCCTGTTTACTCTCAATTCCCCTTCGTTCAACCATTTTTCCCCACACTACTCTTATTTCCCCTGTTCAGACCCCTCGGTTTCCCCTGCTTACTGGCTTTCCCCCCTGCTCGACCCCTTCTCCCCCCTGCTCACTCTCTTTCCCCTTTTGCTCACCCCTCTGCCCCGTCCACATCCAACCCTCGCTTATCTGCCATACCCCCTCTTCCCTTCCCGTTCTATCACAGAACCATGAACAGGTGCCCAGCACCATGAGTCCCAACAGGAATGTGATGATTGTGTTCCTATAGTCCATTGTTGACAACTTTTATACGGTATAAACACTATTATGCTTTGTTCAACTTCTTTGTAGTGGCCGTGTGCATGGCTGCTCTGAAGCAGAGAATGTTTTATTAATAGAAGCATAAGCATCAATACATGGCATGGCTACCTATTTGTCATACCACTATCATCAAACAACAAACACTTCACAACTGGATGCATGGCAGACCTGCACAAACACGAACCACAAAATTTTGTGTCATATGTTGAAGCAGCTGGGAAGGATACCGTACAAAACAATAACAATCGAAATATACAAACAGGCTAGGAGTGTACAGGCTTGGAAGGGAAAGGGTGGATGGGAGGATGTGAGAAATTCAAGGAGGGAGTAGGCAAGTGGGTCAGACAGAAAGGCGGAGGATAGGAAGATCGGAAGGTGGCAGCTTGAAAAAAAGGGCGGTATGGTGGAGAGGCAGGAGGATGAAAGAAAGAGTGGGTGGGAGCGTGGTAGGGAGGAGGGAGGCTTGGAGGAAGGGCGGATGGGAGAAAGTGAGGGGGGTAAAAGTGTGGCAGGGTATAAGGGTGGAACGGGGGGAAGGGAGAATCAGAGAGAAGGAAAGAAGGGTACAAGGGTGGGGGGGAGCGTGGGTGACGGTGGGAGGGGGTGTAGGGAGAGTGGGGGGCAGCGAGGGCGACGGAGGGAGCAAGCGTGGGCGATGAGAAACGTGGGGGAAGGTGGGGGAAAGCGTGAGCGACGGTGGGAGCGTACGCGACATTATGGGGAAGCTTGGGCGACGGTGGGGGGAAGCGTGGGCGACGGTGGGAGGATGAAGGCCGAACGAGAGAAAGGGGGATGAGAGGATAGGGGGATGAGAGGAAAGGAGGATGAGAGGAAAGGAGGATGAGATGATGGGCGGATGAGATGATGGGCGGATGAGATGATGGGCGGATGAGATGATGGGTTTAGGGAGATGATGGGCGGGCGGGAGGAAGGGAGGGAGAACGGGCAACAGAAAGGGGAAAGAGGGTAGTGAGGCAGAGAATGTGGGATAGATGGAGGAAGGGAGGAAGAAAGAGGGAGAGGAGGACGACTGTGGGGGCCCCACGGAACGGAGTAAGGGAGAAGGGCAGGAAGTAAGAGTGTGGCAGGGTATAAGGGGGATAGGAGGATCCCTGCACCCTCTCTCCCTAACCCCCGCCTCCCCCGCTCCGCATCCCCTAACCCGCCCCCTGCAGCACTGCACTCCTTGCTGCCCGCCTGCACGCGCTGCCCTGGGTGTGCGCCCAACACTCTGCTCCACAGCCGCACCACCACCTGCCATGGGCGACGGTGGGGGGAAGCGTGGGTGACGGTGCGGGGAAGCGTGGGCGACGGTGGGGGGAAGCGTGGGCGACGGTGGGAGGAAGCGTGGGCGACGGTGGGAGGAAGCGTGGGCGACGGTGGGGGAAAGCGTGGGCGACGGTGAGAGGAAGCGTGGGCGACGGTGGGGAAAAGCGTGGGCGACGGTGGGAGGAAGCGTGGGCGACGGTGGGAGGCAGCGTGGGCGACGGTGGGGGGAAGCGTGGGCGACGGTGGGAGGAAGCGTGGGCGACGGTGGGAGGAAGCGTGGGCGACGGTGGGAGGAAGCGTGTGCGACGGTGGGAGGAAGCGTGGGCGACGGTGGGAAGAAGCGTGGGCGATGTGCGGGGAAGCGTGAGGGAAGGTGGGGGAAGGTGGGGGAGGGCGCGAGCGACGGTGTGGGGAAGCGTGGGGGAAGGCAGGAGGGAGCGTGAGCAGCGGTAAGGGGAAGCGTGAGCGACGGTGGCGGAAAGCTAGGGCGACGGTGGGGGAAAGTGTGAGAGGTGGGGGAAAGCGTTGGCGACATCGCGGTTTTGACAAGGACGGAAAGTCACAGAAATGTGATTTTTTTGTGATGAATACGTGACTATTTTCCGGGGGTTGTGTGAGAGACGGTGGGGAGAAGCGTGGGGGACGCAACGGTGCAAGCACAACCTGAATTACGAAAGAAGGCAAACTGTGCACACTTTGAGCGGTTGTTCCTTCAGGAGGGAGCAGTTGGGACTCTCGCCAACCATACTTGTTCTCCCCTACGACTCTGTGTTTTTTGGCGCGATGTTTTCTGGTAACCAGCCTGGCTCGGGAAGTCAACTGTGGGTTCGGAAGGCAAACTGTGCACAGTTTGCCTTCCTCTTTTTGTAATTCAGGTCTTGGGCTTTAATTAGCCGATCGAAGTTGTACACTGCTGCAAGCCTGTTGGAGCAAACCCTGATTGGTGCACACTGAAAGGTGAGAATCACTCACGATGATTTCGATTCATTCCAAGTGGCGTGCAGCTGGCATGTTTATGGACGTTGTCGATAACATTCTGATCGGTATTGCTGCGTTGTAAATACCTCGTTGGTCGTCTCACGCATGGTGTTAATGAGCATGTGTAGCAATCTGGCATACATAATACGTGTGCAAGACAGTGCATGAACGGCGGGGTGCGATTGGAGCTAATTTTCGCGTCCCTAAAAGCCTGGATACATTGAACAATGCAGACACGATGACGTCAGACGTGTACATGCATGCCATTTGTCCAAATCCTAATCCGCCATCGTTTCGGCGGGATGTAACATATCATAGTCGTACCACGTGTTCAGGTTCGCGCATGCACACGACAGTGATCCTTATTGGTCCGCGTTCGCGATGCGCAGCTGCAATTGCTGATGAACCTGTTATTTCGCTGACTGCCATTTGGCGCTCAGTGAACCGTTGACTGAATGGCGCCTTGTCGAGCCTAAACGACAAAAATTTACACGTAGGCTTGGCAAACCAGGACTTCGCTGGTTTGGTTCCTACAATGTTGGAGGCTCTCGGTTGAATCCTGGCCAAAACGTTCCGACATGACCGTACACTAACATGTACACGACTTCTTTGAAGTCGAAATGTCGGGAGCGCGGAACGCGCGGGATAGTAGGTGGAGTGTCGTCGTTTCGGGTTATGGAAAATTTTAAGCGCGATGAAAAAATTTCACGAGACCAAAGCCCGCGCCGCGGTAATTCTCTCGGCAACTTCACACATACATTCGGAAACCTTCCCCCAGAGCAACTTCCTGAGTAACATCGAAGTAGGAATCCCAACCCACGTTTTTTCGGATGTCGCCACACTGGATAAAGTTGTGCCTTTCAGCATGAGATGCTAAAGCATTGCATCTTGCCTCAATTTCTTCGATTTGAAGACATCCAGTAGTATAATCATCCCCGCAGAAGTCATGAGTCGTCTGTCCCTGCTGCTGCTGCTCCTGCTGGCAGGTAAGCCTCCCACGAGTCGTTACTTCATGTGGCTGTGCATTCACTCTTCAGTGAAGGCCGTCAGGAAGGGCAAGACGAGACAACGTGTTCTTTCAGTCCTGCCTTATGAGTCGTTCTTTTCTTTAATCAACTTCTCACCTGTCTTGGAGTTTTTATTTTCTGCTGCGTGATCCACCTGCTTGTGATATCATGATACTCTACTACCGTGCCTCCCGTGCTGTCACGCCTGATGCGCCGCGGCGCATGATGCTGCGGCGATGCTGTGATCACTCGCGCTCATGGATGTGCAGTCTGCTCGTTCAACGAGTTGGGCCTTCCGGGCGCAACCCACCCTGCAGTTGCGGTAAGTGCGCTGTGCAAGCACCTCCCACCTTCCCCCTGCTCCCCCCAGGGGGAGGGGAAAGTAGTACTTTTCTCCCGCTATCCTTCTCGCTTAACCTTTCCCCTTCCCCTGCTCCCCCCTTCTTTTCTCTCGCTTGCCTTCCGATTTGACTTTCCCCCCTTCGCTAGTAACGGATAGTCACGTGCTGCCTCGTTTCAATTTGGTGCATCACATGATGTGGTAGCTTTGTGTCAGAACATTATAGCTCATGCATATTGTGTAGGCTATAGTGGGGTAGCCCATAAGGGGTACAACCCAATTAGGGTTAGTACTTGTACCCAATTCATTCATAGTTCATTCATTCCTTGTTTCTTCTCATGGTATCGAGCAGGTTCCCTAGTGGGAACGCTTCCTAGGGCCCACCACGAAATTTTTTTTTTTTTCCTGCCCGGAGCGCGCTTCACTCCCACATTCGCGCCCTCTCACGACCCCTCACGGCCCCTCGCGTCGCCCTTAGCGGCCCCTTACGGCCCCTCGCGCCGTCCCTTACGGCCCCTAGCGCGGCCCCTTACGGCCCCTTACGGCCCCTAGCGCGGCCCGTCGGCCCCTTACGGCTCCTAGCGCGGCCCCTCGTGCCGCCCGTCGGCCCCTTACGGCCCCTTACGGCCCCTCGCGCGGCTCCTTACGGCCCCTTACGGCCCCTTACGGCCCCTCGCGCGGCCCCTTACGGCCCCTCACGCGGCCCCTTACGGCCCCTCGCGCCGCCCGTCGGCCCCTTACGGCCCCTTACGGCCCCTCGCGCGGCCCCTTACGGCCCCTTACGGCCCCTCGCGCCGCCCGTCGGCCCCTCGCACCGCCCTCAGCGGCCCCTTACGGCCCCCTACGGCCCGTCGCCGCCCCTTCACGGCCCGTCGCCGCCCTCCGCGGCCCCTCGCGCCGCCCCTTCACGGCCCGTCGCCGCCCTCCGCGGCCCCTCGCGCCGCCCCTTCACGGCCCGTCGCCGCCCTCCGCGGCCCCTCGCACCGCCCCTTCACGGCCCGTCGCCGCCCTCCGCGGCTCCTCGCGACGCGGCCCCTCGCACCGCCCTCTCCGGCCCGCTGTCGCCGCCCCTACCGCAGCGGCCGCCGCCGTCCCTGCCGCAGCAGCCGCAGCCGTCGCCAGCAGCAGCCGCCACCACCTCCCTCGGGGCCGCGGCTGCTGCCGCAGCTGACTGCACCCGCCGACGCCGCTCCACTCGGCCCCGCCGCCGCTCCCCACGCGGCCTCGCCGCGCCACCTGAGCCGCCCGGGCCTGCCGAGCCGCCGTACCGCCCGAGCCGCCGTACCGCCCGAGCCGCCGTGTCGCCGAGCCGCGCTTGCTGCCGAGCCGCCGTACCGCCGAGCCGCCCGAGCCGCCGAGTTGCCGAGCCGCCGAGCAGCTGAGCCACCCGAGCCGCCCTGTCCGGTAAGTGCAGCGCCTCTGTCCCTGCACTGCCCTCACCCTACTGTTAGCGCTGCTAGTCTACTGCTGTCATGGCTACCCCTAGTGTCCTCGCCTTTGACGCTGAGGGTCGGGCCATTGACTTTGACGTCTGGGTAGATGACCTGCAGCTTTTCCTACAGTGCGATAGGGCAGACGGTCTCTCCCTCTTTGACCTCACCTCTGGTGCCTCTCCTGCCCCTGCTGCTGATGCCGACGCCACTGTTCGCTCCCAGTGGGCCACTCGCGATGCTGCTGCACGTCTTGCTGTGCGTCGCCACCTGCCTACCTCTGAGCGTGCGCACTTTAGCCAGTACAAGAGTGCTCAGACCTTGTACGACGCTGTAGTTGCGCGCTACTCCTCCCCTGCCACTGCTGCACTGAGCCGCCTCATGCTACCGTACCTCTTCCCTGACCTTGCTGCCTTTCCCACAGTCGCTGACCTCATTACGCACCTCCGCACTAGTGACACTCGCTACCGCGCTGCGCTTCCTGCTGAGTTCTGCGCCAAGAACCCCCCCCCCATGTACATCACCCTCTACTACATAGTCACCCGGCTCCCTGACTCCCTTCGCGTAGTCAGGGACCACTTCCTCTCCGTTTGCCCCACCACTCTCACCGTTGACCTCCTCGAGAAGTCCCTCCTAGCAGCAGAGAAGAGCATAGTCGCTGTAGGAGCCTCTCGTGGTGACCCTCGCACCCCCATCTTTGAGGGGTGTTCCCCCTCCCCCCTTTTGCCCTCTGTTGCCTTTGCTGCTGCGGCCGACCTCGTTGGGCTTGAGTCGGTCGGTGCGGCGTCTACCCCTAGCGGGAGACGTCGCCCTGGCAAGGGCAAGGGGGGCAGGGGCACTGGAGGAGCTAGCGGGGGCGGTGGAGGTAGCGGTGGAGGCGGTGGAGGGGGTGGGGGTGGTGGTGGGAGTGGTGGCGGGGGCGGAGGTGTCGGTGGCGGCAGTGGAGGCGGAGGCGGCGGTGGCGGTGGCGGTGGGAGCGGAGGTGGCGGCGGTGGAGGAGGAGGCGGCGGAGGAGGTGGAGCTGGTCGGGGTGGCTCCGGTGGTGGTCAGCGCCAGCAGCAGCAGCAGCAGCAGCGCACTCGTGACATCCCCTCCCCACAGCAGCTCCGTGAGTGGTACACTGCACGCCAGAGGGGTGGGGGTACTGGCCCGTGCACCTACGTCCTACGCACCGGCGACCATGCGGGTGAGCAGTGCGGGGGTGCGCACTCCACCCAGCGCTGCTTTGGCCGCCTGACGGACGCTTGGCGTCACCAGTTCCCTGAGGCCACTGAGATCCCCCGCTGGGGTGAGCTATCTAGGGCGGGTGTAGCTGTCTTTGACCTTGACTTTGATGTTATTCTTGCTGCCATGTATACTGTGACTATTAGTGATGAGGGTGACTGTTACCGGTGTTTTCCGCCCGACCCGGGCATTGAGACTGCTGCTCTAGGTACTGGTGAGGCTGCTGCTCTAGGTGCTAGCGAGGCTGCTGCTCTAGGTGCTAGCGAGGCTGCTGCTCTAGGTGCGTCTGCTCCCTCAGGTGCTGGTGAGTCTGCTCTCTCAGGTTCTGCGTCGGCTTCGGCCTCCCACACCTTCACCCTTGACTCGGGGGCTTCTCGCTCCTTCTTTCGAGACCGCACCACACTCACGCCGCTTGACCGGCCAGTTGCAGTCTCTCTGGCGGACCCCTCTGGGGGTCCTGTCCTTGCTCACTTCTCCACTGTCCTCCCGTGTTCAGCGGCCCCCTCTGGCACCCTGTCTGGTCTTTACCTTCCCTCGTTCTCTACGAACTTGGTGAGTGGTGCTGACCTACAGGATGCGGGGGTTCACCAGTTCACTCCTGCGAGTCAGCGGGTGACCCACTGCACGGACGCTCGGACAGGCCGACACCTGGCCACGTTTACCCGTCGGCCGGGGTCGAGCCTGTACACCCTGACCACTGCGTCTCCTCCAGTCACTGCGTCTGGTCAGGTAGCTGCATCTGGTCAGGTGTTTGCTGCAGCGTCCAGGTCTGGTCCTGAGTCTGCCCCCTGTTCGTGTCGCCTCCTGTCTCACGAGACTCTCCTCTGGCACCACCACCTTGGTCACCCCTCCCTGCTTCGTCTCCGAGGCATGGCCTCCCGTGTCCTTGTCTCTGGTCTTCCCCGGTCCCTCCCTCCCCTTCCTCCGGGGCCTGGCCCTACCTGCGTCCCATGTGTCGAGGGGCGGCAGCGGGCTTCCCCTCACTCCTCCCAGTTTCCTCCGACAGAGGCCCCGCTGCAGACGCTTCACATGGACGTGTGGGGCCCGGCCCGCGTCCGTGGACAGGGTCACGAGCGCTACTTCCTGCTGGTGGTTGACGACTACTCGCGTTACACCACAGTCTTCCCCTTGCGCAGCAAGGGTGATGTCACTAAGGTGTTGATCGACTGGATCCGCGCAGCTCGTCTCCAGCTCAGGCGGAGCTTCGGCTCGGACTTTCCTGTTCTGCGTCTGCACTCTGACAGAGGCGGAGAGTTCTCCTCTGGCCTTCTGCGAGCCTACTGTCGTGCACGAGGCATCCGCCAGACCTTCACGCTTCCGGACTCTCCACATCAAAATGGGATTGCTGAGTGCCGCATTGGCATGGTCATGGACGTCGCCCGTACGTCCATGATGCATGCGGCTGCCCCCCATTTTATGTGGCCGTTTGCGGTTCGGTACGCAGCGCATCAGATCAACCTTCAGCCCCGGGTCTCCATGCCGGAGACCTCCCCCAGCTTTACTGTGGACGGGGAAGGTTGGCGATGCGTCTGCGTTCCGTGTCTGGGGATCTCGGGCGTTTGTCCGCGACTTGTCTGCGGACAAGCTGTCCCCTCGTGCTGCTCCTTGCGTCTTCCTGGGTTTCCCCCCTGACGCCCCCGGGTGGCAGTTCTACCACCCCACCTCTCGCCGTATTCTGTCCTCCCAGGACGTCACGTTCGACGAGTCGGTCCCCTACTACCGCCTCTTCCCCTACCGTACTCCATCCCTCCCCCCGCCACCGCTCTTCCTTGTACCAGGTCCCCCCCCGGTAGACCCCCTCCCCCCTCAGGGTCCTGCCCCTTCAGGTGTGTCCCAGGTAGATGCTGTTGAGCCTGTCGAGGTCGCTGGTGACTCTGGTGCTGCTGAGGGTGCTGAGCCTGGGAGTGCTGACTCTGGGGGTACTGAGCGTGTGGGTGCTACGCCTGGGGGTGCTGAGCCTGAGGGTACTACGACTGGGGGTGCTGAGCCTGGGGGTGCTGAGTCTGGGGGTGCTACGCCTGGGGGTGCTGAGCCTGGGGGTGCTACGCCTGGAGGTGCTGAGCCTGGGGGTGCGGAGCCTAAGGGAGCTGGGCCTGCTGGTGCTGTGCCTGGCGGTTCTCCGGGTGCTTCTTCTCGCCGGGAGCCACTCTCTCCACAGGAGCTGCGTGAGTGGTTTACCCGGCGCTGGAGGCGAGCTGCTGGAGCTGGAGGAGCTGCGGGTACTGGAGTTTCTGTTGCTGCTGAGGGCGCTGGTACCACGGGTCCCGGAGGTGCTCGTACTGGGCGTACTGGAGCTGCTGGACCTGCGGGTCCTTCTGGAGCTGGAGCTGCTGCGGGTGTTGGCGCTGAGGCTACTGCTGTCGGTCCTGGAGGCGGTCCTACTGGGGGTGCTACTGGTGCTGCTGGAGGTACTGGAGCTGGAGGTGCTGCTGGCGCTGGTGCTGCCGCTGGGGGTACTGGTGCTGTCCCTTCTGTGTCTGGAGTCGCCGCGCGGCCTCGGCCGTACTTCGTTCCGCTCCTTCAGCAGGTTCTTGGTCTCCCGCCTTCTACTGGTCCTCCTCCTCCCTTAGAGTGTCCACAGCCTGTCCCGTCGCAGTTACAGTTACAGCCGGCCTCCCCACTGCCTGCTCCGTCTCCCTACACTGGTCCTACTGGAGGTCTTGCTGAGCGTCGTGAGCCTGCGTCTCGCCCTGCGTCGCCTGTCCGTGCTGCTCGCACTAGTGGTCGTGGTTCGCGTCAGCGTCCTCCTCCTGTCCCTGGCACGCACCGGATGTCTCTGCGTCCGTCCACTGCTTCTCTGCGTGCCCCTTTGCCTTCTCCTCCTGAGTCTTCTCTTCCTGCTCTTGCCGACCCGGAGTCGGACTCTCTTCGTGCTGTCAGTCCTACTGTCACGCGTCTCCTTGCTACTGTTGTCACTGACCCTTCCTTTGAGTCCACTGCTGCGTCTGCCCTAGTTGCTGAGCTCGTCGACTTTGCTGCTCGCTGTCGCCTAGACTACGTCGCCAGTCTTGTTGCTGAGTCTGAGTCTGTCTGTCCTCCGTCCGTCGGGGGTGAGTGTGCCCTTGGCACGGACGTCCTTGAGGACAGGCAGGAGGAGTTCCAGTGCTTGGCCGCTGCTTCACCTCATCTCGTGTCCGTACTGCTTACCCCTGAGGGAGACCCGGATGCACTTGACATCCCGACTCCGCGCTCTTACGCGGAGGCGATAGAGGGTCCCTACTCCTCTCAGTGGCAGGCAGCTATGGACGCAGAGATGGCTTCCTGGAAGTCCACAGGCACCTACGTTGACGCTGTTCCCCCTCCTGGGGCGAACATCGTCAGTGGCATGTGGATTTTCAGGGTGAAGCGACCGCCGGGTTCTCCGCCTGTCTTCAAGGCGCGTTACGTGGCTCGGCTTCAGTCAGCGGCAGGGAGTTGACTACTTTCAGACCTTCTCTCCCACCTCGAAGATGACCACTCTTCGGGTACTGCTGCACGTAGCTGCTCACCGTGACTACGAGTTACACTCTCTTGACTTCAGCACTGCTTTCTTGCAGGGCAGCCTGCACGAGGAGATCTGGCTGCGTCGCCCTCCTGGTTTCACTGGGTCTTTTCCTCCTGGCACCCAGTGGAGCCTACGGCGGCCAGTCTACGGTCTCCGCCAGGCACCGCGTGAGTGGCACGACACACTGAGGACTACACTTGCGGCTCTTGGGTTTGCTCCCTCTACTGCTGACCCGTCGCTGTTTCTGCGCACCGACACTTCTTTGCCGCCGTTCTACATCCTCGTGTACGTCGACGACTTGGTCTTTGCCACAGCTGACACTGCTGGACTCGCCCACGTGAAGTCCGAGCTGCAGAAGAGACACACGTGCACTGACCTGGGTGAACTGCGCAGCTACCTTGGCTTGCAGATCACTCGGGACAGAGCACGCCGCACCATTACCCTGACTCAGTCACACATGGTGCAGCAGGTCCTTCAGCGCTTCGGCTTCACGTACTCCTCGCCTCAGGCCACTCCTCTGCCTACTCGCCACTCGCTCTCAGCTCTGCCTTCGGATGAGTCCGTAGAGTCGAGTGGCCCGTACCCAGAGCTTGTTGGCTGCCTCATGTACCTGATGACCTGCACTCGACCTGACCTTGCATACCCTCTTAGCATTCTCGCACGCTATGTTGCTCCTGGGAGACACAGACCGGAGCACATGGCTGCAGCAAAGAGGGTGTTGCGCTACTTGTGCAGTACGTCGGGCATGGGGCTTGTGCTTGGAGGGCAGAGTCCAGTGGTCCTTACTGGGCACGCAGACGCTTCTTGGGCTGACGACCAGGCTACACAGCGGTCGTCACAGGGTTACACCTTCAGCCTTGGTTCCGGCTCTGTTTCGTGGCGGGCTACTCGCTCGTCTTCTGTTCTCGGCTCCAGTTGTGAGGCTGAGATCTACGCAGGAGCCATGGCTGCACAGGAGCTTCACTGGCTCACCTACCTGCTGACTGACCTCGGAGAGCCGCCTCGTTCTCCTCCAGTGCTGTACGTAGACAACAAGGCCATGCTGGCCTTGTGTCGGGAGCAGCGACTGGAGCACAGAACGAAGCACATTGCTCTCCGCTACTTTCTTGCTCGTGAGCTGCAGCAGCGTGGTCAGCTGCGTCTTGCGTACGTGGCCTCTAAGGCCAACACTGCTGATATCTTCACCAAGGCGCTTGCGCCTTGTGACCATCAGCGCTTCTGTACTCAGCTGGGCCTTGTGCCTACCTTGCCTCACTTGCTCACCTCTTGACCTTGCTTGTACTGTTACATATATATATACCTGCTCTTGCTTGTCTAGTCTTTTTATATATATGTACTCCTGCATGTGAACTGGCCTTGTGGCCTTGAACTTGTGCTCGGAATGTGTGGTGACTTTGTGATCCACCCTGAGCTTGCTTTGCTTTGCTTTGCTTGACTGGTCTTGTGACCCCTTGTTCTCCCCCACTTTGCCTATGGGGGTGTGTCAGAACATTATAGCTCATGCATATTGTGTAGGCTATAGTGGGGTAGCCCATAAGGGGTACAACCCAATTAGGGTTAGTACTTGTACCCAATTCATTCATAGTTCATTCATTCCTTGTTTCTTCTCACTTTGCTGCTGCAGAGGCTCTTTGCTGCCGCAGAGGCTCTTTGCTGCCGCTGCTGCCGCAGAGATAGGCTGCGGCAGCAGATAGGCTCTTGTGCCACTCATACTTTCTCGATGCCGCCTTTGTTTCTCCTGCGCCACTCATTCCATGCAGCATGCCGCAACCGTAGTGATTGGCGGCAAGAAGGGCTGGCCTGGCGTCAAGCATTGGACACAACCAACTAGCGGATTCAGTCCAACTGATGTTTTAGGTTCGTGGTTTCTTTCTTTCAGTGCCGAGTTATCCGCTCAAGAAAGATTCTCAGCATCTGACTGTAGCTGTCTCTCCCGCTTATCAGCCACCAGTGCTTACCTCATGTCACCGGTTGTCACCGTTTAACTATCCCTTGCTTGCTTCTCTCATCGTTATAGCGATGGGCGTTTCAAACCATCAGCCACCTGAGAAACTGAACGAGAATGAATTGACTAAGGGAAAGTTGGGTACAAATGTAAACCCTAGAAAACTGTACCCCATATGTGCTACCCCACTATAGCCTACAGTAGCTATGTCATATAAATCTGACACACCCCCATAGGCAAAGTGGGGGAGAACAAGGGGTCACAAGACCAGTCAAGCAAAGCAAAGAAAGCTCAGGGTGGATCACAAAGTCACCACACATTCCGAGCACAAGTTCAAGGCCACAAGGCCAGTTCACATGCAGGATTACATATATATATAAGGCTAGACAAGCAAGAGCAGGTGTATATATATATGCAACAGTACAAACAAGGTCAAGGGGTGAGCAAGTGAGGCAAGGCAGGCACAAGACCCAGCTGAGTACAGAAGCGCTGATGATCACAAGGCGCAAGTGCCTTGGTGAAGATATCAGCAGTGTTGGCCTGAGAGGCCACGTACGCAAGCCGCAGCTGACCACGCTGCTGTAGCTCACGAGCAAGGAAGTAGCGGGGAGCAATGTGCTTCGTTCTGTGCTCTAGTCTCTGCTCTCGACACAAGGCCAGCATGGCCTTGTTGTCTACGTACAGCACTGGAGGAGAACGAGGCGGCTCTCCGAGGTCAGTCAGCAGGTAGGTGAGCCAGCGAAGCTCCTGTGCAGCCATGGCCCCGGCGTAGATCTCAGCCTCACAACTGGAGCCGAGAACAGAAGACGAGCGGTTAGCCCGCCATGAAACAGAGCCGGAACCAAGGCTGAAGGTGTAACCCTGTGACGACCGCTGCGTAGCCTGGTCGTCAGCCCAAGAAGCGTCCGCGTGCCCAGTGAGGACCACTGGACTCTGCCCTCCAAGCACAAGCCCCATGCCCGACGTACTGCACAAGTAACGCAACACCCTCTTCGCTGCAGCCATGTGCTCCGGTCTGTGTCTCCCAGGAGCAACATAGCGTGCGAGAATGCTAAGAGGGTATGCGAGGTCAGGTCGTGTGCAGGTCATCAGGTACATGAGGCAGCCAACAAGCTCTGGGTACGGGCCACTCGACTCTACGGACTCATCCGAAGGCAGAGCTGAGAGCGAGTGGCGAGTAGGCAGAGGAGTGGCCTGAGGCGAGGAGTACGTGAAGCCGAAGCGCTGAAGGACCTGCTGCACCATGTGTGACTGAGTCAGGGTAATGGTGCGGCGTGCTCTGTCCCGGGTGATCTGCAAGCCAAGGTAGCTGCGCAGTTCACCCAGGTCAGTGCACGTGTGTCTCTTCTGCAGCTCGGACTTCACGTGGGCGAGTCCAGCAGTGTCAGCTGTGGCAAAGACCAAGTCGTCGACGTACACGAGGATGTAGAACGGCGGCAAAGAAGTGTCGGTGCGCAGAAACAGCGACGGTTCGGCATAGAGGGAGCAAACCCAAGAGCCGCAAGTGTAGTCCTCAGTGTGTCGTGCCACTCACGCGGTGCCTGGCGGAGACCGTAGACTGGCCGCCGTAGGCTCCACTGGGTGCCAGGAGGAAAAGACCCAGTGAAACCAGGAGGGCGACGCAGCCAGATCTCCTCGTGCAGGCTGCCCTGCAAGAAAGCAGTGCTGAAGTCAAGAGAGTGTAACTCGTAGTCACGGTGAGCAGCTACGTGCAGCAGTACCCGAAGAGTGGTCATCTTCGGGGTGGGAGAGAAGGTCTGAAAGTAGTCAACTCCCTGCCGCTGACTGAAGCCGAGCCACGTAACGCGCCTTGAAGACAGGCGGAGAAGCCGGCGGTCGCTTCACCCTGAAAATCCACATGCCACTGACGATGTTCGCCCCAGGAGGGGGAACAGCGTCAACGTAGGTGCCTGTGGACTTCCAGGAAGCCATCTCTGCGTCCATAGCTGCCTGCCACTGAGAGGAGTAGGGACCCTCTATCGCCTCCGCGTAAGAGCGCGGAGTCGGGATGTCAAGTGCATCCGGGTCTCCCTCAGGGGTAAGCAGTACGGACACGAGATGAGGTGAAGCAGCGGCCAAGCACTGGAACTCCTCCTGCCTGTCCTCAAAGACGTCCGTGCCAAGGGCACACTCACCCCCGACGGACGGAGGACAGACAGACTCAGACTCAGCAACAAGACTGGCGACGTAGTCTAGGCGACAGCGAGCAGCAAAGTCGACGAGCTCAGCAACTAGGGCAGACGCAGCAGTGGACTCAAAGGAAGGGTCAGTGACAACAG
Organism: Closterium sp. Naga37s-1; assembly: GCA_947471745.1. Taxonomy (NCBI): domain Eukaryota; kingdom Viridiplantae; phylum Streptophyta; class Zygnematophyceae; order Desmidiales; family Closteriaceae; genus Closterium; species Closterium sp. Naga37s-1. The sequence continues at coordinate 387,726 of CANJKZ010000866.1, forward strand.
TAGCAAGGAGACGCGTGACAGTAGGACTGACAGCACGAAGAGAGTCCGACTCCGGGTCGGCAAGAGCAGGAAGAGAAGACTCAGGAGGAGAAGGCAAAGGGGCACGCAGAGAAGCAGTGGACGGACGCAGAGACATCCGGTGCGTGCCAGGGACAGGAGGAGGACGCTGACGCGAACCACGACCACTAGTGCGAGCAGCACGGACAGGCGACGCAGGGCGAGACGCAGGCTCACGACGCTCAGCAAGACCTCCAGTAGGACCAGTGTAGGGAGACGGAGCAGGCAGTGGGGAGGCCGGCTGTAACTGTAACTGCGACGGGACAGGCTGTGGACACTCTAAGGGAGGAGGAGGACCAGTAGAAGGCGGGAGACCAAGAACCTGCTGAAGGAGCGGAACGAAGTACGGCCGAGGCCGCGCGGCGACTCCAGACACAGCAGGGACAGCACCAGTACCCCCAGCGGCAGCACCAGCGCCAGCAGCACCTCCAGCTCCAGTACCTCCAGCAGCACCAGTAGCACCCCCAGTAGGACCGCCTCCAGGACCGACAGCAGTAGCCTCAGCGCCAACACCCGCAGCAGCTCCAGCTCCAGAAGGACCCGCAGGTCCAGCAGCTCCAGTACGCCCAGTACGAGCACCTCCGGGACCCGTGGTACCAGCGCCCTCAGCAGCAACAGAAACTCCAGTACCCGCAGCTCCTCCAGCTCCAGCAGCTCGCCTCCAGCGCCGAGCAAACCACTCACGCAGCTCCTGTGGAGAGAGTGGCTCCCGGCGAGAAGAAGCACCCGGAGAACCGCCAGGCACAGCACCAGCAGGCCCAGCTCCCTCAGGCTCCGCACCCCCAGGCTCAGCACCTCCAGGCGTAGCACCCCCAGACTCAGCACCCCCAGGCTCAGCACCCCCAGGCTCAGCACCCCCAGTAGTAGCACCCCCAGGCTCAGCACCCCCAGGCTCAGCACCCCCAGGAGTAGCACCCTCAGGCTCAGCACCCCCAGGCGTAGCACCCACACGCTCAGCACCCCCAGAGTCAGCACCCCCAGGCTCAGCACCCTCAGCAGCACCAGAGTCACCAGTAACCTCGACAGGCTCGACGGCGTCTACCTGGGACACACCTGAAGGGGCAGGACCCTGAGGGGGGAGGGGGTCTACCGGGGGGGGACCTGGTACAAGGAAGAGCGGTGGCGGGGGGAGGGACGGAGTGCGGTAGGGGAAGAGGCGGTAGTAGGGGACCGACTCGTCAAACGTGACGTCCTGGGAGGACAGAACACGGCGAGAGGTGGGGTGGTAGAACTGCCACCCTGGCGCGTCAGGGGGGAAGCCAAGGAAGACGCAAGGAGCAGCACGAGGGGACAGCTTGTCCGCAGACAAGTCGCGGACAAACGCCCGAGATCCCCAGACACGGAACGCAGACGCATCGCCAACCTTCCCCGTCCACAGCAAAGCTGGGGAGGTCTCCGGCATGGAGACCCTGGGGTGAAGGTTGATCTGATGCGCCGCGTACCGAACCGCAAACGGCCACAGAAAATGGGGGGCAGCCGCATGCATCATGGACGTACGGGCGACGTCCATGACCATGCCAATGCGGCGCTCAGCAATCCCATTTTGCTGTGGAGAGTCCGGAAGCGTGAAGGTCTGGCGGATGCCTCGTGCACGACAGTAGGCTCGCAGAAGGCCAGAGGAGAACTCTCCACCTCTGTCAGAGTGCAGACGCAGAACAGGAAAGTCCGAGCTGAAGCTCTGCCTGAGCTGGAGACGAGCTGCGCGGATCCAGTCGATCAACACCTCAGTGACATCACCCTTGCTGCGCAAGGGGAAGACTGTGGTATAACGCGAGTAGTCGTCAACCACCCGCAGGAAGTAGCGCTCGTGACCCTGTCCACGGACGCGGGCCGGGCCCCACACGTCCATGTGAAGCGTCTGCAGCGGGGCCTCTGTCGGAGGAAACTGGGAGGAGTGAGGGGCAGCCCGCTGCCGCCCCTCGACACAAGGGACGCAGGTAGGGCCTGGCCCCGGAGGAAGGGGAGGGAGGGACCGGGGAAGACCATAGACAAGGACACGGGAGGCCATGCCTCGGAGACGAAGCAGGGAGGGGTGACCAAGGCGGTGGTGCCAGAGGAGAGTCTCGTGCGACAGGAGGCGACACGAACAGGGGGCAGACTCAGGACCAGACCTGGACGCTGCAGCAAACACCTGACCCGACGCAGCTACCTGACCAGACGCAGTGGTCAGTGTGTACAGGCTCGACCCCGGCCGACGTGTAAACGTGGCCAGGTGTCGGCCTGTCCGAGCGTCCGTGCAGTGGGTCACCCGCTGACTCGCAGGAGTGAACTGGTGAACCCCCGCATCCTGCAGGTCAGCACCACTCACCAAGTTCGTAGAGAATGAGGGGAGGTAAAGACCAGACAGGGTGCCAGAGGGGGCCGCCGGACACGGGAGGACAGTGGAGAAGTGAGCAAGGACAGGACCCCCAGAGGGGTCTGCCAGAGAGACTGCAACTCGCCGGCCAAGCGGCGTGAGTGTGGTGCGGTCTCGAAAGAAGGAGCGAGAAGCCCCCGAGTCAAGGGTGAAGGTGTGGGAGGCCGAAGCGGACGCAGTACCTGAGAGAGCAGACTCACCAGCATCTGAGGGAGCAGACACACGAGCACCTAGAGCAGCAGCCTCGCTAGCACCTAGAGCAGCAGCCTCACCAGTACCTAGAGCAGCAGTCTCAATGCCCGGGTCGGGCGGAAAACACCGGTAACAGTCACCCTCATCACTAATAGTCACAGCATACATGGCAGCAAGAATAGCATCAAAGTCAAGGTCAAAGACAGCTACACCCGCCCTAGACAGCTCGCCCCAACGGGGGATCTCAGTGGCCTCAGGGAACTGGTGACACCAAGCGTCCGTCAGGCGGCCAAAGCAGCGCTGGGTGGAGTGCGCACCCCCGCACTGCTCACCCGCGCGGTCGCCGGTGCGTAGGACGTAGGTGCACGGACCAGTACCCCCACCCCGGTGGCGTGCAGCGTACCACTCACGGAGCTGCTGAGGGGGGGGGATGTCACGAGTGCGCTGCTGCCGCTGCTGCTGCTGCTGCTGGCGCTGACCACCACCGGAGCCGACCCTCTGCGCAGCGCCACCCCGACCACCTCCACCTCCTCCGCCGCCGCCTCCTCCACCGCCGCCACCTCCGCCACCTCCGCTCCCACCGCCACCGCCGCCGCCGCCTCCGCCTCCACTGCCGCCACCGACACTTCCACCCCCGCCACCACTCCCACCACCACCCCCACCCCCTCCACTGCCTCCACCGCCACCTCCGCCACCCCCGCCAACCCCTCCAGCACCCTTGCCCCCCTTGCCCTTGCCAGTGCGGCGTCTCCCGCTCGGGGCAGACGCAGCGCCGACCGACTCGAAACCAACGAGGTCGGCCGCAGCAGCAGAGGCAACAGAGGGCAAAAGGGGGGAGGGGGAACACCCCTCAAAGACGGGGGTGCGAGGGTCACCACGAGAGGCTCCTACAGCGACTATGCTCTTCTCTGCTGCTAGGAGGGCCTTCTCAAGGAGGTCAACGGTGAGAGTGGTGGGGCAAACTGAGAGGAAGTGGTCCCTGACTACGCGAATGGAGTCAGGGAGCCGGGTGACTATGTAGTAGAGGGTGATGTACATGGGGGGGGGGTTCTTGGCGCAGAACTCAGCAGGCAGCGCAGCGCGGTAGCGAGTGTCACTAGTGCGGAGGTGCGTAATGAGGTCAGCGACTGTGGGAAAGGCAGCAAGGTCAGGGAAGAGGTACGGTAGGATGAGGCGGCTCAGTGCAGCAGTGGCAGGGGAGGAGTAGCGCGCAACTACAGCGTGTACAAGGTGTGAGCACTCTTGTACTGGCTAAAGTGCGCACGCTCAGAGGTAGGCAGGTGGCGACGCACAGCAAGACGTGCAGCAGCATCGCGTGTGGCCCACTGTGAGCGAACAGTGGCGTCGGCATCAGCAGCAGGGGCAGGAGAGGCACCAGAGGTGAGGTCAAAGAGGGAGAGACCGTCTGCCCTATCGCACTGTAGGAAAAGCTGCAGGTCATCTACCCAGACGTCAAAGTCAATGGCCCGACCCTCAGCGTCAAAAGCGAGGACACTAGGGGTAGCCATGACAGCAGTAGACTAGCAGCGCGAACAGTAGGGTAAGGGCAGTGCAGTGACAGAGGCGCTGCTCTTACCGGACAGGGCGGCTCGGGCGGCTCGGCGGCTCGGCGGGTCGGCAACTCGGCGGCTCGGGCGGCTCGGGCGGCTCGGCGGTACGGCGGCTCGGCAGCAACTGCGGCTCGGCGACTTGGCGACTCGGGCGGCTCGGGCGGCTCGGCGGTACGGCGGTGCGGCAGCAACTGCAGCTCGGCGGCTCGGCGACCCGGCGGCTCGGGCGGCTCAGGTGGCGCGGCGGCTCGGGCGGCTCGGGTGGATCGGGCGGCTCGGCAGTAGCTCGGCGGCGCCGGCGGCTCGGTGGTGACGGCGGGGCCGCGTGGGGACGGCGGCGGGGCCGGGTGGAGCGGCGGCGAGGCCGGGTGGAGCGGCGTCGGGGCCGGGTGGAGTGGCGTCGGGGCCAGTAGAGGCGGCGCCGGGGCCGGGAAGGGCAGCTCCGGGGCCGCAGGGGTAGGCGACGGGGCCAGCAGAGGCGGCGCCGAGGCAGTGAAGGGCGGCGCCGGGGCCGCAGGGGTAGGCGACGGGGCCGCGAGGGCGGCTAGGAGGGGGGGGGTCGCGAGGGCGGCTTGAAGAGGCCGCGAGGGCGGCTAGAAAGGGCCGCGAGGGCGGCTAGAAAGGGCCGCGAGGGCGGCGTGAAAGGGCCGCGAGGGCGGCGCGACACGAAGGAGCCGCGAGGGCGGCGGATCGGGGCCGCGAGGGCGGCGCGACGCGGCCGCTAGGGCGGCGCGACGTGAAGGGGCCGCTAGGGCGACGCGACGGGGCCGCAAGCGCGACGCGACGGGGCCGCTAAGGCGGCGCGACAGGGTCGAGAGAGGGGAGCGCGACTCGGGCAGTGGAGAGCGCGCTCCGGGCAGGAAAAAAAAATGTGGTGGGCCCTAGGAACAGTTCCCACAGGGGAACCTGCTCGATACCATGAGAAACTGAACGAGAATGAATTGACTAAGGGAAAGTTGGGTACAAATGTAAACCCTAGAAAACTGTACCCCATATGTGCTACCCCACTATAGCCTACAGTAGCTATGTCATATAAATCTGACACCACCACCGCTTGGTTGTGCCACAGTAGAGCCGTGACACCCTCTTGTCTCTGCTGCTTTCTCACCGAGCTTACTTCTGGTCCCTCCCATTCTAATCTGCAGTCTTTCAGTGGGGCACTGGCTTCTTGAGTAACGTCTTTGGCCGCATCCACATCGTCGCTCTCCCTGCAGACGGCACCGCCTACAGCAGCTGCAATACCAAGGCCGTTTATAAGATGGTTGTGAAGCCCACGCGCAAGGCAAAAAAGTATTACAACCTTGTAGACCCAGTTCTTTTCTTCAGCACTGTTGGCAAGGACTGTGCAAAGCATGGGATGAAACTTGCGCTTGTTTAAAGCCCGAGGTCAGCATGGTATTTTTTCAAAGTTTTTGAACATTAAAGCGTGTGAGCGAAGGGTAGCGAGAAACCATTTCGGCACAGTTGCTGAGGCGAAAAAAATCAGTCCAGACGACCTGGCGCGCCTGTTCGCCACACTAGAAATTCGTAAGCCACCCAACCTTGCGACAAACCAAACCACCTAGCCCGTCACACCAAATGCCAAAGCCATCCCCGCGAGCTAATCATGTGTTAGATAGAGCAATAACCTACGATTACGATAAGTATTTTGCTCCCCGCTTGTTGTCCCGAGAGTGCATCGCCGCAGGAAATACGAAGGGCTTAGGACTTCACAAGCGCATGTACTCCATTGTGGGAGCGCACCTCTCAGGGCCTCAGATAGTCGCGCCTCCCCTCTCTTGATCGAGCTTCTCCTCCCCTCGTCGCGCCTCTCCTCGTCGCGCCTCCCCTCCCACCGTCGCGTCATCCGATGTCACTCCACCCGTCCTTTCGACGCGCATCCCCTCGTGCCTCGCTTCCTGTCGTCGCGCCGCGCCTCGCCGTGCTTCCTGTCTCATCGTGGCGCTTCCCCTCCCCGCGTCACGCCTCCGCTCCTTACGTCGCCTCCCCGCGTCACGCCTCCACTCCTTACGTCGCCTCCCCGCGTCGCGCCTCCCCTCCCCTCAACGCGCCAGCACCCGCGTCGCGCTGCCCCTCGTCGCGCCTCATTCCCCCCCTCCGCTTCTCCTTATCCCCCCCTCCGCATTAGTTCATTCCCCCCTCCGTTTCACCTCATTCCCCCCTCCGTTTCTCCTCATTCCCCCCTCCGTTTCTCCTCATTCCCCCCTCCGTTTCACCTCATTCCCCCCTCCGTTTCTCCTCATTCCCCCCTCCGTTTCTCCTCATTCCCCCCTCCTCTTCTCCTCATTCCCCCCTCCGTTTCTCCTCATTCCCCCCTCCGTTTCTCCTCATTCCCCCCTCCGCTTCTCCTCATTCCCCCCTCCGTTCCTCCTCATTTCCCCCTCCTCTTCTCCTCATTTCCCCCTCCACGTCTCCTCATTTCCCCCTCACCCTCACCCTGTGCCCGCTGCCCCTCACCCTCACCCTGTGCCCACTGCCGCTCTTCTGTCCCCTCGGCCTCTCCATGCCTCTCCAAGCCTCTCCAAGCCTCCCCATGCCTCTCCAAGCCTCCCCATGCCTCTCCATGCCTCTCCAAGCCTCCCCATGCCTCTCCATGCCTCTCCAAGCCTCTCCATGCCTCTCCAAGCCTCTCCATGCCTCCCCATGCCTCTCCGTGCCTCTCCATGCCTCTCCATGCCTCTCCATGCCTCTCCAAGCCTCCCCATGCCTCCCCATGCCTCTCCATGCCTCCCCATGCCTCCCCATGCCTCCCCATGCCTCCCCATGCCTCCCCATGCCTTCCGAAACCCTCCCCATGCCTCCCCATGCCTCCCCATGCCTCTCCATGCCTCCCCATGCCTCCCCATGCCTCCCCATGCCTTCCCATGCCTCCCCATGCCTTCCGAAACCCTCCCCATGCCTCTCCATGCCTCTCCATGCCTCCCCATGCCCCTCCATGCCTCTCCAAGCCTCCCCATGCCTCTCCGTGCCTCTCCAAGCCTCTCCATGCCTCTCCATGCCTCTCCAAGCCTCCCCATGCCTCCCCATGCCTCTCCATGCCTCCCCATGCCTCCCCATGTCTCCCCATGCCTTCCGAAACCCTCCCCATGCCTCCCCACCGCCTGCACCGCCTGCATCCTGTCTTGCCCCCATCAGGTGGTGGACGAGGCGGACCGGCTGCTGCGCCAGCTCTACCATGACTAGCTGCCGCTCACCCTCGCCGCCCCTCCCCGCTGCCCCTTCCGATGCCACTGCTGCTACGTCAGCAGTCGCCGGCATGCATGCTGACGTGGCAGTGAGCGTGCCGGTTTTGTGCAGCGTCATGCATGCACATGGCGGTGGCAGCGTGAGCGGTGTTCTCCCCACTCCATTCATCCACGGCTTGCGATCTCTGTGGGCCCTCAGTGGTCACCTCATGCTGCTGTGCGTTGCTGCTATGTGTTGCTGCCATGCTGGTGTTACCTCATCTGAACAGAACACCACCTCTCGGCCTCCCCGTTCCCTTCGTCACGGTCTGTGATCCCTGTGAGCCCTCAGCCGTCACCGGATGCTATGCGCTGCCACCTGCCCGTGCCTTGTGGCTGCTGTGTGCATCTGACCTGCAGTCACCTGACTGACGCTGCTATGAGCCGTTGCCTTGTGCTCGTGTTACATCATCTGACCTGCACGGTTCCTCTCGCCCTCTCATGCTCTCTCCCTCCATTCATCCATGGCATGTCATCCCTGTGAGCCCTCAACTGCTGCCCTTATGTGCTGCATGTTGTACAGCTACCTTGTGCTGGTGTTTGCATCCAACCCATGCACATGCAGTTCCGCTATCGCTCACTCTGGTACCCACACACTGGACATGTGATGGGATAGATGTCATGGGGTTGAATGGAGTGTGCATGGCCTCTCTCTCCGCCTCCACCGTCCCTTGCCCCTTCCAACCCCCCTCTCCCTCTCCCCAGGTGTGTCCGCGTGCGAGCGACAAACTGCTGCTGCTGGCAGCGCAGCTCAAGCAGCTCACTGGGGGCGGCGGATGGGAAGAGAGATGCTGCTGCCAGCACCGGTGCTGCTGCTGCTGCCGCTGCTGTGCGTCTCCAGCACCACCTCTTCCTGCTGCTCTCTGCTTTCCCCCCCGCCTTGCCGCCCTTCGCCTTTTCTGAGTTCTCCTCCCGCCAGTCGCAGCGCCAGCGCAGGTGAGGAGGAGAGGCGGACAGGTGAGGAGGAGAGGCGGACAGGTGAGGAGGAGAGGCGGACAGGTGAGGAGGAGAGGCGGACAGGTGAGGAGGAGAGGCGGACAGGTGAGGAGGAGAGGCGGACAGGTGAGGAGGAGAGGCGGACAGGTGAGGAGGAGAGGCGGACAGGTGAGGAGGAGAGGCGGACAGGTGAGGAGGAGAGGCGGACAGGTGAGGAGGAGAGGCGGACAGGTGAGGAGGAGAGGCGGACAGGTGAGGAGGAGAGGCGGACAGGTGAGGAGGAGAGGCGGACAGGTGAGGAGGAGAGGCGGACAGGTGAGGAGGAGAGGCGGACAGGTGAGGAGGAGAGGCGGACAGGTGAGGAGGAGAGGCGGACAGGTGAGGAGGAGAGGCGGACAGGTGAGGAGGAGAGGCGGACAGGTGAGGAGGAGAGGCGGACAGGTGAGGAGGAGAGGCGGACAGGTGAGGAGGAGAGGCGGACAGGTGAGGAGGAGAGGCGGACAGGTGAGGAGGAGAGGCGGACAGGTGAGGAGGAGAGGCGGACAGGTGAGGAGGAGAGGCGGACAGGTGAGGAGAGGCGGACAGTGAGGAGAGGCGGACAGGTGAGGAGGAGAGGCGGACAGGTGAGGAGGAGAGGCGGACAGGTGAGGAGGAGAGGCGGACAGGTGAGGAGGAGAGGCGGACAGGTGAGGAGGAGAGGCGGACAGGTGAGGAGGAGAGGCGGACAGGTGAGGAGGAGAGGCGGACAGGTGAGGAGGAGAGGCGGACAGGTGAGGAGGAGAGGCGGTGCTATGCTATGCCATCCATCCGTCCCCACCTCACAACCTCAAGCCATTGCACACAATAAGTAGTGAGAGCCACCTTGGCACCCTGCTGCCCCTCCTCCCTGTTCTCAGATCCCTTTACCATCTTCTCATCTTTTCCCCACCCCACTCCCCCCCCGACCCCCCCGTCCCACCACCCAGCCATTACACAACAGCTGCAGTGTGTGGGCCCTTCAAATTTCCCCCCTACCACTCCTCTCAGCTGTCCAACGCCGCCAATCCCCGCCACTCCACTCAGCTGTCCAACCTGGATATAGTCAATGCGACCGCCCTCAGATATGATTCGCATGAAGCCTACAATGTAGCTTTGGGAAAGTGCTCCCCATTTATTGGCAACTACTCCCTTGAACTTCAAGAGTGTGATAAGGCTTGCAGTACCTCAGAATTACTACTCACAAGACTGCCAATCGCATAATTTGAAACAGTCGCAGCTACCCCAGGAGGGGCTGAATTCACATGTTGCATCACATAGAACAGCTCGGGTCAACACTGAGTTCTGGGCATACACAATACACCCCTAAGCCCACTAGTATCACAGGTAAACCCACGTTCTTAGAAACCTCCAGCGCACAGCAGCCAGCTAGCCCCGGCTCTTCTACATGTACGTAGGGAAACATCTCTCACAGCCGACAGAGTGCTCTCTGAGTTCCTCTGGCGTGCTGGCAGGCGACAGACTGCATGTGGGTCTCGCCCCGCCACACAGCGACATGCCTTGCCTTTCCCTGCACCACTCTGCACTCCCCAGGCCCAACGCAGTGCAGACCAGCCTTGCCCCACCTCGCATAACTTGAAGTGCGCTGCCGCCAGGTGGGTGAAGGAGGGAGGGGAGGGGGGAATGAGTGGTGGAAGTTCACATGCATGCGTCAATGGGAAGTGCTATACAAAATGGCACAAAAATAAAAACCCTAAACACTTATGCAATGTGTCCCAACGTTGCGAGACTAGATGGCAGGATGGATGGAAGGAGTGGTGGACGCTGGTGGTCCGAGGTTGCATCTGTCTCTGCCGCCCAAACGCCAGTAACAACGGCGTTGCCTGCTTGAGGCTGCATTTTATGTATGTGTACCTGAGTAATGGATATGTCACATGGGGATTCAATGCAATACAAGGTATTCAAGCCTTTTGAAAACATTGAAGCTCAATTCGGTACCAATTTAGAACCTGGGAAAAATAGTGGAGTACAGCACCGTACAGCACATAAGTTATAACCCCTTTTTGCAATCCTCGTTTGTGTTATGAGTTGTAATGGAGAGTGCGCGGAATAACGAAACTGTGACTTAATGAACTGTCGATTACAATGAAGGCAAGCGACTATATAGTGAATACTCTAGCTAGGAGGGAACCTCGGGAAACGAGGTTGGGTGCAGGTTGGAGGACGGAAAGCCGAAGGCGACGCGGAGGAGCCTCACCATCGTTGATGTCGGCCGAACGTGCAAGTCCGAAAATCGGGGTTGTACGCGTAGCAGTCAACCCCGGTAAGGATAAAGGAAAAATCCTTACACTATCCGCAACTCGCTTGCGCGCGAAATAATCACCAAGAAGCGAGGAAGCTTCAAGCGATGCGGATGGCACCCACGTGTCGTCCTCACTAGTGCGGTCAGTCCATCGGACTAGAAAATCCACGTGGCGTCCAGTGGCGTTGAGCCGGATCCGATGTCCGAGAATCTTCGAGGGGTCGATGGTCGGTTCCGGGACAGGTCGAGCTGTCGGGGCGGCATTCTGGCGCGCAATGTCTGTCGTGGCAGGCACGAAGTTGCGAAGGAGGCTGACATGGAAGGCGTCGTGTATACGCCAGTCGTCGGGTAGCAGCAGCTTCGCAGTGACAAGTGTCACCATCTGGATGATGCGGAAAGACCCACAAAATCGTGGCCGTAGTTTGTTCGAGCCGGGCAGGCGTAGGTTTTTTTGTGTCAAGTAGCTCTAGTTGCCCATGCTGTCAAAACATGTTTATATCATGTTAGTGATGTTAGGCTGTAGTGGGTTACTCCCTATGGGGTACAACCCTTTGTTAGGGTTGCTATTTGTTATGATTTGGTTTACGGAAGTTATCTATGTACTGCACTATTCGAAGTGTAACAGCGAGTACCTCAGTATTGAGAATGTTGACTCAAGTATCGAACTACAGGGGCTCAACCGTGCACAGTGGTTGTGCCCCGCGTGGCAGCTGAAGGGTCAGATTCGACAGGAGGCAGCGTCTACAGTGCACGAAACTGACCTGCGGGGCGCGGCAGAATACCGCGCCCTTGCCGAAGCTGAACAGTTTCGCCATCACGACTGTAACAGGGCAACCGAATCGACGCAGCGCAACTGTTATACAGTTGCGCCTTGGTAACTGTTTGCCTAATATGTTTCATATATAACTCAATGTACTGCCATGCTATTATTACACAATTTGAATCCTTGTGTCCGGCTTTCCCTCGGCCGCCGCAGTGGCACCATGTGCCAGGCCAGAAGTGCTACCTCTGAGTGACCAATTGCCCCGCTGCAGGGACGTCGTTATCTTCCTATAGTATTTCCGCTACTCTAGTGACTTTATGGATTCTAACATGGTATCACGAGCAAGAGTTCCGATCCTTGGAACCTGTGGTAACTTTTTCAAATGGGCGCACCCTCTTAATTATCACCAGGAGCATCTCCTGGAACAGGTTCACACCTACCACTTCCCACGGAGCATTTCAATGTGGAGGAAATCTTCAACGTGCCGACGCAACATTTCGAGCGACTCGGCAAGGCGCCTTTTCAAGGCGTTCCGGCATATTCCCCGGCAAGGACTTCACAGCTTCAACCCGGCAGAACTTCATACGCCCTCTCTTCTACACTTCTAACAGTGGAGGGGAGTGTTATGATTTGGTTTACGGAAGTTATCTATGTACTGCACTATTCGAAGTGTAGCAGCGAGTACCTCAGTATCGATAATGTTGACTCAAGTATCGAACTATAGGGGCGCAACCGTGCAAAGTGGTTGCGCCCCGCGTGGCAGCTGAAGGGTCAGATTCGACAGGAGGCAGCGTCTACAGTGCACGAAACTGACCTGCGGGGCGCGGTATTCTGCTGCGCCCTTGCCGAAGCTGAACAGTTTCGCCATCACGACTGTAACAGGGCAACCGAATCGACGCAGCGCAACTGTTATACAGTTGCGCCTTGGTAACTGTTTGCCTAATATGTTTCCTATATAACTCAATGTACTGCCATGCTATTATTACACACTTTGAATCCTTGTGTCCGGCTTTCCCTCGGCCGCCGCAGTGGCACCATGTGCCAGGCCAGAAGTGCTACCTCTGAGTGACCTGTGAGAATAATACGAGGAATGGATGAACTAGAAAGGAGATGGGTACATATAGGGAAACCTTAGAAATGCTGTACCCCCTATTGTCTAACCCACTACAGCCTAAACAGGCTATAACATATGTTTGACACACCCCCATCGGCAAAGTGGGGGAAAACAAGAGGTCACAAGACCAGTTCAGAAAAGCAAAGCAAGCTCAGGGTGGATCTCAAGGATACCACACAAATTCCGAGCACAAGCAAGCGGTCACAAGACCAGCTCACATGCAGTTTGATAATACAACAAGAAGTACAGTGACCACAACCTAGCAAGTGTAAACATGAAGGTAGACATATATAAGGATCACAGTACAAGCAGAGTCAAGAAGTAAGCAAGTGAGGCACAGTAGGCACAAGGCCTAGAACAGTACAGAAACGCTGATGATCACAAGGCTGGAGTGCCTTGGTGAAGACATCAGCAGTGTTGGCCTGAGTGGCCACGTAAGCAAGACGAAGCTGACCACGCTGCTGCAACTCTCGAGCAAGGAAGTAGCGCAGAGCGATGTGCTTCGTTCTGTGCTCCAGTCTGTGCTCCTGACACAAGGCAATCATGGCCTTGTTGTCGACGTACAGCACTGGAGGAGAACGAGGCGGCTCTCCAAGGTCGGTCAGCAGGTAGGTGAGCCAGCGTAACTCCTGAGCAGCCATGGCCCCTGCGTAGATCTCAGCCTCACAACTGGAGCTGAGAACAGAAGACGAGCGGGTAGACCGCCACGAAACAGAGCCGGAGCCAAGGCTGAAGGTGTAACCCTGTGACGACCGCTGCGTAGCCAAGTCGTCAGCCCAAGAAGCGTCTGCGTGACCAGTGAGGACAACTGGACCTCGCCCTCCAAGCACGAGCCCCATGCCCGACGTACTGCACAAGTAGCGCAACACCCTCTTAGCAGCATCCATGTGCTCCTTCCTGTGTCGGCCAGGAGCGACATAGCGTGCTAGGATGCTAAGAGGGTAGGCTAGGTCAGGTCGAGTGCAGGTCATCAGGTACATGAGGCAGCCCACAAGCTCTGGATACGGGCCACTCGGCTCTACGGACTCGTCCGAAGGTGGAGCTGAGAGCGAGTGACCGGTAGGCAGAGGAGTGGACTGTGGCGAGGAGTACGTGAAGCGGAAGCGCTGAAGGACCTGCTGCACCATGTGTGACTGATTCAAGGTAATGGTGCACTGTGCTCTGTCCCGGGTGATCCGCAAGCCAAGATAGATTGTCAGCTCACCCAGGTCTGTGCACGTGTGTCTCTTCTGCAGCTCCGACTTCACGTGGGCGAGTGCCTCAGTGTCAGCAGTAGCAAAGACCAAGTCGTCTACGTACACGAGAACGTAGAACGGCGGCAGAGTGGTGTCGGTGCGTAGAAACAACGACGGGTCAGCAGTAGAAGGAGCAAACCCAAGAGTAGCAAGAGTAGTCCTCAGTGTGTCGTGCCACTCACGGGGTGCCTGGCGGAGACCGTAGACTGGCCGCCGGAGGCTCCACTGGGTACCAGGAGGAAACGACCCAGTGAAGCCAGGTGGGCGGAGCAGCTAGATCTCCTCGTGCAGGCTGCCCTGTAGGAAAGCAGTGCTGAAGTCAAGAGAGTGGAGCTCGTAGTCACGCTGAGCGGCGACGTGCAGCAGAACCCGAAGAGTGGTCATCTTCGGGGTAGGGGAGAAGGTATGGAAGAAGCCAACTCCCTCACGCTGACTGAAGCCTCGTGCAACGTAACACGCCTTGAAGACAGGCAGAGAACCCGGCGGCCGCTTCACCCTGAAAATCCACATGCCACTGACGATGTTCGCCCCAGGCGGGGGAACCTCGTCGACGTAGGTGCCTGTGGACTTCCAGGAGGCCATCTCTGCGTCCATGGCTGACTGCCACTGAGAGGAGTAGGGACCCTCTATCGCCTCTGCGTAAGAGCGCGGGGTCGGGATGTCTGGTGCATCCGGGTCTCCCTCAGGGGCAATCAGCATGGACACGAGATGAGGTAAAGCAGCGGCAAAGCACTCAAACTCCTCCTGTCTGTCCTCAAGGACGTCCGTGCCAAGAGCACACTCACCCCCGACGGACGGAGGACAGACAGACTCAGACTCGGACTCAGCAACAAGGCTAGCGGCGTAGTCTAGACGACAGGCGGCAGCAAAGTCAACAAGCTCAGCCACTAGAGCAGACGCAGCAGTGGACTCAAAGGAAGGGTCAGTGACAACAGTAGCGAGGAAACGCGTGACAGTAGGACTGGCAGCACGAAGGGAGTCAGACTCCGGGTCCGGACCGTCAGGTAGAGAGGACGCAGGAGGAGACGGCAGAGGGACACGCTGTGGAGCAGTGGAAGGACGCAGAGTCATATAGTGAGTGCCAGGGACAGGAGGAGGACGCTCACGCGGAACACGACGACCAGTGCGGACAGCGCGGACAGGCGACGCTGGACGAGACTCAGGCGACGCAGGACGAGACTCGGGCGCACGACGCTCCGTAAGACCTCTAGTCGGTCCAGAGTAAGGAGAAGGACCAGGCAGTGGAGAGGCTGGCTGTAACTGGGACTGCGACTGGACAGGTGGTGGACTCAGTAGGGGAGGAGTAGGACCAGTAGAAGGCGGGAGGCCAAGAACCTGCTGAAGGAGCGGAACGTAGTACGGCCGCGGCGGCGCAGCACCTCCTGAACCAGCAGAAACAGCACCAGTACCCTCAGCTCCAGGGTCTCCAGCTACAACTCCCGCAGCACCACCAGCTCCAACAGCTCCAACACCTCCAGCTCCAACTCCCGCAGCAGCTCCAGTCCCACCAGCTCCAGGACCTCCAGGACGAGCACCTCCAGGAGCTCTAGCCCCAGCAGCACCTCCAGCAGCTCCAGCACCAGCAGCACCTCCAGCAGCACCACCAGCAGCTCCAGCACCAGCAGCACCTCCAGCAGCTCCAGCACCAGCAGCACCTCCAGGAGCACCACCAGCAGCTCCAGCACCAGCAGTACCTCCAGCAGCTCCAGCACCAGCAGCACCTCCAGCAGCACCACCAGCAGCTCCAGCACCAGCAGCACGGCTACAGCGCCGAGCGTACCAGTCACGAAGCTGCCGTGGAGAGAGTGGCTCCTGCCGCGACGGGACACTCGGAGGACCTCCAGTCTCAGCACCCCCAGACACAGCACCCCCAGACTCAGCAACCCGAGGCTCAGCACCCCCAGGCTCAGCACCCCCAGACTCAGCAACCCCAGGCTCAGCACCCCTAGCAGCACCAGCGTCAACAGCTACCTCAACAGGCTCGACTGCGTCTACCTGAGACACACCTGAGGGGGCAGGACCCTGAGGGGGGAGGGGGTCTACCGGAGGAGTACCTGGCGCGAGGAAGAGCGGCGGGGGGGGGAGGGGGGCAGTGCGGTAGGGGAAGAGACGGTAGAAAGGAACCGACTCGTCAAACGTGACGTCCTGAGAGGACAGAACACGGCGCGAGGTGGGGTGGTAAAACTGCCAACCAGGCGCGTCAGGGGGGAAGCCAAGGAAGACGCAGGGAGCGGCACGGGAGGACAGCTTGTCCGCAGACAAGTCGCGGACGAAAGCTCGAGATCCCCAGACACGGAACGCAGACGCATCGCCAACCTTCCCCGTCCACCGCAGAGTGGGGGTGGTCTCCGGCATTGAGACCCGGGGCTGGAGGTTGATCTGATGCGTCTCGTACTGAACCGCGAACGGCCACAGAAAATGGGGAGCAGCCGCATGGATCATGGACGCACGAGCGACATCCATGACCATGCCAATGCGGCGCTCAGCAATCCCATTTTGCTGTGGAGAGGCCGGAAGCGTGAACGTCTGGCGGATGCCCTCCGCCCGACAGAAAGCTCGCAGAAGGTCGGAGGAGAACTCGCCACCTCTGTCCGAGTGCAGACGCAGAACAGGAAAGTCCGAGCCGAAACTCTCTCTGAGCTGGAGACGAGCAGCGCGGATCCAGTCGATCAACACCTCAGTGACCTCACCCTTGCGGCGCAAGGGGAAGACCGTGGTGTAACGCGAGTAGTCGTCAACAACCAGCAGGAAGTAACGCTCGTGACCCTGTCCACGGACGCGGGCTGGGCCCCACACGTCCATGTGAAGAGTCTACAGGGGAGCCTCTGTCGGAGGAAACTCGGAGGAGTGAGGAGCGGCGCGCTGCCGGCCCTCGACGCAGGGAACGCAGGTAGGGGCAGGCCCCGGAGGAAGGGGTAGGAGGGACTCTGGAACACCTGAGACAAGGACACGGGAGGCCATGCCTCGAAGACGAGGCAGGGAGGGGTGACCAAGGCGGTGGTGCCAAAGGAGAGTCTCGTGAGACAGGAGGCGACACGAGCAGGGGGCAGACTCAGGGCCAGACCGGGACGCTGCAGCAAACACCTGACCCGACGCGGCTACCTGACCAGTCGCAGTGACAGGAGGAGACTCAGTGGTAAGGGTGTACAGGCTGGACCCTGGCCGACGGGTGAACGTGGCCAGGTGACGGCCCGTCCGAGCACACGTGCAGTGCGTCACACGCTGATAGGCAGGGGTGAACTGGTGAACACCCCCATCCTGAAGATCCGCACCCGCCACAAGGTTCGTAGAGAACGAGGGGAGGTGAAGACCAGACAGCGAGCCGGACGGAGCCGCAGGACACGGGAGAACAGTGGAGGAACGGGCCACAACTGGTCCCCCAGAGGGGTCAGCCAGAGAGACTGCCACCGGCCGACTGAGCGGCGAGAGTGTAGTGCAGTCGCGAAAGAGGGAGCGGGAAGCACCCAAGTCAAGGGTGAAAGTGTGCAAGACCTGAGCCGACGCGGTACCTGAGAGAGCAGCCTCACCAGCACCTGGAGCAGCAGACTCACTAACACCTATAGCAGCAGCCTCAATGCCCGGGTCGGGCGGAACACACAGGTAACAGTCACCCTCAGCACTAATAGACACAGCATACATAGCAGCAAGGATAGCATCATAATCAAGATCAAAGATAGCAACCCCCGACTTATGCAGAATATCCCAGCGAGGGATCTCAGTGGAGCCAGGGAACTGCGTACGCCAGGCGTCAGTCAGGCGGCCGAAGCAGCGTGGTGTGGTGTGCGGGCCGCCGCACGTCTCTCCACTGCGGTCGCCGGTGCGAAGAACGTAGGTGCAGGGACCAGCACCCCCAGACCTCCCACGCCCAGCGTACCACTCACGGAGCTGCTGAGGCGACGGGGTCTCGCGGGAGCGCTGCTGCTGCTGGCGCTGGCCACCGCTAGAGCCTCCCCGCTGCCCACCACCGCCCCCGCCACCCCCACCTCCGCCGCCGCCGCCGCCACCTCCACCCCCACTCCCGCCGCCTCCACCTCCACCGCCGCCACCGAAGCCCCCACTCCCGCCACCACTCCCACCTCCACCCCCACCCCCTCCGCCTCCTCCACCGCCACCACCGCCGCCCCCGCCATCCCCTCCACCCCCCTTGCCCCCCTTGCCCTTGCCGTAGCGGCGCTTCCCACTAGGGGCAGACGCAGTGCCGACCGACTCGGTGCCAACGAGGTCGACAGCAGCAGCAGAGGCAACAGAGGGCAAAAGAGGGACGGGGGAGACCCTCAAAGAAAGGGGCACGAGGGTCACCACGAGAGGCTCCTACAGCTATTATACTCTTTTCAGCTGCAAGGAGGCGCTCCTCGAGGAGGTCAACGGTGAGCGTGGTAGGGCAAAGGGAGAGGAAGTGGTCCTTGACCGAGCAAAGGGAGTCAGGGAGCCGGGTGACGAGGTAGTTGAGAGTGATGTACATAGGGGGGGGGTTCTTGGCGCAGAACTCGGCAGGAAGCGCAGCGCGGTAGCGGGTGTCACTAGTGCGGAGGTGCGTAATGAGGTCAGCGACTGTGGCAAAAGCGGCTAGGTCAGGGAACAGGTACGGCAGCATGAGGCGGCTAAGGGCAGCAGTGGCAGGGGAGGAGTAGCGCGCAACAACAGCAGCGTACAGAGTGCTAGCAGTCTTGTACTGGCTAAAGTGCGCGCGCTCAGCAGACGGTAGGTGACTACGGACAGCAAGACGGGCAGCAGCATCGCGTGTGGTCCACTGTGAGCGAACAGGACTGGCAGCATCAGCAGCAGGTGCAGCAGAGGCGCCATAAGTGAGGTCAAAAAGTGAGACTCCATCCTTGCTATCGCACTGCAGGAACAGCTGCAGATCATCGACCCAGACCTCAAAATCGACCGCTCGCCCCTTAGTATTGAAGGTGAGTACGTTAGGGCTGGCCATAGCAGCAGTAGCAGCAGCAGTGGCCTAGCGGCAGCAGCAGTAGCGCGACTCGGCAGGGCGGAGCGGCTCGGCAGGGCGGCGCGGCTCGGTAGGGCGGCGCGGCTCGGCAGGGCGGCGCGGGCGCAGCAGCGCGCGGGTGCGGCGGTGCGCTTACCAGTGGCGGGAGTGGAGGGCCGGGAGGGCAAGGGGCCGCGGCGAGGCGGCAGGGCAGGGCCGGGACAGCAGGTCCGGCAGGGCGGCTGCAGGCTCGGCAGCGGCAGCAGGGCCGCTACGGCGGCAGCATGGGCTACTGGCAGCTGCTGCAGGGCAGGTGGCCGCGACAGTGGCGGCAGGGGCGGCGACGACGGGGCGGCAGAGCCTCTACGACGAGCAGGCGGGCGGCGAAGAGCCGTGCAGGGCCGCGAAGGGGGGGGCCGCGAAGGGCCGCGAAGGGGCCGCGAAGGGCCGCGAGGGGGCCGCGAAGGACCGCGAAGGGGGGGGGGCGCGAAGGGCGGCGAGGGGGCCGCGAAGGGCCGCAAGAGGGGCCGCGAAGGGCCACGAGGGGGGCCGCGAAGGGCCGTGAGAGGGGCCGCGAAGGGGCGGCGAAGAGGCCGCGAAGGGGCCGGTACAGGGCGCGACGGGCCGCTAAGGGCAGAGCGCGCGACGGGAGGGCAGGCGCACGGGGCGCAGATAAGGCAAGCGCGAAGCGCGCTTCAGGCAGGTAAGGAAAAAAAGAATTCGTAGTGGTGGGCCCTTAAAAAAAACGGTCCCACTAGGGAACCCGCTCTATACCATGTGAGAATTATACGAGGAATGGATGAACTAGAAAGGAGATGGGTACATATAGGGAAACCCTAGAAATGTTGTACCCCCTATTGTCTAACCCACTACAGCCTAAACAGGCTATAACATATGTTTGACATGACCAATTGCCCCGCTGCAGGGACGTCGTTATCCTCCTATAGTATTTCCGCTACTCTAGTGACTTTATGGATTCTAACACTATTTGTACCACTCATCCTGCTTTAGTAAATAATTTTACTGTTTCCTTATTCTGACATGGTATTAGAGTAGGTACGTTCCCACCGAACGTTCCGCCCTGCCCGGAATTGAAACTTTTTTTTCCTGCCCTGCTGCCTAGCGCCAGCGCGCGCCTTACTGCCATGCCCGCGCACGCCTAGCTGCCCTGCTACTGAGCGCCCTACTGCCCTGCCTGAGCGCCGCCCTGTTTGCGCGCGCTCTGCCTGCAGCTGCGCCGCCCTGCCTGCCCGCGCGCTCTGCACGCGCACCCTGCTGCCCACAGCACCAGCGCGCCCTGCTGCCCAGCACGCCAACGCGCCCCGCTGCCCAGCGCGCCAACGCGCCCCGCTGCCCGACGCGCCAGCGCGCCCTACTGCCCAGCGCCCCAGCACGCCCCGCTGCCCAGCGCGCCAGCGCGCCATGCTGCCCAACGCGCCAGCGCGCCCCGCTGCCCAGCGCGCCAGCGCGCCCCGCTGCCCGACGCGCCAGAGCGCCCCGCTGCCCGACGCGCCAGCGCGCCCCGTTGCCCAGCGCGCCAGCGCGCCCCGCTGCCCAGCGCGCCAGCGCGCCCCGCTGCCCAGCGCGCCAGCGCGCCCTGCTGCCCAGCGCCTAGCGCGCCCTGCTAAACCCTAAAAGAAAAAACAAAAACAAGAGGCGACGAAGTCGTCGTAGGATTGCGGAGTTTTTGTTGATACTACATATTTGTTCTACTACTACATATTTGGTACTGTTGCATGAAATTTACGAAAATAGAGACTATTGCACGTTGTGTCGAAACTTGTTAGCTGCAAGATTTGAACACGAGATCTCTCCAATACTCGCTAGACTGTCAGAATTAGGAAAGAAGAATGAAACAGAGAAGAGCGTTTGCACTAGCACGCAGTTGAGTACATATAGGAAACCCTAACTTGGGCTATACTCGCTATAGAGTACCCCACTGCAGGCTAGACAAATATCACATTCCGACACACCCCCATAGTCAAAGTGGGGTATAATCAGCACAGCAAGCAGTCATATAGCAGGTTCACAAGTACAAGCAAAGCTAGAGGCAGTCAAAGAGGGCAAGTGAGGAGGAGGAGGGACTGTGAGAGGAGTGAAGATAGGAGGCGACGGGTGAAGCCGTAGATACACGGGCAAAAGGAGTGGCGTGCACGGTGGCTACCGGAGCAAGAGCCCCGGACTACAGGGGTAATTGGCTCCGCGGCTAAGACGAGCGGCAGGAGCAACGGACCCACGTGCGACTGGCGCAGCAGGCTCACTGGGCTACCGGAGCAAGGGCCCCGGACTACTGGCGCTGCTGACGTCACGACGGCTACCTCCGCTCAACCTCCCCCAACTGTCCCACCCCCCTTTCACACACCCCCTGCTGCACCCCTAGCTCCAATCCCGTGTCACCCCCCTAGCGCGACTCCCTCGGCTCCCACACACCCACCCCCCTCAGCGGCAGCTGCAGCAGTGGGAGAGAGAGGAGGAGGAGGAGCAAGGGACGACGCACACCCGCCACCCCCATACCCGCCACCCCCATACCCTCCCCCACGACCGCACTGTCAGAACATTATAGCTTATGCTGTTGTGTAGGCTATAGTGGGGTATTCCATAGGGGGTACAACCAATTAGGGTTTCATATTTGTACTCACTTCATTTCATAGTTCATTCATTCTTGTTCAAATCTTCTCATGGTATCGAGCAGGTTCCCCCTTGGGAACTGTGCTTAGGGCCCACCACATCGATTTTTTTTTTTTTTTCCTGCCCGAAGCGCGCTCAGCCCGAGTCGCGCTCCGGGCCCTCACTTCGTCGAGCCGCCCTAGCGGCCCGGCACTGCGGCCCCGCCACCCGTCTCCGCGGCCCCGCCGCCCGTCTTCGCGGCCCCGCCGCCTCTCTCCTAGCGGCCCCGCCGCCCTACCTAGCGGCCCCGCCGCCTCTCTCCTAGCGGCCCCGCCGCCCTACCTCGCGGCCTCGCCGCCCCATTGCGCGGCCCCGCCGCCCTACCTCGCGGCCCCGCCGCCCCATCGCGGCCCCGCCGCCCCATCGCGCGGCCCCGCCGCCCTACCTAGCGGCCCCGCCGCCCTACCTAGCGGCCCCGCCGCCCCATCGCGTGGCCCCGCCGCCCCATCGCGCGGCCCCGCCGCCCCATCGCGCGGCCCCACCGCCCTTCCTCGCGGCCCCGCCGCCCCATCGCGCGGCCCCGCCGCCCTACCTAGCGGCCCCGCCGCCCTTCCTCGCGGCCCCGCCACCTTACCTGCGGCCCCGCCACCTTACCTGCGGCCCCGCCCTTACCTGCGGCCCCGCCGCCCTCTGCTGCGGCCCCGCCACCTTACCTGCGGCCCCGCCACCTTACCTGCGGCCCCGCCACCTTACCTGCGGCCCCGCCGCCCTCTGCTGCGGCCCCGCCACCCTATCTGCGACCCCGCCACCCTACCCGCGGCCACGCCGCCCTTACCAGCGGCCCCGCCGCCCTTACCTGCGGCCCCGTCACCTGCTGCCCAGCCGTGCCGCCCTGCAACAGCACAGCCGAGCCGCCCAGCAGCCGAGCCGCCGAGCCGCCCAGCAGCCGAGCCGCCCAGCAGCCGAGCCGCCGAGCCGCCCAGCAGCCGAGCTGCCCAGCAGCCGAGCCGCCCAGCAGCCGAGCCGCCCAGCGGCCGCGCCGCCCAGCAGCCGAGCCGCCCAGCAGCCGAGCCGCCCAGCAGCGGAGCCGCCGAGCCGCCGGGCCGCCCAGCAGCTGAGCCGCCGAGCCGCCGCGCCGCCCTCCTTCAGGGTCGCCCGACCTGCCCAGTCTGGTGAGCACAGCGCCTTTTCACTGCACTGTCCTCACCCTACTGTCTGCGCTGCTAGTCGTCTAGGGTCATGGCTACCCCTAGTGTTCTCGCCTTTGACGCTGAGGGTAGGGCCATTGACTTTGAGGTCTGGGTAGATGACCTGCAGCTGTTCTTACAGTGCGATAGGGCAGACGGCCTCTCTCTCTTTGACCTCACCTCTGGCACCTCCACTGCCCCTGCTGCTGATGCTGACGCCACTGTTCGCTCCCAGTGGGCCACGCGCGACGCTGCTGCACGTCTTGCTGTGCGTCGCCACCTCCCTACCTCCGAGCGTGCGCACTTTAGTCAGTACAAGAGTGCTCAGACCTTGTACGACGCTGTAGTTGCGCGCTACTCCTCCCCTGCCACTGCTGCACTGAGCCGTCTCATGCTACCGTACCTCTTTCCTGATCTTGCTGCCTTTCCCACAGTCACTGACCTCATTACGCACCTCCGCACTAGTGACACTCGCTACCGCGCTGCACTCCCTCCTGACTTCTGCGCCAGGAACCCCCCCCCCATGTACATCACTCTTTACTACATAGTCACTCGCCTTCCTGACTCCCTTCGCGTAGTCAGGGACCACTTTCTCTCTGTCTGTCCCACCACTCTCACCGTTGACCTCCTCGAGAAGTCCCTCCTAGCGGCCGAGAAGAGCATAGTCGCTGTAGGGGCCTCTCGTGGTGACCCGCGCACCCCCATCTTTGAGGGGTGTTCCCCCTCCCCCCTTCTGCCCTCTGTTGCCTCTGCTGCTGCGGCCGACCTCCTTGTTCTTGAGTCGGTCGGTGCGGCGTCTGCCCCTAGCGGGAGACGCCGCTCTGGCAAGGGCAAGGGGGGCAAGGGCGCTGGAGGAGCGAGCGGGGGCGGTGGAGGTGGAGGTGGCGGCAGTTGGGGGAGTGGGGGTGGCGGTGGGAGTGGAGGTGGGGGTGGAGGGGTCGGTGGCGGCAGTGGAGGTGGAGGTGGCGGCGGCGATGGCAGTGGGAGCGGAGGTGGCGGAGGTGGCGGAGGTGGAGGCGGCGGCGGAGGCGGAGGCGGCGGCAGTAGCGGAGGCGGCGGAGGCGTCGGAGGCGGCGGGGGTGGCGGTGGTGCTGGTCGCGGGTCTTCGCAGAGGAGTGGCTCCGGTGGTGGCTCGCGCCAGCAGCAGCAGCGTGGTCGTGACACCCTGTCCCCTCAGCAGCTTCGTGAGTGGTACATTGCGCGTCAGCGGGGTGGGGGTTTTGGTCCGTGCTCCTACGTTTTGCGCACTGGCGACCGTGCGGGTGAGCAGTGTGGGGGTGCCCACCCCACCCAGCGCTGCTTTGGCCGCCTGACGGACGCGTGGCGTCACCAGTTCCCGGAGGCCTCCGAGATCCCTCGCTGGGGCGAGCTGTCTAGGGCGGGTGTTGCCATCTATGATCTTGACTTTGATGCTATTCTCTCTGCCATGTATGCTGTGTCTATTAGTGATGAGGGTGACTGTTACCGGTGTTTCCCGCCCGATCCGGGCATTGAGACTGCTGCTCTAGGTCCTGGTGAGGCTGCTGCCCTAGGTGCTTGCGACGCTGCTGCTCTAGGTGCTCGTGTGTCTGCGTCCTCAGGTACTGGTGAGTCTGCGCTCTCAGGTACTGCGTCGGCTTTGGCCTCCCTCACCTTCACCCTTGACTCTGGGGCGTCTCGCTCCTTCTTTCGGGACCGCACCACACTCACACCGCTGAGTCGACCGGTTGCAGTGTCTCTGGCTGACCCCTCTGGGGGTCCTGTCCTGTCTCGCTTCTCCACAGTCCTCCCGTGTCCGGCGGCTCCCTCTGGCACCCTGTCTGGTCTCTACCTCCCCTCGTTCTCTACGAACCTGGTGAGTGGTGCTGACCTACAGGATGCGGGGGTCCACCAGTTCACTCCTGCACGTCAGAGAGTGACCCACTGTACAGAGGCTGGCACAGGCTGACACCTGGCTACGTTCACCCGTCAGCCGGGGTCGAGCCTGTACACTCTGACCACTGCGTCTCCTCCAGTTGCTGAGTCTGGTAGGGTAGTTACGTCGGGTCAGGTGTTTGCTGCGGCGTCCAGGTCTGGTCCTGAGTCTGCCCCCTGTTCGTGTCGTCTCCTGTCTCACGAGACTCTCCTCTGGCACCACCGCCTTGGCCACCCCTCTCTGCTTCGGCTCAGAGGTATGGCCTCCCGTCTTCTTGTGTCCGGTCTCCCCCGGTCCCTCCCTCCCCTTCCTCAGGGCCCTGGCCCTGCCTGTGTCCCCTGTGTCGAGGGGCGCCTGCGTGCTGCCCCTCACTCCTCCCAGTTTCCTCCGACAGAGGCCCCGTTGCAGACACTTCACATGGACGTGTGGGGCCCAGCCCGCGTCCGTGGACAGGGTCACGAGCGCTACTTCCTGCTCGTTGTTGACGACTACTCGCGTTACACCACAGTCTTCCCCTTGCGCATCAAGGGTGATGTCACTGAGGTGCTGATCGACTGGATCCGCGCAGCTCGTCTCCAGCTCAGGCAGAGCTTCGGCTCGGACTTTCCTGTTCTGCGTCTGCACTCGGACAGAGGCGGAGAGTTCTCCTCTGGCCTTCTGCGTGCCTACTGTCGTGCACGGGGCATCCGTCAGACCTTCACGCTTCCGGACTCACCGCAGCAAAATGGGATTGCTGAGCGCCGCATTGGCATGGTCATGGACGTCGCTCGTACGTCTATGATGCATGCGGCTGCCCCCCATTTTCTGTGGCCGTTTGCAGTGAGGTACGCGGCGCATCAGATCAACCTCCACCCCAGGGTCTCCAGGCCGGAGACCTCCCCAGCCTTGCTGTGGACGGGGAAGGTTGGCGATGCGTCGGCGTTCCGGGTCTGGGGATCTCGGGCGTTTGTCCGCGACCTGTCTGCGGACAAACTATCCCCTCGTGCTGCTCCTTGCGTCTTCCTGGGGTTCCCCCCTGACGCGCCTGGGTGGCAGTTTTACCACCCCACCTCTCGCCGTGTTCTGTCCTCCCAGGACGTCACGTTTGACGAGTCGGTCCCCTACTACCGCCTCTTCCCCTACCGCACTCCGTCCCTCCCCCCACCCCCACTCTTCCTGGTACCAGGTCCCCCCCAGGTAGACCCCCTCCCCCCTCAGGGTCCTGCCCCTTCAGGTGTGTCCCAGGTAGACGCAGTCGAGCCTGTCGAGGTCACTGGTGACTCTGGTGCTGCTGAGGGTGCTGAGGCTGGGGGTGCTGTACCTGGGGGTGCGGAGCCTAGGGGTGCTGGGCCTGGGGGTGCTACGTCTGGGGGTACTGAGCCTAGGGGTGCTGAGCCTGGGGGTGCTGAGCCTAGGGGTGCTGAGCCTGGGGGTGCTGAGCCTGGGGGTGCTGAGCCTAGGGGTGCTGAGCCTGGGGGTGCTGAGCCTAGGGGTGCTACGTCTGGGGGTGCTGAGCCTAGGGGTGCTACGCCTGGGGGTGCTGAGCCTGGAGATGCTCCGCCTGGAGGTTCTCCGAGTGCTTCGTCTCGCCGGGAGCCACTTTCTCCACAGGAGCTGCGTGAGTGGTTTGCCCGGCGCTGGAGGCGTGCTGCTGGTGCTGGAGGTCCTTCGGCTGCTGAGGGTGCTGCGGTCGCGGGTCCCGGAGGTGCTCGTCCTGGGTGCACTGGAGCTGGTGCTGCTGAGGGTGCTGGCGCTGAGACTACCGCTGGCAGTCCTACTGGGGGTGCTCCTGGTGCTGCTGGAGGTTCTGGAGCTACTGGTGGTGCTGCTGGAGCGGGTGCTCCTGCTGAGGGTTCTGGTGCTGTCCCTGCTGCTTCTAGCGTCGCCGCGCGGCCTCGACCGTACTTCGTTCCACTCCTGCAGCAGGTTCTTGGTCTTCCACCTTCTACTGGTCCTCCTCCTCCCTTAGAGTGTCCAGAGCCTGTCTCGTCCCAGCTACAGTTGCAGCCTACCTCCCCTTTGCCTGCTCCTTCTCCCTACACTGGTCCTACTGGAGGTCTGGCTGAGCGTCGTGAGCCTGCGTCTCGCCCTGCGTCGCCTGTCCGTGCTGCTCGCACTAGTGGTCGCGGTTCGCGTCAGCGTCCTCCTCCTGTCCCTGGCACGCACCGGATGTCTCTGCGTCCGTCCACTGCTCCTCTGCGTGCCCCTTTGCCTTCTCCTCCTGAGTCCTCTCTTCCTGCTCTTGCCGACCCGGAGTCGGACTCTCTTCGTGCTGCCAGTCCTACTGTCACGCGTCTCCTTGCTACTGTTGTCACTGACCCTTCTTTCGAGTCTACTGCTGCGTCTGCTCTCGTTACTGAGCTCGTCGACTTTGCTGCTCGCTGTCGCTTAGACTACGCTGCTAGTCTTGTCGCTGAGTCTGAGTCTGTCTGTCCTCCGTCCGTCGGGGGTGAGTGTGCCCTTGGCACGGACGTCCTTGAGGACAGGCAGGAGGAGTTCCTGTGTCTGGCAGCTGCCTCACCTCATCTCGTGTCCGTACTGCTTACCCCTGAGGGAGACCCGGATGCACTTGACATCCCGACTCCGCGCTCTTACGCGGAGGCGATAGAGGGTCCCTACTCCTCTCAGTGGCAGGCAGCTATGGATGCAGAGATGGCTTCCTGGAAGTCCACAGGCACCTACGTTGACGCTGTCCCCCCTCCTGGGGCGAACATCGTCAGTGGCATGTGGATCTTCAGGGTGAAGCGGCCGCCGGGTTCTCCGCCTGTCTTCAAGGCGCGTTACGTGGCTCGTGGCTTCAGTCAGCGGCAGGGAGTTGACTACTTTCAGACCTTCTCCCCCACCCCAAAGATGACCACTCTTCGGGTACTGCTGCACGTTGCTGCTCACCGTGACTACGAGCTGCACTCTCTTGACTTCAGCACAGCTTTCTTGCAGGGCAGCCTGCACGAGGAGATCTGGCTACGTCGCCCACCTGGCTTCACTGGGTCTTTCCCTTCTGGTACCCAGTGGAGTCTCCGGCGTCCAGTCTACGGTCTCCGCCAGGCGCCACGTGAGTGGCACGACACACTGAGGACTACACTTGCGGCTCTTGGGTTTGCTCCTTCTACTGCCGACCCGTCGCTGTTTCTACGCACCGACACCTCTCTGCCGCCGTTCTACATCCTCGTGTACGTCGACGACTTGGTCTTTGCCACAGCTGACACTGCTGGACTCGCCTACGTGAAGTCCGAGCTGCAGAAGAGACACATGTGCACAGACCTGGGTGAACTGCGCAGCTACCTTGGCTTGCAGATCACCCGGGACAGAGCACGCCGCACCATTACCCTGACTCAGTCACACATGGTGCAGCAGGTCCTTCAGCGCTTCGGCTTCACGTACTCCTCGCCTCAGGCCACTCCTCTGTCTACTCGCCACTCGCTCTCAGCTCTGCCTTCGGATGAGTCCGTAGAGTCGAGTGGCCCGTACCCAGAGCTTGTTGGCTGCCTCATGTACCTGATGACCTGCACACGACCTGACCTTGCATACCCTCTTAGCATTCTTGCACGCTATGTTGCTCCTGGGAGACACAGACCAGAGCACATGGCTGCAGCGAAGAGGGTGTTGCGCTACTTGTGCAGTACGTCGGGCATGGGGCTAGTGCTTGGAGGGCGGAGTCCAGTGGTCCTCACTGGGCACGCGGACGCTTCTTGGGCTGACGACCAGGCTACGCAGCGGTCGTCACAGGGTTACACCTTCAGCCTTGGTTCCGGCTCTGTTTCGTGGCGGGCTACTCGCTCGTCTTCTGTTCTTGGCTCGAGTTGTGAGGCTGAGATCTACGCCGGGGCCATGGCTGCACAGGAGCTTCGCTGGCTCACCTACCTGCTGACCGACCTTGGAGAGCCGCCTCGTTCTCCTCCAGTCCTGTACGTAGACAACAAGGCCATGCTGGCCTTGTGTCGAGAGCAGCGACTGGAGCACAGAACAAAGCACATTGCTCTCCGCTACTTCCTTGCTCGTGAGCTATAGCAACGTGGTCAGTTGCGGCTTGCGTACGTGGCCTCTGAGGCCAACACTGCTGATGTCTTCACCAAGGCACTTCCGCCTTGTGATCATCAGCGCTTCTGCACTCAGCTGGGTCTTGTGCCCGTCTTGCCTCACTTGCTCTCCTCTTGACCTTGCCTGTACTCTCACATATATATATATACCTGCTCTTGCTTGTCTAGCTTTATATATATATGTGTGTACTCTTGCATGTGAACTGGCCGTGTGGCCTTGACCCTGTGCTCGGACTGTGTGGTGACTTTGTGATCCACCCTGAGCTTGGTTTGCTTTACTTTGCTTGACTGGTCTTGTGACCCCTTGTTCTCCCCCACTTTGCCTATGGGGGTGTGTCAGAACATTATAGCTTATGCTGTTGTGTAGGCTATAGTGGGGTATTCCATAGGGGGTACAACCAATTAGGGTTTCATATTTGTACTCACTTCATTTCATAGTTCATTCATTCTTGTTCAAATCTTCTCACGCACACGCAGCAGAGAGACGACGGGGAAGGAGGGGGTGGGGGGGCGGGGAAGAAGCCGCCCCGCAGCTGCACGAGGGCAAGGGGCGGCGCGCGGGTCCACAGGGCAGCGCGCGCGGGTCCACGGGGCAGCGCGCTCGGGTCCCCTGGGGCAACGCGCGGGTCGACGGGGCAGCGCGCGCGGGTCCCCTAGGGCGACGCGCAGGTCGACGGGGGCAGCGCGCGGGTCCCACGGGGCGGCGCGCTGGGCGACGAGGCAGCGCGCGGGTCCACGGGGCAGCGCGCTCGGATCCAGCGGGGCAGCGCGCGGGTCCCGCAGGGCGTCGCGCGGGTCCAGCGGGGGGGGGGGGGCGCGCGGGTCCCACGGGGCGACGCGTCGGGCAGAAAACCGCCGCGCGCCCCGAGCACGCGGCGGGAAGAAAAAACGCCGCGCGCCCCGAGCACGCGGCAGGCAGAAAACGTCGCGCGCCCGGGGCGCGCGATAGGCAGGACAGCAGCGGAAGCATTAGGTGGGCCCATCCACAGGATCGACCAGGGAGGGTCGACCTGCTCTGATAGCATGTCAGAATTAGGAAAGAAGAATGAAACAGAGAAGAGCGTTTGCACTAGCAGGCAGTTGAGTACATATAGGAAACCCTAACTTGGGCTATACTCGCTATAGAGTACACCACTGCAGGCTAGACAAATATCACATTCTGACATAGACTCCAACCGACTATGCAACCCATCATGCGATATGTTGCGAGCGTGGTTTTCACGTCAGATTGTGACGCGACGAATTGTGTACCACTCTAGGGTTTGTCGAGTTTCTCTTTTAGCTCTCTCCTCTCATCCTCTTTCCCCAACCGCCACAGCTGCCAATCTCCCCCTTCATTCCAGCTACTAGACATTAAGTTAACTACTTCTTGCTACTACAACTGCTAACTCACTCCTAGATCTCTCTATTCCATTTTTTAAGGTGAGCCTACCGTTATATTTGTGCTTCTTAAAGTTTCAGCTGAGACGTTTTTCTCTCTCTCTTTCCCCCTCGTCCTCTTTCTCTCTATATATCTCTCTCTATGTCTCTCTCGTTCTCTCAATCTCTCTGTCTATCTCTGTTTTCCTCGAAATTCTATTATAGTTCCCGTCTATTTGTTTCCGCCGCTTCTTTCCTCGTCCATTCTTTATATTCGATCGATCTCTTGTTTACCTCTTTATGTTCGTTGTCTTGGCGTTCTAGTTTCACCTTGCTCCTTCCTATTGAATCCGCATTCAAGTTTCGTACCATTTTAGTATCTCCTCTTGGTGCTTTTCCTTCTTGTGCTTTTCTTCCCTTCCTGCCTATGTCCCTCTTTCCTTTTATCCAATATGTTATTCTTAGTATCGTTTTTCCTACGTTCTTTTATTAGTTTCGCTTCCCTTCCTCCTTCCTCTTCTTGCGTTTTTTCCCTACATGCATAATTTGTCTCTCTTCCGTTACCCTTTAGATGCTTTCGCAGTTTCGTCTGTTCTCTTTCTTCCTTTGTAGACATGCATTTTGTTGTTTCCTTTTCAGCCTTCCGATTCCTGCTTTCATTGTTTCCGTCTTTTGTTCTTGCATTCACCCTATTGAATGCTTAACTTTCCGTGTTCAATCCGTCCTCTCTATTCATAGCTACTCTCTATTTCTCTTAGTCCTACTTCTTTTGATTTTCCTCCTTGTTTTTTCATAATTCGCCTTGTATGTGTTGCTCTCTTTTTGTTCTTTTCTATGTACTGCCTTCGTTTCTTTGAATCTTTCAAATTCAGCGTTATCCGGTCTTCTATTGTGTTCTTGTGCATATGTCTCTCCTTCCCACCTGTTGCATTCTCTCCTTTCTCTCTGCAAATCCCTTTCTCTCTTCTTCCCATTTTACTTCCTTTCATCTATCCCTTCAATTCAGTTTCAGTTCTTATGTGCCCTTCAAAATCTCCTCGATTCATTCTTTCCACTGCAAGCTTTACTCGCTGTTTTCTATGGTTCGGAATTGAATTATTATGATTTTGTTTGTCTTTGGTTTTGATTGTCATTTACGCCACTGTCTTCCTTTTCTCATACTTGTTTCTCCTAAGCCTGGAAGCTTTCTATTTCTTCCCTTTTCCTTCCATTCTGTGCTTGTTATCTGTGCTTGTTATTTTTTTTCTTTCCTATTGCAGATACTTGTTCTTAGGTGGAATGCAAGGGATTTTTTCGTACAACCCATTGTGCAATTGTTTGAGCGATTTTATTTTAAGTAATTGTTTGATTTGTTTCATTTATGTTTGTCCTAGGCTTCTTCTTGTTGCAATGGTAATGCATGTCTGCATGTTTCAAACAGATATCTTGCTGATCATCGTCACAAAAGGTTCAGTGGTCCACCACTATGACAGTGAAGCCATTTTGAGCTGGACTTGATCGGTATAGATATTTGTTTGGGATTTGCAGATTGTATTGCTCTTCGTCATTATTTACCATTCAACGTTTATACTATTGTCTTCCCCGACATGCTAGGCGGGGGAAGCGGTAGTATAAATTTTAGATATGTTGCGTTGTGACGTAAAATGTTTTTTTTTTTTTTTTTCGTCAGAGATATTCATCAATTCGTTTGATGAATATGAGAGGAATGCAATGATCGTTTGGTCTCTCATTGTATTTCTCCATCGATTCTCAAATTTCAGAAACTTGCAACAATATTAGGAAGTCTAATTTATATAAAACGATGGCCAGTGAAATATCTATGATGCAAAGACAAAGAAAATAGGTACTGTATGATGCAATTCTCAAATTTATCTTTTTTTTGCGGTAAAAGAAAAAAATCGTGAAAAAAAAAAGTAGGTCCAGTCGATTGCAATAGGTTGCTCCGCAACCCAAAAAAAAAAAATGAGAGCCCTAGGTGCTACTGCCCTAGGAGCTACTGCTTGCTACTGCCCTAGGTGCTGCCGCCTGCTGCTGCTGCCCTAGGTGCTACCGCCTGCTACTGCCGCCTGTGCTACTGCTGCTACTAGCTGCCACTGCCTGCCATGGCCACTACCACTGTCCTACGTCAGCGGCAGCCGAGTGTGCAGGAGTCTCTCTCGCCGAAGCAGCTTCGCGAGTGGGCTATCTGGTGGGGCAGCCCCGGTGGCGGAGCTAGCCGTGCTAGAGCTGGAGGTGCTGGTGCTGGCGGTCCTCGTGCTCGTCGGCGGGAGCCGCTCTCGTCGCAGCAGCTTCGCAAGAGGGCTGTCCGGTGGGGCAGCCCCGGTGGCGGAGCCTGGTGTACAACTACTGGAGGTCCCTGTGAGTCTACTCCTGCTGGTAGTGCCGCTGGTAGACGCGAGGGTTCTGGGGGTGGACAGCAGCGACAGCAGCATTCGCCGGGGACTCTCTCCCCGCAGCAGCCTCGTGAGTGGGCTGTCCGGTGGGGCAGACCCGGTGGCGGAGCTTGGGGTACTAGTGCTGTCAGAATCCCAACCACTAGACCATTGGGATAAAAGGGCTTGTTTGTGTAGCGGGTCCGTGCGCCCATAAACCCCCTGGCAAACGCGCCTGTAACCCCCCCTAGGATCGATCGGGGATCTCACAGTGCAGCTCTACTGACACCCCCCCACACTGGGAGGCCCAGGACTGAGCACAGCGGCAACGGCCTACATGTGCATACACCGGGATTCGAACCCGAGACCGCTCTGATACCATGTCAGAATCCCAACAACTAGACCATTGGGATAAAAGTGCTTGTTTGTGTAGCGGGTCCGTGCGCCCATAACCCCCCAGGCAAACGCGCCTGTAACACCCCCTAGGATCGATCGGGGATCTCACAGTGCAGCTCTACTGACAAGTGCTGGGGGTGGAGAGGCACCTGGTGGCGTAAAGGCTGTTAGTCTTGGTGCTCTTGACTCAGCTAGCACAGGTGCAGAGCCTGGGGAGGGCTTGCACACTTTTACTCTCGACTCCGGCGCGTCTCGTTGCTTCTTCCGCGACAGCACCACAGTCACACCGCTCACAGTCCCTTGTTAGAAACTAGAAGTGAACGAGAAATGAATGAACTAGCAGAAAGTTGGGTACAAGTAGGAAACCCTAAGTTTGTTGTACCCCCTAAGGCTAAACCTACTATAGCCTACACAATGTAAACATATAATGTTTGACACACCCCCATAAGCTAAGTGGGAGACAACCAGATGGTCACAAGACCAGTCAAAGCAAGGCAAAGCAAAGCAAAGCTCAGGGTGGATCTCAAGGATACCACACAAATTCCGTGAGGGACAGTAGGCACAAGGCCTAGAACAGTACAGAAACGCTGATGATCACAAGGCTGAAGCGCCTTGGTGAACACATCAGCAGTGTTGGCCCGAGTGGCCACGTACGAAAGACGAAGCTGACCACGCTGCTGCAGCTCTCGAGCAAGGAAGTAGCGCAGAGCGATGTGCTTCGTTCTGTGCTCCAGTCTGTGCTCCTGACACAAGGCAAGGGCGGCCTTGTTGTCGACGTACAGCACTGGAGGAGAACGAGGCCGCTCTCCCAGGTCGGTCAGCAGGTAGGTGAGCCAGCAAAGCTCCTGGGCAGCCATGGCTGTGGCGTAGATCTCAGCCTCAAAACTGGAGCTGAGAACAGAGGAAGAGCGAGTAGAACGCCAAGAAACTGAGCCAGAGCCAAGGCTGAAGGTGTAACCCTGAGACGACCGCTGAGTAGCCTGGTCGTCAGCCCAAGAAGCGTCTGAGTGTCTAGTGAGGACAACGTCGCGCCGTCCTCCAAGCACAAGCCCCATGCCCGACGTACTGCACAAGAAACTGAGCCAGAGCCAAGGCTGAAGGTGTAACCCTGAGACGACCGCTGAGTAGCCTGGTCGTCAGCCCAAGAAGCGTCTGAGTGTCCAGTGAGGACAACGTCGCGCCGTCCTCCAAGCACAAGCCCCATGCCCGACGTACTGCACAAGTAGCGCAACACCCTCTTAGCGGCATCCATGTGCTCCTTCCGGTGACGGCCAGGAGCGACATAGCGTGCTAGGATGCTAAGAGGGTAGGCTAGGTCAGGTCGAGTGCAGGTCATCAGGTACATGAGGCAGCCCACAAGCTCTGGATACGGGCCACTCGGCTCTACGGACTCATCCGAAGGCAGAGCTGAGAGCGAGTGACCGGTAGGCAGAGGAGTGGGCTGAGGCGAGGAGTACGTGAAGCGGAAGCGCTGAAGGACCTGCTGCACCATGTGTGACTGAGTCAAGGTGATGGTGCGCTGTGCTCTGTCCCGGGTGATCCGCAAGCCAAGATAGCTTGTCAGCTCACCCAGGTCTGTGCACGTGTGTCTCTTCTGCAGCTCCGACTTCACGTGGGCGAGTGCCTCAGTGTCAGCAGTAGCAAAGACCAAGTCGTCTACGTACACGAGAACGTAGAATGGTGGCAGAGTGGTGTCGGTGCGTAGAAACAGCGACGGGTCAGCAGTAGAAGGAGCAAACCCAAGAGCAGCAAGAGTAGTCCTCAGTGTGTCGTGCCACTCACGAGGTGCCTGGCGGAGACCGTAGACTGGCCGCCGGAGGCTCCACTGGGTACCAGGAGGGAACGACCCAGTGAAGCCAGGTGGGCGGCGCAGCCAGATCTCCTCGTGCAGGGTGCCCTGTAGGAACGCGGTGCTGAAGTCAAGGCAGTGGAGCTCGTAGTCACGCTGAGCAGCGATGTGCAGCAGAACCCGAAGAGTGGTCATCTTCGGGGTCGGGGAGAAGGTCTGGAAGAAGTCAACTCCCTCTCGCTGACTGAAGCCTCGTGCAACGTAACGCGCCTTGAAGACAGGCGGAGAACCCGGCGGCCGCTTCACCCTGAAAATCCACATGCCACTGACGATGTTCGCCCCAGGTGGGGGAACCTCGTCGACGTAGGTGCCTGTGGACTTCCAGGAAGCCATCTCTGCGTCCATGGCTGTCTGCCACTGAGAGGAGTAGAGACCCTCCATCGCCTCTGCGTAGGAGCGTGGGGTCGGGATGTCTGGTGCATCCGGGTCTCCCTCAGGGGCAATCAGCATGGACACGAGATGAGGTAAAGCAGCAGCAAAGCACTCAAACTCCTCCGGTCTCTCCTCAAGGACGTCCGTGCCAAGAGCACACTCACCCCCGACGGACGGAGGACAGACAGACTCAGACTCAGCAACAAGGCTAGCGGCGTAGTCTAGACGACAGGCGGCAGCAAAGTCAACAAGCTCAGCGACTAGAGCAGACGCAGCAGAGGACTCAAAGGTAGGGTCAGTGACAACAGTGGCAAGGAGACGCGCGACAGTAGGACTGGCAGCACGAGTAAGGTCTGACGGCGGGTCAGCAACGTCAGGAAGAGAGGACGCAGGAGGAGACGGCAGAGGGACGCGCTGTGGAGCAGTGGAAGGACGCAGGGTCATATAGTGAGTGCCAAGGACAGGAGGAGGACGCTCACGTGGAGCACGACGACCAGCGCGGACAGCCCGGACAGGCGACTCTGGACGCGACACAGGCGACTCTGGACTAGACTCAGGCGACGGAGGACGAGACTCAGGCTCACGACGCTAAGTAAGACTACCCGTCGGTGCAGTGTAAGGAGAAGGACCAGGCAGCGGAGAGGCAGGCTGTAACTGTGACTGCGACTGGACAGGCGGTGGACTCAGTAGGGGAGGAGTAGGACCAGTAGAGGGCGGGAGACCAAGAACCTGCTGAAGGAGCGGAACGTAGTACGGCCGCGGCCGCTCAGCACCTCCAGCTCCAACCCCCTCAGCAGCTCCAGTCCCAGCAGCTCCAGTACCTCCAGTACGAGCACCTCCAGGACCAGCGGCTCCAGCAGCTCCAGCACCTCCAGCAGCTCCAGCAGCACCGCCAGCAGCAGCAGTGCCTCCAGCAGCTCCAGCACCAGCAGCACCTCCAGCAGCTCCAGCAGTACTAGCACCAGCAGCACCAGTACCAGCAGCACCTCCAGCAGCTCCAGCAGCACCTCCAGCAGCTCCA
Organism: Closterium sp. Naga37s-1; assembly: GCA_947471745.1. NCBI lineage: Eukaryota > Viridiplantae > Streptophyta > Zygnematophyceae > Desmidiales > Closteriaceae > Closterium > Closterium sp. Naga37s-1. The sequence continues at coordinate 423,434 of CANJKZ010000866.1, forward strand.
GCAGCACCAGCACCAGCAGCACCAGTACCAGCAGCACCTCCAGCAGCTCCAGCAGCACCAGCACCAGCAGCACCTCCAGCAGCGGCAGCACCTCCAGCAACTCCAGCAGCACCTCCAGCAGCACCGCCAGTAGCAGCAGTGCCTCCAGCAGCTCCAGCAGCTCCAGCAGGACTAGCACCAGCAGCACCAGTACCAACAACACCTCCAGCAGCTCCAGCACCAGCAGTACCCCCAGCTGCAGGGTCCGTGACACTAGTAGCGCCACTCCGGAGACTGCAGCGACGAGCGTACCACTCTCGGAGCCGCTGGGGAGAGGGCAGCTCCCGCCTAGGAGGGGAAGCACGAGCACGAGCTCCAGCAGCACCTCTCCTGACGCTGCAGCACTGTAAGTACCACTCACGCAGCTGCTGTGAGGAAAGAGCGCCTCCAGGTGTAGCACTCTCAGTCGCAGCACCCTCAGGCTCAGCACCCCCAGACTCAGCACCCCCAGACTCAGCACTCGCAGGCTCCGCACCCCCAGACTCAGCACCCGCAGGCTCCGCACCCCCAGACTCCGCAACCCCAGGCTCCGCACCCCCAGGCTCCGCACGCTCAGGCTCAGCACCCCGAGCAGGACGAGAGTCGACAGCTACCTCGACAGGCTCAACCGGGTCTACCTGGGACACACCTGAGGGAGCGGCACCCTGAGGGGGGAGGGGGTCTACCACAGCAGCACCTGGCGCGAGGAAGAGAGGCGGGGGGGGGAGCGGTGCAGTGCGGTAGGGGAAGAGGCGGTAGTAGGGCACCGACTCGTCAAAAGTGACGTCCTGAGAGGGCAGGACACGGCGCGAGGTGGCGTGGTAAAACTGCCAACCAGACGCGTCCGGGACAAAGCCAAGGAAGACACAAGGAACAGCGCGGGAGGAGAGCTTGTCCGCGGACGTATCGCGGACAAAAGCTCGAGATCCCCAGACCCGGAAACGCGACGCATCGCCAACCTGCCCCGTCCACAGCAGTGTGGGCGAGGTCTCCGGCAAGGAGACACGGGGCCAGAGGTTGAGCTGATGCGCAGCGTACCGGACCGCAAACGGCCACAGAAAGTGGGGGGCAGCCGCATGGATCAAGGAGGTACGAGCGACCTCCATGACCAAGCCAATGCGGCGCTCAGCAACCCCATTCTGCTGTGGAGAGGCCGGAAGCGTGAACGACTGCTCAATGCCCTCCCCCTGACAGAAGGCCCTCAAGAGGTCGGAGGAAAACTCCCCACCTCTGTCAGAGTGCAGACGCAGGACAGGAAAGTCCGAGTGAAACCTCTCGTGGAGCTGGAGACGGGCAGCGCGGATCCAAGGGATCAAAACATCAGGGACTTCACCCTTGGTGCGCAAGGGGAAGACCGTGGTGTAGCGCGAGTAGTCGTCAACAACTATCAAGAAGTACCTCTCGTGACCCTGTCCACGGACGCGGGCTGGGCCCCACGCGTCCATGTGGAGCGTCTGCAGGGGAGCAGTCGTTGGGGGAAACGAGGAGGAGTGAGGAGCGGCGCGCTGCCGCCCCTCGACACAGGGAAGACAGGTAGGAGCAGGCGAGGGTGGGAGGGGAGGGAGAACCCTGGGAAGACCAGAGACAAGGTACCGGGAGTGCATGCCACGAAGGCGCTGCACTGACGGGTGACCAAGGCGGTGGTGCCAGAGGACGGTCTCGTGCGCCAAGGAGCGACACGAGCAGGGGGCAGACAGCTGACCTGACGCAGACGCAGACGCAGCTACCTGAGGGGACTCAGTGGTCAGTGTGTACAGGTCCGACCCCGGCTGCCGAGTGAAGGTAGCCAGGTGGCGACCCGTCCGAGCACACGTGCAGTGTGTCACGCGCTCGTAGGCAGGGGTGAACTGGTGGACACCCCCGTCCTGGAGCGCACGACCCGCCACCAAGTTCGTAGAGAACGAGGGGAGGTAGAGACCTGACAGTGTGCCCGACGGGACCGCAGGACAAGGGAGGACAGTGGAGGAGGTCACAATGACCGGACCCCCAGAGGGGTCAGCGAGGGAGACTGCAACCGGCCGAGCAAGCTGCTCAAGGGCAGTGCGGTCACGGAAGAAACAGCGGGAAGCACCTGAGTCCAGTGTGAAGGTGTGCAGTGCCTCAGTAGGCGCAGTACCAGAGGGCGCAGACTCACGAGTACCTAGAGCAGCAGCCTCACCAGCACCTGGGGCAACAGACACACTAGCACCTAGAGCGGCAGCCTCACCAGCACCTGAGGCAACCGACACACGAGCACCTAGTGCGGCAGCCTCACCAGTACCTAGAGCAGCAGACTGGATACCGGGGTCAGGCGGCACACACAGGTGACAGGCTCCCTCGGTACTAGTAGACAATGCATACATTGCAGTGAGAATAGCATCATAGGGAAGAGCAAAGATATCTACCCTCTGTCCAAGCAGCTCCACCCAGTCGGGGAGCTCAGCGTCGTCGCCAAACTCAGTACGCCAAGCGTCAGTCAGACGGGCGAAGCAGTGGGACTCTGTGTGACCACGCGTCCCGCAAGGCTGACCAGTCCAGGCACCCGTGCTAATAACGTACGGGCAGCGAGCAGTACTCAGCGACCCTCCACTCTGAGCGTACCACTCACGAAACTGCTGGGGCGAAACAGGGTCGCGCGGACGACGCTGCTGCTGCACCGGGCCACTACAAGAAGTTCCCGAACTACCCACTCCAGGACAACTCCCACTACGGCCACCCCGACAACCCCAACTGGCGTACCACTCACGAAGCTGCTGGGGCGTGAGGGACACACGCGGACGGCCGTGGAGCTGCATCTGGCCACGCCAGGAGCAGCAGTAGCAGCAGTATCGGCAGTAACAGCAGGAGCAGTAAAAGCAGTAGCAGCAGTAGCAGCGGTAGCAGCGCGGGCAGGGCAGTGCTCACCAGTGGTGGGAAGGGCAGGCGCAAGACGGCGGCGACAGCGGGGCCGCTACAGTTGTAGGGCGGGGCCGGGCCGCGGCAGGGAGCTCCGCGGCAACTGCTGCAGGGCGGGGTCGGGCCACGACGGCGGCTGCTCCAGGGGCCAGGGGCGGCTCCTGCAGTGGCGGCTGCTCCAGGTGGCCAGGGGCGGCTGCTGCAGGGGCTGCTGCTCCAGGGTCCAGGGGCGGCTGTAGGTGCGGCTGCTCCAGGGGCCACGGGCGGCTGCTGCAGTGGCGGCTCGGCTGGGGCGACGCGACGGGCTGGGGCAGCCCGCAAGGGCGACGCGACGGGCTAGGGCAGCCCGTAAGGGCTACACGACGGGCTAGGGCAGCCCGCAAGGGCGACGCGACGGGCGAAGGCAGCCCGCAGGGGCGACGCGACGGGCTAAGGCAGCCCGCAAGGGCGACGCGACGGGCTAGGGCAGCCCGTATGGGCGACGCGACGGGCTAGGGCAGCCCGCAAGGGCGACGCGACGGGCTAAGGCAGCCCGCAGGGGTGACGCGACGGGCTGGGGCAGCCCGCAAGGGCGACGCGACGGGCTAAGGCAGCCCGCAGGGGCGACGCAACGGGTTAAGGCAGCCCGCAAGGGCGACGCGACGGGCAGGGGCAGCGGGCTAAGGCAGCCCGCAGGGGCGACGCGACGGGCTAGGGCAGCCCGCAGGGGCGACGCGACGGGCTAAGGCAGCCCGCAGGGGCGACGCAACGGGCTAGGGCAGCCCGCAGGGGCGACGCGACGGGCTAAGGCAGCCCGCAAGGGCGACGCGACGGGCTAGAGGCAGCCCGCAAGGACGACGGTTTTTTTTTTTTTTTTTTTTTTTTTTTTTTTTGAACGACGGCGCTAGTAGGGGCGCTCGACGGCGCTAGAAGGGGCGCTCGACGGCGCTAGAAGGGGCGCTCGACGGCGCTAGTAGGGGCGCTCGACGGCGCTAGTAGGGGCGCTCGACGGCGCTAGAAGGGGCGCTCGACGGCGCTAGTAGGGGCGCTCGACGGCGCTAGTAGGGGCGCTCGACGGCGCTAGTAGGGGCGCTCGACGGCGCGGCGGACCGGTGGGCCCAAACCAACGTTGGTCCTAGGTCCTGACCTAGGCGTCGGATATCATGTTAGAAACTAGAAGTGAACGAGAAATGAATGAACTAGCAGAAAGTTGGGTACAAGTAGGAAACGCTAAGTTTGTTGTACCCCCTAAGGCTAAACCCACTATAGCCTACACAATGTAAACATATAATGTTTGACATCCCTGTCCCTGTCACACTGGCCGACCCCTCTGGGGGCCCGGTAGTCGCGCGTGGCGCCACTGTTCTCCCTTGTCCGGCGGCCCCTTCCGGCCTCCTCACATGTCTCCATCTCCCCTCGTTCGCTAAGAACTTGGTGGCTACCTCTGTCCTCCAGGACCAGTGGGTCACTGTCACCCAGCCAGGAGGCGAGTTAGTGGCGACCTGTACGGACTCGCGCATTGGTGAGCACCTCGCCACGTTCACTCGGAGGCCTGGGTCTGGCCTGTACACACTCACCACTGAGTCTGCACTGGTAGCTGAGTCAGGTCAGGTAGCTCGTCGGTTGAGGTGGCCTCGTCTTGTTCGTGTCGTCCCCTCACGCACCAGACTCTCCTCTGGCACCACCGTCTTGGCCACCCCTCCTTGCCACGCCTGCGTGGCATGCACTCTCGTCTCCTTGTGTCCGGTCTCCCCAGGTCCCTGCCCCCGCTCCCGAGGTCGCTTGCACCGCCTTGCCTTCCCTGTGTCGAGGGGCGGCAGCGCGCCGCTCCTCACTCCTCCTCGTTTCCTCCTACCACTGCTCCTTTGCAGACCCTGCACATGGACGTGTGGGGCCCCGCCCGCGTCACTGGACAGGGTGGCGAGCGCTACTTTTTGCTGGTAGTCGACCACTACACGCGCTACACCACGGTCTTCCCCTTGCAGAGCAAGGCGGATGTCCGCGGTGTCTTGATCCGCTGGATCCGCGCTGTTCCTCTCCAGCTTTGCACTCGGTTCCGTGAGGACCTTCCTGTCCTGCGGTTGCACTCTGACCGAGGTGGTGAGTTTTGCTCCCACCTCCTTGAGGACTTCTGTGGTGCTGAGGGCATCCGCCAGACGTACACGCTTCCGGCCTCTCCACAGCAGAATGGGATTGCAGAGCGCCGCATTGGTCTTGTCATGGAGGTTGCTCGCACCTCCATGATCCATGCGGCTGCTCCCCATTTTCTGTGGCCGTTTGCGGTCCGATACGCCGCTGAGCAGCTCAACCTCTGGCACCGTGTCTCCCACCCGGAGACCTCCCCCACTTTGCGGTGGACGGGCGAGGTTGGTGATGCGTCGGCGTTTCGGGCCTGGGGTTCCCTCTCTCTTGTCCGCGACTTGCCTGCGGGCAAGCTCTCTCCACGCACTCTTCGGTGCGTGTTCCTTGGTTTCCCCACCGACGCAACACCCTGGCAGTTTTACCACCTGGGCTCTCGTCGTGTGCTGTCCTCCCAGGACGTGACCTTTGACGAGTCCGTCTGCTTCTACCGTCTTCACCCCCACCGCAGTTCCCCGGTACCCCTCCCCCCTCTCACCCTGGTGGACGACCCCCCCCCGGTAGCCCCCCTCCCTCCTCACGGTCCCGCTCCCTCAGGTGTGTCTCAGGTAGACCCACCCCCCTTGGTTGAGCCTTTGGAGGTCTCCTCAGACACCTCTGGCCCAGCTGAGGGGGGTGACCCGGCTCCTGCTGCCACAGTGACCCCTCGCCGCTCTGCACGCTTGGCTGTCCCTCCTGGGTTTCCGCCTAGACCGTCTTCACCGCCGCTGCAGCCTGCTGCTGTGGACTCTGGTGCTGCAGGAGGTGGTACCACTGGGGGTGCTGAGGGTCCTATGCGTACAGGAGGTACCGGAGGTACTGGTGCTGGTGGTCCTGCTACGAGTCGGCAGGAGGCTCTCTCGCCGGAGCAGCTGCGCGAGTGGGCTGTCCAGTGGGGCAGCCCTGGTGGTGGAGCTAGCCGTCTTGGAGCTGGAGGTGCTGGAGCTGCTGGAGCTGGAGGTTCTGCTACTGGTGGTACTGTGGTTGCTCGTACTGGTGGCACTGTTGCACGTCAGCGGGCGACTCTCTCGCCAAAGCGGCTTCGCGAGTGGGCTGTACAGTGGGGCAACCCTGGTGGTGGAGCTAGCCGTGCTCGCTCTTCTAGAGCTGGAGGTACAGGAGGTGCTGCTGCTGTGGGTGCTGCTGCGGGTAGTCCTGGCGCGCGTCGCCAGGCGTCTCTCTCGCCGGAGCGGCTTCGCGAGTGGGCTGTCCTTTGGGGCAGTCCTGGTGGTGGCGCTGGACGTACTGGAGCTGCAGGTTCTGGAGGTGCTAGCCCTGGAGGTGCTAGTCCAGGTGTTCCTGCTACTGGAGGCACAGGTGCTGCTGGAGGTGCTGGAGGTTCAGATTCTGGAGGTGCTAGCCCTGGAGGTGCTGGTGTTGGTGTTCCTGGTACTGGAGGCACAAGCGCTACTCGAGGTGCTGGAGGTGCAGGTATTACTGGAGGTTCTAGAGGTGTTGACACTGGAGGTACTACTGGAGGTGCTGTTGGAGGTACTGGAGTTCGTGGTGCTAGTCAGCAGGAGTCACTCTCGCCGCTGCAGCTTCGCGAGTGGGCTGTTCGTTGGGGTAGTCTCGGTGGTGGAGCTGGGGGCACTAGTTCTAGGGGTGCTGTTGCTACGGAAGCTTGAGGCACTGTTTCTGGGGGTGCTGTTGCTACTGGAGCTGGAGAAACTGGTTCTGGGGGTGCTGTTGCTACTGGAGCTGGAGGCACTGGTTCTGGGGGTGCTGTTGCTACTGGAGCGGGAGGTTCTAGGGGTGCGACTACTCAGCCGCAGCCGACTGCGCTTGGTCGCCTTCTCAGTCTCCCAACTGCTGCTACTGAGTTCGCGGTTCCTGGTACTACTCCTCCGCTACTGTTCCCACCGACTGACCAGTCTCAGCCACAGCTACTGCATGGCTCCCCGCTGCCTGCTCCTACTTCTCACACTGAGGTCACTGCGTCCCTGACTGCGCGTCGTGAGCCTGAGACTCATGCATCCACTCCTGAGCGTTGTGAGCCTGAGACTCGTGCTTCTACTCCTGTTCGCGGTCGTCGTGTTGTCCGTCCTCGTGCTCCCACTGTGCCAAGCACTCACCGTATGGCACTTCGTCCTTCCTCTGTTCCTCAGCGTGTTGTCCTGCCTTCTCCTCCTGCGTCCTCTCTTCCTCACGTTCCTGACCCTGAGTCAGACCTTGTTCGTGCTGCCAGTCCGACTGTCACTCGTCTCCTTGCCACAGTTGTGACTGACCCTTCCTTTGAGTCTGCTGCTGCGTCTGCCTTAGTCACTGAGCTTGTTGACTTTGCCGCTTTGTGCCGCCTTGACTACGCTGCGAGTCTTGTCTTTGACTCTTCCTGTCCTCCGTCCGTCGGGGGTGAGCTTGCCCTTGGCTGTGACGTTCTTGAGGACAGGCAGTTTGAGGTGGAGTGCCTCACGGCCGCTGCACCGCATCTCGCGTCCTCGCTACTTTGCCCTGAGGGAGACCCGGATGCACCAGACATCCCGACCCCACGCACTTACGCAGAGGCGATTACGGGTCCTTACTCCTCTCAGTGGCAGATAGCCATGGACGCAGAGATGGCTTCCTGGAAGTCCACAGGCACCTACGACGACGAGGTTCCCCCACCTGGGGCGAACATAGTCGATGGCATGTGGATTTTCAGGGTGAAGCGGCCGCCGGATTCTCCGCTTGTCTTCAAGGCGCGTTACGTTGCTCGAGGCTTCAGTCAGCGTGCGGGGGTCGACTTTTTTCAGACCTTCTCCCCCACCTCGAAGATGACCACTCTTCGGGTGCTACTGCACGTTGCAGCACAGCGAGACTACGAGCTGCACTCCCTCGACTTCTCGACAGCCTTCTTGCAGGGTAGCCTTCACGAGGCTATCTGGTTGCGCCGTCCACGTGGCTTCACTGGGTCGTTTTCTAAGGGTACCCAGTGGATTCTTCGGCGACCAGTCTACGGCCTTCGACATGCACCCCGCGAGTGGCACGACACACTGAGGAGTACCCTTGCGGCTCTTGGCTTCGCTCCCTCGACTGCTGACCCTTCGCTGTTTCTGCGCACAGACACTTCTCTGCCGCCGTTCTACGTTCTTGTGTACGTTGACGACTTGGTTTTTGCTACTGCTGACACTGAGGCTCTGGCCTTGGTGAAGGCGGAGCTGCAGGAGAGACACACTTGCACTGACCTGGGTGAGCTGCGGAGTTACCTTGGCTTGCAGATCACCCGGGACAGAGCACGGCGCACCATCACCCTCACTCAGTCACACATGGTGCAGCAGGTCCTTCAGCGCTTCGACTTCACGTGGTCCTCGCCACAGCCCACTCCTCTCTCTACCGGCCACCCGCTCTCAGCTCCACCTTCGGACGAGTCCGTAGAGCCGAGTGGTCCGTACCCAGAGCTTGTGGGTTGCCTCATGTACCTGATGACGTGCACACGACCTAACCTCGCGTACCCTCTCAGCCTCCTGGCTCGCTACGTGGCTCCCGGTAGGCATCGAAAGATGCACTGGGATGCTGCGAAGAGGGTATTGCGTTACTTGTGCAGCACATCGGGCATGGGGCTCGTGTTTGGAGGACGGGGTTCAGTTGTTCTCACCGGTCACTCAGACGCTTCTTGGGCTGACGACCAGACTACTCACTGGTCGACACAGGGGTACAGTTTCAGCCTCGGCACTGGTTCTGTCTCGTGGAGGTCCACTCGCTCTTCCTCTATACTTAGTTCCAGCTGTGAGGCCGAGATCTACGCTGGGGCTATGGCTGCACAGGAGCTCCGGTGGCTGACCTACCTGCTGACCGACCTGGGTGAGCGGCCTCGTTCTCCTCCAGTTCTGTACGTCGACAACAAGGCCATGATTGCCTTGTGTCAGGACCAGAGACTGGAGCACAGAACGAAGCACATTGCTCTCCGTTACTTCTTCAAGCGAGAGCTGCAGCAGCGTGGTCAGCTTCGTCTTGCTTACGTGGCCACTCGGGCCAACACTGCTGATGTCTTCACCAAGGCCCTTGGGTCTAGTGATCATCAGCGTTTCTGCACTGCTCTTGGGCTTGTGCCCACTCTGCCTCACTTGCTTGTCTCTTGATCTTGCTCTTGTTGTACACTGATATATATGAGTATACCTGCATGCTTACACTTGCTAGGTTTGATCAGTGTACTGCTCTTGTTATTATTTACTCTGCATGTGAATTGGCCTTGTGGCCGCTTGCTTGTGCTCAGAATGCGTGGTGATCTTGAGATCCAACCTGAGCTTTGTTTTGCTTTGTTTCTTCTCTTGACTGGTCTTGTGACCCCTTGTTGTCCCCCACTTTGCCTATGGGGGTGTGTCAAAACATGTTTATACCATGTTAGTGATGTTAGGCTGTAGTGGGTTACTCCCTATGGGGTACAACCCTTTGTTAGGGTTGCTTCTGTTTCCTTATTCTAACACAGGCGTCATGACAATTTCTCGTCGTAGAAGGTCCGAGTATTTCGGGGCAGTAATATTCGCCTTGCGAATAGCGTCGGCTGCTTTCTCGCGGATCTCCTGAAGTTCTGTCAAAAATGTTTGTGACCGTGGGACCGGGTTGTCGAGTGTCGTGGTGGTTGGTACCACCGGGTCCATCCCGTAATTCAGGAAGAACGGGGAGTGATTAGTCGTGCTAGACGGTGCGTTGTTGAACGCGAACTCCAGCATGGCGAGTGACATTTCCCAGCGAGTTGGGTCGGGGCAGTTTTTCCTGATCAGCTGCTCCATCCTCTGATTCGTTCGCTCGGTCTGTCCGTCGGTTTGCGGATGGTATGCCGATGAAAACTGTAGCTTTGTGCCGTACTGCGCCCACGTTTCCTTCCAAAATCTTGAAGTGAACTTTGGGTCCCTGTCGCTAACGATCGCTGACGGGATTCCGTGCAGTCGCACGACGGTTGAGATGAAGAGGCACGTAGTTTCTTCGGCTGTGATTGTTGTACGACACGGTGCGAAGTGTGCCATTTTCGTGAAGCGATCGACGACGACGAGTACCGCTTCATTCCGGGACGGCCCAGCTGGCAGCCCCGTGACGAAGTCCATCGTCACCTGTTGCCATGGTCGCTCGGGTGGCTCCAGTGGTTGCAGCAATCCAGCTGGCCGCTGTCGTGTTGATTTCATGGCTTTGCACACCCTGCATGAGGACACATATCGCTGCACGTCGTTAGAGGAATCAGGCCAGTAATATTGACGGTGCAACAGTTTTTGGGTTTTATCAACCCCGAAATGTCCGGAGAGGTTGGAATCGTGGACCTCTTGGATAAGGAGTTGGTCAAAACATGTTTGTATCATGTTAGTGATGTTAGGCTGTAGTGGGTTACTCCCTATGGGGTACAACCCTTTGTTAGGGTTGCTACTTGTACCACTCATCCTGCTTTAGTCAACCATTACTTCTTCCTAGTATTCTGACATGGTATAAGAGTATGTACGTTCCTTAGGGCCCACCGAACGTTCCGCCCTGCCCGGACTTGAAACTTCTTTTTTCCTGCCCTGCTGCCTAGCGCCAGCGCGCGCCTTACTGCCCTGCCCGCGCGCGCCCAGCTGCCCTGCTACTGAGCGCCCTGCTGCCCTGCCTGAGCGCCGCCCTGTTCGCGCGCGCTCTGCCTGCAGCTGCGCAGCAGTGCCTGCCCGCGCGCTCTGTACGCGCACCCTGCTGCCCACAGCGCTAGCGCGCCCTGCTGCCCAGCACGCCAGCGCGCCTTGCTGCCCGACGCGCCAGCGCGCCCTGCTGCCCGACGCGCCAGCGCGCCCTGCTGCCCGACGCGCCAGCGCGCCCCTCTGCCCAGCGCGCCAGCGCGCCACGCTGCCCAACGCGCCAGCGCGCCCCGCTGCCCAGCGCGCCAGCGCGCCCCGCTGCCCAGCGCGCCAGCGCGCCCCGCTGCCCAGCGCGCCAGCGCGCCCCGCTGCCCAGCGCGCCCCGCTGCCCAGCGCGCCAGCGCGCCCCGCTGCCCAGCGCGCCAGCGCGCCCCGCTGCCCAACGCGCCAGCGCGCCCCGCTGCCCAGCGCGACAGCGCGCCTCGCTACCCAGCGCGCCAGCGCGCCCCGCTGCCCAGCGCGCCAACGCGCCCCGCTGCCCAGCGCGCTAGCCTGCTGCCCAGCGCCGAGCGCGCCCTACTAAACCCTTAAAAAAAAAAAAACAAGAGGCGACGAAATCGTCTTAGGGTTGCGAAGCGTTTACGAAAGTTATTAAGTTTGTTCACCACTATTAGATAAACACTAGTTTTTCGTTTGAAAATGTTATTGAGGTTCAAAGTTCCTAACAAGATTCGAACTTGCAACCTTTTGGTTAAATCTCCATTGCCTACCATCTGCGCCAAAGACTGCGACATGAGAAGTGTCTTAAATAACTAGACAGTTACATTTGCGACGGAATTGTCAGTGCCTTAGGGTTTCAGTCTTTCTTTTTGTTCCCTCCCTCTCGCTGGTGGAGTTTGCTTGATACCCGGTTCAAGCTCTACCTACCACTTCAAGGTAAGGAAGATTGAAGCTATTAACTAGAACTTAACTAGGTGATTATTAGCTAGGTGTTCGTCATCTCTTCGGTTTACGTCGACGAAACCGTGGTTCGGTTTCCAGATTTCGTTTTTCTTTCCGCTGAATCTCTCTCCTTTCTTCACGCTACTCTCGCCTACAACGGTTCACGCTACTCCTCGTAATCCAGGTGCTCTAGTATGTAGTCTATTTGTCTATGCACTAGTAGATCTACATCAAGTTTCTTTCTCTCTTTTGTTTCTCCCGTTCCTAATCTTCCTTCGTTCGTTCTTTAAGACCTTTCTAACTTTCTGTTTTTGTTATCTTGCCTTCGTTTTTGTTACCTCTGTTCTGTCGCCTATTCAGTTTTCCGCCTGTTTTTCTCCTAACCTTCTATCTCCATCCGCCATTCGTATCTCTCTTCACCGTTTCCCTCCGTCCGTGTCTCTCTTTCTTTCCCCTCTTTTATCCTTTCACTGTCGTCGTTCTGTTAGTGCTTGGCATGCTAGCGACATTTTGCTCGTGCCAGGCGCGCTAAGGGAGAGGCGACATCGCCACGCTCTCCATCTCCAGGTGTGCTATCCGCGGCTGCTGAAGCAACGAAGTCGACAGATTGGTGAGAAAAGAGCGTGGGAAAGAAATAGAATCAGAGATGGAGTGGGGGAGAGAGTGGAGGAGAGAATGAGTGTGGAAAGAGAGTAAAAGAGAAGTTTGTACTAATAATCGCTTGCCCCTTCTCTTTCTCGTTTTTGTACAAGTGTTTTTTAATCTCACCTTCATAACTCCTTAGCTGTCCACTCCTTTCTTTATCATTATTTCTTTCATAAGAAAGAGCAATGTAAATTAGGAAGGCGTCTCATTTCCTAGTTTCGTCACTCATTCAACTATGCATTCAACTATGCACGATCTAGGCGTAGCTAGGTGAGTTCGTAGCTAAGTGCATCTGTTTTTGTTACCCGTTCCTCTTTCCGTCTTCATCTTAATGTTAGTCTTATTCGTTAGCCATTAACTTCTCTTGCACCTTTCCACTATTCGTTTCTCTTGGTACGGATTTGTTTTCTTCCATGGTTATCTTTTCTTTGTTAGACTGCACTTGTTCCTTCTATTATTATTGCGCGCTCTGAGTTTAACTCCCGACTTTTCGGAAACTCTCTTTGTCTTGCTCTCTCTTTGTCTCGCTCTCTCTTTGTCTCGCTCTCACTCTATCTCTCTCCCTCTCTCTCTCTCTCTCTCTCTCTCTCTCTCGTTCTCTCTCTCTCGTTCTCTCTCTCTCGTTCTCTCTCTCTCTCTCTCGCTCTCTCGCACTCGCTCTCGTTCTCTCGCACTCGCTCTCGCTCTCTCATTCCTTCCGTCCGTCCTTCCTTCTTTCCTTCCCTCCTACCTTCCATACTTCCTTCCCTCCTTCCTTCATTATGTTTACTGCTTCAGTTTGCTGCTTCTGTTTGCTGCTTCCGTTTTCTGCTTCCATTTTATACTTCCGTTTTATGCTTCTGTTTTCTGATTTGTTTGATGTGCTCTGTTTTCTGTTATGTCGACCCTACCTTGCCTTCCCTTTTCATCGTCCGTAATTCTGTATCATGATTATTCATGTTTAACAGGTTTCTATGATTTCCCTTTCTCTTTTTTTTTTTTTTTATTCTCAGGAGTCTTGCTGATCAGGAAGACGAGTCCAATTTGGAGAATCGTAGTTGTCACTGATAGAATTTACCATATTGCCCTTTTTACCTTGTTTCGCATCTTTTATGTATTATCTTGGGTTTCCGGCTCGTTTGTTTCTGTGCATGTGTTCGGTTGTTGTAAATGTGTTTGCTTGTCTGAGTGTGCATTCATCCATCATTGCAATAACAACGCATGTCTGTGAACTTTAAAAAGGTGAATCAGGTCTATCATTTCATTAGAAGGTTCATTGGCGCGCCTGTCGGGAGCCCACTTGAACTGGAGATAGAGTTGACCATTTTTTTAGAGTTCACAGATTGTGTTGTTTCATGTGACTGCTGATTGTTCAAGGATTATGCTATTAGCTCCACCCCATGCTAGGCAGGGGATGCGATAGCATAGTTTTTGGATCGTTAGCTGTCACGCATTTATATCATGTACTAGTATGCGTGCATTTCAACATAAAACATTATGCATACTGAATGACTATTATCATAATTGAATAATGCATTTATATTTTTTTCATCATTATATTCATTCAAGCATGTATCATTATATTAATTTAAGCGTGTTTCGTTATATTCATTTAAGGATGTGTACAATTTATAACATATATGCATTTCATGACAGTCACGTAATCACCACTATATCATCCAACATACAAAAAAATGCTGTAGTGCAAACAGATAAATCACTACCATCTCATCACAATGGATTTATACAATACTTACTACAGGTCATGTAGCTAGCAACTAGTGTATCCAGATTTTTTTATTTCACATTTTATTTAAAATAAATAAATTGTGAAAAAAAAAATCTGTCCAAATCGATCGTAATAGGTTGCTTCGCAACCCAAAAAAAAAAAAAAAAAAAAAAAAAAAAAAAACAAGAGGCGACGAAATCGTCTTAGGGTTGCGAAGCGTTTTGGTAAAAATTATCAATATAGATTGTGAGATTCTTAAATATATTATAACATATGTTTGCAAAATCTGTGATTTTCCACTAAAAACGCACGCGGGGAATCGAACCCAGAACCTTATGATCGGAGAGCTGTGCTAAGGCATTTGTTAACAGTTTACTTAAAAACGACAGTTTTTATTTTGTTTAGAAACATCGTTACAACATGTTGCCCGTAAGAATCGAACTCGCAATCTTTCATTCGCCAGTTAAAACATACTCGACTATACTACCTGACTTGACCTGGCGTGTCGCGCTAATTTTCATAGAGGTATCATTTGCGGCGAAGTCAGCTTAGGGTTTCAATTGTTTCTTTTTCTTCTCGCTCGCTTCCTCTCGCTCGTTTCTTCTCCCCAGCAGAGGCTTGTTCTTACCTTGGCTTCTCTCTAAGACACCACATGGGTATGTTGCTGTATCTCCTAGATTGCATCTTAGATTTCTTTCGCTTTCGTTTTCAGTTATGCCACTTCTCTCATTTCGTTTTTTGTTTTCCTGGTCGTAATTTTCTTTTGTCCTCTACTTTAATTTCCACCTCCTTGCTCATTAGTCTGTTTTCTTTATTCCTTTCTCATGCGTTCCTACTTTTCGTAGTCTTCACGCTTACTCTCTTGTGTACCTTCTCACCTCCAGTTCATTTAGGCTATGTCTTTCCAGATCTGTCTATTTCGTTTTCTCCTTTGCTCCTTCCTTACACTGACGACTCCTCCATTTCCATTTAATTACCGCTTAACCTGATTCTTATTTTATTACATCCTTTGCGTTTGCGCTTGCGCCTGTGGTTCTTGTTGCCGTGGCCGTGGACTACAAGAATGTCGTCGTTCAGAGATGTAGAACCGCTGTGGTGAGTTCTTGCTTTTCTCCGTCCGTTTTCCGTTTCTTTCGTTTATGTTTCCTTGCTAGTAAATGTTTCCCTTCCTTTTTTTCTACATCCATACTATCGCGTCAATCTTTGTTTCCTTATCCTCGACCTTGTAATCTTGGATTTTCTTTTTTTGCACAATCTTTTCAACTAGAATGGTCTAAAGTAGCGAAATTCTTTGGTGCAACAATTTTTTGTTCGTAGTTGCATCGATTCTTCGTTCCTCTTAGTTTCTGCACCACCTCGTGTTTCTCTCTTTGTCAGAAGTACGAGTAGAAAGTTTAGAAACAGAAAGAGGGGTTTCACTAGCAGCAGTTGGGATACAAATAGCTAACCCTAACTGGGCTGTACTCGCTATAGAGCACCCCACTGCAGGCTAGATAACATAACATTCTGACACTCTTTCCCCCTGCATGTGCTCTCTCTGCTTTCTCTTTGCTAGTTCCAATTCCTTGCTTCCATCTTTCTCTCTATTTCAGTTTCCAGATTCCATTATTTAGTTGATGATTTCTAGATTCTTCGTTCTCTCTGTCTCTTTCTCTCTCTCTCGTTCTCTCTCTCTCTCTCTCTCTCTCTCTCTCTCGATCTCTCTCTCCCGATCTCTCTCTCTCTCTCTCTCGTTCGTCCCCTCTCTCTTGTCCTCTCTCTCTTGTCCTCTCTCCCTTGTTTTGAATCCATTCTTCTCTGCTTCTTCCTTTCGGTTGATTTTCTTTCACCGTATTCGCTCTTTATCCCTTCTACTCGTTCCTTTCTTCGTCTTGTGATGCTTGTTTTCTTTCTTCACCAGGTTGCGCGTACGCCAGATTAACTACCTTATGATTGAGCCAAGCGATTGGGAAATGTTGGATTGTGGAATTTGATTTAGATTGCTGTTCATAAATTTTGCATCTTCTGTTTTCATTTCTTCCTATTTGTCTTTTTTGTTTGTGCATTTCTATGCGGCTCTATTATCGTTACGGTAGTTTGCCTTAGTGTGTGTGGGTGTGCTTACGTGTCATTCTGTTCATGCATGTGCATTCTCTTATGTCCATCATTGCATCAACAATGCATGTCTGTGATTTTTTAAAAGATGGCTCAGGTCTATCATTTCACAAAAGGTTCATTGGCGCACAAAGTGACTCGTGTGTTGCCACTTCGAACTGGATTTGATAGGACTGACCATCTTTTTAAGATTTACAGATTGTGTTGTTTCATGTGATAGTTGATTATTCAAAATCTATGCTATTGACCTCCCCCCCATGCTAGGCAGGGGTTGGCGGTAGCTTAGTTTTTGGGTCGTTAACTGTCACGCATTTTATTATGTGCATGCATGTGCATCACGATTCATGACATCATTCTATTAAACATTATGTCAGAATGTTAATCTTATGCTCTAGCCTGTAGTGGGGTGCTCTATAGCGAGTACAACCCTTCTAGGGTTTGCTATTTGTATCCTCATTCTTGCTAGTGCAATCCTCTTCTTTCTTCTAAACTTTAACATGCTATCAGAGCAGGTCGATCCCCTTGGATCGATCCTGTGGGTGGGCTCACCACCTTGTTGCTTCCGCTGCAACTGCTACTGCTACTCTCTGTGCCGCACGCCCCGTGGCGTGCGGCAGTTTTTCTTCCCGCCGTGCGCCCCGAGGCGCGCGGCGGTTTTCTGCCCGCCGTGCGCCCCGAGGCGCGCGGCGGTTTTCTGCCCGCCGTGCGCCCCGAGGCGCGCGGCGGTTCTCTGCCCGCTGTGCGCCCCGAGGCGCGCGGCGGGCTTCGGCCCCGTCAACCGTCGCGTCGCCCTCGGGAGGCGCCGCGACGGGCGACGGGGACCCGTTCGTCGCCCCCCGTCGCCCGTCGTGGCCTGCGCGCGGCCCGTACAGGCAGCGCGCGACCCGTACGGGCTGCGCCAGGCCCGCGCGCCACCCGTACGGGCTGCGCCAGGCCCGCGCGCGGCCCGTACGGGCTGCGCCAGGCCCGCGCGCGGCCCGTACGGGCGGCGCCAGGCCCGCGCGCGGCTCGGGCCGCCTGCGCGCGGCTCGGGCGTCTCTACCAGGCCCGTGGTGGGCTCGTTCCTCGCTGCCCCTGCCCTCCTCGCTGTCCCCCAGTGCTTCTACTGGCGCCCCACCCCTCCTACTCCCCATTCTCCTGAATTAGGGTTTGGGGGTGAGGGGTATGGGGGTGACTTCACTCTGTACCGTTCCCTGCTCTTCCTCCTCCTCCGTCTCCTTGTGCTGCAGCTGCCGCTGAGGGGGGGTGGACGTGTTGGAGCCGGTGGAGTGGTACTAAGGGGGGGTGAAAGGGGAGTGGAGCTAGCGGTGTAGCAGCGGGTGTGTGCCAGGGGGGAGTGGGATAGTTTGAGGAAGCTGAATGGAGGTTGCCGTCGTGTCGCCAGCAGCACCTGTATTCCGGGGACTTCGTCCGGTAGCCCAGTCGTAGCCAGCTGTGCCAGCCGCCCGTGGGTCCGTTGCTCGTCTGCCGCTACTTTAGCCGCGGGGCCTGTTACTCCTGTATTCCGGGGACTTCGTCCGGTAGCCGCTGTGCCAGTCTGCCTCCTGTTGCCCGTGTGTCTGCAGCTTCAGTCGTCGCCTCCTATCTCCTCTCCTCTCACTCTCTCTCCTCCTCCTCACTTGCCCGTTGTGACTACCACTAGCTTTGCTCATAATTGTGAACTTAAACTATTGCTTCTTGAACTTGTGCTCAGAATGTGTGGTGACATTGTGATCCACCCTGAGCTTGTACTCCTTTGCTTACTCTGCTGATTACACCCCACTTTGGCTATGGGGGTGTGTCAGAATGTTAATCTTATGCTCTAGCCTGTAGTGGGGTGCTCTATAGCGAGTACAACCCTTCTAGGGTTTGCTATTTGTATCCTCATTCTTGCTAGTGCAATCCTCTTCTTTCTTCTAAACTTTAACACATTATGCATCATATAGTAGTATTTATGCATCATGCATCTATTTATCATTACTACAGCACCTTTTAATAGTAAAACATACTAATATATAACAATATAGCATATATGCACAAAACCACTGACAAAGAACAATCATGATTCTTCAACATACTGTAAACAGCTTTCAAAATTCTTCAACATGCACACAGTATGGGAAGGGTACTGTAGTTAACGAATTTTATTTTCGTGTTTTATTAAAAATGATTAAACATGAAAATAAAATTTGGGAAAATCGATCGTAAAGGGTTGCTTCGCAACCCAAAAAAAAAAAAACCCTAGGTGCTGCTGCCCTAGGAGCTACTGCTTGCTACTGCCCTAGGTGTTGCCGCCTGCTGCTACCGCCCTAGGTGCTACAGCCTTCTAGTGCCGCCTGTGCTACTGCTGCTACGCAGCTGCTGCTACTAACTGCCACTGCCTGCCATGGCCACTACCAGTGTCCTACGTCAGCGGCAGCCGAGTGTGCCGGAGTCTCTCTCGCCGCAGCAGCTTCGCGAGTGGGCTATCTGGTGGGGCAGCCCCGGTGGCGGAGCTAGCCGTGCTAGGGCTGGAGGTGCTGGTGCTGGCGGTCCTCGTACTCGTCGGCGGGAGCCGCTCTCGTCGCAGCAGCTTCGCGAGAGGGCTGTCTGGTGGGGCAGCCCCGGTGACGGAGCCTGGTGTGCTACTACTGGAGGTCCCTGTGAGTCTACTCCTGTTGGTAGTGCCGCTGGTAGACGCGGAGGTTCTGGGGGTGGACAGCAGCGGCAGCAGCGTCCGCCGGAGACTCTCTCCCCGCAGCAGCTTCGTGAGTGGGCTGTCCGGTGAGGCAGCCCCGGTGGCGGAGCTTGGGGTACTAGTGCAGGGGGTGGAGAGGCACCTGATGGCGTAGAGGCTGTTAGTCTTGGTGCTGTTGACTCAGCTAGCACAGGTGCAGAGCATGAGGAGGCCTTGCACACTTTTACTCTCGACTCCGGCGCGTCTCGTTGCTTCTTCCGCGACAGCACCACAGTCACACCGCTCACAGTCCCTGTCCCTGTCACACTGGCCGACCCCTCTGGGGGCCCGGTAGTCGCGCGTGGTGCCACTGTTCTCCCTTGTCCGGCGGCCCCTTCCGGCCTCCTCACAGGTCTCCACCTCCCCTCGTTCCCTAAGAACTTGGTGGCTACCTCTGTCCTCCAGGAACAGTGGGTCACTGTCACCCAGCCTGGAGGCGAGCTAGTGGCGATCTGTACGGACTCGCGCACTGGTGAGCACCTCGCCACGTTCACTCGGAGACCTGGGTCTGGCCTGTACACGCTGACCACTGAGTCTGCATTGGTAGCTGAGTCAGGTCAGGTAGCTGCGTCGGTTGAGGTCGCCTCGTCTTGTTCATGTCGTCTCCTCACGCACCAGGCTCTCCTCTGGCACCACCGTCTTGGCCACCCCTCCTTGCCACGCCTGCGTCGCATGCACTCTCGTCTCCTTGTGTCCGGTCTCCCCAGGTCCCTGCCCCCGCTCCCGAGGTCGCTTGCACCGCCTTGCTTTCCCTGTGTCGAGGGGACGCAGCGCCGCACCTCACTCCTCCTCGTTTCCTCCTACCACTGCTACTTTGCAGACCCTGCACATGGACGTGTGGGGCCCCGCCTGCGTCACTGGACAGGGTGGCGAGCGCTACTTTTTGCTGGTAGTCGACGACTACACGCGCTAAACCACGGTCTTCCCCTTGCAGAGCAAGGCGGATGTCCGCGGTGTCTTGATCCGCTGGATCCGCGCTGTTCGTCTCCAGCTTCGCGCTCAGTTCCGTGAGAACCTTCCTGTCCTGCGGCTGCACTCTGACCAAGGTGGTGAGTTTTGCTCCCACCTCCTTGAGGACTTATGTGGTGCTGAGGGCATCAGCCAGACGTACACGCTTCCGGCCTCTCCACAGCAGAATGGGATTGCAGAGCGCCGCATTGGTCTTGTCATGGAGGTTGCTCGCACCTCCATGATCCATGCGGCTGCTCCCCATTTTCTGTGGCCGTTTGCGGTCCGATACGCCGCTGAGCACTGCTACTTTGCAGACCCTGCACATGGACGTGTGGGGCCCCGCCCGCGTCACTGGACAGGGTGGCGAGCGCTACTTTTTGCTGGTAGTCGACGACTACACGCGCTAAACCACGGTCTTCCCCTTGCAGAGCAAGGCGGATGTCCGCGGTGTCTTGATCCGCTGGATCCGCGCTGTTCGTCTCCAGCTTCGCGCTCAGTTCCGTGAGGACCTTCCTGTCCTGCGGCTGCACTCTGACCAAGGTGGTGAGTTTTGCTCCCACCTCCTTGAGGACTTATGTGGTGCTGAGGGCATCAGCCAGACGTACACGCTTCCGGCCTCTCCACAGCAGAATGGGATTGCAGAGCGCCGCATTGGTCTTGTCATGGAGGTTGCTCGCACCTCCATGATCCATGCGGCTGCTCCCCATTTTCTGTGGCCGTTTGCGGTCCGATACGCCGCTGAGCAGCTCAACCTCTGGCCCCGTGTCTCCCATCCGGAGAACTCCCTCACTTTGCGGTGGACGGGCGAGGTTGGTGATGCGTCGGCGCTTCGGGTCTGGGGTTCCCTCTCTCTTGTCCACGACTTGCATGCGGGCAAGCTCTCTCCACGCACTCTTTGGTGCGTGTTTCTTGGCTTCCCCACCGACGCAACGCCCTGGCAGTTTTACCACCCGGGCTCTCGTCGTGTACTGTCCTCCCAGGACGTGACCTTTGACGAGTCCGTCTGCTTCTACCGTCTTCACCCCCACCGCAGTTCCCCGGTGCCCCTCCCCCCTCTCACCCTGGTGGACGACCCCCCCCCGGTAGCCCCCCTCCCTCCTCACGGTCCCGCTCCCTCAGGTGTGTCTCAGGTAGACCCACCCCCCTTGGTTGAGCCTTTGGAGGTCTCCTCAGACACCTCTGCCACAGTGACCCCTCGCCGCTCTGCACGCTTGGCTGTCCCTCCTGGGTTTTCCGCCTCGACCGTCTTCACCGCCGCTGCAGCCTGCTGTTGTGGACTCTGGTGCTGCAGGAGGTCGTACCACAGGGGGTGCTGGTTCTGGGGGTGCTGAGGGTCCTCTGGGTACAGGAGGTACTGGTGCTGGTGGTCCTACTACGAGTCGGCAGGAGGCTCTCTCGCCGGAGC
This sequence comes from Closterium sp. Naga37s-1, assembly GCA_947471745.1. NCBI lineage: Eukaryota > Viridiplantae > Streptophyta > Zygnematophyceae > Desmidiales > Closteriaceae > Closterium > Closterium sp. Naga37s-1. The sequence goes on from CANJKZ010000866.1 coordinate 444,376, forward strand.
GGCTGCGCGAGTGGGCTGTCCAGTGGGGCAGCCCTGGTGGTGGAGCCAGCCATCTTGGAGCTGGAGGTGCTGGAGCTGCTGGTGCTAGAGGTTCTAGTGGTTCTGGGGGTGCTGTTGCTACTGGAGCGGGAGGTTCTGGGGGTGCGACTACTCAGCCGCAGCCGTTTGCGCTTCGTCACCTTCTCAGTCTCCCACCTGCTGCTACTGAGTTCCCGGTTCCTGGTACTACTCCTCCGTTACTGTTCCCACCGACTGACCAGTCTCAGCCACAGCTACTGCTTGGCTCCCCGCTGCCTGCTCCTACTCCTCATACTGAGGTCACTGCGTCCCTGACTGCGCGTCGTGAGCCTGAGACTCGAGCGTCCACTCCTGAGCGTTGTGAGCCTGCGACTCGTGCTTCCACCCCTGTTCGCGGTCGTCGTGTTGTCCGTCCTCGTGCTCCCGCTGTGCCAAGCACTCACCGTATGGCACTTCGTCCTTCCTCTGTTCCTCAGCGTGTTGTCCTGCCTTCTCCTCCTGCGTCCTCTCTTCCTCACGTTCCTGACCCTGAGTCAGACCTTGTTCGTGCTGCCAGTCCGACTGTCACTCGTCTCCTTGCCACAGTTGTGACTGACCCTTCCTTTGAGTCTGCTGCTGCGTCTGCCTTAGTCACTGAGCTTGTTGACTTTGCCGCTTTGTGCCGCCTTGACTACGCTGCGAGTCTTGTCTTTGACTCTTCCTGTCCTCCGTCTGTCGGGGGTGAGCTTGCCCTTGGCTGTGACGTTCTTGAGGACAGGCAGTTTGAGCTGGAGTGTCTCGCGGCTGCTTCATCGCATCTCGCGTCCTCGCTACTTTGCCCTGATGGAGACCCGGATGCACCAGACATCCCTGCGGAGAATGCTCTTCTATGGGAGAGCTGAATTGCGTGGGACGCAAGGTCAGAGTTCTGGCAGTGATTCTTGACAGAGTGTTGAAAATGCCTTGGTAGAATTCAAGCATAGTTTCACTAAGAAAAGTTGATATAACAAGATTATGGTACAAGGAGAACCAAATAGCAAAGACAAAGAACCCTGGAGAAACGTTCCTCAACAAGCAAGCACCTTTGCTGAGTCAGAAACGGCAGGTGAAACGACAAGCACATGTGTGTTTCACATGAATTGGCAGTTTCTCAGGTTTACAACTTTCAGAGTTGTTTACGTTTTTACTGTTAGTAAAAACGTTCCTAAGGTTCAGTTTCCTTACTGATTCGAAATCTCCTGGGGAGTACAATTTCTGAGATGCTCTGATTGGTCAAAATTTGCTGTTTCGTGATTGGTCGAAATTCGCGCACATTGCGAATTTCGGAGACAATTATTTTCGGTCGACCGGAATCGCTCTGCTCGACGATGCCTCTTTCGAGCCCAATTCTGTCGACCAGCGTTTCGTCAAAACGCTGTTTTCTCCAATTCCGTCGACCCGCGAGGCTCGATTTTGACGCCGAATTCCTCCCGTCGACAAGTGCCTCGTCGACGGGCAGTTGCGTGGAGCAGAAACAACACTTCAATTTCGACGAATTATTCTCGTCGAAAATCGACCCGTCGCACAGAGATCAGAGTCCCAGAGGCTGTCGCACCCAGATAAAAGTCCCCGAAGTCGCCGATGACTATGAAACGAACACCGTTGTGCTCCAAAAAGCATGGCCGACTTCGCCCAAGCGAGGGCGGGGCCTTTTCTCCTCGACACTCCCCTGCCCAGCTCAAGCTTGGGCCCCCACACACAAGGTCCACCCAGAACCTACGTAATAGAATACAAGGGGATATTTCGACGGCATGCACACCCCCACACGCCGATCACCGTATCAGCCATGTTAGATGACATGGCACCTACTACTGCACGTCGTCATCGTCGTCGACAGTTTCGGCAAGGCGAACCTGGCCGATCGCGAGAGAGCACCGGTTGAAGGCCGGAAAATGCAGCGCCTTAGTGAGGAAGTCCGCCGGCTGCTCGGAAGTTGGGATGTATTCCAGCGCAATCTTCTTGCGCTTCACCATCTGCTGCAGCCAGGCGTAACGTCGCTCCATGTGCCTGAGGTTGCCCTTCAGCCCCAAGCCCTCAGCGACCGCGATGGCGGACTGATTGTCCACGTTCAGAGCAGTCGGCGTCCCAGCGTCGAGGAGCTGGAACTCGGCGAGAAGGAATCGAAGTCGACGAGCTTCCTTGCCGGCTTCGGTGGCCGCGATGTACTTCGACTCCTTCGATGACAGATTCACGCACTTGATGCGTTGGCTCGTCCAGGAGACAGCTGTGCCGCCGAAGGTGAAAACGTAGCCATTCGTGCTGCTGCGCGTCTGCTTGTTGCCGGCGTCGTCCGCGTCCGAGTAGCCGACCAGTTTCAGAGTTTCCGGCCCGCCGACGAACTCCAGGGCAGCATCACGCGTGTCGGCGAGATAGGTGAGGCAACGATCGACCTCGCGCCAGTGCTGGTCGCTCCTCACCGTCAGACCGGACCCCAGCTTGCTGCACGCGAAAGCGATGTCGGGCCGAGTTGTCATGGCAGCGAACTGCAGCGAACCGACCTTTTGACGGTACTCCTCCTCTTCGCGCGACTGGAAGTCCTCATCGTCGAAAGTCAGCTCGGCGTAGGCATCGACGGAAACGGGCGTCTTCGGACGCCGACCAGTCTGCTCCTCGTCGATGAAGCGCCTACGCAGCTTATCGACGTAGGACTGCTGGTGCAGCCACAGCTTCTGCCCCGGACGGTCGCGCACAATTTCGAGCCCCAAATACTTCTCGACCGGGCTGATCTCGCGCAGCTCAAATGCGGCCTCCAGCAGCTCCTTCAGCTCCTTCAACATCGCGGTGCTGCTGCTGGCGGCGAGCAGGTCGTCAACGTAGACGAGCACCCAGCACGCCACTCCGTCGTCGCCACCTCTGAAATAGAGAGCCTCGTCCACCTGGCTCTTGCTCCAGCCGGCGCCCGTCAGCACAGCGTCGAGCACCGAGTACCACAGCAGAGGACTCTGCTTCAGCCCGTACAAGCTCTTCAGCAGCTTGCATACGCGGCCAGTGCCATCGTTGTAGTAAGCGGGCTGGTCCATGTAGAGCACGCGGTCGAGCTTGCTCTGCAGAAAAGCATTCTTCATGTCTAACTGCATAAGGTGCAGGTCGAGGACGGCGAGAATGCTGAGGAAAATCCGCAGCGTGACGTAGCTCCCGACCGGTGCGTACGTCTCGTCGTAATCAGCTCCGTAGACCTGCGTGAAGCCTTTCACCACCATGCGCGCTTTTTCGCGGGCGACCGTGTCGTCGACATGGTACTTCGTCATTAGAACCCAGCGGTTCTTCATGACATTGACGCCGCGCGGGCGCTCCACCAGCTCCCATGTGCCGTTGGAGATGAGACTTCGAATTTCCTCGTCCATCGCCGCTTTCACCGCCTTGCCCTTCCAGCTCGCTAATGCCTCCTTCACTGTCATGTTAGCGATGTCCCATCGATGCTCTGGGTCGGCGTGCACATCGGGGTCAAGTTCGGGCAAGTCGACGTCGAACTGCGCGTCGTCGAGCAGAGTGCTGTAGGAGGTCGGCGGAAGGCACGCGTGATAGCTCAGCCTCTCGGGAGGCTTACCAAAGTTGGAGCGGGTGGAACATCGAACTGCAGGCGTGTCGGCAGAGACTTCCACCACGTCGCTCGATGTGCCATCATCGAACTGCTCCCATGTCGTCCGCTCGTCTGAAGCGAGCTCCTCGTTCGACAGCTCCTCTGAATCGTGCTCCCCGTTCGACGTCTCCCCTGTCAACGGCTCCTCTGAAACGCGCTCCCCGTTCGACGGCTCCTCCGAAACGCGCTCCCCATTCGACGGCTCCCCTGTCAGCAGAGACTTCATTCCAACGCCGACTTGCTCGCCGACCAGACCACGTCGACCGCCAGCGATGCCGATGGGCGGAGTTGAAGGCAACGCACCAATGCTCCCCTCATCGCTGGCGGCCGACGACTTAGGCAGATCGGCGGCGAGCGATGGGAGGGAGGCGGGTAGAGGCGGAGGAGCTTTCGAGAAGGGTGGAATGGGGGGAGAGGGATCGTCAGACGGACCATCGTCCTCGGCTTCGAGCAACTGAATCGCTGCCGGCAATGGCCCCGTCAGCGGAGAATCCTTCGTCCGCTCTGACGCCGGCCCATGCTCCACCTTCCACTCCTCCAGCGACATGGACTCGTAGAAGATTGCTTCCACGGTTGTGACAACGCGGTTGGTGGTGAGGTCGAGCATCTCCCAGCCCTTGCTCTCCTGCAAAACACCGAGGTGAATTCCCCAGCGTGCCTTCGGAGCCAACTTTCCGCCGCGCTGCTGCTCCGGGACCATGAACTGCACCATGCAGCCCCACACGCGCGCCAGCGTAAGGTCCGGCTTCTTTTCAAACAGCAGCTCATACGACGTCGTCCTCGGAGGAAGGGAGGCCCGTTCGAGACAGTTGCGCACCCAGACAGCTTGGCGAAGGGCGAGGTGCCACCAGTGATGCTTCACGCCCATGTGAAGCAGCATCGTTTGAACTGCTTCGACGACCGTGCGCATCTCTCGCTCCGCCATACCATTCTGCTGCGGAGTGTAGGGGCACGTGAGGTTGTGGAGGATACCCTTGTCCTCGACGAGATCAGTGAAGGCCCGACCGAGGAACTCCCCTCCGCGGTCAGAGCGCAACCTTTTCACCGACTTCGAGGTCTGCTGCTCCACTTCCTTCAGCCACTTTTCGAAAACGACGAGCACGTCGCTCTTCTTTGCGATCGGACGGACCCATACAAATCGAGTCTTGCGGTCACGCGGAAGGGGCCACAGAGGTCAATGTGCACGACGTCGAGAGCGTTTTCAGCATCCGATCCCTTCTCTGGAAAAGTATGTCGCGCTAGCTTTCCGCCGACACAGGAGGCATACGGCAGGTCGGCTCCAGTCGACTTCTTGATGTCTAGACCGATGGCAACACCATGCTTCGCCGAACTCTTAATCGTGTCAATGCCAACGTGCGCGAGCCTCGGGTGCCACTTCTCCGGCGTTGACTTTGTCGCCGATGCGATCGTCCGAAGAGCAACTGCCTCCGTCGAAGATGTCGTCGATTTCGAGGGGCAGGGGCGGAGGTCGGTGCAGAGGACCCGGCCGATGAAGCGTGCTCGACCGAGCACATCTCCTGCAGCGGAAACGAGCAGCATCTCGTTGCCCTCATCCTGCAGCTTCACTCCGCTGTCCTTCAGCTGGCCAGCTGACAGCAGATTCGCCTGCACGCCCGGGACGTACAACACGTCGGGGATGAGAATCTGCTTTCCGGTCTCCCCTTTCAGAGCAACTGTGCCACGACCTTCGACGTTCTGAAGCGCCCCGTTGAATCCGCGCACGTGTCGGATGTCGCCTCCTGGCTTCATGTCGACGAAGGCCTCTTGCGTTCCCATCAGATGATGAGAGCAGCCGCTGTCGAGGAGCACCACGGTCGGATTCGCCTGCACGGCTGCAGCGACCGCCTGGAAGTCTTCTCCAGCCTCCGGCGCCAGTGAAATAGTTGGCTCAACCACTCCAACCATCGAACAAGAGGCTTCCTTGCCGCTCGGGGTATCTCCCTCTGATTTCGACGGCGTTTTCGACGACGCTGGCTTCTCCTTGCGCGGCTGGTGGTCTCGACGACGACGCTCGCTGTCAGACTTCCCGCGGCTTCCTCTCTAATCGTCGTCGGACTCGTCGCGATCAGGGCAGTCGTACGAGGGATGGTAAGGGTCTCCGCAGATGTAGCAGCGGCGTCCTCCTCGACGCGAACCACTGCTTCCGCGATCATTTCCCTTCGCCGACTCCCCGCGGTTGGCGTTCTCCGTAGACTTGGTGTTCGACGACTTTCCGCCACCGCCTCCTCCTCCGCCCGACTGTCCACGCTGCCCCGTCTGACGTCCCTGCTTCGTCGGAGCAACGTAGTTGGCCTGCGGAAGGAGCTCGGAAGACCGCTCAGACTCCTGCATGAACTCATCATGGATGATGTGACTCGAAAGCGAATCCTCGTTCAGAGTCTCGCGCGTGCCGGGAATGATCAGCATCCGGCGCATCAGATTGTAGCTTGATGGAAGGCCGTTGACGACATGCGTGACATACGACGCCACCGAGTACTCGAAGCCAGCCATTCGCAGGTCGGCCAAAATTCGTCGCGCTCGATTGCAATACTCGGTCGCCGATTCCTGTTCGCCCATGCGAATGGTGGCCAATCTCTTCTCCAGTTGGCTGATGTAGAGGTCGTCGGTCGCTTTGTAGGTGCGCATGATGTACTGCCACGCTTGGTAGCCGGCGTCCACACGAAGTCGGCACGGCTTTAACGCGACTTGCACCAGTGGCGAACAACACCGCGAAAGGACCATGAAGGTCAGAAGATGAGCGGCGCGAAATTCCGCCCGCAATTCAGTGTCGTCTTCGTCCGGCGTCTCCACCTTGCCGTCAACGAACTTCTTCAATCCGGCGATCTCCAGCTGAGGCTCGATGGATTCGATCCATGTGATTAAATCGTGGCGTCCTTCGAGCAGCTTCGGCACAGCAATCTTGTCCGGCGAAAAATTGAAGTAGCCGTACGCCGGCGCGATGCCTTCGTCACGACCAGCCGACGCATGAGTCGCCGAAATCGGCCTGACTCCACTCCGCTGAGGAGAATGACGTCGACCATCAGTGTTGCCGTTCGAGCTGCCTACAACCGCCGTCGACCGCAGCACTTGCGCCTGCACTCCACCAACGCCAACGTCGGCGGGCCGAAATCCGCGAACCCTCGTGCTTCCACCGCCGACAACATCGCTGCCGTCACCTTCGTTGTGCACGGGTCGGGGAGAGGCGGACGCACCGTCCGCTTCAGCACGGGGAGGGGGATGCTCACGCGCCCACTGCGCATGAGTTCCGAGGAGCAGAATCTCCAAGTCCGCCTCACCGTACTCGCCAGCCTCGTGGCGTGCCCGAACACCATCCAACCGCGCCTGCAGAGTATCCTCTACTCCTGCATCGACTCCTTGGTCATCCATGGCGGTTTAGACGGTTGCCGACCTTCAACGACTTAGGTATTTAGCGCAAACGTCGGCTAGTCTGAAGGTTCTAACATGGGGCCGTTCCACGCTCACCGCACCATGCGGAGAATGCTATTCTATGGGAGAGCTGAATTGCGTGGGACGCACGGTCAGAGTTCTGGCAGTGATTCTTGACAGAGTGTTGAAAATGCCTTAGTAGAATTCAAGCATAGTTTCACTAAGAAAAGTTGATAGAACAAGATTATAGTACAAGGAAGGAGAACCAAATAGCAAAGACAAAGAACCCTGGAGAAACGTTCCTCGACAAGCAAGCACCTTTGCTGAGTCAGAAACGGCAGGTGAAACGACAAGCACATGTGTTTCACCTGAATTGGCAGTTTCTCAGGTTTACAGCTTTCAGAGTTGTTTACGTTTTTACTGTTAGTAAAAACGTTCCTAAGGTTCAGTTTCCTTACTGATTCGAAATCTCCTGGGGAGTACAATTTCCGAGATGCTCTGATTGGTCAAAGTTTGCTGTTTCGTGATTGGTCGAAATTCGCGCACATTGCGAATTTTGGAGACAAGTAATTTCGGTCGACCGGAATCGCTCTGCTCGACGATGCCTCTTTCGAGCCTAATTATGTCGACCAGCGTTTCGTCGGAACGCTGTTTTCTCCAATTCCGTCGACCCGCGAGGCTCGATTTTGACGCCGAATTCCTCCCGTCGACAAGTGCCTCGTCGACGGGCAGTTGCGTGGAGCAGAAACAACACTTCAATTTCGACGAATTAATCTCGTCGAAAATCGACCCGTCGCACAGAGATCAGAGTCCCAGAGGCTGTCGCACCCAGATAAAAGTCCCCGAAGTTGCCGATGACCACGAAATGAACACCGTTGTGCTCCGAAAAGCATGGCCGACTTCGCCCAAGCGAGGGCGGGGCCTTTTCTCCTCGACAATCCCGACCCCACGCACTTACGCAGAGGCGATTACGGGTCCGTACTCCTCTAAGTGGCAGATAGCCATGGACGCAGAGATGGCTTCCTGGAAGTCCACAGGCACCTACGTCGACGAGGTTCCCCCACCTGGGGCGAACATAGTCGATGGCATGTGGATTTTCAGGGTGAAGCGGCCGCCGGGTTCTCCGCCTGTCTTCAAGGCGCGTTACGTTGCTAGAGGCTTCAGTCAGCGTGCGGGGGTCGACTTCTTTCAGACCTTCTCCCCCACCCCGAAGATGACCACTCTTCGGGTGCTACTGCACGTTGCAGCACAGCGAGACTACGAGCTGCACTCCCTCGACTTCTCGACAACCTTCTTGCAAGGTAGCCTTCACGAGGCTATCTGGTTGCGCCGTCCACGTGGCTTCACTGGGCCGTTTCCTGAGGGTACCCAGTGGAGTCTTCGGCGACCAGTCTACGGCCTCCGACAGGCACCCCGCGAGTGGCACGACACACTGAGGACTACCCTTGCGGCTCTTGGCTTCGCTCCCTCGACTGCTGACCCTTCGCTGTTTCTGCGCACAGACACTTCTCTGCCGCCGTTCTACGTTCTTATGTACGTTGACGACTTGGTTTTTGCTACTGCTGACACTGAGGCTCTGGCCTTGGTGAAGGCGGAGCTGCAGGAGAGACACACTTGCACTGACCTAGGTGAGCTGCGGAGCTACCTTGGCTTGCAGATCACCTGGGACAGAGCACGGCGCACCATCACCCTCACTCAGTCACACATGGTGCAGCAGGTCCTTCAGCGCTTCGACTTCACGTGGTCCTCGCCACAGCCCACTCCTCTGTCTACCGGCCACTCGCTCTCAGCTCCACCTTCGGACGAGTCCGTAGAGCCGAGTGGTCCGTACCCAGAGCTTGTGGGTTGCCTCATGTACCTGATGACGTGCACACGATCTGACCTCGCGTACCCTCTCAGCCTCCTGGCTCGCTACGTGGCTCCTGGTAGGCATCGAAAGATGCACTGGGATGCTGCGAAGAGGGTATTGCGTTACTTGTGCAGCACATCGGGCATGGGGCTTGTGCTTGGAGGACGGGGTCCAGTTGTTCTCACCGGTCACTCAGACGCTTCTTGGGCTAACGACCAGACGACTCACCGGTCGACACAGGGGTACAGTTTCAGCCTCGGCACTGTTTCTGTCTCATGGAGGTCCACTCGCTCTTCCTCTGTACTTAGTTCCAGCTGTGAGGCCGAGATCTACGCTGGGGCTATGGCTGCACAGGAGCTCCGCTGGCTGACCTACCTGCCGACCGACTTGGGTGAGCAGCCTCGTTCTCCTCCAGTTCTGTACGTCGACAACAAGGCCATGATTGCCTTGTGTCAAGACCAGAGACTGGAGCACAGAACAAAGCACATTGCTCTCCGTTACTTCCTCACGCGAGAGCTGCAGCAGCGTGGTCAGCTTCGTCTTGCTTACGTGGCCACTCGGGCCAACACTGCTGATGTTTTCACCAAGGCCCTTGGGTCTAGTGATCATCAGCGTTTCTGCACTGCTCTTGGGCTTGTGCCCACTCTGCCTCACTTGCTTGTCTCTTGATCTTGCTCTTGTTGTACACTGGTATATATGAGTATACCTGCATGCTTACACTTGCTAGGTTGTGATCAGTGTTCTGCTCTTCGCTACTATAAACTCTGCATGTGAACTGGCCTTGTGGCCGCTTGCTTGTGCTCAGAATGCGTGGTGACCTTGTGATCCACCCTGGGCTTTGCTTTGCTTTGCTTCTTCTCTTGACTGGTCTTGTGACCCCTTTGTTGTCCCCCAGTTTGCCTATGGGGGTGTGTCAAAACATGTTTATATCATGTTCGTGATGTTAGGCTGTAGTGGGTTACTCCCTATGGGGTACAACCCTTTGTTAGGGTTGCTACTTGTACCACTCATCCTGCTTTAGTCAACCAGTACTTCTTCCTAGTATTCTGACAGAGTTCACGCAGCAGCCGGTAAGCGGGAACCCAAATCCGGTCAGTTCCGGCCTTTAGGTAATAGTTCCCCTTTTGCGTCGTTGCCTGCTGGTGATTTCCAGTCGTGAAGAACGGGTCCGTAGTGTAGCCGTGGGTGAATAGTCCCGTAAGTAGTGGGTTCGAGTGGGTGATGAGTAGTGCAGCGGATTGAACTGTTGGTCGTGTAAGGGCGTCGACGATGTTATTCGCCCCTTTCTTGTACGTGATGCGGTAGGTGAAGTGGCTCTCCATGTAATCGGGCCAGCGAACTTGTCGCGGGTTGAGGTTGGGCTGAGCTCGCAGGTATTGTAGGGACTTGTGGTCCATCCGAACAGTGACGTCGGCGCCCACCAAGTAGCAGCGCCATAGTTTGAACGCATGTATAATTGCGAGCATCTCCTTGTCGTGTATCGGGTAGTTGCGTTCGGCAGACTGCAGCTTGCGTGACTCGTAGGCAATCGGCTGCAGCCTATCTCCGAAATCCTGGAGGAGTACAGCTCCGATGGCGAAATCTGAGGCGTAGGTGATGACTTCGAACGGCTTCGATGGATCGGCGATGCGTAGAACCGGAGGGGATACCAGAAAATTCTTCAGTTCCTGAAAAGCCGCCTCTGCTTCCTCCCCCCACACAAAATTGATGTCCTTGTGCAGCAGGTCGGTTAGCGGGCCAGTTATCCCCGCCTTATTCGTGATAAACCTCCTGACATAATTCACGAACCCCAGAAAAATCTGAAGTTCCGTGATGTTAGTCGGGGACTTCCACTCCTGTATAGCCTTGAATTTCGCCGGGTCGGTTTTTATGAGCTCCCAAAAACTCCAACTCTTGCTTAAAAAACTCGCACTTAGAGCCTTTGGTGATGAGGCGGTTCTCCTATAGCCGCTGAAAAATCGTGTCGAGGTCGCGGAGGTGTTGTTCTCTTGTCCTGCTGAAAATCAAAATATCGTCCAAGTAGACGATAACACACTTGTCAAGAAATTCCCTGAAAACTCGGTTCATGGTCAGTTGAAAAGTCGAAGGCGCGTTTGTGAGGCCGAACGGCATCACTTGGAATTCGTTGTCAAACTATCATGTTGTGTAGGCTGTAGTGGGGTAGCCCATATGGGGTACAACCCAATTAGGGTTTGCTACTTGTACTCCTGCATGCTGTTAGTTTCATCACTCTCGTTCATTCTTCTGACATGGTATCAGAGCGGTCTCGGGTCCGAATCCCGGTCTATGCACATGCAGGCCGTTGCCGTTGTGCCGAGTCCTGGACCTCCCAGTGTGGGGGGGTGTCAGAAGACTTGCACTGTGAGATCCCCGGTTGATCCTTGGGGGGTTACAGGCCTGTTAGCCTGGGGGGTTATGGGCGCACTGACCCGCTACTGAAATAAGCCCTTTTATCCCAATGGTATAGTGGTTGGGATTCTGACATGGTATCAGTCAGAATGGTACCATGCCGAAAGATTCTGCACTGTTGCCTTTAGCTCCTGCATTTGCGCCATCATCTTGTTCAACGCTTCCTGGTCCATGAGTCGCACGCTTCGTCTGGTGGGCAGAGAGGTATCCGTGACCTTTCAGGCAAGTGGAAAGCAAAAACTATCGGAGTCGGGCAGGTTAGAGTTAAACTAACCTTGCAGCCAACCGTTTTGCAGTCCTCTTTACCAAGCCAACCCGTGCCACCAAAATACCATCGAAAAGTGGGGTGAACTAGGAAAGTAGCTCTGATACCATGTGTTATGAGTTGTAATGGAGAGTGCGCGGAATAACGAAGTTGTGACTTAATGAACTGTCGATTACAATGAAGGCACGCGACTATATAGTGAATACCCTAGCTAGGAGGGAACCTCGGGAAACGAGGTTGGGTGCAGGTTTGGCGACGGAAAGCCGAAGGCGACGCGGAGGAGCCTCGGCATCGTTGATGTCGGCCGAACGTGCAAGTCTGAAAATCGGGGTTGTACGCGTATCTCAAAGTTAGCGAACAACGGAATGCATCAACTAGGATAGGGAGTGATACAAATAGCAGACCTAGAAAGTGTTGTACTCTCTACAGTGCTACTCACTACAGCCTATTATAACAATGTTCAACATTTGACAGCGTAGCAGTCAACCCCGGTAAGGATAAAGGAAAAATCCTTACAGTTTGCTTGTTTCATTGCAAAAATGGCACTTCCTGGTTACCAATGAAACCAACAAAGTACCTGTAGGTGTGATATCGAGGACCCTAACAAAAGCACCTCTATCCAGGGGATCACGGTCACGGTACACTAACAAGGAAATTGGCAAAACACTATGTTGTAAGACCACTTCTTTAAACTGCAATAGAGTGACACTTCCAGAGCACACACCATCACAACCAGCAGAACATCAGTCTTCCAACCACGTATGGTATGGCATATCCACCACGTACGGCATGGCATTTCCACCACGTACGGTATGGCATATCCACCACGTACGGTATGGCATTCTCAAAGTTAGCGAACAACGAAATGCATCAACTAGGATAGGGAGTGATACAAATAGCAAACCTAGAAAGTGTTGTACTCTCTACTGTGCTACTCACTACAGCCTATTATAACAATGTTCAACATTTGACACACCTCCATAGGCTAAGTGAGGGGCATCAAAGCAAGCAGGGTGAACAAACGGTCACAAGACCAGTCAAGACAAGAAGCAAGGCAAGCTCAGGGTGGATCTCAAGGACACCACACAAATTCCGAGCACAAGCAAGCGGCCACAAGGCCAGTTCAAGAGTTCACTATGATATATATAGGAAAACACAACAAGCATAGCAAGTAACAGGTCTACAGCAACCGAGGGCCTACCTCAACAAGCCCCAACTGCACACAGAACCTGTGGTGGTCACCAAGCGCCAGGGCCTTGGTGAAGATGTCTGCATTGTTGGCCTCTTAGGCCACAAAGTCCAGGCGTGCCTGGCCGCGTCGCTGCAGCTCTCGCAGGAGGAAGTACCTCACGTCAATATGCTTCACTCTGCTCTCCAGTCGAGGCTCTCGACAGAGGAGCATCATGGCCTTGTTGTCAGCGTACAAGGACGGTGCAGAGCGAGGCCGCTCACCAAGGTCGGCGAGCAAGAAGGTCAACCAGCGAAGCTCCTGTGCCGCCATGGCACCAGCGTAGATCTCTGCCTCTGCACTGGAAGTAGCCACAGACGACGACCGTGTAGACCTCCACGACACAGCACCAGCTCCCAGACTGAAGCAGTAACCCTGAGTCGAGCGCTGAGTCTCCACGTCGTCAGCGTAGGAAGAGTCGCAGTGACCAGTCAACGCCACTGGCTGAGTCCCTCCAAGCACAAGCCCCATGCCTGATGTAGTCGCCAGGTACTTCGCCACCCTCACAGCAGCTGTCCAGTGGACAGGACGGTGTCTCCCAGTCGCAACAAAGCGAGAAAGTATGCCGAGGGGAAAGGCTAGGTCCGGCTGAGTACAAGTCATCAGGTACATGAGGCAGCCCACCAGCTCTGCGTAGGGACCACTGGACTCAAAGGGCTCGTCGGGAAAGGAGCCAGTGAGTCTGTGGTCAACAGCAAGAGGTGTGGGCTGTGTGGTGGAGAACTGGAAGTCAAACCGCCGAAGGACCTGCTGCACCATGTGTGACTGAGTTAGTGTGATGGTGCGAGCAGCTCTGTCCCCGGTGATCTGCAGGCCAAGGTAGCGCTGCAGTTCACCTAGGTCAGTGCACTTGTGTCTCTTCTGCAGTTCGAACTTCACCTGAGCCAGAGCTGCCCTGTCTGCTATGGCAAAGACCAAGTCGTCGACGTACACTATTATAAAGAAAGGAGTGGAACCAGTGCGAACAAACAGCGACGGGTCGTGCCACTCACGGGGCGACTGGCGGAGACCGTAGACTGGCCGTCTCAGGCTCCACTGGGTCCCAGGTGGGAAGGTGTCAGTGAAGCCAGGAGGGCGGCGTAGCCAGATCTCCTCGTGTAGCCGGCCCTGGAGAAACGCAGTAGAGAAGTCAAGGGAGTGCAGCTCGTAGTCTCGCTGTGCTGCTACGTGCAGTAACACCCGAAGAGTAGTCATCTTCGGGGTCGGGGCGAAGGTCTGGAAGAAGTCAACTCCCTCATGCTGACTGAAACCCCTAGCCACGTTGCGCGCCTTGAACACAGGCGGTGAACCAGGCGGCCGCTTCACCTTGAAGAGCCACATGCCATCGACTACGTTCGCCCTGGGAGGGGGAACTGCGTCGACGTAGGTGCCTGTGGATCTCCAAGACGCTAACTCCGAGGCCATAGCCGCTTTCCACTGTGAGGCCCACGCCCCTGACACTGCCTCGCGGTAAGTACGAGGAGTCGGTATGTCAAGGGCGTCGGGGTCTCCCTCAGGGGATAGCAGCATGGCACAGACAGAGGGAGAAGCAGCTGCCCAGTACTCCAGCTCAGACTCTCTGTCCTCTAGGACGTCACAGCCAAGGGCAAAATCACCCCCGACGGACAGAGGACGGGAGGGAGGAGCTGGCACCACACGGGTGGTGTAGTCAAGGCGACTGACGGCAGCAAACTCAGCGACAGCGGCAGTGAGAGCCGAGACAGACGACAGAGGGAAACGAGAGTCGGTGACAAGAGTGGCGAGGACACGAGAGACAACAGGACGAATAGCGCGGTAGTAGTCAGTGACAGGAGTAGGGAGGAAAGGGAGAGAGGACGGAGGAGGAGACGGGAGAACGGACTCAGGAGGAGGACGACGAAGAGACGAACAAAGGAGGGCAGTGCGGAGGTCGGTAACGGGAGACGAGGGACGAGCACGCGGAGGACAGGGACGGACACGAGAGTGTGGGACACCAGGTGGAGGAGAATGCGGTGGAGGAGAAGACCAGACCGCTGGACTGTCGTCAGGAGGAGGAAACATGGGACCAAACGCTGGAGGGGACGGACTGTGAACAGGAGGAGAGGAGGGAAGACCAAGGGCCCGAAGGCCACTCACGGGTGGGAACAACTGCCGCTCCAGAGGAAGCTGCGGTGGGCGCGGCTGCGGCGGCGGTGTCCGCTGCTGCGGCGGGGGTGTCCGCTGCTGCGACGGCTGCTGCTGCTGCTGCTGCTGCTGCTGCTGCTGCTGCTGCCGCTGCTGCTCCAGCAGGTCCAACTGCCGCAACTCCTGCCGCTCCCTCTCCAACAGCACCTGCTCCTCACGCTCATGCCGACGGGCTGCCTGGAGACGCGTGTCGTGGCGGTTGGGAGGCGGAGTCGACTCCGCAGAACTAGTGTCTCCAGCTCCAGTCTCCTCAGAACCAGCACCTCCAGTGCCAGCGCCTCCAGCACCAGCACCCCCAGAACCAGCACCTCCAGAACCAGCACCTCCTGTGCCAGCATCTCCAGCTCCAGCACCCCCAGAACTAGCACCTCCAGTGCCAGCACCTCCTGCTCCAGCACCCCCAGAACTAGCACCTCCAGTGCCAGCACCTCCAGCTCCAGCACCCCCAGAGCTAGCGCCACCTGCGCCAGCACCTCCAGCTCCAGCACCCCTCGAACGAGCACCCCCAGCGGCTGCACCTCCAGCTCCAACACCAACTGAGTCCAGAGTAACCTGTCGCGGAAGTGCCAAAGGCTGCTGAGGAGACTGTGAGGAGGACTGCGGGGAGGGAGACGCTACCTGACGCGCGACCGAGGGAAGAGGGGTAGCGTGGGACACACCAGACGGGGCAGGACCAGGGGGGGGCGGGGGTACCGGAGGAGGGGGAGCAGGAGGAGGAGAGGGGGCGAGGAAAAGGGGGGGAGGGGGTACCGGGAGACCTCGACAGGGGTACCGGGTGTAGTAGGACACGGACTCGTCAAACCGGACGTCACGGGAGTCTAGGAACTGGTGGAGGGGAGGGTGGTAAAAGAACCAGTCGGCAGAGTCCACCGGGAAACCAAGGAAGACACAGGGGACGGCGCGAGCCGAGAGCTTGTCCGCGGAGGTGTCGCGAACAAGCGCAAGGCAGCCCCAGACACGAAAGGCCGACCCAACACCAGGGGACCCGGTCCAAAGACTGGTCGGTGAAGCCTCGGGCCGTGAGACGCGCGGCTGGAGGTTCAGCTGGTGTGCGGTATAGCGAACCGCGTAGGGCCACAGAAAATGGGGCGCACGGGCATGGATCATGGACGTGCGAGCAATGTCCATGACCAAGCCAATGCGGCGCTCAGCAACCCCATTATGTTGTGGGGACTCCAGAAGCGTCCAGGACTGTACGATGCCCTGTTCGCCGCAGAATCCGCCAAGAACGCCGAAGCGAAACTCGCCCCCACGGTCAGAGTGTAGACAACTGACACGACGACCACGAGTGCCCTCAGTGGCCAGAAGCCACCGGATCAGCGTTGCAGTTACCTCGGACTTCTTCGCGAGAGGAAACACTGTGGTGTACCTGGAGAAGTCGTCGACGACCACCAGAAAGTAACGCTCCCTCCCAGATCCCTGCGTCGGGGCAGAGCCCCAGACGTCCAAGTGCTTCCTCCCCCCACACAAAATTGATGTCCTTGTGCAGCAGGTCGGTTAGCGGGCCAGTTATCCCCGCCTTATTCGTGATAAACCTCCTGACATAATTCACGAACCCCAGAAAAATCTGAAGTTCCGTGATGTTAGTCGGGGACTTCCACTCCTGTATAGCCTTGAATTTCGCCGGGTCGGTTTTTATGAGCTCCCAAAAACTCCAACTCTTGCTTAAAAAACTCGCACTTAGAGCCTTTGGTGATGAGGCGGTTCTCCTATAGCCGCTGAAAAATCGTGTCGAGGTCGCGGAGGTGTTGTTCTCTTGTCCTGCTGAAAATCAAAATATCGTCCAAGTAGACGATAACACACTTGTCAAGAAATTCCCTGAAAACTCGGTTCATGGTCAGTTGAAAAGTCGAAGGCGCGTTTGTGAGGCCGAACGGCATCACTTGGAATTCGTTGTCAAACTATCATGTTGTGTAGGCTGTAGTGGGGTAGCCCATATGGGGTACAACCCAATTAGGGTTTGCTACTTGTACTCCTGCATGCTGTTAGTTTCATCACTCTCGTTCATTCTTCTGACATGGTATCAGAGCGGTCTCGGGTCCGAATCCCGGTCTATGCACATGCAGGCCGTTGCCGTTGTGCCGAGTCCTGGACCTCCCAGTGTGGGGGGGTGTCAGAAGACTTGCACTGTGAGATCCCCGGTTGATCCTTGGGGGGTTACAGGCCTGTTAGCCTGGGGGGTTATGGGCGCACTGACCCGCTACTGAAATAAGCCCTTTTATCCCAATGGTATAGTGGTTGGGATTCTGACATGGTATCAGTCAGAATGGTACCATGCCGAAAGATTCTGCACTGTTGCCTTTAGCTCCTGCATTTGCGCCATCATCTTGTTCAACGCTTCCTGGTCCATGAGTCGCACGCTTCGTCTGGTGGGCAGAGAGGTATCCGTGACCTTTCAGGCAAGTGGAAAGCAAAAACTATCGGAGTCGGGCAGGTTAGAGTTAAACTAACCTTGCAGCCAACCGTTTTGCAGTCCTCTTTACCAAGCCAACCCGTGCCACCAAAATACCATCGAAAAGTGGGGTGAACTAGGAAAGTAGCTCTGATACCATGTGTTATGAGTTGTAATGGAGAGTGCGCGGAATAACGAAGTTGTGACTTAATGAACTGTCGATTACAATGAAGGCACGCGACTATATAGTGAATACCCTAGCTAGGAGGGAACCTCGGGAAACGAGGTTGGGTGCAGGTTTGGCGACGGAAAGCCGAAGGCGACGCGGAGGAGCCTCGGCATCGTTGATGTCGGCCGAACGTGCAAGTCTGAAAATCGGGGTTGTACGCGTATCTCAAAGTTAGCGAACAACGGAATGCATCAACTAGGATAGGGAGTGATACAAATAGCAGACCTAGAAAGTGTTGTACTCTCTACAGTGCTACTCACTACAGCCTATTATAACAATGTTCAACATTTGACAGCGTAGCAGTCAACCCCGGTAAGGATAAAGGAAAAATCCTTACAGTTTGCTTGTTTCATTGCAAAAATGGCACTTCCTGGTTACCAATGAAACCAACAAAGTACCTGTAGGTGTGATATCGAGGACCCTAACAAAAGCACCTCTATCCAGGGGATCACGGTCACGGTACACTAACAAGGAAATTGGCAAAACACTATGTTGTAAGACCACTTCTTTAAACTGCAATAGAGTGACACTTCCAGAGCACACACCATCACAACCAGCAGAACATCAGTCTTCCAACCACGTATGGTATGGCATATCCACCACGTACGGCATGGCATTTCCACCACGTACGGTATGGCATATCCACCACGTACGGTATGGCATTCTCAAAGTTAGCGAACAACGAAATGCATCAACTAGGATAGGGAGTGATACAAATAGCAAACCTAGAAAGTGTTGTACTCTCTACTGTGCTACTCACTACAGCCTATTATAACAATGTTCAACATTTGACACACCTCCATAGGCTAAGTGAGGGGCATCAAAGCAAGCAGGGTGAACAAACGGTCACAAGACCAGTCAAGACAAGAAGCAAGGCAAGCTCAGGGTGGATCTCAAGGACACCACACAAATTCCGAGCACAAGCAAGCGGCCACAAGGCCAGTTCAAGAGTTCACTATGATATATATAGGAAAACACAACAAGCATAGCAAGTAACAGGTCTACAGCAACCGAGGGCCTACCTCAACAAGCCCCAACTGCACACAGAACCTGTGGTGGTCACCAAGCGCCAGGGCCTTGGTGAAGATGTCTGCATTGTTGGCCTCTTAGGCCACAAAGTCCAGGCGTGCCTGGCCGCGTCGCTGCAGCTCTCGCAGGAGGAAGTACCTCACGTCAATATGCTTCACTCTGCTCTCCAGTCGAGGCTCTCGACAGAGGAGCATCATGGCCTTGTTGTCAGCGTACAAGGACGGTGCAGAGCGAGGCCGCTCACCAAGGTCGGCGAGCAAGAAGGTCAACCAGCGAAGCTCCTGTGCCGCCATGGCACCAGCGTAGATCTCTGCCTCTGCACTGGAAGTAGCCACAGACGACGACCGTGTAGACCTCCACGACACAGCACCAGCTCCCAGACTGAAGCAGTAACCCTGAGTCGAGCGCTGAGTCTCCACGTCGTCAGCGTAGGAAGAGTCGCAGTGACCAGTCAACGCCACTGGCTGAGTCCCTCCAAGCACAAGCCCCATGCCTGATGTAGTCGCCAGGTACTTCGCCACCCTCACAGCAGCTGTCCAGTGGACAGGACGGTGTCTCCCAGTCGCAACAAAGCGAGAAAGTATGCCGAGGGGAAAGGCTAGGTCCGGCTGAGTACAAGTCATCAGGTACATGAGGCAGCCCACCAGCTCTGCGTAGGGACCACTGGACTCAAAGGGCTCGTCGGGAAAGGAGCCAGTGAGTCTGTGGTCAACAGCAAGAGGTGTGGGCTGTGTGGTGGAGAACTGGAAGTCAAACCGCCGAAGGACCTGCTGCACCATGTGTGACTGAGTTAGTGTGATGGTGCGAGCAGCTCTGTCCCCGGTGATCTGCAGGCCAAGGTAGCGCTGCAGTTCACCTAGGTCAGTGCACTTGTGTCTCTTCTGCAGTTCGAACTTCACCTGAGCCAGAGCTGCCCTGTCTGCTATGGCAAAGACCAAGTCGTCGACGTACACTATTATAAAGAAAGGAGTGGAACCAGTGCGAACAAACAGCGACGGGTCGTGCCACTCACGGGGCGACTGGCGGAGACCGTAGACTGGCCGTCTCAGGCTCCACTGGGTCCCAGGTGGGAAGGTGTCAGTGAAGCCAGGAGGGCGGCGTAGCCAGATCTCCTCGTGTAGCCGGCCCTGGAGAAACGCAGTAGAGAAGTCAAGGGAGTGCAGCTCGTAGTCTCGCTGTGCTGCTACGTGCAGTAACACCCGAAGAGTAGTCATCTTCGGGGTCGGGGCGAAGGTCTGGAAGAAGTCAACTCCCTCATGCTGACTGAAACCCCTAGCCACGTTGCGCGCCTTGAACACAGGCGGTGAACCAGGCGGCCGCTTCACCTTGAAGAGCCACATGCCATCGACTACGTTCGCCCTGGGAGGGGGAACTGCGTCGACGTAGGTGCCTGTGGATCTCCAAGACGCTAACTCCGAGGCCATAGCCGCTTTCCACTGTGAGGCCCACGCCCCTGACACTGCCTCGCGGTAAGTACGAGGAGTCGGTATGTCAAGGGCGTCGGGGTCTCCCTCAGGGGATAGCAGCATGGCACAGACAGAGGGAGAAGCAGCTGCCCAGTACTCCAGCTCAGACTCTCTGTCCTCTAGGACGTCACAGCCAAGGGCAAAATCACCCCCGACGGACAGAGGACGGGAGGGAGGAGCTGGCACCACACGGGTGGTGTAGTCAAGGCGACTGACGGCAGCAAACTCAGCGACAGCGGCAGTGAGAGCCGAGACAGACGACAGAGGGAAACGAGAGTCGGTGACAAGAGTGGCGAGGACACGAGAGACAACAGGACGAATAGCGCGGTAGTAGTCAGTGACAGGAGTAGGGAGGAAAGGGAGAGAGGACGGAGGAGGAGACGGGAGAACGGACTCAGGAGGAGGACGACGAAGAGACGAACAAAGGAGGGCAGTGCGGAGGTCGGTAACGGGAGACGAGGGACGAGCACGCGGAGGACAGGGACGGACACGAGAGTGTGGGACACCAGGTGGAGGAGAATGCGGTGGAGGAGAAGACCAGACCGCTGGACTGTCGTCAGGAGGAGGAAACATGGGACCAAACGCTGGAGGGGACGGACTGTGAACAGGAGGAGAGGAGGGAAGACCAAGGGCCCGAAGGCCACTCACGGGTGGGAACAACTGCCGCTCCAGAGGAAGCTGCGGTGGGCGCGGCTGCGGCGGCGGTGTCCGCTGCTGCGGCGGGGGTGTCCGCTGCTGCGACGGCTGCTGCTGCTGCTGCTGCTGCTGCTGCTGCTGCTGCCGCTGCTGCTCCAGCAGGTCCAACTGCCGCAACTCCTGCCGCTCCCTCTCCAACAGCACCTGCTCCTCACGCTCATGCCGACGGGCTGCCTGGAGACGCGTGTCGTGGCGGTTGGGAGGCGGAGTCGACTCCGCAGAACTAGTGTCTCCAGCTCCAGTCTCCTCAGAACCAGCACCTCCAGTGCCAGCGCCTCCAGCACCAGCACCCCCAGAACCAGCACCTCCAGAACCAGCACCTCCTGTGCCAGCATCTCCAGCTCCAGCACCCCCAGAACTAGCACCTCCAGTGCCAGCACCTCCTGCTCCAGCACCCCCAGAACTAGCACCTCCAGTGCCAGCACCTCCAGCTCCAGCACCCCCAGAGCTAGCGCCACCTGCGCCAGCACCTCCAGCTCCAGCACCCCTCGAACGAGCACCCCCAGCGGCTGCACCTCCAGCTCCAACACCAACTGAGTCCAGAGTAACCTGTCGCGGAAGTGCCAAAGGCTGCTGAGGAGACTGTGAGGAGGACTGCGGGGAGGGAGACGCTACCTGACGCGCGACCGAGGGAAGAGGGGTAGCGTGGGACACACCAGACGGGGCAGGACCAGGGGGGGGCGGGGGTACCGGAGGAGGGGGAGCAGGAGGAGGAGAGGGGGCGAGGAAAAGGGGGGGAGGGGGTACCGGGAGACCTCGACAGGGGTACCGGGTGTAGTAGGACACGGACTCGTCAAACCGGACGTCACGGGAGTCTAGGAACTGGTGGAGGGGAGGGTGGTAAAAGAACCAGTCGGCAGAGTCCACCGGGAAACCAAGGAAGACACAGGGGACGGCGCGAGCCGAGAGCTTGTCCGCGGAGGTGTCGCGAACAAGCGCAAGGCAGCCCCAGACACGAAAGGCCGACCCAACACCAGGGGACCCGGTCCAAAGACTGGTCGGTGAAGCCTCGGGCCGTGAGACGCGCGGCTGGAGGTTCAGCTGGTGTGCGGTATAGCGAACCGCGTAGGGCCACAGAAAATGGGGCGCACGGGCATGGATCATGGACGTGCGAGCAATGTCCATGACCAAGCCAATGCGGCGCTCAGCAACCCCATTATGTTGTGGGGACTCCAGAAGCGTCCAGGACTGTACGATGCCCTGTTCGCCGCAGAATCCGCCAAGAACGCCGAAGCGAAACTCGCCCCCACGGTCAGAGTGTAGACAACTGACACGACGACCACGAGTGCCCTCAGTGGCCAGAAGCCACCGGATCAGCGTTGCAGTCACCTCGGACTTCTTCGCGAGAGGAAACACTGTGGTGTACCTGGAGAAGTCGTCGACGACCACCAGAAAGTAACGCTCCCTCCCAGATCCCTGCGTCGGGGCAGAGCCCCAGACGTCCAAGTGGAGGGTCTCGAAGGGAGCAGTGGCCGGACGAAGGGAGGAGGAGTGAGGAGTGGCGCGTAAGCGACCGGCGACGCAAGGAGTGCAAGGGGGAGCAAGTGAGGTAGGGAGCGACGGAAAGGTGCGTGGGAGACCTATGATTAGCCCCTGGCTGGTCATGCCGCGGAGGCGGGGGATCGACGGGTGACCAAGACGGTGGTGCCACAAGACGGTCCGGTGGGTGAGGGAGTGACAGGAGCAAGACGCAGCAACTGGACAGGACACCGCGACCGGACTAGACACGACCACCTGGCAAGACACAGCAACTGGACTGGACACCTGGACTAGAGGGGACGCAACGACCTGAGCGGAGGACGCAACCTGGGAGCGCTCGGTGTGGAGAACGTAGAGACCAGACCGGGGCTCCCTGGTGAACGTGGCCAGAACAGCACCAATGGCAGCGTCTGTACAGACCGTAGTCCTCCCACCCCCCACAAAGGTAACTGTGATCCCCCTGTCCTGGAGGTAACCAACACCCACCAAGTTCCGAGTGAACGAGGGGATGTGGAGGCCGCGCAGGACACCAGAGGGGACCACAGGACACGGGAGGGTAGTGGAGCTGCGTGCAACAGCTGGTCCTGAGGTAGGATCAGCCAGAGCTACCGAAACAGGAGTGAGGAGTGGCGTGAGGGTTGTGTGGTCGCGGAAGAAGCACTGCGACGCACCAGAGTCCAGCGTGAAGGACAGGGACGCCTCAGCCGGAGGGTCACCTGTCCTAGTGGCTACACAAGCACCTAGAGCAGCAACACAAGCACCTAGACTAGAAAGGCACAAGTCTACTCTAGCAGGAGGCAAGCAAGCTAATCTACGAACACGCGAGCACACAGATCCATCAGCACTATAGTCAACATCAGCATACAAAGCATGCTGACGAGCATCGTCCATGGACAGATCAAACACATCAATCTTACGGGATAACAGGCGAGCCCAGCGAGGCGTGGTCGCCGCAGGGCCCCAACGAGCACGGTAGAGGTCGTCGAGGCGGCGGAAGCACCGCGCGGCAGAGTGGTCGTCACGACCGCAGAGACAGGGGCTGCCCGGTCCGGTGAGGCACCAATGGGTGCAGGGGCCAGTGTCACGGCGAGGGGGGCGAGGGGCCCAGCTGGAAGTACTGCTGCTGCGGCCGGTGCTCCCAGGTCCTCCCGGACCCCACTCCGGCGGGGGACCCCAGTGCTGCTGCGGACCCCACTGCAGCGGGGGCCCCCACTGCTGGAACTGCTGCGGTGCCTGCTGCTGCTGCTGCTGTCCCTGCTGTGGCTGGTGCTGCTGCGACTGCTGCTGCTGGGGTCCAACACCCCCACCGGTCAGGCCACCGCCAGTGGGTGGGCCTGTCTGTCCTGCACCTCCTCCAAGCCCCCCTCCTCCTGGTGCACCTCCGCCGTCGCCACCGCCGCCGCCGCCTCCACCACCGCCGCTCCCACCTCCACCGCCACCTCCACCACCGCCTCCACCGCCTCCACCTCCCCCCTTCCCGCCCTTCTTGCCACTCTTGCCCCGTTTCGGCCAGTCTGCGGCAGAAACGGCAGTAGTGTCCCCAGAAACCGACACAGCAGCAGAAGCGCGGGTAGCAGTGAAAGTGGGAAGCTGAGGGGCGGCACACCCTGCAAAGAGACGGGGGGCCACCGCGGCAGTGGCGGAGGCAACGGTGAGGAGGCTACTCTCGATCGTCCCGAGAGCGGTCTCAAGGAGATCGATAGTGAGCTCAGTGGGGTGCTTCTGGAGAAGCGCGTCGCGAGCAGTGGCAAGGCGGTCAGGGAGGCGGGTGACTAACCAGTGCACAGTGAGCCACATGGGGGGGGGAGCAGCAAGAAGCTGGGCGTCGGTACAGGCCGCTCGGAAACCGGCGTCAAGTGAACGGAGGTGAGTCACTAGGTCGGACACAGTCGCAAACGAGCCGAGGTCGGGAAACACGAACGGCATGAGGAGGCGACCGAGGGAGGCAGAGGAAGGGGTGGAATAGCGTGCAACAACAGCAGCCCAAACCCCCTGAGCTGTCTCCACCTGGTCAAAGTGGACGGCCTCAGTCGGTGGGAGGAGCTCCGTCAGCGCAAGAGCAGTGGCAGCGTCGCGAGAGTCCCACACGTCCCTCGCCAAGACACGACGGTCGTAGTCCGCCTGCGCCACAGGAGTCGGCTCCGGGTCGGTCAGGAGGGGGTCGGGAGACAGGGGCGCCTTGAGGGCACCAGACGCGTGGGCCCACAGGGTGGCGCCGTCCTGACGCTGACTGGTGAGGTAGCGCGTGGCCTGGCGCTGCCAGGTACTGAACTCGATCGGTCGCCCCTCCGCATCGAAACGAAGGCGGCGGGACTCCATACTGGAGGCTAGGCTAGAGGCGGCTGGAGCGCGAAGGAGGCGGAGCTAGGAAAGAGGAGGGAAAGCTAGGAGCGCCAGCTGTGGCGAGGCAAAAGACCGGCGGAGCTAGTGGCTACACGGGTCTAACCTAGGCGACCGATGAGAGTAGCGGCTGCCAGCCGCTGACAGAGAGACCAATGACAGTAGGAACGGCGGGGGGCCCAGCGAACAGGGCGATGGTGGGGAAAAGATCCACGTGCCTAGTGCGGTGGGTGCGCACGGGTCGAGGGCGCGGGCTGGGCGCGGGCTTGGGGTAGGGCGCGGGTTAGGGGCAGGGCGCGGGCTATGGGCAGGGCGCGGACGGCGCAGGCAGCGCGGAGGGCAGAGCGCGGATGCGCAAGCAAGGCGCGGAGGCGCGAGGCGGAGGTGCGGATGCGCGAGCTAGGGCGCGGGCCTGGGCGACGGGCTAGGGCGACGGGCTAGGGCGCAGGCCTGGGCGACGGACTAGGGCGCGGGCCTGGGCGACGGGCTGGGGCGACGGGCTGAACGGGCGCCTGGGCGACGGGCTGGGGCGGGCGCCTGGGCGACGGGCTGGG
Source organism: Closterium sp. Naga37s-1 (assembly GCA_947471745.1). NCBI lineage: Eukaryota > Viridiplantae > Streptophyta > Zygnematophyceae > Desmidiales > Closteriaceae > Closterium > Closterium sp. Naga37s-1. The sequence continues at coordinate 469,436 of CANJKZ010000866.1, forward strand.
GCGGGCGCCTGGGCGACGGGCTGGGGCGGGCGCCTGGGCGACGGGCTGGGGCGGGCGCCTGGGCGACGGGCTGGGGCGGGCGCCTGGGCGACGGGCTGGGGCGGGCGCCTGGGCGACGGGCTGGGGCGGGCGCCTGGGCGACGGGCTAGGGCGGGCGCCTGGGCGACGGGCTAGGGCGGGCGCCTGGGCGTCGGGCTAGGGCGTGGGCCTGGGCATGGGCGACGGGCTAGGGGCGCAGGCTAGGGGCGCGGAGGGCGCTAACGCGCGGAGGAGGAGGGCGCTAAGGCGCGGAGATGGCGCGGAGGGCGCGGAGGCTAAGGCGCGGAGGGCGCGGAGGGCGCTAGGGCGCGGAGGGCGCTATGGCGCGAGCAAGGCTAGGCTAGGCGAGAGGATCGACACCTACTCATGATACCATCTCAAAGTTAGCGAACAACGGAATGCATCAACTAGGATAGGGAGTGATACAAATAGCAAACCTAGAAAGTGTTGTACTCTCTACAGTGCTACTCACTACAGCCTAGTATAACAATGTTCAACATTTGACAGCGTAGCAGTCAACCCCGGTAACAGGGCCCAAATTATCAGGGTAAAATACCCTGTTTGCCCTGATGAGCGGCCACTTTTTCCCGGTTACCCTTGCCAAATCAGCCTATGGAATTTTTTACCCTAGTGAAAAAAGGGTAAGGTTTTGAGTACACTGATAACGATTTCGGTTACCCTGCCGGTATCAGGGTGCGCTGCACATTACACTGATACCGAATCCTCTGTAGGGAGGATTTTCCTTGCGAAGCCGCAAAACATTGTACCCCCCGCCAGGATTCGAACTTGCGATCTTTCGACGCCTAGCCAAGCATCTAACAAGCTGAGACATACCCCGCTGCCACTTGTTTAGTCAACTAGTCCACCGCATGAAAATGCTAACTTAAGCTTTCCTTGCGAAGCCGCAAAATATTAATCCCGCCGGGACTAGAACTTGCGATCTTTCGACACATAGTCAGACATCTAAAAGCTGAGACATACAGCGATGCTACTACAATGCAGTCAATGTATATGGCAGGTAAAAACAGTTTTTACACTACAAACAGTGTATCAACAATTTTACCCTGACACAAACAGTGTATCTGAAATTTTAGGCTGCTGCCATCAGTGTACGTGTTACGAGTGCAACTGAGTGAGCGAACGAGGATTGCACTATCGAAGCAAGAGTTTAATGAGCGAACGCATGAGCGAAGAATATATAGCGAAACTACAGTGGTAACGGTAATGTGTGAAAATTGGGGTGCGCGACGGGCCTGGTGCCGAGGTTGGGAAAGTGTCGAGGCGGAGGTCCGGAGCGCGGGTTACCAACCGAACCGTGAGGTTGGGTCGCGTCGTGAATGGTGGCGGGAATGGTGTCGAAGCGAGTGTCGCGAGTGGTAACGGATTACTGTTGGGTGCTGTGGGTGGGAACAGTGGTGTACGCGCTGAGCAGGGACGCGAAGTAAGGAAAAGGAATTTTCCTTACACTACCCCCCTCCCCAAGGAGGTCCCTCTTACGAGAGCGCGTGTACATCCCGGAAGTTTCGGCTTCGCAGATACTCAGTGAGGACAGGGTGGTTCTCAATTCTATCCAGGGGGACCCAATTGTCTTCGGTGGGCGTGCGGTCCTTCCAGCGGATCAGGAATTTGATTCTGCGGGCTCCCCGTGGGTCACGTACTCGATGGCTCTGTATTTTCTCAGGCGTGATGATTGGCTCAGTCGGTGGTCGTGTCATGCTGGCGGGGCGGTTGCGAGGCAGTTGGCTGGTGGATGGCACGTATGGGCGAAGCAGGCTGACGTGGAATGACGAGCTGACGTACCAGTCAGCAGGGAGGAGGAGGTGGGCAGTGACGGGTGTGATCATGTGGCTGATGCGAAATGGCCCGCAATATCGGGGGCGGAGTTTTGGGGTGATGGGCAGGCGGAGGTTTTGGGTGTCGAGTAAAACTAGGTCGTCTGGCTGGTAAGTGACGGGGCGGCGGTGCCGGTCGGCGTTGCGCTTAGCGATGACGTCTGATTTTTTTATTGCTTCTGCTGCTCGGGTCCGTGCTGCTTGTAATATCTCTGCGAACTGTTGCGCGCGTGGGACTGGGTTGTCGGGATTTGGGGTCATGGGTACTGTGGGGTCTTGTCCGTAGTTCAGGTAAAACGGTGACTGTTGGGTCGTGGCGGATGGCGAGTTATTGTATGCGAATTCGATGAGTGGCAGTTGCTGTTCCCACGTGGTCGGGTCGTCGCACGTGGCCCGGATGAGCTGTTCCATGGTCTGATTTGTCCGTTCTGTCTGTCCGTCGGTTTCGGGGTGGTATGATGAACTGAATTGCAGTCGTGTGCCGAACTGCTGCCACAGGTTCCGCCAGAAGTTGCTGGTGAACTTCGTGACTCTGTCGCTGATGATCGATGCTGGTATCCCGTGCAATCGTACGACGGTGGCGATGAAGAGGCGGGCTGTTTCTTCGGCTGTGATTGATTTCTTGCAGGCTGCGAAGTGTGCCATTTTCGTCAGTCGGTCGACAACGACCAGGATCGCGTCATTCCCACTTGCTCCGGCCGGTAACCCCGTGACGAAGTCCATCGTCACCTGCTGCCAAGCACGCTCTGGGGGTGGTATCGGCTGCAACTGTCCTGCCGGCCGCTTCCGTGATGACTTCATGATCTGGCAAGTGGGACACGATGCCACGTGTCGTTGAACGTCGGTCAACATTTCGGGCCAGTAATAATACCGCTGCAGCTGCTGCCGTGTTTTTTCTACCCCGATATGTCCTGAGGTGACTCCGTCGTGTGCCTCCTGTAACAGTAATTCCCGTAGCAGTGTGTACTGTCAGAATGTTATTCTCTAGCCTGTAGTGGGGTGCTCTATAGCGAGTACAACCCATCTAGGGTTTGCTATATGTATCCTCATTGCTGCTAGTGAACTCCTCCTCTTTTGCCTAAACTTCTCTTGCCTAGCTAGGACTTACCTAGCTATGGCTCCTAACTCTACCTACTATTTTCACATGCTATCAGAGCAGGTCGATCCCCTTGGGTCGATCCTGTGGGTGGGCTCACCACCTCACTGCTTCCGCTGCTACTGCCACTCTCTGTGTCGCACGCCCCGTGGCGTGCGACGGATTTTTCATCCCGCCGCGCGCTCGGAGCGTGCGGCGGTTTTCTGCCCGCCGTGCGCCCCGAGGCGCGCGGCGGTTTTCTGCCCGCCGTGCGCCCCGGGGCGTGCGGCGGTTCTCTGCCCGCCGTGCGCCCCGAGGCGCGCGACGGCCTTCTGCCCCGTCGGTCCGCGCGTCGCCCCCGGGGGGCGCTTCGACGGGCGACGGGGACCAGCCCGTCGTCCCCCGTCGCCCGTCCTGGCCAGCGCGGGCTGCGCCAGCCTCGAGCGCGGCCCGTACGGGCTGCGCCCGGCCCGCGCGCGGCCCGTACGGGCTGCGCCAGGCCCGCGCGCGGCCCGTACGGGCTGCGCCAGGCCCGCGCGCGGCTCGGGCCGCCTGCGCGCGGTTCGTCGGGCTGTGCCAGGCCCGTGGGCGGCCCGTTCCTCTCTGTCCCTGAGCTGCTCGCTGTCCCCCGTGCTTCTGACGGTGCCCCACCCCTACTGCTGCCCGTTCTCCTGAATTAGGGTTTGGGGGTGAGGAGTGTGGGGGTGGCGGTTGTGTGTTACTCCCCTTGCTCCTCCTCCTCCCTGGTCTCCCACTGCTGCAGCTGCCGCTGAGGGGGGTGGGTGTGTGGGAGCCTAGGGTTTAGGGTTTTAGGGGGGTGCGTGGGAGTGGAGCTAGGGTTTGAGCAGTGGGTGTGTGTCGAGGGTGTGGGGCAGTTGGAGGAGGTTGTGTGGAGGTACCTGTCGTGTCGCCTGCAGCGCCTGTAGTCCGTCGCCCTTGCTTCGGTAGCCAGTGAGCCTGCTGCACCAGTCGCCAGTGGGTCCGTTGCTCCTGCCGCTCTTCTATAGCCGCCGAGCCAGTTACTCCAGTAGTCCGTCGCCCTTGCTTCGGTAGCCTCTGAGTCAGCCGCTCCTGTGCCCGTGCCTCTGCAGCTTCAGTCGTTGCCTCCCATCTTCTCTACCTCCACAGCTCCTCCTCCTCCTCACTTGCCCGCTGTGATTAGCTCTAGCTTTGCTTACCTTTGTGAACTCCTGCTCTATACCTGCTTGCTCATTGTACTGATTACACCCCACTTTGGCTATGGGGGTGTGTCAGAATGTTATTCTCTAGCCTGTAGTGGGGTGCTCTATAGCGAGTACAACCCATCTAGGGTTTGCTATATGTATCCTCATTGCTGCTAGTGAACTCCTCCTCTTTTGCCTAAACTTCTCTTGCCTAGCTAGGACTTACCTAGCTATGGCTCCTAACTCTACCTACTATTTTCACATGTACCCCGGTACCCAGATGCGGTCGGTCCCGTCTTTTACGTAATAGACTCCTTTTGCTGCTGCGAACTGCTGCGAATTTCCTCCTGTGAAGAATGGGTCCGTTTGGTATCCGTGGGTAAATAGTCCTGTTAGTAGCGGGCTGGTCTGGGCGAGTAGAATCGCGTGGATCTGGGCAGTGGGTCGGGTCAGTGCGTCGGCTATGTTCGAGGCTCCCTTTTTGTAGGTGACCGTGTAGTGAAAATTGGACTCGAGGAAATCGAGCCAGCGAATCTGTCGTGGGTTGAGGTGGGGCTGTGCGCGGAGGTACTGTAGTGATCGGTGGTCTGTCCGTACTGACACGTCTACGCCGGTCAAGTAACAGCGCCACACTTTGAACGCATGCACGATCGCGAGCATTTCGCGGTCGTGTATCGGGTAGTTTTTTTCGGGCGGATGCAGTTTTCGTGACTCGTATGCGATAGGCTGTAGGCCGTTGCCGAAATCCTGTAGCAGTACGGCTCCAATGGCGATGTCGCTTGCGTCTGTAATAACTTCGAAAGGGCGGTGTGGGTCAGCGATGCGCAGTACGGGCGGTGAACAGAGGACGTTTTTCAGGGCAGAGAAGGCAGCATGCTCTTTCTCCCCCCACGTAAAAGTGACCCCCTTCCACGGCAGATCCGTCAGTGGGGTTGTTAATTGTGCCATGTCGGGGACGAACCGACGCACATAATTAACAAACCCTAAAAAACTCTGCAGCTCCGTGATGTTTGTCGGGGGGTGCCACGCTTTTACCGTGTCCAGCTTCTTCGGGTCGATTTCAACCCCAGCCTCCGAAATAACGTGCCCTAAAAACTCTAGCCTGTCCTGAAAAAAATCGCACTTGGAACCCTTGGTCAGTAGTCTGTGCTCGTCTAAAACCTTAAATACTGCTTCCAGATCTGCTAAGTGCTGCTGCTTGTCCCGACTGTAAACCAGGATGTCGTCGAGGTAAACTATCACGCATTTATCTAAGAGCGGCCGAAACGCCTCGTTCATGGTCATCTGAAAGGTCGCCGGTGCGTTGGTCAGTCCGAATGGCATCACCGTGTATTCGAATGATCCGTACCTAGTCCTGAAAGTTGTTTTGGCGCAGTCCGATGGTTCGACCCTAATCTGGTGGTAACCTCCCCGTAAATCTATTTTCGAAAAATCCCGTGCTGTTCGCAGTTGGTCTATCAGTTCGTCGGCGCGGGGAATGGGGTATCGCGACTTGACTGTAACCCGGTTCAGTGCTCTGTAATCGATGCACATGCGAAACCCTCCGTCTTTTTTCGGTGTGAACAGTATCGGTGCGGCGAACGGTGACGAGCTCGGTCGGATGAATTTTTTCTCTAATAGGTAATCTAACTGCTTCCTCAATTCGTCGAGCTCGGGTTGTGTCAGTCTGAACTGTCGCTGTACGGTTGGCTGTGCCCCCGGTTCTAACTCTATGCGATGGTCGTGTGCCCGCTGAGGTGGCAGTCCCTCCGGTAAATCATCCGGAAAAATCCCCGGGTACCGTTTCAACAGTTCCTGCAGTTCGGGCGGTACCGCTGCCAGCAGTTTCTGAAAATCACTCGGCTGCTCTGCTTCTCCTATCAATGCTATATCCACTGCGTACACGTCAGCTCCAGCGGCGACAGCCCGTTTCATCGTGACGGCGTTGACGTGGACCGTTGAAGACTCGGGCGACTGCCAGCGAGGTAGCACGACCCAGTTACCGCTACTTCGCACAGTGCAGCTACCCGTCGTCCACTCAATTCGCGGGTTATACCGTCGCAGCCAACCACGTCCCAGTAAAATGTCGTGCCCATCCAATGTCGTCGCGAGCATTTCCTGTGTAAACCCAAAGTTCCCCCCGCAGCGGACTTTTACTCTCTCCACCTTCTCCCGTATGGCCAGCGGCGTTCCGTCCACTAAGCGTGCATCTATTTCCGGTAAACACCGACTAAGTGTCAGTTGCAGCTTCCGTGCGGTTGCGGTATTAACTAAGCTGTGGCTTGCTCCTCCGTCTATAAAGATCTTCACTGCTGCTCCCTGTATTTTCCCGTGGATCAGTACTGGGCGATCCGTCGCTGTACCCTCCTTATTCATCTGAGCCCGATCGATAGCGTGAATCGGTACTGTGACTCGGTGAGGGTCGGTGCGGTTGGGCGAGCAGGCAGTCTCGTCAGTAGTTGGCCCAACTTCTACTGACTGCTGGCGTTTCCCTGCCTCTGAGACTCCCTCCCCTGCTCTGCTCCGCGGCGCCTCAGCTCCTCTGGGCATTCGCTCTTGCGATGGCCCGGCCTGTTGCAAGCAAAGCAGCGCCCCTTAAACGGCGCAGCAGCTGCATTCGTTGCAACGGCGTGTACAGTGGCGTGCTCGGTCGGTCCCCGAGGACGATGTCCGTAGTAGGACCCCGGTCTCGGTCGGCGTAGAATGTCGATTTTCTCGGCGAGCGCGAGAATCTCGTTGAAGTTCGAGAGTCCGCGCAGCATGATCTCGTGCGAGATATCCGGCTTCAGCCCTCCAACGTAACGGTCCACCCGCTCCGCTTCGTGCATGTAGCCGACTTGCTCGCAAAGTGCGAGAAAACCGCGCGTGTAATCTTGAACCGACCCGAGCTGCCGCCAAGTGCGCAACCTCTGACGCGCCGAAATAGAAGCCGCGATTGGCTCGAAGCGCGCCCGAAGCCCTGCGCACCACGCATCCCACGTGCTGTATTGGGCGGTCTCGCAGAATGAACTCCAGGTGACATCTGGACCCGTGGGCCCTTCCTCTTGCGACGGTGGCTCGTAGGCGCGTGGCGACGTCACGATGACTCGCCACCAGTCCATGGCGGGGCCCCTTAGCAGCGAAACGGCATACCGAATCTTCGCTGCGTCCGACTCGACGTAATTCGCGTCGAAGAAGACGTTCATCGTGAAGACCCACGATTGAACCGTCGGACCTCCACGCTGGCTCGGGTCGAAGCAGGGCGGGCGTTGCGGCTTGAGTGGCATTGGTGCCATAATGGCCTGTCCGCCACTTGTCGCTGCAAACTCCACGTGCCGACGGGCTTCGCGAGGCTCCCGCGGGCTTGGCGCAACCCTGTTTCCTCCCATGCCAGGCATTGGTTGGGCGGCGCTATCACTGGCTGCACCTGAGCGCTGTCCCACGCGGTCGTGTTGTGTTGGTGTACCGGACGAGGTGATGATTGGCTCGTCCGATTGTGCAGGTGCATTTGTTGGTGCGTGTGGTGCTGCTGGAGTGTTCACCGAAGATTGCTGACGCGCGGAGTCACGTTCCGCCGTGAGCGTCGCAATTTCGAGTGCCGAATCTTCAACTTGGCGCACCAGGCGGTCGAGCTGCTCCTGCGTCAAGGTCGCGAGATTGAATTCGGCCATGGTGGGGGTGTCGGGCAAGCTCAGCGAGAGCCTCGGTCGTGGCCGTGCGTGCTTACGAGAGAGCACTACGAGCGGCGGTGCTGTGTCGCTGAGAGACGTCTACCCCCCCCAAAAATTGAGATAGTGGGGAAGCGAAGGTGTGGGTGCGGTCCGAGAAGAGATCGTAGGCTCTGAATACCAAGTGTTACGAGTGCAATTGAGTGAGCGAACGAGGATTGCACTATCGAAGCAAGAGTTTAATGAGCGAACGCATTAGCGAAGAATATATAGCGAAACTACAGTGGTAACGGTAATGTGTGAAAATTGGGGTGCGCGACGGGCCTGGTGCCGAGGTTGGGAAAGTGTCGAGGCGGAGGTCCGGAGCGCGGGTTACCAACCGAACCGTGAGGTTGGGTCGCGTCGTGAATGGTGGCGGGAATGGTGTCGAAGCGAGTGTCGCGAGTGGTAACGGATTACTGTTGGGTGCTGTGGGTGGGAACAGTGGTGTACGCGCTGAGCAGGGACGCGAAGTAAGGAAAAGGAATTTTCCTTACAGTACGGAAAATATTACCCTAGGTGTCAGGGTACTGGGGGCCTGGAACCCTGATTTGCAAGAGTGGCCCAAAACCAATTTTGGGCCCTGCCCGGTAAGGATAAAGGAAAAATCCTTACAGTTTGCTTGTTTCATTGCAAAAATAGCACTTCCTGGTTACCAATGAAACCAACAAAGTACCGGTAGGTCTGATATCGAGGACCCTAACAAAAGCACCTCTATCCAGGGGATCACGGTCATGGTACACTAACAAGGAAATTGGCAAAACACTATGTTGTAAGACCACTTCTTTAAACTGCAATAGAGTGACACTTCCAGAGCACACACCATCACAACCAGCAGAACATCAGTCTTCCAACCAACCACCCATAGCTTAAAGCCCTGCCAGATCAGCCATCACTCAGGCAGCACTTGACAGTGTGCAACTGTGGGGGCTTCAGTGCTGCCGTTCTCAGCTTCAGCGCACGGCAACATGCTTGGAGCCGGTGCCCACCTGCCCCCTCTCGCTGCGGCGCAGCGCCCTGTGCAGGTTGTACGCGTAGGCGAGCGCTGCCTTGCTCAGGCGCGGCTCGTACGTGGTTAGCTGGTGGGGGGGGGGGGACCGGGGGGGGGGGGGGAGGGGGAGAGGGGGAGGGAGAAGGGGATAGGGTGTGATGGGTGAAGTGCAGGTTGTATGCGTATGCCAGCGCTGCCTTGTTCAGGCGCGGCTCGTACGTCTTTAGCTGATGGGGGGGTGACAGGGGGAAAGGAGAGGAGGGTGGGGGGGGAAGGAGCGAGGATGAGGAGAGCGAGAGAGGGGAATAGGGGTAGGCGTATGCCAGCGCCGCCTTGTTCAGGCGCGGCTCGTACGTCTTTAGCTGATGATGGGGGGACCGGGAGGGAGGGAGGGAGGGAGGGAGGGAGGGGGAAGGAGTGAGGACGAGGAGTGCAGGAGATGCCAGAACTGCATTGTTTAGCCGCGGCTCGTACATGGTTAGCTGTCCGGGGGGGGGGGGGGGAGAAGGGGAGAGGGGAAGGGGGAGGGTCCCGGGGACGGGTGGAAGTGAAGACGAGTGGAGGAGCGGGGGGAGCTGATCACTGATGGGCATGGGGTTTGCTATCGGAACGCACTACTGGCCCTAGTGCCCTGAACGCAACTTATCCTTGGTACTTATAACGCACCCGGTCCTTGGTACTTATAACGCACCCGGTCCTTGGTACTTATAACGCACCCGGCCTGTGATGTTCTTGGCGATCTGCGGCATGGCCTTGTGCGCATCATTTCTTGAGCACAATCGCCTCGCGCGCCTCCCGGGTGACCATCGAGTCGACCCAATATTCCTTATAGTGCACCCTATCCGCTTGCTCTCGCTGCTTATAACGCACCCATTCCTATCTGCTTATAACGTACCCGGTCCTAGTTGCTTATAACGCACCCGGTCCTAGCTGCTTATAACGCACCTCATCCTAGCTGCTTATAACGCACCCGGTCCGTGATGTTCTTGGCGATCTGCGGCATGTCCTTCTTGAGCACGATGACCTCGCGCGCCTCGGCGGGCTTGTGCGCCTTGTCGGGGTGCGTGATCGTCATCTCCAGGTTCTGCCCCTTGCCCGTCGCGCGGATCGCCACCGTCTTGCCAGCCGCCAGGCCTGGTTTTGGGGGGTGGGGGGGGGGGGAAGAGAGTGGAATGCAGGGGACAAGGTTCGCCGTCGCGCGGACAGGAGAGGGGAGGGAGAGCAGGCGACAAGGTTCCACCAACTCCAGGTCCTGCCCCTTGCCCATCGCGCGGTACGCCACTGTCTTGCCGGCCGCCAAGCCTGGTTTGGGAGGAGGGGAGAGGTGAGTGCAGGTGGTGTAGGGCGCCGAAGAAACGAGAAATGGCGCGACGCCGCAGTTCCCGACGCAGCGGCTTTAGACGCAGAGGCCGTCGTTGAATCCGAAAACAATACGCCCTAGATGAAAAATACCGTGGATCCGCCCACTTCTCCAAATTCCTCTGGTCGCTACGTAGCCACCCGCTACCGCGATTATGAGAAGTCGTTACGCAGCCGTCCCGTTTCGCGCCGCGTGGGATATGCGAGAGCGTTTCGAAGCTCCTCGTAACACAGCAGTGCGACTCAGAGCGGCGCCCGACAACTCGACGCATGGCAGTGCGGCCTGCTTTCCCCGCGATGATCGCGGCCTGCAGCGTTCATCGCCTCACGGCCTGCTATTGACACATTCGCTTTTGTGATATCCGCTTATGCGACATCTGCCGTTGCTATATTCGCTGTTGCCACATCCGTTGTTGCTGTATCCGCTATTGCTACTGCGACATCCGCTAAGCGGCGTCAGCAGAAATTTGCAAAGAAGTGCTTCGAGAGCGGCACGCGCGGGTGCGAACCTGCGCACATGCGCGGGCGCGCATCTGTGTACTTGCGCGGGCGCGTACCGGTGTACTTGCGCGAGTGGATGGCGACGAGGTTGTTGGGCTCGCGGCTGAGGTGGCGCTTGGAGCCGACGGCGGTGCGCGCCTTGTAGCAGTGGCCCTGGTTCAGCAGCACCCACACCAGGTCGTCGGACGCGTTGGGGTAAGCCATGGCGCGAGGAATGCGAAGTCGAAGGAGAGAGGGAGGTTATGGAAGGAAGGCACGTTGGGAAGCGCACAGGAAGAAGGAAAAGAAAGGATTGAAGAGGATGGAGGGTTTTAGTCGAGAAGTGATGAAGGCTAGGGTTTGCGAGTGAGGGCGAGTTGCTAGTTTAGCCCTATAGTGGTGGGTCATTTGCCCGAGAGGGGTATAAGATAACATGGGTGATCGATTTGCAAAGCTGTTTTATTGAACTACGTAAATGTTCGAATTGGATTGGACAATGTCTCTCAACATCTGAAATATGTTAACGAGTGTTCTCCAATCGGAAACATCTATCTGTATTCCCCACGGCCATGTGGCTCCATGTCAGCGCGCCGCCTTGGGGTCATCCTAACAGATGCATGAATTTGAACGGCGCAGATTCATTCACAGGGATGACTGTAAATCTGCGCCTCCATCGTCCATTTTACCACGGCCAAGTGAAAGCAAAGCTGGCCCCACCCTTCCCGCTTGCTCGTGTGCCAAGTGATAGAACCTAGTAACCGACATGGCGTCCACCGCGATTCCCCCTACTCTGTATCGAATCACGAGCTCTCAACACTGCCGACTGCAAGCGCAAGAGGCCGCGCCGTGCGCCCAATTCGCAAGAGGCCAGACTAGCGGTTCGCTTCGTTTGCCATCTCGCGGCGCTGCTGCTGCCGGCAGGGGTCGCACGGGATCGGCGATTTCGCGTCGTCGGTTGGCGACTGTCGCCGCGACGGGCACGAATGTCGCTGCAGATGCGGAAGTGGACTTGTACGGGCTTCTCGGGGTTGATCGTAGCGCGGATAAGGCCGAGCTGAAACGCGCATTCCGCAAGCTGGCGCTTCAAGCTGAGTATCGCTTTCGGTGCGAGAGGAAGAGAGAACGAGAAAATAGACAACTCCAAGAGAGCACATATCACGTTTTTGCCTCACACCCCGCTGCTGTCACTCTCCGTGTAGTCACGGCTCATCAACCTTCCGCTCTGCGCACTACCCAGCGCGATCTCCCACCATGGTCGGCTCTTTAGTAGGCCAGTAACAGTCGGCGGCGACTCGTGTCGCACGTCGCGCACCGCGTGAGGCACACGTTCATCCCAGTGACCCAGTGCACTCCGCTCTCACCCGCTCCCTCTCAGCACCTCCTGCCTGCCCGTCCCTCACTCCCATCCTGGCTCCTCTCTTCGTCGTATCTGCCTCATGCCGCGTCTCTGTCTCCTCTCTGCCTTCTCCGTGCCCTCCTCCCTGCCCTCCTCTCCGCCTCCCTCTCCCTGCAGTACCACCCAGATGTCAACAGCGACCCGGGGGCGGCAGACACGTTCATTCAGCTCAGTAACGCGTACGAGGTATCGGTCCGCTCTCACCTCTGGCCGCGCATGCCTCGTTATCCGCATGCCACGCATGCTCCAGCGTCACAAATACTCACTGCCACCGTCTGTGTGCCTGAATTGAATCGGTGCCACCACAATCAGCGCAGTCTCAATGCTGCTCACTCACCCACTCGCCTCCACCCAGTATGCTCACTGCTGCTGCTGCTGCCGCTGCCCTCTGCCCTCTGCCCTCTCGCCCTTCCCCCCTCCCTCTCTCGTCCCCCCCCATCAGGTATTGGTGGTCGAGGAGCAGAGGGCGCTGTACGACCGGTTTGTTTGAAGATGTGGCAATGACACACACCAATACACGCCAGTGCACGCCGCCTCCCACTGTCCCTCCCTCTCTCTCCCCCCTTCCCGCCATCAGGTGTTGGTGGACGAGGAGCAGCGGGCGCTGTACGACCGGTTTGGGGCGGCAGCGCTGAGCCGCGACTTCATGGCGGGCAGAGCGGGCACGGAGCGCAAGGGAGCGGCGTGGGAGGCGTTTGACACGTGGGACGAGTTCCAACCGTTCCAGCGCAAGTGAGTCCACCCTGTGAGGCAGCCCAGTGAGGCATGGGTGGGGCATGGGAGGTGCGAGTGGGTCGTGCTTGACGAGGCATGGGTGGGTGGGGTCCGTGGGAGGCGTTTGACACGTGGGACGAGTTCCAGACCTTTCAGCACAAGTGAGAAGCGGGTGGGGCACGGGTGGTGTCAGTGAGTGCGTGCGTGCTGGCCAACGAGGCATGGGTGGGGTCCGTGGGAGGGAGGCCTTTGACACGTGGGACGAGCCCCTCACCTCACTCAACCCCCATGCTGCACGGCACAACCCCTCACACGACAACCCTCCCTTGCTACATGGCAGGACGCGCAAGGGCGATGCGAGGCAGGCAGCAGCAGCCAGGTGGTCGTCAGACAGCGAGAGTGAGGGCGAGGGCGAGGGCGAGGCAGAGGGCGGGGTGGTGGAGGCGGTGACAGGGGATGTGGTGGAGTACCCGCTCTCTGCTGCCGTCAGGGACAGATTCGATGACGGCCGCATCAAAGGTGAGCCGCTATACGTGCCCTCTGTTGCCGTGCTGGATGGCAAGGGCTAAGGAGGGGAAAGAGCAGGGGTGGTGGAGGCGGTGACAGGGGATGTGGTGGAGTACCCGCTGTCTGCTGCTGTCAGGGACAGATTCGATGACGGCCGCATCAAAGGTGAGCCGCTATACGTGCCCTCTGTTGCCGTGCTGGATGGCAAGGGCTAAGGAGGGGAAAGAGCAGGGGTGGTGGAGGCGGTGACAGGGGATGTGGTGGAGTACCCGCTGTCTGCTGCTGTCAGGGACAGATTCGATGATGGCCGCATCAAAGGTGAGCCGCTGCCCCTCGTGCCCTCTCTTGCCCTCTCTTGCCCACTCTTGCCCTCTCTTGCACGTTATTTCCCTCTCTTTCCCTCTCTTTCCCTCTCTTGCCCTCTCTTGCCCTCTCTTTCCCTTTCTTGCCCTTTCTTGCCCTCTCTTGCCCACCCTTGCCCACTCTTGCCCTCTCTTGCACGTTATTTCCATCCCTTGCCCTCTCTTTCCCTTTCTTGCCCTTTCTTTCCCTTTCTTGCCCTTTCTTGCCCTTTCTTGCCCTTTCTTGCCCACTCTTGCCCTTTCTTGCCCTTTCTTGCCCTCTCTTGCCCACTCTTGCCCTCTCTTGCCCTCTCTCGGCCCGACTTGTCTCCGTAGCACAACACTCAGACCCGCCGTGTTCTTCGCCTTTCATCTCCTCTTCCTTCCTTTCTGTGTGCGTGCAGGCGTTGGCTTTGTGGTTGGCCGCAACAAAGGTGCGCTGCTGCCCTGCCACGCCCCTTGTCTCTCTCTCTCTCTTCCACCCTGCCACCCACTACTTCCTCTCTGCCTCCATTATGGTCAATTACCTCGTCTGCACATCGCCCCTGTTGCTTGCTCCCTCATCTGCCAGCACATCCTCCTCGTTTGCCAGCACATCCTCCTCATCTGCCAGCACATCCTCCTCATCTGCCAGCACATCCCCCTAATCCGCCACCACCACCTCTCCTTGTCCCTCCAACAGACCGTGGCGATCGCCACAAGCTCCCACCCGAGGTGAGAAGCGCCTCTTTGTCCGTGCAGCAAGTGTGTCAAGTGTTTGTTGATTCATACATGCGGGCTGCTTCTCTTCCATGCCCTTTATTGCTTTGATACTTGTCTCACTGCGTTCGCTTCCCCCATCGTTGTCCCGCGTCACCTTTCCTGATTCCCAATCTCATCCTCCTCTCCTGCGCCTCGATAGGAGTCCATGTAGCTGGTGGAGACATGTAGCTGGTGGAAACACGGCCGCAGAGTCAGAAGCAGCGAAGGGGGTTTCTCGCAACCGCTTTCACTGCCCTCATCTCTCAGCTCTCTCCTCTGCATCTCCGGTCGCTGGACCTTTCCGTACCCCTCTGAACCCCTCCACTTTCTGCCAGAACCTGGGGCTGGTGGAGATAGAGCCGCTGGTCCTCGTTCCCGGCTTGCTCTCTCTTTCTCTCTGCATCTCCTGCATTCACATCTCTCATATCTCGCCTCGCGTGTCTCACGTCCCCCTTCTCCTCCGTGCTACCAGAACCTAGGGCTGGTGGAGATAGAGCCACTGTTTCAGGAGGCAGGCGAGGACGTGTGGCAGACAGACGCTCTCGAGAGTGCCGCCTTCGCCTCTCTGCCCGACCTCAGAGTGCTGCGCACCGTGAGCTCTCCTCTCCCTGCCTCCTCTTTTTGCCTTCATCCTTTCCCCCACATCCCATGGGAGCCCCATTCCTGTCTTTGTTGCGTCCCTCATCTGTGCACATGCACTGCGCACACACACATGTGCATGCTATGTTGCAGAAGACGCGTCTTGCGTCCGCGTCCAGACGCAGCGTTCAGGACGCAGGACGCGCATTTAGGGCCTGTGAGACGCTGGAAAAGACGCATGCCCGGGCAGGCTAAAAAAGGTTCGGGCAGCCAAAAAAACCTTCTATGGGGTATGGGGAGGGGGGGGGAGATGGACGTAGCTCACATTTGAGGCAAAATTTCCCCATACCAAATTTTGAAGTGAGAAATGAACTAAACCCCCAAGGGTTTTTTAAGGAGATTTGGGATGAAGTAAAGAGCAGGACCACAAATGAAGCATTTGTGCTCCTAAATCCTGTTGGTGGTTAGCCATGTTGGTTGGGTTTAGTAGATGTAGTGCGGTTGAGTGTGTTTTGTTTCAATTTTGGTTTGGGGGGGGGTTTCAAATTTGGTTTGTTGGCTGTTTTTCAAGGTCGAAATGGGTGGGGGGGGGGGGTCGAAATTTTGCGAAATTGACTTGTCGGTCTGCCCGAAAAAAAATCCCCCATGCGTCCAGCGTCTTCGCGGGCGTCCTGCGTCTGGACGCAGGACGCAAGACGCCCTGAGCGTCTTTTGCAACATAGCGTGCATGCACGCACTCTTTTGCACACTCACACGCACTCGCGCGCGCGCACACACACACACACACACAAACACACACACACACATACACGCACACGCACAAACAGACATGCACACACGCACACACATGCACAAAAAGACGTGCACACACGCACACGACACACACACACACACACACATACGCACACACACACACACACACACACACACACACACACACACACACACCTACACCCACACCCAAACACCCCAGGCCCTTTCGTGCGCTTCCCAAAAAGCCTTCTCTCTCCACCTGTCCAGCCCCCCTGCCTCCTCCCACTCTGTGCCCTTCCATCCCCCGCTCCACTCAATGCCCATCAATCCCCCCTCTGCTCTGTGCCCTGCCATCTCTCCCCCTCCCCCCCCACCCTTTTGCTTTGTGCCCTGCCATCTCTCCCCCCCCCCAATTCCTGCTCTATGCCCTACCATTCCCCCTGCCCCCCCTGCCGTGTGCCCTGCCCCCACCATGCATGCGGGCAGGAGTTTGACAAGAGGACCGACTCGTGGCGCATCCTGGATGCGCTGTCTCCGGGGTGTGGGAGCCCCGTGTACGACGAGGAGATCATCGTATAGCGTATGGATTGCTTTATACCACATTGTCTGTACAATGAAAAAAAAAAACGTTACCCTATTTTTAATCCCCCATTGAATGTGAGTAGCATGAGGAGGATATCATTGTCTATGTTGAATTATATTGCATATCCTAACTGCCTACAGCTTGCTAGTGTATTAGTTAGTTATTAGGTTCAACTGCTGGTGGTGTACCCTATCCTCTCCCCTATCCTATATCTTGTAAACATTCCGTTGCATTCCTATTCTGAGATGGTATCAGAGCGTGGTCCCTCCTAGGACCTCGTTTTCATGGGCCCACCAAACCCGCGATCTGCCATGGCGACTTATTGTGCTGCTGGCATGGCTGCTACTGCTAGTAGCGCGAAATCCGCTGCTGGCTCGAAATCCGCTGCTTTTGCAGCACCCGTCGCGCTGCCCCCTTTCGCCTGCTCCGTCGCGCTCTGCCAGTGGCGAGCGTGCCAGCGAGGCGACGGCGGGCGCCAGCGCAAGCGCCAACGGCGGGCGCCAGCGCAAGCGCCAACGGCGGGCGCCAGCGCCAGCGCCAACGGCGGGCGCCAGCGCAAGCGCCAACGGCGGGCGCCAGCGCCAGCGCGACGCCAGCGCCCAGCGCCAGCACTTCCGCCAGCGCCAGCGCATGGGGGGGAGGGGGATGAGGGGGTGGCGGGAGAGCTTCTGCCGCGCCAGCCACCTCCTCTCCTCTCCTCTCCTCTCCTCTCCTCTCCTCTCCTCTCCTCTCCTCTCCTCTCCTCCTCCTCTTCTCCTCTCCTCTCCTCTCCTCTCCTCTTCTCCTCCAGCCGCATCTCCTCCTCCTCTCTCCTCTCCTCTCCTCCAGCCGCATCTCCTCCTCCACTCTCCTCTCCTACAGCCGCATCTCCTCCTCCTCTCTCCTCTCCTCCAGCCGCCTCTCCTCTGCTCTCCTCCTGTGCACCACCACCAGCTTCCTCCTCCTCACCAACAGTTGTGTTTGCTCGTAGATGGCGAGCGACCAGCATCCTTCGCCCTCCGGCTATCCCAGCCCTCCTCCGCGCTCTCCGCGCCCTCCTCCGTTCTGGCGTTCACAGGTGCTGCCGGTCAGCCACCGCTGTTTCTGTGCCTATCCCAGCTACAGCAACCGCTCTCCAGGCGACCTGGTGCCAGACACCACTAGCTATAGCCGTAGGCAGTTACGGGGGTGTGTTGAATTATATTGCATATCCTAACTGCCTACAGCTTGCTAGTGTATTAGTTAGTTATTAGGTTCAACTGCTGGTGGTGTACCCTATCCTCTCCCCTATCCTATATCTTGTAAACATTCCGTTGCATTCCTATTCTGAGAGTCTAGCACATGTGTCTGTCGGGTCAAATTCATAGCATATGATACGATGGCTTTGTGGTGCCTAGAAAGAACTAGAGTACAATCAGTGTGATGTTGTCATTTCTCCAAAGAATTTGGCATGGCCCATTGACAATGCGCGTGCAGTGCAGGCGATGAGGACATACGGTAGTGAATGAGGAAACCTGGTAAGTAGATGTGTTGCTAGAAATAGTGTTACGTCTGCAATTGACAAAGCGAGCGAGGATTGCACTAAAGGGTCAAAACGAATAGAAATGGGCATTAGCGAACATTTATAGCAAAAACAATCAATTGTGGGCTTGCAAACTAGCTGGTCCGATGCTGGCGGCGAGGCCTGGGCAAGTCCTGAAGCGTAGGCCGGCCCGGCCCAGTCCGGTAGTGCGTGTCAGTAGACCTGCACTCTGTGAGATCCCCGATTGATCATAGGGGGGTTACAGGCATGTTAGCCTGAGGGGGGTTTGGGCGCACGGACCCGCATTTGGAATACGTATTTTTATCCCAGTGGTCTAGTGGATAAAATTCTGACATAGTATCAAAGCGGTCTCGGGTTCGAATCCCTGTGTATGCACATGCAGGCCGTTGCCGCTGTGCCGAGTCCTGGGCCCTCCCAGTGTGGGGGGGTGTCAGTAGACCTGCACTGTGAGATCCCCGATTGATCATAGCAGGGTTACAGGCATGTTAGCCTGAGGGGGGTTTGGGCGCACGGACCCGCATTTGGAACAAGCCCTTTTATCCCAGTGCTCTAGTGGCCGGGATTCTGACAGCGCGTAGTTTGGTAGAAGTGACGCGCGAATTCGCGATCACCGTTAAGCAGTAACGGGCTAGAAATGGTTGACCGTAATACGTGTTGTTGTGGTGATCGATAAGGAACACGACCCCCCTCCTCAAAAAGCCCTCCGCTAAGTCAGCGTGTGTACATCGCGGAATCCCTGGCTCCGTAAATATACCTGGACAGGGTGGTTTCAATGTTGCCCAGGTGCACCGAACTGTCTTCGGTCGGGGTACGATCCTTCAAGGGGATGAGGAACTCGATCTTACGAGATCCCTGGGGGTGTCAAATCCGATGGCTTAGAAATTTATCAACTTCGATGACGGCCTCCGATGTAGGGCGCGTCATTGATGTTGGTCGGTAAGTTGGCTGGTGGTCAGGGCGTACGGGCGAAGCAGGCTGACGTGGAATGATGGGCTGATGTACCAGTCGGCGGGTAACTGGAGATGGGCGGGGACGGGCGTAATCATGGCGTATCTGGGATGGGCCACAGTAGCGAGGTCGTTATTTCGGTATGATGGGCAGGCGAAGGTTCTAGGTGTCGAGCATTATGAAGTCTTATGACTGGTACGTGACGGGGCGGCGGTGGCGATCTGAATTACTTTTAACGATGACACTTGCTTTTTTTTTTATTGCCTTTGTTGCGCGGATCTGGGCAGCTTGTAGTATTTCGGCGAACTGTTGCGCGCGTGGTGTCGGTTGTGCGGGTTCGACGCCATGTGCATTATAGGGTTCTGCCCATAGTTAAGATAAAACGGCCAGTGTTGCGTCGTTGCTAACGTGGCATTGTTTTACGCGAATTCGATCCATGGTAGCTGTTGTTCCCATGCTGAGGGGTCGTCACACGTGGCGCGAATCAGCTGCTCCATGGGTTGCTTTGTCCGAGTCTATCTGTCAGTCTCTGGGTGGTATGATGAACTGAACTATATGCGTGTCCCGAATTGCTCCCAAAGGTTCTTCCAGAAGTTGCTAGTAAACCTCATGTCCCTGTCACTGATGATGGTTGCTGGTATCCCGTCAAGTCGAACAACAGCGGCGATGAACGAGCGAGCGGTTTCTTCGGCAGATATGGACTTTTTGCACGCAACGAAGTGAGCCATTTTTTGTCAATCTGTTGACGACGACCATGACCGTGTCGTTACCACCGGGGCTCATTGGTAACCCCGTGACAAAATCCATGGTAACCTGCTGTCATGCGTGTTCGAGCGGTGGTATTGGCTGCAGTTGCACTCCTTGTTTTATCCGTGAAGACTTCATCACCTGGCACGTGGGGCCGATCCTACCTAGTGCTGCACGTCTGTCAACAGCTTCGGCCAATAGTAGTACCGGTGTAGTTGCTGTCACGTCTTTTCTACCCCGTAGTGGCCCGAAGTAATCCTGACGTGCGCCTCTTGCAGTAGTAATCCCCGTAGCGGAGAATATGCTGGTACCTAGGTGCGGTTGGTGCCGGCTTTTACGTAATAGGCTGCCTTTGCTTGTGTTGGCTACTGCGAGTTTTCAGTGGTGAAAAATGGGTCGGTGCGGTAGCCGTGGGCAAATATTCCTATTAGCAGTGGGCTGGATTGGGTGAGTAGTATGGTATGTAGTTGGGCAATGGGGCGAGTGAGGGCGTCGGCAATATTTGACGCGCCTTTTTTGTACGTGAACGGGTAGTGCAAATAAAACATCAGATTGTCCAACCAGCGGATCTGACGAAGTGAAGTCGGCGGACGGCGTTGAGCCTCGGCGGACGGCGTTGAGCCTTAGCGGCCGACGGTGTTGACGAGAAAGGGCCCGCCCTTGCTTGGGCGAAGCCGACTTCGTTGCTCGGCTTGCAAAGTGTGTAGCCGGCTAGGCTTCGTGGTCGGCGCCGACTTGGAGGAGCAAGTCGGCTTGGTTGGCCGACATCAGTGGAGCTGACATCGACGGTTAGCCGACTCCGGAGAAGCCGGCCACTGTGAAGCAGACCTCAACGAACGGCGAAGCCCACTTCGTGGTCGACGCCGACTTGGAGGAGCAAGTCGGCTTCGTTAGCCGACTTTGACGGTTAGTCGACCTCGGGGAAGTCGACCGCATCGGAGCCGACTTTGGCGAAGCAAGCCACGGCGTAGGCCGACGAAGTGGGGTCGGTGGCCGACAAAGTTGTTCCTCGACATAACGCCGACTTGCGGGCGCCAACCTGCGGGCATCGGCGGCCTCTTCTGGTCGACCGAGTAACCTGGTCGACGAAGTTCTGCGGGGATGCGCGAACCTCGCCCCATGTGGTTTTGGCAAAACCGACCTGCGTGGCAACATCATGAGAGCACGAGGTTGACGTGGTGCATCTGGCCCAACTGTCGGCGCATGGCCGACTTGGCACCTGCGCAATGTGCGTGATGGTGCACGGCGTTCTCAACCTTGTACCAGCACCTGCGAAGTGGGTGCACGCATGTGCGCTATAGTCACATGCGGTTGCAATGCTGGCAAGCCACCTTGTTGCTGCGTTGGCAAACCGCCCTGGTGCAACGATGGCAGGCCGCCAACTTGCAGCGTTTGCAGGCCGCCTTTGCAGCTGCGTTGGCGCGCCACCGACTTGCGGCGCTGGCAAGCCGCCCTCGTGCTGTGTGTGAATCAAGAAAACAGGAATGAAATGACTAAGTGAAAGTTGGGTACAAAAGGCAAACCCTAGGCAACTGTACCCCATATGTGCTACCCCACTATAGCCTACAGTAGCTATGTCATATAACTCTGACACACCCCCATGGGCAAAGTGGGGGAGAACAAGGGGTCACAAGACCAGTCAAGCAAAGCAAAGCAAGCTCAGGGTGGATCACAAAGTCACCACACATTCCGAGCACAAGTTCAAGGCCACAAGGCCAGTTCACATGCAGGATTACATATACATATAAGGCTAGACAAGCAAGAGCAGGAGTATATATATATGCAACAGTACAAACAAGGTCAAGAGGTGAGCAAGTGAGGCAAGGTAGGTACAAGACCCAGCTGAGTACAGAAGCGCTGATGATCACAAGGCGCAAGTGCCTTGGTGAAGATATCAGCAGTGTTGGCCTCAGAGGCCACGTACGCAAGTCGCAGCTGACCACGCTGCTGTAGCTCACGAGCAAGGAAGTAGCGAAGAGCAATGTGCTTCGTTCTGTGCTCCAGTCTCTGCTCTCGACACAAGGCCAGCATGGCCTTGTTGTCTACGTAGAGCACTGGAGGAGAACGAGGAGGCTCTCCGAGGTCAGTCAGCAGGTAGGTGAGCCAGCGAAGCTCCTGTGCAGCCATGGCCCCGGCGTAGATCTCAGCCTCACAACTGGAGCCGAGAACAGAAGACGAGCGAGTAGCCCGCCACGAAACAGAGCCGGAACCAAGGCTGAAGGTGTAACCCTGTGACGACCGCTGCGTAGCCTGGTCGTCAGCCCAAGAAGCGTCTGCGTATCCAGTGAGGACCACTGGACTCTGCCCTCCAAGCACAAGCCCCATGCCCGACGTACTGCACAAGTAGCGCAACACCCTCTTCGCTGCAGCCATGTGCTCCGGTCTGTGTCTCCCAGGAGCAACATAGCGTGCAAGAATGCTAAGAGAGTATGCAAGGTCAGGTCGTGTGCAGGTCATCAGGTACATGAGGCAGCCAACAAGCTCTGGGTACGGGCCACTCGACTCTACGGACTCATCCGAAGGCAGAGCTGAGAGCGAGTGGCGAGTAGGCAGAGGAGTGGCCTGAGGCGAGGAGTACGTGAAGCCGAAGCGCTGAAGGACCTGCTGCACCATGTGTGACTGAGTCAGGGTAATGGTGCGGCGTGCTCTGTCCCGGGTGATCTGCAAGCCAAGGTAGCTGCGCAGTTCACCCAGGTCTGTGCACGTGTGTCTCTTCTGCAGCTCGGACTTCACGTGGGCGAGTCCAGCAGTGTCAGCTGTGGCAAAGACCAAGTCGTCGACGTACACGAGGATGTAGAACGGCGGCAGAGAGGTGTCGGTGCGTAGAAACAGCGACGGGTCGGCAGTAGAAGGAGCAAACCCAAGAGCCGCAAGTGTAGTCCTCAGTGTGTCGTGCCACTCACGCGGTGCCTGGCGGAGACCGTAGACTGGCCGCCGGAGGCTCCACTGGGTGCCAGGAGGAAAAGACCCAGCGAAGCCAGGTGGGCGACGCAGCCAGATCTCCTCGTGCAGGCTGCACTGCAAGAAAGCAGTGCTGAAGTCAAGAGAGTGCAGCTCGTAGTCGCGGTGAGCAGCTATGTGCAGCAGTACCCGAAGAGTGGTCATCTTCGGGGTGGGAGAGAAGGTCTGAAAGTAGTCAACTCCCTGCCGCTGACTGAAGCCACGAGCCACGTAACGCGCCTTGAAGACAGGCGGAGAACCCGGCGGCCGCTTCACCCTGAAAATCCACATGCCACTGACGATGTTCGCCCCAGGCGGGGGAACCTCGTCAACGTAGGTGCCTGTGGACTTCCAGGAAGCCATCTCTGCGTCCATAGCTGCCTGCCACTGAGAGGAGTAGGGACCCTCTATCGCCTCCGCGTAAGAGCGCGGAGTCGGGATGTCAAGTGCATCCGGGTCTCCCTCAGGGGTAAGCAGTACGGACACGAGATGAGGTGAAGCAGCAGCCAAACACTGGAACTCCTCCTGCCTGTCCTCAAGGACGTCCGTGCCAAGGGCACACTCACCCCCGACGGACGGAGGACAGACAGACTCAGACTCAGCAACAAGACTAGCAGCGTAGTCTAGACGACAGCGAGCAGCAAAGTCGACGAGCTCAGTAACTAGGGAAGACGCAGCAGTGGACTCAAAGGAAGGGTCAGTGACAACAGTAGCAAGGAGACGCGTGACAGTAGGACTGGCAGCACGAAGAGAGTCCGACTCCGAGTCAGAAAGAGCAGGAAGAGAGGACTCAGGAGGAGAAGGCAAAGGGGCACGCAGAGGAGCAGTGGACGGACACAGAGACATCCGGTGCGTGCCAGGGACAGGAGGAGGACGCTGACGCGAACCACGAGCACTAGTGCGAGCAGCACGGACAGGCGACGCAGGGCGAGACGCAGGCTCACGACGCTCAGCAAGACCTCCAGTAGGACCAGTGTAGGGAGAAGGAGCGGGCAGTGGGGAGGCCGGCTGTAACTGTAACTGTGACGGGACAGGCTGTGGACACGCTAAGGGAGGAGGAGGACCAGTAGAAGGCGGGAGACCAAGAACCTGCTGAAGGAGCGGAACGAAGTACGGCCGAGGCCGCGCGGCGACTCCAGACACAGCAGGGACAGCACCAGTACCCCCAGCGGCAGCACCAGCGCCAGCAGCACCTCCAGCTCCAGTACTTCCAGCAGCACCAGTAGCACCCCCAGTAGGACCGCCTCCAGGACCGACAGCAGTAGCCTCAGCGCCAACACCCTCAGCAGCTCCAGCTCCAGTCGTACCCGCAGGCCCAGCAGCTCCAGTACTCCCAGTACGAGCACCTCCGGGACCCGCGGCACCAGCACCCTCAGCAGCCGAAGAACCTCCAGCTCCAGCAGCACGCCTCCAGCGCCGGGCAAACCACTCGCGCAGCTCCTGTGGAGAGAGTGGCTCCCGCCGAGACGAAGCACCCGGAGAACCTCCAGGCTCAGCACCGCCAGACGCCACACGAGCAGGCCCAGCTCCCTCAGGCTCCGCACCCCCAGGCTCAGCACCTCCAGGCGTAGCACCCCCAGGCTCAGCACCCCCAGGCTCAGCACCCCCAGTAGTAGCACCCCCAGGCTCAGCACCCTCAGGCTCAGCACCCCCAGTAGTAGCACCCACACGCTCAGCACCCCCAGAGTCAGCACCCCCAGGCTCAGCACCCTCAGCAGCACCAGAGTCACCAGTAACCTCGACAGGCTCGACTGCGTCTACCTGGGACACACCTGAAGGGGCAGGACCCTGAGGGGGGAGGGGGTCTACCGGGGGGGGACCTGGGACAAGGAAGAGCGGTGGCGGGGGGAGGGACGGAGTGCGGTAGGGGAAGAGGCGGTAGTAGGGGACCGACTCGTCAAACGTGACGTCCTGGGAGGACAGGACACGGCGAGAGGTGGGGTGGTAGAACTGCCACCCTGGCGCGTCAGGGGGGAAGCCAAGGAAGACGCAAGGAGCAGCACGAGGGGACAGCTTGTCCGCAGACAAGTCGCGGACAAACGCCCGAGATCCCCAGACACGGAACGCAGACGCATCGCCAACCTTCCCCGTCCACAGCAAAGCTGGGGAGGTCTCCGGCATGGAGACCCTGGGGTGAAGGTTGATCTGATGCGCCGCGTACCGAACCGCAAACGGCCACAGAAAATGGGGGGCAGCCGCATGCATCATGGACGTACGGGCGACGTCCATGACCATGCCAATGCGGCGCTCAGCAATCCCATTTTGCTGTGGAGAGTCCGGAAGCGTGAAGGTCTGGCGGATGCCTCGTGCACGACAGTAGGCTCGCAGAAGGCCAGAGGAGAACTCTCCACCTCTGTCAGAGTGCAGACGCTGAACAGGAAAGTCCGAGCCGAAGCTCTGCCTGAGCTGGAGACGAGCTGCGCGGATCCAGTCGATCAACACCTCAGTGACATCACCCTTGCTGCGCAAGGGGAAGACTGTGGTGTAACGCGAGTAGTCGTCAACCACCAGCAGGAAGTAGCGCTCGTGACCCTGTCCACGGACGCGGGGCGGGCCCCACACGTCCATGTGAAGCGTCTGCAGCGGGGCCTCTGTCGGAGGAAACTGGGAGGCGTGAGGGGCAGCCCGTTGCCGCCCCTCGACACAGGGGACGCAGGTAGGGCCAGGCCCCGGAGGAAGGGGAGGGAGGGACCGGGGAAGACCAGAGACAAGGACACGGGAGGCCATGCTTCGGAGACGAAGCAGGGAGGGGTGACCAAGGCGGTGGTGCCAGAGGAGAGTCTCGTGAGACAGGAGGCGACACGAACAGGGGGCAGACTCAGGACCAGACCTGGACGCTGCAGCAAACACCTGACCCGACGCAGCTACCTGACCAGACGTAGTGACTGGAGGAGACGCAGTGGTCAGGGTGTACAGGCTCGACCCCGGCCGACGGGTAAACGTGGCCAGGTGTCGGCCTGTCCGAGCGTCCGTGCAGTGGGTCACCCGCCGACTCGCAGGAGTGAACTGGTGAACCCCCGCATCCTGTAGGTCAGCACCACTCACCAAGTTCGTAGAGAACGAGGGAAGGTAAAGACCAGACAGGGTGCCAGAGGGGGCCGCCGGACACGGGAGGACAGTGGAGAAGTGAGCAAGGACAGGACCCCCAGAGGGGTCTGCCAGAGAGACTGCAACTGGCCGGCTAAGCGGCGTGAGTGTGGTGCGGTCTCGAAAGAAGGAGCGAGAAGCCCCCGTGTCAAGGGTGAAGGTGTGGGAGGCCGAAGCCGACGCAGAACCTGAGAGAGCAGACTCACCAGCACCTGAGGGAGCAGACGCACCTAGAGCAGCAGCCTCGCTAGCACCTAGAGCAGCAGCCTCACCAGTACCTAGAGCAGCAGTCTCAATGCCCGGGTCGGGCGGAAAACACCGGTAACAGTCACCCTCATCACTAATAGTCACAGTATACATGGCAGCAAGAATAGCATCAAAGTCAAGGTCAAAGACAGCCACACCCGCCCTAGACAGCTCACCCCAGCGGGGGATCTCAGTGGCCTCAGGGAACTGGTGACGCCAAGCGTCCGTCAGGCGCCCAAAGCAGCGCTGGGTGGAGTGCGCACCCCCGCACTGCTCACCCGCGCGGTCGCCGGTGCGGAGGACGTAGGTGCACGGACCAGTACCCCCACCCCTCTGGCGTGCAGTGTACCACTCACGGAGCTGCTGAGGGGAGGGGATGTCACGAGTGCGCTGCTGGTGCTGCTGCTGCTGCTGGCGCGGACCACCACCGGAGCCGACCCTCTGTGCAGCGCCACCCCGACCAGCTCCACCTCCTCCGCCGCCTCCTCCTCCACCGCCGCCACCTCCGCTCCCTCCGCCACTGCCGCTGCCGCCTCCGCCTCCACTGCCGCCACCGACACCTCCACCCCCGCCACCACCCCCACCGCCACCCCCACCTCCTCCACCGCCTCCACTGCCGCCTCCACCGCCCCCGCTAGCTCCTCCAGCGCCCCTGCCCCCCTTGCCCTTGCCAGGGCGGCATCTCCCGCTAGGGGTAGACGCCGCACCGACCGACTCAAGCCCAACGAGGTCGGCCGCAGCAGTAGAGGCAACAGAGGGCAAAAGGGGGGAGGGGGAACACCCCTCAAAGATGGGGGTGCGAGGGTCACCACGAGAGGCTCCTACAGCTACTATGCTCTTCTCTGCTGCTAGGAGGGACTTCTCGAGGAGGTCAACGGTGAGAGTGGTGGGGCAAACTGAGAGGAAGTGGTCCCTGACTACGCGAAGGGAGTCAGGGAGCCGGGTGACTATGTAGTAGAGGGTGATGTACATGGGGGGGGGTTCTTGGCGCAGAACTCAGCAGGAAGCGCAGCGCGGTATCGAGTGTCACTAGTGCGTAGGTGCGTAATGAGGTCAGCGACTGTGGGAAAGGCAGCAAGGTCAAGGAAGAGGTACGGTAGCATGAGGCGACTCAGTGCAGCAGTGGCAGGGGAGGAGTAGCGTGCAACTACAGCGTCGTACAAGGTCTGAGCACTCTTGTACTGGCTAAAGTGCGCACGCTCAGAGGTAGGCAGGTGGCGACGCACAGCAAGACGTGCAGCAGCATCGCGCGTGGCCCACTGGGAGCGAACAGTTGCGTCAGCATCAGTGGCGGGGGCAGGAGAGGCACCAGAAGTGAGGTCAAAGAGGGAGAGGCCGTCTGCCCTATCGCGCTGTAAGAAAAGCTGCAGGTCATCTATCCAGACGTCAAAGTCAATGGCCCGACCCTCAGCGTCAAAAGCGAGGACACTAGGGGTAGCCATGACAGCAGTAGACTAGCAGCGCAAACAGTGGGGTGAGGGCAGTGCTGTGAGAGAGGCGCTGCTCTTACCGGACAGGGCGGCTCGGGCGGCTCGGCTGCAGGGCGGCTCGGCGACTCGGCTGCTGGGCGGCTCGGCTGCTGGGCGGCTCGGCTGCTGGGCGGCTCAGCGGCTCGGCTGCAGGGCGGCTCGGCGGCTCTGCTGCTGGGCGGCTCGGCTGCTGGGCGGCTCGGCGGCTCGGCTGCTGGGCGGCTCGGTGGCTCAGCTGCTGGGCGGCTAGGCTGCTGGGCGGCTCGGCGGGGCCGCTGAGAGGGCGGCGTCCGGGGCCGCTGGGAGGAGGCGGCGGGGCCGCTGAGAGGAGGCGGCGTGGCCGGAAAGGTAGGTGGCGGGGCCGCGTCAGGGGCCGCGACAGGGGCCGCGTCAGGGGCCGCGTCAGGGGCCGCGGCAGGGCCGCGTCAGGGCGCCGCGTCAGGGGCCGCGTCAGGGCGCCGCCAGGGGCCGCGGCAGGGGCCGTGTCAGGGCCGCGTCAGGGCCGCGGCAGAGCCGCGTCAGGGCCGCGTCAGGGGCCGCTTCAGGGCCGCGGCAGGGGCCGCAGCAGGCCGCGTCAGGGCCGCGTCAGGGGCCGTGGTAGGGCCGCGTCAGGGCCGCGGCAGGGGCCGCGTCAGGGCGCCGCGTCAGGGGCCGCGTCAGGGCGCCGCCAGGGGCCGCGGCAGGGCCGCGTCAGGGCCGCGTCAGGGCCGCGGCAGAGCCGTGTCAGGGCCGCGTCAGGGGCCGCTTCAGGGCCGCGGCAGGGGCCGCGGCAGGCCGCGTCAGGGCCGCGTCAGGGGCCACGGCAGGGCCGCGTCAGGGCGCCGCCAGGGGCCGCGTCAGGCCGCGTCAGGGCCGCGTCAGGGCGCCACCAGGGGGCGCGTCAGGGGCCGCGATAGGGCGCCGGCAGGGGCCTCGTCAGGGCGCCGCCAGGGGCCGCATAGGGGGCGCGTGGGAGGCGGCGTAGGGGCCGCGTAGGGGCAGCGTAGGGGCCGCTAAAAAAAAAAATTTTTAGGGCAGGGCGCAATGTGCGCGGGCAGCTAAAAAAAAAAAAATTCTTATGGTGGGCCCTTAGGAAGGAACGGTCCCATGTAGGAACCCGCTCTATATCATGTGAATCAAGAAAACAGGAATGAAATGACTAAGTGAAAGTTGGGTACAAAAGGCAAACCCTAGGCAACTGTACCCCATATGTGCTACCCCACTATAGCCTACAGTAGCTATGTCATATAACTCTGACACTGTGCTGGAGGTCAACCTTCTTGCATGCTATGTTGCTAGGCGTCTGATGTAGTCAATCCTTGCCATTGCCATTGCTACCATTGTTCTCGACGTTTCTGAGTGAAACTCTTGCCATTTTGCCCCTGTAAAGACGCAACTATAGAGAGCACAAGGAACGCTACGATCATTTGTACCACCCGTGACCTCCCACGTAGTCTAGCTACCACTGCTGTACGGTGACTCTTCGAAGACGAAAGTGATCGTCGACATGGCGCCAGCCAACGGATGTCAGCCGCATGACTTAGTGGCCTTCTTCAGGCCGACCAAGTGACTAGTCAGCTAAGTTCTGCGTGCGTGCGCAAACTTTGACCCAGGCGGTTTCGGCGAAAGCGGACCTGCGGGATGAGCATTACGTGCTCTACAACCTGGCACCGCGCAATGTGCATCACGTGTACGATGTGCACACAACCGTTTGTTGAGCTGACCTGCACCTACTTTGGAAGGTGCGCACATGTGGGCACATGATCACCTGCGACTGCAATGTAGGCATGTCGCCTTGTGCATTGCCGGCAATGCTGCAGCATTGGCACGCCGCCTTCATGCGGCTTTGGCAAGCCGCCTTCGTGCTGCGATGGAAGCCGACTTGCTAGGTTGCTAGGTTTGTTGAATTCTTGCTATATCGACTTGTTTTGCCATTGTATTTTTTGTTCTTCTACCTTTGCTAGTAAAACTCTTGCCAAATTCATATACGAACATAGCAAGTGTTGAGAACGTAAGCAATGCCTCGATCACCCCGTACAACCAGTGACCTCCAATGTAGTTCACCTCCTATTGTAGAGTGACTCTCCGCATCATCAACCTTAAACACCTGGCTAGTTCATTTGTTTAGGATTGATCCCTCCTGAATGGCACCACTTTCAAGGGTTAACCCTAAATCTAGACAGTTCCCATGTTCAAGGTTGATGCTTATCGAATTGCGACCTTGTCCTTGTTTATTTTGTGTCCGCCACTGCCTCGATTCAGAGTTTCGTAAATTCATGGGCGCTGGTTGCAATTCCTGCTCCATGGCTAAGGACGCGTTGAAAGTGCAAATATCGCAGGATCGTCTGTATATATCGTTTGGCGAAACGTGGCGACCGCGGCGTTGTAACGATCGCGGCTGAAAATTGACAGATTTCCCGCGAACAGTGATCAGTCGCATTCTCACACTGTACAGAATTTTTGGCCAGAAAGCGTACTGTAGCATGGTTACAGCTAAGTTAATAGGGTAACCGATCCGCACATCGATCGCGACTGACGATCGATCGTCTACTTTCACCGCGTCCTAAGGTTGCTTGGCTTCCCGACAGTTCTCCCTTGCTCGGCTGACTCAACCCCCCAGCTGCCCGTTTTGGAGGACGGGCAGGTCATCACCATGAAGCGGATGAAGGAGAGTTGGACAGAGCCTCACAAGGAGTCATACAAGCGCATTAAATGGGCGGCAAGATGGGGCGGACACATCAACTACAAGAGGGTGGTGGAAACCAGGGACTCCCAGGCTGTTCCCAGCCGTCCGCGTGATGTACTCATACGGATCCACGGTCTAAATCAGCAGTTGGGGGAACGTTTGGCTTTCCTCAGCAGCAACCCCATCTGCCCGTACTGTGGAGGAACGGACACACTGGAGCATTGCCTTGTGCTCTGCCCTCGGATCCAATTGGTTTCCTCGGCCCTCAGGCGTGCTCTGCGCCCAACCGCACAACGTCCTCGCTGGGGGATCTTCTGTTCCGGAATGTCAGAATCTAGAGACAGGAAAATGAATGAACTATGAAAGAGTTGGGTACAAGTATGAAACCCTAAAAGGGGCTGTACCCCATATTGGCTACCCCAATACAGCCTACACATATAGAGCATGCATATGCTTTGACACACCCCCATAGGCAAAGTGGGGGAGAGCAAGGGGTCACAAGACCAGTCAAGAGAAGCAAAGCAAGCTCAGGGTGGATCACAACGTCACCACACACACTGAGCACAAGCAAAGGGCCACAAGGCCAGTTCACATGCAAGGGTATATATGCAACAACAACAGCACAGTGATCTCTACCTAGCAGAGCAAGCATGCAGGTATATATAGATCACAGTACAAGCAAAGTCTACAGCAAGTGAGGAAACGTGGGCACAAGGCCTAACAGAGTGCAGAAACGCTGATGATCACCAGACGGAAGTGCCTTGGTGAATATATCAGCAGTGTTGGCCCGACTGGCCACGTGAGTAAGACGAAGCTGACCACGCTGCTGCAACTCTCGAGCCAGGAAGTAACGTAGAGCGATGTGCTTCGTTCTGTGCTCCAGTCTGTGCTCCTGACACAAGGCAATGGCGGCCTTGTTGTCGACGTACAGCACTGGAGGAGAACGAGGCCGCTCTCCCAAGTCGGTCAGCAGGTAGGTGAGCCAGCGTAACTCCTGTGCAGCCATGGCTGTGGCGTAGATCTCAGCCTCACAACTGGAGCTGAGAACTGAAGACGAGCGTGTAGAACTCCAAGAAACCGAACCAGAGCCAAGGCTGAAGGTGTAACCCTGTGACGACCGCTGCGTAGCCTGGTCGTCAACCCAAGAAGCGTCTGAGTGCCCAGTGAGGACAACGTCGCTCCGTCCTCCAAGCACGAGCCCCATGCCCGATGTACTGCACAAGTAGCGTAGTACCCTCTTAGCAGCTTCCATGTGCACCTTTCGGTGCCGACCAGGAGCCACGTAGCGAGCCAGAAGGCCAAGAGGGTACGCAAGGTCAGGACGAGTGCAGGTCATCAGGTACATGAGGCAGCCCACTAGCTCTGGGTAAGGACCACTCGGCTCTACGGACTCGTCCGAAGGTGGAGCTGAGAGCGAGTGACCTGTAGCCAGAGGAGTGGACTGTGCCGAGGACCAGGTGAAGCCGAAGCGCTGAAGGACCTGCTGCACCATGTGTGACTGAGTCAGTGCGATGGTGCGGCGTGCTCTGTCCCGGGTGATCCGCAAGCCAAGATAACTTGTCAGCTCACCCAGGTCTGTGCACGTGTGTCTCTTCTGCAGCTCCGACTTCATCAGGGCGAGAGCCTCAGTGTCAGCAGTGGCAAAGACCAAGTGGTCGACGTACACGAGGATGTAGAACGGCGGCAGTGAAGTGTCGGTGCGCAGAAACAGCGACGGGTCAGCAGTCGACGGAGCAAACCCAAGAGCCGCAAGTGTCGTCCTCAGTGTGTCGTGCCACTCACGTGGCGCCTGGCGGAGACCGTAGACCGGACGCCTGAGGCTCCTCTGGGTACCAGGAGGGAACGACCCAGTGAAGCCAGGTGGGCGGCGCAGCCAGATCTCCTCGTGCAGACTGCCCTGTAAGAAGGCTGTGCTGAAGTCAAGAGAGTGAAGCTCGTAGTCACGCTGAGCGGCAACGTGCAGCAGCACCCGAAGAGTGGTCATCTTCGGGGTGGGGGAGAAGGTCTGGAAGAAGTCTACTCCCTCTCGCTGACTGAAACCTCGTGCAACGTAATGCGCCTTGAAGACAGGCGGAGAACCCGGCGGCCGCTTCACCCTGAAAATCCACATGCCACTGACGATGTTCGCCCCAGGTGGGGGAACCTCGTCGACGTAAGTGCCTGTGGACTTCCAGGATGCCATCTCTGCGTCCATGGCTGTCTGCCACTGAGAGGAGTACTCACCCGCGATCGCCTCAGCGTAAGAGCGCGGGGTCGGGATGTCTGGTGCATCCGGGTCTCCCTCAGGGGCAATCAGCATGGACACGAGATGAGGTAAAGCAGCGGCAAAGCACTCAAACTCCTCATGTCTGTCCTCAAGGACGTCCGTGCCAAGAGCACACTCACCCCCGACGGACGGAGGACAGACAGACTCAGACTCAGCAACAAGACTAGCAGCGTAGTCTAGACGACATGCAGCAGCAAAGTCAACAAGCTCAGCGACTAAGGCAGACGCAGCAGTAGACTCAAACGACGGGTCAGTTACAACAGTGGCTAGCAGACGCGTGACAGTAGGGTGCTCAGCACGAAACCGGTCAGACTCAGGGTCCGGAACAACAGGCAGAGAAGACTCAGGAGGAGACGGCAGAGGGACACGCTGCGGAGGAGAGGAAGGGCGACGGACTACAAGGGAAGGGCTGGGGACAGCCGGCGGACGCTGACGAGGAACACGACGACTGGAACGACTAGAACGGACAGGTGAGACAGGACGCGACGCAGGCTCACGACGCTCAGCAAAGCCCCCTGTCTGCTCAGCGTAAGGAGAAGGAGCAGGCAGAGGTGAGCCAGGCTGTAACGGAAGACCAGTAGACGACGGGAGGCTAAGAACCTGGCGAAGTACGGAGTCAGGCGGTGGCAGAGACGACGGAGACGGTGGAGCAAAGAACAGGCGCGGCTGTGCAGTGCCACCAGCACCAGCAGCTCCAGCACCCTCAGCAGCTCCAGCACCCTCAGCAGCTCCAGCACCTCCAGCAGCTCCAGCACCCTCAGTAGCTCCAGCACCCGCTGCAGCTCCAGTACCCTCAGCAGCTCCAGTACCTCCAGCAGCTCCAGCACCCTCAGCAGCTCCAGCACCCTCAGCAGCACCCCCAGAACTGGCACCTCCAGTCCCAGGGTCTCCAGCCTCCGTGTCGCCAGTAGCAGCACCCCCAGACCCAGGGTCTCCAGCAGTAGCACCGCCAGGCTCAGCAGCACCTCCAGCCCCAGCAGCTCCAGTACCTCCAGTACGAGCACCTCCGGGACCAGCACCACTCCCAGCTCCAGTGAGGTCAGCAGAAGTACCTCCAGCGGTAGAGCCCCGAGCTCCAGAAGCGCGACCCTAACGGCGACCGTACCAGTCGTGCAAAATTCACTAGAATTGTTGAAAAAATAGAATACAACAAGGGTGAAGTAGAAGCTACCCAACCAATGAACCATGCAGAGAACGTTCGCCCAAGAACGTTTACATAACTACTTTTAGCTGCGCTTTGCCAACTCAGCGTCGGCAGGTGAAAATTACAACACGTGCTTAGTTGGTAATTTTACCTACCTAAAAGTAGTTGTTTTAGCTGTTCAGGTTGTTTTAAACAACTTCTGTAACGCACGTTTTCGTAGTTACGAAAACGTGCGCCAGGTTCATTCTGTGCAGGTGGTTCAGTTTCGCCCCAGATTGAACACCCTAGTTCCGCGCACTGTTCCCCGGGGTCAATTTCTCAATGTCATGCAATGTTCCGAAATTCCCACGCAAAAGTTCCGAAACGATCGCACTTTCGCGTCGGAGGGGTTCGCTGGTAGAAGATTCGGTCCTCTGCAGAATTTCGCTTCTGCAGATGTGCCATCCTCTGCAGATCCGAACTTCTGCAGATGCGCCCTCTGCAGCTCCACGTTCTGCTCGGCAGATTCGCCTTCGTCTGCAGCGGAACCTGTTTTCCGCTTCTGCGAGGTGACTCTGCTGTAGTGCAGAGTTCCGCGTTGACTTCTGCAGAATTCGCTTTGGCGGATTTCTCCCCTCCCTCGCAGAAAGTGACGACCCAGTCTGCAGGGTCAGTGCACACTCAACACTCCCCTGCACTGATCATGCTTGGTCGTCGCAGAGAAGAAAATTGACCCGTCTACACCACACACCAGAGCAGAACAGAAAGAAAGAAAACATGCAGAAAAGAAAAACACAAGAATTGCAGAAGTCTGCAATTCGCACACACCATCACCGCACCAGCCATGAAAAGGTCATGGCACCTATTCCTCGTCGAGAGGACTCTCTGCGCAACTCCCCTTCGTCGAAAGCCTTAATTGACCAACTTTTGCAAAGCACTTGTTGAACGCAGGGAAATGTAGTGCTTTCGTCAAGTAATCTGCCGGCTGCTCGGTCGTCGAGATGTACTGCAGCTTCAGCTTGCGACATTTCACCAGGCTCTGCAGCCACATGTAGCGCCGCTCCATGTTTTTCAGCTTTCCCTTCAGCCCCATTTTTTCAGACACAGAAATCGCAGATTGATTATCGACGTGAATAATCGTTGGTGACGTCTCGTCGAGCATGCGAAATTCTGCCATCAGGTAACGAAGCTTTCGTGCTTCCTTTCCAGCCTCCACTGCAGCGATGTATTCCGACTCTGTAGAAGAGAGAGTGATGCACCTGATCCTCTGACTTGCCCATGAAATTGAAGCTCCACCGAGAGTGAAAATGTAGCCACCCGTGCTGCTGCGATTCTGCTTGTCTCCTGCATCGTCTGCATCTGCGAAGCCGACGAGACGCATCTCTCCATTTCCTCCGCCGAACTCGAGAGCAACGTCGCGCGTCCCAACAAGGTACGCAATGCAGCGGTCGAGCTCCCTCCAATGTTGGTCGCTTCGAATCGTTTGACCAGACGCAAGTTTGCTGCAGGCGAAGGAGATGTCAGGGCGAGTGGTGCAGGCAGCAAACTGCAGAGAGCCGACCCTCTGCCGATACTCTTCTTCTGCGCGCGCCTGCAACTTCTTGTCATCAAATGTGAGCACCTTGAAGGCGTCGACCGAAATTGGCGTCTTCGGAACTCGCTGAGGAGGTCCTTCTGGCAGAAAACGCCTCTGCACCCTGTCGACGTAGCCTCTCTGATGCAGCCAGATCTTCCCCGCTTCCCTGTCTCTGATCAGCTCCAGTCCCAGGTACTTGTTGACAGGGCTGATCTCCCGCAATTTGAAGGCGTTTTCGAGCAGCGCCTTCAGTTCTGCCAGATGTTCCTTGCTGCGGCTCGCGGCGAGCAGATCGTCGACGTAGACGAGCACCCAGCACATGTCGTGGTTCTCGTCCTCGTGGAAGTAGAAAGCTTCGTCGACCTGACTCTTCGACCATCCTGCATCTTCCAGCACTTCGTCGAGGGCCTCGTACCACAACATCGGACTCTGCTTCAGTCCATAAAGGCTTTTCTTCAGCATGCAGACTGGACCCGTCCCGTCGTTGTAGAACTCGGGCTGCTCCATGAAGAGAGGACGGTCAAGTTTCGCATTCAGAAATGCATTTGTCATGTCGAGTTGCATCAACTCCAAATTTCCGTCAGCTGCGTTCGACAGATGCATCCGAGCAGTTCTGTAACTTCCGACGGGGGCAGATATAGCGTCGAAGTCGTCAGGGGTCTGCGTGTAGCCTTTGACGACAAGTCGACCCTTCTCTCGGTCGACCGTATCATCTGGGTTGTACTTCGTCGTCAGAACCCATCGATTCTTCATGACATTAACCCCATGCGGTCGAGGAACCAGCTCCCAAGTCTCTTGATCGTAGAGAGTCTGCATCTCTGCATCCATTGCCGCTTTGACCGCTTCACCTTTCCAACTCTGCAAAGCTTCTGCGACTGTCATGGTCGAAATGTCCCAACAATGATCCGTGTCGACAACGCACTCGTCAGCAGAGTCGAGCTCTTTCTGCACTACATCCTCATGCATGTCGTCGAGCGAAGTCATCGTAAACATCGTCAGTGCTTCGCGGAATCGGATCGGCTTCTGAATCTTTCGACCGTAGCGAGAAACCTGGAAATTTTCGTCTGCCAGTCCTTCTTCTGCAGGTTGTTCTTCTGCGGCAATTTCTTCTAACTCAGGCATCTCTTTTTCGACATTTTCTTCTGCAAGCAGCTCGTCTGCAGATCGATCTTCTGCCGATTGCTCTTCTGCGGATCGCTCTTCTGCGGATTTTTCGTCTGCAGGCTGTTCGACTTCTCGACGCTCATTGGCGACGACATTCATCGACAATTTGCTCCCCTCTTCGCCAAGGAGTGTCGACAATGGCACCAATTTTTCAGTCGAAGGAAAGAACGTCGAAGAAGAGGCAGTCGACAGCTGCTCCCATGTCGAAGAAGAGTCAGAGCGAATGTCTTCTGCAGAACGAACCTGCTCCGCAGAAGGAGCGTCATCTGCAGGAGAAGTGTCTTCTGCAGGAGGAGTCTCTGGCAACGGAGGGTTGTCAGTAGGCAGCTGCGGTCGAGGAATCGGCGTAGGCACGAGCAGAGGGGCTGGTGCCTTAGTCATTTCGTCATCATCGTCGTCATCATCCGCAGGATCCGTCGGGAACGATGCCACATTCTCGAGCGCAGCACGGTCGACGGTGGGACTCTGCTTCGTCGCCTTCCACTCTGCAAGAGACATTGTCTCGTAGAAGATGGCCTCGACCGTGGTGATCAAACGGTTGCTCGAAAAGTCGAGAACCAACCACCCCTTACTCTGCTGCTAGACACCCAGGTGGAGACCCCAACGAGCTTTCGGCTCCAGCTTCCCCCCCCGCTGACTCCCTAGAATGAGGTACTGCAGCATACACCCCCAAACTCTAGCCATCCCAAGGTCAGGCTTCTTGTCGAAGAGCACTTCATAAGGAGTTACCCCTGATGGCAGAGAGGAATGTTCTAGACGATTCCTCACCCAAACAGCTTGCAGAGTTGCAAGGTGCCACCAATGGTGGGGAGCTCTCATGTGCAGAAGCATCGTCCTAACTGCTTCGACAACAGTCCGCATCTCACGTTCCGCCATCCCATTCTGCTGCGGCGTATAGGGGCAGGTGAGGTCGTGCTCAATCCCTTTCTCTTCGAGGAACTCGGTGAATATACTTCCCAAAAATTCGCCACCTCGATCGGAGCGAAGAGCCTTCAGCGAAGCCTCACATTGCCTCTCTGCACGCGGAAGCCACTTCTGGAAAACGCGCAGAGCATCGCTTTTCTGCGCAATCGGGTAGATCCAGACGTAGCGAGATTTTCGATCCTTGAGCAGAAGAAAGTAGCGGCTGCCATCTTTCGCAGGAACTCGGAAGGGCCCGCAGAGATCGATGTGCACTACTCCCAGCACCTTCTGCTCTTCACTCCCCTCTTGAGGGAAACTATGTCGAATGAGCTTTCCCCCCACACAAGAGACACACGGTAGATCAGGGTTGGCCGACTTGTCAATATCCAAGCCTGTCGCTGCACCATGCGTCGCCGTCTGCTTGATTGTTTCGACGCCCGCATGAGCAAGTCGAGGATGCCACACGACCATCTTCGCACGTGTATCCGTCGCCAAGGTCCGCAGAGAAATCGCCTCCTCTGCCGATTTCTGCAGCGGCCACACCTGGAGATCTGTGCTGAGCACTCGTCCTCAATAACGAGCGCGTCCAAGGACTGTCCCATCAGTAGAGAGAAGGAGGGTTTCTTCACCTTCATCCTTCAGCTTTAACCCACAATCTTTCAACTGCCCAGCAGACAACAGATTCGCATGGATTCCAGGCACGTAGAGCACATCAGGAATCAGAATCTGCTTCCCAGCTTCACCACGTAGAGCGATAGTTCCGCGACCACACACGTCTTGGAATGCCCCGTTGAATCCGCGAACATGTTTAATGTCGCCGCCTTCATGCATTTCGACAAAGGCTGCATCGTCGCCCATCAGATGATGTGAGCAGCCACTGTCGAGAAGAACAACTGCAGGATCGGCCTCGACGGCTGCAGCAATCGCCTGAAAATCCTCACCATCTTCCGCATTCAGCGAAATGAGCAGAGCGGTCGTCTGCAGCTGGTCCACAACTGGTCCTACCATTGAACAAGAAGGTCCCTTTTTGTTGGTCGAATTGGAGTTGTCGCTCTGCGCTCCAGTCTTCGAAGAACTCTCCTTCTGCGCGGAAGCATTATTCTTCTTGTCGGCACGTTGTTCGCACTGGAACGCAAAGTGACCGACTTCTCCGCAGACCCAGCAAGGTTTCTTCGAGCTCCGTTTGTTGTTCTGCTGTCGACCATCTTTCTTCTGCTGCTCCTTGTTCGACGACTTCTGCTCCGTAGAACCGCCAGTTGTAGAAGAAGACCAACGCTTCTGCTGCTGCTGCTGCTGCTGCTGTCCCGTCGACGCCCAGTTGACCTGTGGCAGAGGTGATTCCTTCCGCTTTTCGAGCTCGAGCGTGCACTCCTCCGCGATAATTCTGCTCGTCAAAGTGTTTTCGTCGAGGGTCTTGCAGTTTTCCGGAGATTGTAGCATTCGTCGAAGGTACTTGTACTCCGCGGGAAGACCTGTGAGGACATGAGTCACATACGAGGCCATCGAATAGTTCATGCCAGCCATTCGCAGATTAGCGAGAATCATCTGCGCACGATTGCAGTAGGTCGTCGCCGTCTCATGCTCCGCCATCTCTAGCGTCGCCAAGCTCCTCTCCAGCTGGCCGATATAGAGATAGTCCGTTGCTTTGTAGGTCTCCATGATGAAGCGCCACGCCTGGTAGCCCGCGTCCACTCGAAGACGACATGACTTCAAGGCGATCTTCACGGATGGAGAGCAGCAGCGCGATATCACCA
Organism: Closterium sp. Naga37s-1; assembly: GCA_947471745.1. NCBI lineage: Eukaryota > Viridiplantae > Streptophyta > Zygnematophyceae > Desmidiales > Closteriaceae > Closterium > Closterium sp. Naga37s-1. The sequence continues at coordinate 508,064 of CANJKZ010000866.1, forward strand.
TAAAGGTCAGAAGTTGCGCCGAGCGAAATTGTGTATACTGTGAAGTGTCGCTCAGCCGTGGAATCTTGATCGAGCCGTCGATGAACGGCTTCAGCTGCGCAATTTCAAGTTGAGGTTCGATGGACTCCCTCCAGACGGATAAGTCATGACGTCCTTCGAGAAGCTTCGGCACCACGATTTTGTCGGGAGAAAATTTGAAGTATCCGTAGTCAGGAGCAATTCCGCAGTCTTTCGATGCCGTCGGGTGAGAGATTGCCGAGCTCCCACCAGTCTTCACTGCAGATTCTCGACCGCTCAAGCGTCCACCCCTGCCAGCCGCCTTCTTCGGGCTTGCATCCTTCTTCTTCTGCGAGCCTTCACCAAGGCTCATCAGTTCTCCTTGTCCTAGAACACCTCGTGGCTCCTGCATTCCGCCTTCTTCCGGTTCTTCAGCGTTCTCGTCGTCTCCAGAAGTCTGTGATGCCCCGTCTTCCTCTGAACGAGTCTGCGGATGGTCCATCTCCCATTGAGCTCGTGCTCCCAAGAGCATAAAGTTGAGCTCCTGCTCGGTGAGATCTCCGCCTTCATGACGAGCCATCAAAGCAGCCTCCTGCTCACTTAAACTGTCGAACGTCTCGAGGATTTCCTCAGAGCCCACCATGTCGACTAGCTAAGTTCAATGAGACCTGACGTCGAAGAACGGACTCTATGCGTGTTCGATCCACGCTCACCGCACCATGCAGAGATTTCTGCTCTAACGGGAGTTGGAGCTCTACGAAATGCTTCTCTGCAGCCACGCAAACTTTGTTGTTCACTAAGGAGAAAATTGGCTAAATGTTGAAAAAAGCATAGATTTGGCACACAAGGAAAATTCACTAGAATTGTTGAAAAAATAGAATACAACAAGGGTGAAGTAGAAGCTACCCAACCAATGAACCATGCAGAGAACGTTCGCCCAAGAACGTTTACATAACTACTTTTAGCTGCGCTTTGCCAACTCAGCGTCGGCAGGTGAAAATTACAACACGTGCTTAGTTGGTAATTTTACCTACCTAAAAGTAGTTGTTTTAGCTGTTCACGTTGTTTTAAACAACTTCTGTAACGCACGTTTTCGTAGTTACGAAAACGTGCGCCAGGTTCATTCTGTACAGGTAGTTCAGTTTCTCCCTAGATTGAACACCCTAGTTCCGCGCACTGTTCCCCGGGGTCAATTTCTCAATGTCATGCAATGTTCCGAAATTCCCACGCAAAAGTTCCGAAACGATCGCACTTTCGCGTCGGAGGGGTTCGCCGGTAGAAGATTCGGTCCTCTGCAGAATTTCGCTTCTGCAGATGCGCCATCCTCTGCAGATCCGAACTTCTGCAGATGCGCCCTCTGCAGCTCCACGTTCTGCTCGGCAGATTCGCCTTCGTCTGCAGCGGAACCTGTTTTCCGCTTCTGCGAGGTGACTCTGCTGCAGTGCAGAGTTCCGCGTTGACTTCTGCAGAATTCGCTTTGGCAGAAAGTGACGACCCAGTCTGCAGGGTCAGTGCACACTCAACAGAGACGACTCCAGTGAGGGGGAGATTGTTGATGGGGCACTGGGATTGTTCCCCGGTTGAGTGTGGGAGGGCTACAGGCACAACCTCGGGGGCTATTGGTGTGCTTCCCACCATACAAACATGCCCTTTGACTCAGTTGGTTAGTGAACTGGGTCCTTGTCCGGGGGGGCGCTGTTCGATTCCTGCTGTCGTTGCTTTCAATGGAGTGAAGAGCGAAGTTTCCTTCCTCTGGGTGAGGCCGTTCCCTATGAGGGGAGTGTGGAAAGGACACTGGGATTGACCTCTGGTTTGGCCGGAGGGGCTACAAGCTGAGTGCTTGGGAGGCGTGGGCACGCTCACCCGCTATGCAAACATGCCATTTTAACAAAGTCGGTAGCATGCTGGGCAACAAAAGCAACGGAGGGTCTCAGAGGAAACATGCTGTTGAAGAGCAAGTTGGATGGCAACAGTTGGAAGTGGACAAGTGGATTAGCAGCGATTTGGTCTTATCAGAGGTCAAGACTTACCAGGCCCTAGGATCCCCATATGGAGCAGGAACCCCTTTCTGTCTCCTCAAGCACGGTTACGACCGTTTTTTATAGTATATGCTTGCTCCTTCGGTGTACTGATCAATTATCATAAAAAGAAGAGTTCCGTAGATGTTTTAGGTAATTGAGATGGACATGTGGCGTAAACGTTTTGCCAGTTTACATGAAACGTGATACTAATCTGGATGTAGCTTGTGAGAAGAAGTATAATGTATCACAATATGAGTAAAGATGTGAGTAAATCAAGATACTTTTCCAGTATTCCCATCAGTATGTACGTACCCATGAAAAGGTTCCAACTGGGTGTGAGAAAGATTCCTCCACCAGAATTTCGACCGCGTTCGTCGAATACTGAAAATGTTTTATTTCACGGTGGAGAAACACTTGCGTGAGGAGAGAATGGGTTGGCGAAAATAGCGAAGTCTTGTGCGTAGCGCCTTCGGTGTCGTGAGGTCGCCTCGATTCGCCACTGCAGGGGCTGTCGTGTGCGTGCGAACGTGCTTTCCATTCATTCTTGCATCGAAGCACAACGAAGAGGCACTGGAGGTTGGTAGGCACCCATCCCTTCTCAAATGAAAAGAAATTGGAGCAGCTGGAAAAGTGAGATGCTGGGAAATACAACTGAAGGCGTTTCTTCAGGCCGTAGTTATGGCTGGGGCATCGAGGGAGGGTGGGAATGTAAGCAGCTCTGCAGCTCGCACTGAGAGGGTGTGAGCGAACGCGAGAGAGACACTGGGAAGTAGTAGAGAGAGCGAGAGGGAGTGGTAAAGAGAGGGAAATAGAGAGCGATAAGAAAGTCAACGCACCAGCATTCGCATCGCAGGCACGCTGCTGGTTCGTACGGAGCTGGCCCACACGGGTCAATCCAAGGCCGCGACGATTCGGCCGTTGTTAATGTTGGAGTGGCTCGTGTTATTGCCGATTTCCTACTAGACTTAAGATACGATTTTTGAGACGTCTCAAATGGTTCGTGCTATTGCCGACTTACTACTAGACCACGCTTCTTGAGACCTCTCTAAATGATCCGTGGTATTGCCGTCTTAGTAGACTTAGGATACCCTAGCGACCGACGAAGCCGCCAGTGGTACTAGATTGGTAGCAGCCGTCCGGTTGGAACGAGCTGGGTTGCGTGCCGAGTCGCGCTACGACCGCAGCATCTTAAAGCGTTGCAGAAGCGAAGTCGAATCGTTTACTAGAGGCGCGTCGCAATGCTGCGCATCACGACGGGCGCCGATCGCGGCGGTAAGGGCGGAACAGACGCGACGGACGATGGTGCTGTCACCTCCCCCTCCCCGTCCCTTTCCCCCTCGCCTTCCCCTTTATCCCCCGCGCTTTCCCCTTTCTCCCCCACGCCTCCGCCGTTCTCCCCGTCGTCCGCCTCCGCGCAAATCAGCCGGCGCAGGCTCCACATGAGCTACGACTTCGACGGGGAGAGCAGCAGTGGCGGGGAGGGCGGCGCAGGCGGAAGCGGAAGCGGGCGCCGATTGCGGCAGGGGCACCGCAGCTTCTCTCACCGCTCCGCAGTGCTCTCCCCCCCCAATACCTCCCCCTTAGGATCTCCCGCCGTAGCTTCCCCCGCCGCCAGGCCCGCCAGTCCCCTGGGAAGTCCGCGCAGAAGCGCTCTCGGGGGGGGCGGTGCGTTTGGTGGGGTTGGCGCGCTTGGGGGCCTCGGCGCGCTTGGAGACGGTGGGGGCGGGGGGGACAGTCCCGCGGGGCTGGCGCTTAGGCCCTTGAAGCTGGGAAGGGGGAGTCCGCGCGGGGGCGCAGTCCTCCCTGCGGAAGGGGGAGCGGGGGGAAGGGTCGGCGGAGACGGGGGTACAGGCGCAGGGCGGCGTGATACCGGTGCCGCGGGGGAAGAGAGCGGGCGGAGTGGGACAGGTGTAGCTAGTGAGACGAGGGTGGGGGAGGCTGCGCAGAGTGATGTACTCGCGGGGGAGCAAGAGGCGCGGGCGCAAGGCACAGCGCAACAGCAAGCGCGTGATGGGACGGCAGCGGGGGGCGCCTCCGGAACCCCCAAGTCCGCCCCCGCGTCGCCCAGCTGGCTGGGCGGGTGGGCGGGCCTACTGCTGGGCGCGGGGGGGGGGAGAGGGGGGCGTGGCGGAAGAGGGGAAGGGGGAGGCGGGAAAGGGGGAGGCTGGTGCTGGTAGAACGGGCGGACTGAGCTTGCTGTCCCCGTTTGCTTGGAGGGGAGGGGGGATGTGGGGGGACAGCGGTAAGGGGAGGGTAGGGGAGGGAACGGGGGAAGGGGATGGGACGAAGCAGGGGGAGGGGAGAGAGGGCGGTGAGGGGAGGGCAGCAGGCGGGGAGAAGGGCTTGGGGGGACAGGAGGGCGCAAGGGAGGGAGACGAGGAGGAAGCAGGCGAGGGGGGAGGGGAGGAACCCGAGGAGGGGGAGCGGGAGGGCGCGGGGGATGGGGAAGGGGGGGAAGATGAGGGGCGGACTGTGCAAGTAGGGGCAGGCAGTGGTGATGCGCGGAGCAGGAGTGGGGAGAGCAGGGGCGAAGGGGAGGGGGCGATTGACGATGAGAGTGACTTTGCGTTCCAGGCAGAGCGGTGGGGCGAGGGGGGCACAGCGAGTGGTGGAGTCCGGGGGATGGTGCAGGATGGTGGGGTGATGCAGGATGGTATGGGGATAGACGGTAATTATAAGCCAAATAGAGATGATTATGATAGCGAGGATAGATGGACACGTTGCAAAACAGAGCGAGCTGACCACGAGAAGGCCGATAGTGATAAGAGTGGCAGCAGTGAGCAAGCTAATAACGAGGATAATGGGAAGGAGGAGGCTCGTAGCGATGGCAGTGCACGTGAGGAAGCCAATAGCGAGGACATTGGTAGTGAGGGAGCTAGTAGCGAGGACAGTGAGGGTGATGAGACTAGTATGACGGATGCTGAAAGTGAGGTGGGAAGGAGTGAGAGTGAGAGTGAAAATGAGAGTACGAGTAAGAGTGAGACTGAGAGTGAGAGTGAGAATGAGAGTGAAACCGAGAGTGAGAGTGAGAGTGAGAGTGAGGAGTCTGATGATGGTGTGCGAAAGGAGCAAGAGGGGGGCAGTGAGGGAGCAATGGATGGGGACGGGGAAGCAGGACGTCAAGGTAAGAAGGGTGGGGGGGAGCTGGCTGTGGGGGACGAAGGGGAGAAAGAGGAAAGCGAGGAAGACAAGGAAAGAGAGGAAGAGGAGGAACGAGAGGAAAAGGAGGAAAGGGAGGAAGTGGAGGAAAGAGAGAAAGAGGAGGAAAGAGAGGAAAAGGAGGAAAGAGAAGAAGAGGAGGTAAGAGAAGAAGAGGAGGTAAGAGAAGAAGAGGAGGTAAGAGAAGAAGAGGAGGTAAGGGAAGAAGAGGAGGTAAGAGAAGAAGAGGAGGTAAGAGAAGAAGAGGAGGAACGAGGGAAAGAGGAAAGTGAGGAAGAGGAGGAAAGAGAGGAAGATGAGGAAAGTGAGGAAGAGGAGGAAAGGGGGAAAGATGAGGAAATTGAGGAAGAGGAGGAAAGAGAGGAAGAGGAGGAAAGGGAGGAAGAGGAGGAAAGGGAGAAAGAGGAGGAACGAGAGGAGGATGAACGGAAAGAGCAAGCGGAGGAGATATCACAGGGAGAGGGCGGGAAAGAGGAGGAGAAGGACGATGAGGAGAGTGGGGAGGAAGGAGGGGTGAAGGCGAGGGCAGCTCTTGGTGCTGTAGGTGGTCTGGTTGGTGCTGCTGCTGGTCACGCCCATGATTCTTCTGAGATTGGTGCTGCTGATGGTCATGGTGCTGATGATGGTCATGGTGCTGCTGATGGTCATGGTGCTGCTGATGGTCATGGTGCTGATGATGGTCATGTTGCTGCTGATGGTCATGGTGCTGCTGATGGTCATGGTGCTGCTGATGGTCATGGTGCTGCTGATGGTCATGGTGCTGCTGATGGTCATGGTGCTGCTGATGGTCATGGTGCTGCTGATGGTCATGGTGCTGCTGATGGTCATGGTGCTGCTGATGGTCATGGTGCTGCTGATGGTCATGGTGCTGCTGATGGTCATGGTGCTGCTGATGGTCATGGTGCTGCTGATGGTCATGGTGCTGCTGATGGTCATGGTGCTGCTGATGGTCATGGTGCTGCTGATGGTCATGGTGCTGCTGATGGTCATGGTGCTGCTGATGGTCATGGTGCTGCTGATGGTCATGGTGCTGCTGATGGTCATGGTGCTGCTGATGGTCATGGTGCTGCTGATGGTCATGGTGCTGCTGATGATGGTGGAGAGGGAAGGGGGATGTCCAGGGCGAGTGATGAGGAGAGCAGCAGGGCAGGGCGTGGCAGTGACAGGGATGGGTGCAAGGAAAGGAGGGGAGAGAGTGAGGAGAGAGGGGACATGTTCGAGGAGGGAAGGAGGGAGAGGGAGGAGAGGGAGGAGAGGGAGGAGCAGTGGGTGGAACCCTTGGGTGGGGTGAACGCGGCAGCAGCAACTGGACTGGGGGCTGCTGTGGGTGGTGCTGGGCAAGGAGAGAGTGAGAGCATTGAGAGTGAGAGCGAGAGTGACAGAGATGAGAGTGAGATTGAGGGAGATGAGAGGGCGATTGAGAGTGAGAGTGAGGGGAATGAGGGAGAGAGTGAGAGCAGTGAGAGTGAGAGTGAGAGCGAGGGGGATGAGAGGGAGATTGAGAGTGAGCGTGAGGGGAATGAGGGAGAGAGTGAGAGTGAGAGCGAGGGGACTAAGGGAGAGAGGGAGAGTGAGGGTGATAACGAGGGGGGCGAGGAAAGGGAAGGGCAAGTAGAGTGTGAGAGGGGGAGGTCATTGAAGGGTGTTGAAGCGACACCACCGGTGGGTGCGGCTGAGGGTGATGTGGAGCGGGAACACAGTGAGGCCAGCGAGAGTGAGAGCGATAGTGAGGGGGAGAGTGAGAGTGAGGAGAGTAAGGGTGAAGAGATTGAGAATAAGGACAGTGGGAGTAAGTTGAGCGAGAGTGAGGGAAGTGAGAGTGAGGAGAGTGAGAGTGAGAGTGAGAGTGAGGGTGAGGGTGAGGGTGAGTGTAAGAGAGAGGAGGGAAACGAAGGGCAAGTGGAGTGTGAGAGGGAGGGATCCTTGAAGGGTGTTGAAGCAGCAGCACCGTTGGCTGCTGCTGAGGGTGGTGTGGAGCGGAGACAGAGTAAGGCGAGCGAGAGTGGAAGTGAGAGTGCGGGGACTGGGAATGCGAGGGATAGTGAGAGTGTGGAGGGAGCGGAAGGGAGGGTGGAGCATGGAAAGGAAGGGGAGGGACCCTTGGATGGTGTTGAAGCCGCAACAGTGGCTGCACCAATGGGTGCTGTGGGTGGTGTGGAGCAGGAACAGAGTGAGGGGAGTGAGAGTGAGATTGAGAGTGAAGGGACTGAGAGGCAGAGCGAGAGTGAGGAAACTAAACGTAAGGAGAATGAGAATAAGGACAGTGAGAGTAAGTTGAGCGAGAGTGAGGGAAGTGAGAGTGAGGAGAGTGAGAGCGAGGGTGAGAGTGAGGGAGAGGAGGGAATGGAAGGGCAGGTAGAGTATGAGAAGGAGGGGGCCTTGAAGGGTGTTGGAGCGACCGCACCAGCTGCACTGGTGAGTGGGGATCAGGAACAGAGCGAGAGGAGCGAGAGCGACAACGAGAGTGAGGAGAGTGAAAGTGGGGGTGCGGGTGAGAGAGAGGGGCAGGAAGGGCAGGCGGAGTATGAGGAGGGGTCCTTGAAGGGTGTTGACGTGACCACGCCAGCTGCACTGGTGGCTGCTGCGGTGGGTGGTGTGGAGCAGGAACAGAGTGAGGGGAGCGAGGGTGAGAGTGAGGGTGAGAGCGAGAGTGAGAGTGAGAGTGTGGAAGGAGGGGAAGGGAAGGTGGAGCATAGAAAAGAGGGGGAGGGGCCTTTAGATGGTGTTGAAATCACAGCAGCGGCTGCACCGATGGGTGCTGTGGGTGGTGTGGAGCAGGAAGAGAGTGAGGGGAGTGAGAGTGGGAGTGAGATGGAAGGTGAGAGGGAGAGGGAGAGTGAAACTGAGGAGACTAAGGGTCTGGAGATTGAGAATAAGGAGAGTGGGAGTATGTTGAGCGAGAGTGAGGGAAGTGAGAGTGAGAGTAAGGAGAGTGAGAGGGAGAGTGAGAGGGGGACTGAAAGTGAGACTGAGAATGAGAGTGAGGACGGAAGGAAAGAAAGGGTGGAGCATGGAAAGGAGGGGGAGGGGCTCTTGAATGGTGTTGAAGTCATAGAAGCAGCTGCATTGGTGGGTGCTGCTGTGGGTGGGGTGGAGCTGGAACAGAGTTTGGGGAGTGAGAGCGAGAGCGAGAGCGAGAGTGAGAGTGAGAGCGAGAGCGAGAGTGAGAGTGAGAGTGAAGGGACCGAGAGGAAGATTGGGAGTGAGGAGACTCAGGGTGGGAAGATTGAGAATAAGGAGAGTGAGTGTAAGTTGAGCGAAAGTGAGGGAAGTGAGAGTGAAGAGAGTGAGAATGAGAGTGAGAGTGAGAGTGTGAGTGAGGGAGAGGAGGAAACGGAAGGGCAGGTAGAGTATGAGAAGGAGGAATCCTTGAAGGGTGTTGACGCGACCACACCAGCTACACTGGTGAGTGGGGAGCAGGAACAGAGTGAGGGGAGCGAGAGTGATAGTGAGGGGACTGGGAGTGATTGTGGTAGTGAGAGTGCAATGGGAGGGGTAGGGAGGGTGGAGCCTGGAAAGGAGGGGGAGGGGCTCTTGGATGGTGTTGCAGCCACAGCAGCTGCTGCACCAAGGGGTGCTGTGGGTGGTGTGGAGCAGGAGCAGAGTGAGGGGAGTGAGAGCGAGAGTGAGAGTGAAGGAGACGAGAGCGAGGGTGAGAGTGAGAGTGAGAGTGAGAGAGAGGAGACTAGGGGTGGGGAGATTGAGAAAAATGAAAGTGGGAGTAAGTTGAGCGAGAGAGAGGGAAGTGAGTCTGAGGGGAGTGAGGTTGAGAGTGAGAGTGAGAGTGAGGGAGAGGCGGGAAAGGAAGGGCAGGTAGAGTATGAGAAGGAGGAATCCTTGAAGGGTGTTGACGCGCCAGCGCCAGCTACACTGGTGGCTGCTGCTGTTGGTGGTGTGGAGCAGGAAGAGAGTGAGGGGAGTGAGAGTGATATTGAGAGTGCAGAGTGCGGGGAAGAGAAGGTGGAGCATGGAAACGAAGGGGACGGGCACTTGGAAGGTGTTGCAGCCACAACAGCGGCTGCACCGGTGGGTGCTGCGGATAGTGTGGAGCAGGAAGAGAGTGAGGGGAGTGAGAGTGAGATTGAGAGTGAGAGTGAGACTGAGAGGAAGAGTGAGAGTGAGGGTGAGAGCGGGAGCGAGAGTGGGAGCGAGAGTGGGAGCGAGAGTGGGAGCGAGGGTGGGAGTGAAGGGGCGGTGGAGCATGGACAGGAGGGGCCGTTGGATGGTACTGAGAGCTCAGCTCCTCTAGCTGGATCGATGGCTGCTGCTGTGAGTGGCGTGGGGCAGGGACAGAGAGAGGGGCGCGAGGGTGAGAGTGACAGCGAGGGTGAGGACGGAGAGGAGGGGCAGGTGCAGTGCGGTACGGAGCGGTGCTTGGATGATGATGAAGTGGCAGCGCCAGATGCACCGGTGGTTGCTGCTGTGGGTGGTGTGGGGGAGGGAAAGAGTGAGGGGGGTGAGAGTGAGAGTGACAGCGAGGGTGAGGACAGAGAGGTTGGGCAGGTGAAGTGCGGTACTGAGGGGTGCTTGGATGATGATGAAGTGGCAGCGCCAGATGCACCGGTGGTTGCTGCTGTGGGTGGTGTGGGGCAGGGACAGAGTGAGGAGGGTGAGAGCGAGGAGACTACGGGTGGGGAGATAGGGAATAAGGAGAGTGGGAGTAAGTTGAGCGAGAGTGAGGGAAGTGAGAGTGAGGAGAGTGAGAGTGAGAGTGAGAGTGGGAGCGTGAGTGAAGAAAGCAAGAGTCAGAGTGAGAGAGAGGAGAGTGGGAATGAGAGTGAGAGAGAAGAGCGTGGGAATGAGAGTGAGAAAGAGGAGAGTGGGAGTGAGGGAGGTGGAGAGGGACAAGGAAATGCAGGGGAGATGATGGAACAGAAGGGAGGTGAGGGGAACAACAGCAGGTGGGGTGAGACGGATGGTGGGAGTGAGACCGGGAGTGAGAGTGACAATGAGAGTGAGAGTTTGAGCGAGGGTGAGAGTGAGAGTCACGGTGAACATGTAAGGAGGCTGGTTGATGCTGTTGCTGCTGCTGCTGTTGATGCCGCTGCTGCTGCTGCTGCTGTTGCTGTGGCTGCTGCTGCAGTTGTTACTGCTGCTGCTGCTGCCGCTGCTGCTGATGCTGCTGCTGATGCTGCTGATGCTGATGCTGCTGCTGCTGCTGCTGCTGCTGCTGCTGCTGCTGCTGATGCTGATGCTGATGCTTCTGCTGCCGACGCTGATGCTGATGCTGATGCTGATGCTGATGCTGATGCTGATGCTGCTTCCGATACCTCCTGGGCTGCCTCTGCTTCTGCGACAGGTGTTGGTGAAGGGTCAGACTTGGAACAAGCAGGTGAAGCATACGGGGAGGAGAGCAGAGAGGAGGAAAGTGAGTGTGAGAATGGCAGCTCTACTCAATTTGACGCCCAGGCCACTCAAGCTGATTTCCATGCCACCGGCACGGCTAAAGTACCCGAGAGTGCAGCAGTGCTGGAAGTTCTGAGTCCTGTCTATGCCGATGCCACGTGTAGCACACCCGCCCTGCAGGCTCCCTGGGACGACCATGGCAGCAACTGCTATGCCTCTGGTGGTGGTGCTGGTGAGAGTGCTCGTGGCTTGGTTGCAGCGGTGGATGCAGCGGGTGAGGGGGAGAAGCATGGGGGGAGGGAAAAGGAGAGGGAGGGAGCTGGGGAGGAAGTGCAGGACATGTTTGCGGAAGAGGAGCTGGCGGCTGTGGGCGTGGAGGAGGAAGGGAGTGGGGAAGTGGAGAGCGAGGGAGTGCAGGCAGCAGCAGCGGAGGGTTATGGAGGTGGGGAGGCAGCGAGAGAGGCAGCGAGAGATGCAGCGAGAGAGGCAGCGCAGGACATGTTTCTGAAGGCGGATCGGGTTTCTCTTGGCGTGGCAGAGGGAAGTAGGGATTTGGAGAATAGGGGAGAGAAGAGGGCAGAGGAGAGTGAGGGAGAGAATAGGGCAGATGAGAGCGTGGGAGTGGGGGGAGTGGCATTGAAGGTCGATAGAGCAAGAGGGGGAATGCAGGATATGTTTGTGGAAGAGGAGCTGAGTTCGCTGGGCGTGGAAGAAGGGAGCGGGGCGGTGGAGAGGGAGGGAGAGAAGGGGTTAGTAAAGAATGAGGGATTTGGGGCGGCAGTAGAGGGTGATGGAGGGAGGGCGGCAGTGCAGGTGCAGGATATGTTTGTAGAGGGGGAGCTTTCTGGGCTGGGGGTGGAGGAAGGGAGTAGGACAGTGGAAAGGGAGGGAGAAGAACGGCCAGTGCAGCATGAGGGAGTGAGAATGCGAGCGGAGAGTGAGAGAGGAGAAATGCAGGACATGTTTGCAGAGGGGGAGATTGCTGGGCTGGGCGTGGAGGAAGGGAGCGGGAAAGTGGAGAGCGAGGGAGAGAAGAGGGCAGTGGAGAGGGAGGGAGGCGGGGCGGCAGTGGAGGGTGATGGAGGGAGGCTGGCAGTGCAGGATATGTTTGTAGAGGGGGAGCTGGTTGCTCTGGGCGTGGAGGAAGGGAGGAGGGAAGTGCGGTGTGAGGGGGAGGCGCATGGAGGCGGGGAGGAGGCGGCGACGGCAGTGCAGGATATGTTTGTAGAGGGGGAGCTTGCTGGGGTGGGCGTGGAGGAAGGGAGGGGGATGGTAAAGAGGGAGGGAGCGAAGAAACCAGTTGGTATCGAGGGGCCGAGGGCGGCAGTGGCGAGTGATGCAGGGAGGGCGGCAGTGCAAGACATGTTTGAGGAAGGGGAGCTTGCTGGGCTGGGCGTGGACCGGGAGGGTGTTGAGATAGAGAGGCAGGACGGGGTGGGGGGGTCAAGCGCAGAGGTGGGGGTGGAGGAGCACACAGCTGCAATGCAGGCGCCGCCTGCTGCTGCTGCTGCTGCTGCTGCTGCTGCTGCTGCTGCTGCTGCTGCTGCTGCCGCCGTTGCTGCCGCAGCTTCTGCCGCTGCTGCTGCCTCTGTTCTTCCCATTCTGGCCAGGGACAACACCCCCCACGTCCCTCACGCTCCCCACGCCCCCCACACCCCCCACACCCCCCTCAGCCCCCCCACCACGCCCAGGAGCGGTGTGAGTCCGAATGCACGGCAGCGCATGCAGCGGGCGGCGAGGAAGCTGCAGTTCGTCACGTTCCTGCGCTCGCACATGGGGGGGAAGGCGGAGGCCGGGGCTGGTGGGACACACATGGGGAACATGGCGGAGGGTGGAGCGCACGTGGGGGGGAGGGTGGAGGGTGAGGCGCAGGTTGGGGGAAGAGCGGAGGGTGAGGCAGGTGGTGCGCAGGTGGGAGGCAGGGCGGAGCATAGGACTGATGAGGAGCGACGGAATGACCTTGAAGTCAAACTGGAGAGAGAATCGAGGGTGGGTTGGGACGGCCCTGTGGGTGGTGAGGGGGAGAGCTTGGTAGTTGGTGACAGCACAGCGAGTGTGATGGAGGCGATGCAGCGTGCTGATGGTTCTCTGGGTGGTGTGGGGGAGAGCTTGATAGGTGATGGCGGCACAGCAAGTGTCGAGGATGTGAGCATGGGTGCTGATGGTACTCTGGGTGGTGTGATGGGCCGAGGGGAGAGGCTGAATCAGGTTGGGGATGCACCAGGCTTGCGGGGAGGGGGTGGGAAGGAGATGGGGGCAGAGGCGGCAAGGGAGGGGGGAGAGGGGCCGGAGAGTGAAGGGGATCGGAAAGAGGGAGAAATGGAGGAGAGGAAAGATGGGAGCGTGGAAGTTGAAGGTGGGGAGAGCGAGGAGGAGGGTGGAGTAAGAGAGGGGAGGGTGAGTGAGGTGAGGGAAGAGGAGGGAGAAAGGAGGGAAGAGGAAAGAGAGGGGAGAGAAGAGGTGGGAGAGGGGAGGGAAGAGGAGGGATCAGAGATAGAGAATGAAGGGGAAGGGGGAAGGGGAGGAGAGAGGGAGAGTAAAGTGCAGAAGGAACATGAGGGGAAGGTGAGTGAAGTGGAGGGAGAGAGTGGGGAGAGTGAGGAGGAGGAAGGAGGGCGATATGAGGAGGAGGGATCAAGGGATGGGCAGGCAAGGGGGAATGGCGTGTGGGGCAAGGGAGAGGGGGCAGGGAGTGAGAGGCAGGTGACAGACGATTCAAGAGGAAGTGAGGGACGGCAGGAGGAACAGTATTCTGAGAGCGGTGGGGAGATGCTACAGGTGGAAGAGGGGAGTGAGAAGAAGCAAGAGGTAGAGGCGGAAGGGAGTGATTCGCTTCTGCGAATTCTCAAAAGTGCTCCCGACTCCCCGGCGTTCATTCCGGATTCTCCCACCTTTGGCGTTGCTGTCTCCAGCATTCCGTCTGCCCTCCCTCCTCCTCCTCTTGCTGCTGATGTGAGGGTTGACGAGAGCGAGGGGGGGAAGAGTGAAGAGGAGGGAGAGAGGGCGGAGAGTGAACAGGAGGGAGGGGAGGGAGAGAATGGGGAGAGTGAAGAGGAGGGAGAAGAGGGAGAGAATGGGGAGAGTAAAGAGAAGGGAGAGGAAGGAGAGAAGGGGGAGAGAAAAGAGGGAGAGTTGGCACGACATGAGGAGGGGAGTGCAAGGGGGGTTGACGCAGGTGAGGGTGTCGGTGGTGTGGTTACCCAGGGACCGGGTAAAGGGGGCGAGGAGTGGGTGGGACAGGAGGAGGGAGGGGGTGAATGCAGAGGGGGTGTACAGCAAGAGGGGCATGTGGAGAGGCGAGTGCCAGCAGAGGATGGTGCGCGGCATGATAGCATCAGCGCCAGCAGCGCAGCAGGAGCAGCAGCAGTGGCGGCAGCAGCAGCAGCAGCAGCCGGAGTGGTGTCCGGGGCACTGGAGCCTGGGCAATGGGCTGACACGGTGAGTGTGGTGGGGGGACGGTCGGAGACGCCCTTAACGACCGCTGCTTGCACACATGGAAACGGTCCTCCTTTTGCCACTCGTCTTGTTTCGACACGTCCTTAACCACCGCTCCCATCTCTCGTCCATCCGTTTATTCTGCTCCCCTGCAGCCTACTGGTCTCTCGATTTGCATCTCACTTCCCTTCGTACTTGCTATCCCTCACACCCCCTACTGTCCCTTCCATCCCTATTCGCCCCTTCCTCCCGGTTGCCCGCCTGCCAGCCGGTGGACCAATCAGAAGACGGCGCCACGTCACACACTTCCTGTGAAGGCATCTCCTCTCCCACCCGCACCAACGCTGCTTCTCATGCCGAGTCGCTCTGTAACGAGGATGCCACATCCCCATCGCTCTCCCCCGATGCCACATCCCCGTCCCTCGCCCTGGGCTCTCCCACATTCCACACTGCGTCTCCTGCCACCTCCTCCTCCTCCTCTCTCCGTGCACACACTAGCTCCGCCCATCACCCTGACTCCGCCTCCCCTCGTTCCCCCACCCCCACCGCTCCCCATCTGCCCACCTCGGGCTCTCCTCGCGTCAGTGAAGCTGGGTCCCCCACTTCCATTCCTGATTCCCCCACATTTGGACTCACCAGTACCCCTGCCATTGCCAGCCCTACTTCTGCTGCTGCTACAGCTGCTGCTGCCGTTGTGGGTGAGCCGAGCACGGACTCGCCCACATTCACCCCGGATTCCCCAACCTTTGGGTTCGCTGCCCCCAGCGTCACAAGCGCGGGAGCACCTGCTTCTGCTGCACCTGCTGCTGGCGGGTGGGGGAGTGTCTCTGCAGCGGCTGCAGGCGCCCTCAGCAATTCCTCCCCTCCCACTGTGGATTTCTGGTCCGCTGACTCTGTTGACTCTGCTGACTCTGCTGACTTTGTTGACTCTGCTGACTCTGCTGCTCTCGATCACGATGCACTTGATGGGCCTGAGTGTGATGCGCACAGCGGTGTCGATGCGCAGGGCGAGGATGCTGCAGCTGGGGAGTCGCAAGCAGGAGAGACACTGCAGAAGGCAGCGCAGGGTGGGAAGCAGGAAGCAGAGCAGGAAGGGAAGCAGGAGGCAGAGGAAGGGGGGCAAAAGGAGGCAGAGCAGGGCGGGCAGGGCGGCGAGCGAGTGGACTGTCTGATTGAAGACTCGGTGCACTCCATGCTCTTTGGGGTGCGACCCTCACTACCACTCTCCATTACCACTCTCCATTACCACTCTCCATTACCACTCTCCATTACCACTCTCCATTACCTCCCTCCCCTTTCACCACACGCCGTTAATCACACGCCCCTCACTGTTCCTTGCAACTATCCCGAACTCTCTTAAAGCCAATCTTCTCGCACATGCGACATCTTCTCATCGTCCTTCCTGTCTCTCTCTCCCTGCCCTCCTCGCCCCCATCGCAGGCTGACGGTGCCTCAGGAGCTTCAACTCCAGTCACCTCACAACGTAAGCACTGCCTTCCCTTCCCCTTTTGCACACTGCCCTCCCTCTTGCACACTGCCTCTCTCTCTTGCGCACTGCCTCTCTCTCTTGCACACTGCCCTCTCTCTTGCACACTGCCTCTCTCTCTTGCACACTGCCTCTCTCTCTTGCACACTGCCTCTCTCTCTTGCACACTGCCTCTCTCTCTTGCACACTGCCCTCTCTCTTGCACACTGCCTCTCTCTCTTGCACACTGCCTCTCTCTCTTGCACACTGCCTCTCTCTCTTGCACACTGCCTCTCTCTCTTGCACACTGCCTCTCTCTCTTGCACACTGCCTCTCTCTCTTGCACACTGCCTCTCTCTCTTGCACACTGCCTCTCTCTCTTGCACACTGCCTCTCTCTCTTGCACACTGCCCTCTCTCTTGCACACTGCCTCTCTCTCTTGCACACTGCCTCTCTCTCTTGCACACTGCCTCTCTCTCTTGCACACTGCCTCTCTCTCTTGCACACTGCCCTCTCTCTTGCACACTGCCTCTCTCTCTTGCACACTGCCTCTCTCTCTTGCACACTGCCTCTCTCTTGCACACTGCCTCTCTCTCTTGCACACTGCCTCTCTCTCTTGCACACTGCCTCTCTCTCTTGCACACTGCCCTCTCTCTTGCACACTGCCTCTCTCTCTTGCACACTGCCTCTCTCTCTTGCACACTGCCTCTCTCTCTTGCACACTGCCTCTCTCTCTTGCACACTGCCTCTCTCTCTTGCGCACTGCCTCTCTCTCTTGCACACTGCCCTCTCTCTTGCACACTGCCTCTCTCTCTTGCACACTGCCTCTCTCTCTTGCACACTGCCTCTCTCTCTTGCACACTGCCTCTCTCTCTTGCACACTGCCCTCTCTCTTGCACACTGCCTCTCTCTCTTGCACACTGCCTCTCTCTCTTGCACACTGCCCTCTCTCTTGCACACTGCCTCTCTCTCTTGCACACTGCCTCTCTCTCTTGCACACTGCCTCTCTCTCTTGCACACTGCCTCTCTCTCTTGCACACTGCCCTCTCTCTTGCACACTGCCTCTCTCTCTTGCACACTGCCTCTCTCTCTTGCACACTGCCTCTCTCTCTTGCACACTGCCTCTCTCTCTTGCGCACTGCCTCTCTCTCTTGCACACTGCCCTCTCTCTTGCACACTGCCTCTCTCTCTTGCACACTGCCTCTCTCTCTTGCACACTGCCTCTCTCTCTTGCACACTGCCTCTCTCTCTTGCACACTGCCCTCTCTCTTGCACACTGCCTCTCTCTCTTGCACACTGCCTCTCTCTCTTGCACACTGCCTCTCTCTCTTGCACACTGCCTCTCTCTCTTGCACACTGCCCTCTCTCTTGCACACTGCCTCTCTCTCTTGCACACTGCCTCTCTCTCTTGCACACTGCCTCTCTCTCTTGCACACTGCCTCTCTCTCTTGCACACTGCCCTCTCTCTTGCACACTGCCTCTCTCTCTTGCACACTGCCTCTCTCTCTTGCACACTGCCTCTCTCTCTTGCACACTGCCTCTCTCTCTTGCACACTGCCTCTCTCTCTTGCACACTGCCCTCTCTCTTGCACACTGCCTCTCTCTCTTGCACACTGCCTCTCTCTCTTGCACACTGCCTCTCTCTCTTGCACACTGCCTCTCTCTCTTGCACACTGCCTCTCTCTCTTGCACACTGCCTCTCTCTCTTGCACACTGCCTCTCTCTCTTGCACACTGCCTCTCTCTCTTGCACACTGCCTCTCTCTCTTGCACACTGCCCTCTCTCTTGCACACTGCCTCTCTCTCTTGCACACTGCCTCTCTCTCTTGCACACTGCCTCTCTCTCTTGCACACTGCCTCTCTCTCTTGCGCACTGCCTCTCTCTCTTGCACACTGCCCTCTCTCTTGCACACTGCCTCTCTCTCTTGCACACTGCCTCTCTCTCTTGCACACTGCCTCTCTCTCTTGCACACTGCCTCTCTCTCTTGCACACTGCCTCTCTCTCTTGCACACTGCCCTCTCTCTTGCACACTGCCTCTCTCTCTTGCACACTGCCTCTCTCTCTTGCACACTGCCCTCTCTCTTGCACACTGCCTCTCTCTCTTGCACACTGCCTCTCTCTCTTGCACACTGCCTCTCTCTCTTGCACACTGCCTCTCTCTCTTGCACACTGCCCTCTCTCTTGCACAGTGCCTCTCTCTCTTGCACACTGCCTCTCTCTCTTGCACACTGCCTCTCTCTCTTGCACACTGCCTCTCTCTCTTGCGCACTGCCTCTCTCTCTTGCACACTGCCCTCTCTCTTGCACACTGCCTCTCTCTCTTGCACACTGCCTCTCTCTCTTGCACACTGCCTCTCTCTCTTGCACACTGCCTCTCTCTCTTGCACACTGCCCTCTCTCTTGCACACTGCCTCTCTCTCTTGCACACTGCCTCTCTCTCTTGCACACTGCCTCTCTCTCTTGCACACTGCCTCTCTCTCTTGCACACTGCCCTCTCTCTTGCACACTGCCTCTCTCTCTTGCACACTGCCTCTCTCTCTTGCACACTGCCTCTCTCTCTTGCACACTGCCTCTCTCTCTTGCACACTGCCTCTCTCTCTTGCACACTGCCTCTCTCTCTTGCACACTGCCCTCTCTCTTGCACACTGCCTCTCTCTCTTGCACACTGCCCTCTCTCTTGCACACTGCCTCTCTCTCTTGCACACTGCCTCTCTCTCTTGCGCACTGCCTCTCTCTCTTGCACACTGCCCTCTCTCTTGCACACTGCCTCTCTCTCTTGCACACTGCCTCTCTCTCTTGCACACTGCCTCTCTCTCTTGCACACTGCCTCTCTCTCTTGCACACTGCCCTCTCTCTTGCACACTGCCTCTCTCTCTTTCACACTGCCTCTCTCTCTTGCACACTGCCTCTCTCTCTTGCACACTGCCTCTCTCTCTTGCACACTGCCTCTCTCTCTTGCACACTGCCCTCTCTCTTGCACACTGCCTCTCTCTCTTGCACACTGCCTCTCTCTCTTGCACACTGCCTCTCTCTCTTGCACACTGCCCTCTCTCTTGCACACTGCCTCTCTCTCTTGCACACTGCCCTCTCTCTTGCACACTGCCTCTCTCTCTTGCACACTGCATCTCTCTCTTGCACACTGCCCTCTCTCTTGCACACTGCCTCTCTCTCTTGCACACTGCCTCTCTCTCTTGCACACTGCCTCTCTCTCTTGCACACTGCCTCTCTCTCTTGCACACTGCCTCTCTCTCTTGCACACTGCCTCTCTCTCTTGCACACTGCCTCTCTCTCTTGCACACTGCCTCTCTCTCTTGCACACTGCCTCTCTCTCTTGCACACTGCCCTCTCTCTTGCACACTGCCTCTCTCTCTTGCACACTGACTCTCTCTCTTGCACACTGCCCTCTCTCTTGCACACTGCCTCTCTCTCTTGCACACTGCCCTCTCTCTTGCACACTGCCCTCTCTCTTGCACACTGCCTCTCTCTCTTGCACACTGCCCTCTCTCTTGCACACTGCCTCTCTCTCTTGCACACTGCCCTCTCTCTTGCACACTGCCCTCTCTCTTGCACACTGCCTCTCTCTCTTGCACACTGCCCTCTCTCTTGCACACTGCCCTCTCTCTTGCACACTGCCTCTCTCTCTTGCACACTGCCTCTCTCTCTTGCACACTGCCTCTCTCTCTTGCACACTGCCCTCTCTCTTGCACACTGCCTCTCTCTCTTGCACACTGCCTCTCTCTCTTGCACACTGCCCTCTCTCTTGCACACTGCCTCTCTCTCTTGCACACTGCCCTCTCTCTTGCACACTGCCTCTCTCTCTTGCACACTGCCCTCTCTCTTGCACACTGCCCTCTCGCTTGCACACTGCCTCTCTCTCTTGCACACTGCCTCTCTCTCTTGCACACTGCCTCTCTCTCTTGCACACTGCCCTCTCTCTTGCACACTGCCTCTCTCTCTTGCACACTGCCTCTCTCTCTTGCACACTGCCCTCTCTCTTGCACACTGCCTCTCTCTCTTGCACACTGCCCTCTCTCTTGCACACTGCCTCTCTCTCTTGCACACTGCCCTCTCTCTTGCACACTGCCCTCTCTCTTGCACACTGCCTCTCTCTCTTGCACACTACCCTCTCTCTTGCACACTGCCCTCTCTCTTGCACACTGCCTCTCTCTCTTGCACACTGCCTCTCTCTCTTGCACACTGCCTCTCTCTCTTGCACACTGCCCTCTCTCTTGCACACTGCCTCTCTCTCTTGCACACTGCCTCTCTCTCTTGCACACTGCCTCTCTCTCTTGCACACTGCCCTCTCTCTTGCACACTGCCTCTCTCTCTTGCACACTGCCCTCTCTCTTGCACACTGCCTCTCTCTCTTGCACACTGCCTCTCTCTCTTGCGCACTGCCTCTCTCTCTTGCACACTGCCCTCTCTCTTGCACACTGCCTCTCTCTCTTGCACACTGCCTCTCTCTCTTGCACACTGCCTCTCTCTCTTGCACACTGCCTCTCTCTCTTGCACACTGCCCTCTCTCTTGCACACTGCCTCTCTCTCTTGCACACTGCCCTCTCTCTTGCACACTGCCCTCTCTCTTGCACACTGCCTCTCTCTCTTGCACACTGCCTCTCTCTCTTGCACACTGCCTCTCTCTCTTGCACGCTGCCCTCTCTCTTGCACACTGCCTCTCTCTCTTGCACACTGCCTCTCTCTCTTGCACACTGCCTCTCTCTCTTGCACACTGCCCTCTCTCTTGCACACTGCCCTCTCTCTTGCACACTGCCTCTCTCTCTTGCACACTGCCCTCTCTCTTGCACACTGCCCTCTCTCTTGCACACTGCCTCTCTCTCTTGCACACTGCCTCTCTCTCTTGCACACTGCCTCTCTCTCTTGCACACTGCCCTCTCTCTTGCACACTGCCTCTCTCTCTTGCACACTGCCTCTCTCTCTTGCACACTGCCCTCTCTCTTGCACACTGCCTCTCTCTCTTGCACACTGCCTCTCTCTCTTGCACACTGCCTCTCTCTCTTGCACACTGCCCTCTCTCTTGCACACTGCCTCTCTCTCTTGCACACTGCCTCTCTCTCTTGCACACTGCCTCTCTCTCTTGCACACTGCCTCTCTCTCTTGCACACTGCCCTCTCTCTTGCACACTGCCTCTCTCTCTTGCACACTGCCTCTCTCTCTTGCACACTGCCTCTCTCTCTTGCACACTGCCCTCTCTCTTGCACACTGCCTCTCTCTCTTGCACACTGCCCTCTCTCTTGCACACTGCCTCTCTCTCTTGCACACTGCATCTCTCTCTTGCACACTGCCCTCTCTCTTGCACACTGCCTCTCTCTCTTGCACACTGCCTCTCTCTCTTGCACACTGCCTCTCTCTCTTGCACACTGCCTCTCTCTCTTGCACACTGCCTCTCTCTCTTGCACACTGCCTCTCTCTCTTGCACACTGCCTCTCTCTCTTGCACACTGCCTCTCTCTCTTGCACACTGCCTCTCTCTCTTGCACACTGCCTCTCTCTCTTGCACACTGCCCTCTCTCTTGCACACTGCCTCTCTCTCTTGCACACTGACTCTCTCTCTTGCACACTGCCCTCTCTCTTGCACACTGCCTCTCTCTCTTGCACACTGCCCTCTCTCTTGCACTCTGCCCTCTCTCTTGCACACTGCCTCTCTCTCTTGCACACTGCCCTCTCTCTTGCACACTGCCTCTCTCTCTTGCACACTGCCCTCTCTCTTGCACACTGCCCTCTCTCTTGCACACTGCCTCTCTCTCTTGCACACTGCCCTCTCTCTTGCACACTGCCCTCTCTCTTGCACACTGCCTCTCTCTCTTGCACACTGCCTCTCTCTCTTGCACACTGCCTCTCTCTCTTGCACACTGCCCTCTCTCTTGCACACTGCCTCTCTCTCTTGCACACTGCCTCTCTCTCTTGCACACTGCCCTCTCTCTTGCACACTGCCTCTCTCTCTTGCACACTGCCCTCTCTCTTGCACACTGCCTCTCTCTCTTGCACACTGCCCTCTCTCTTGCACACTGCCCTCTCTCTTGCACACTGCCTCTCTCTCTTGCACACTGCCTCTCTCTCTTGCACACTGCCTCTCTCTCTTGCACACTGCCCTCTCTCTTGCACACTGCCCTCTCTCTTGCACACTGCCTCTCTCTCTTGCACACTGCCCTCTCTCTTGCACACTGCCTCTCTCTCTTGCACACTGCCTCTCTCTCTTGCACACTGCCCTCTCTCTTGCACACTGCCTCTCTCTCTTGCACACTGCCCTCTCTCTTGCACACTGCCTCTCTCTCTTGCACACTGCCTCTCTCTCTTGCACACTGCCCTCTCTCTTGCACACTGCCTCTCTCTCTTGCACACTGCCTCTCTCTCTTGCACACTGCCCTCTCTCTTGCACACTGCCTCTCTCTCTTGCACACTGCCCTCTCTCTTGCACACTGCCCTCTCTCTTGCACACTGCCTCTCTCTCTTGCACACTGCCTCTCTCTCTTGCACACTGCCTCTCTCTCTTGCACACTGCCCTCTCTCTTGCACACTGCCTCTCTCTCTTGCACACTGCCTCTCTCTCTTGCACACTGCCTCTCTCTCTTGCACACTGCCTCTCTCTCTTGCACACTGCCCTCTCTCTTGCACACTGCCTCTCTCTCTTGCACACTGCCCTCTCTCTTGCACACTGCCCTCTCTCTTGCACACTGCCTCTCTCTCTTGCACACTGCCCTCTCTCTTGCACACTGCCCTCTCTCTTGCACACTGCCTCTCTCTCTTGCACACTGCCTCTCTCTCTTGCACACTGCCTCTCTCTCTTGCACGCTGCCCTCTCTCTTGCACACTGCCTCTCTCTCTTGCACACTGCCTCTCTCTCTTGCACACTGCCTCTCTCTCTTGCACACTGCCCTCTCTCTTGCACACTGCCCTCTCTCTTGCACACTGCCTCTCTCTCTTGCACACTGCCCTCTCCTCTTGCACACTGCCCTCTCTCTTGCACACTGCCTCTCTCTCTTGCACACTGCCTCTCTCTCTTGCACACTGCCTCTCTCTCTTGCACACTGCCCTCTCTCTTGCACACTGCCTCTCTCTCTTGCACACTGCCTCTCTCTCTTGCACACTGCCCTCTCTCTTGCACACTGCCTCTCTCTCTTGCACACTGCCCTCTTCTTGCACACTGCCTCTCTCTCTTGCACACTGCCTCTCTCTCTTGCACACTGCCCTCTCTCTTGCACACTGCCTCTCTCTCTTGCACACTGCCTCTCTCTCTTGCACACTGCCTCTCTCTCTTGCACACTGCCCTCTCTCTTGCACACTGCCTCTCTCTCTTGCACACTGCCTCTCTCTCTTGCACACTGCCCTCTCTGTTGCACACTGCCTCTCTCTCTTGCACACTGCCCTCTCTCTTGCACACTGCCCTCTCTCTTGCACACTGCCTCTCTCTCTTGCACACTGCCTCTCTCTCTTGCACACTGCCTCTCTCTCTTGCACACTGCCTCTCTCTCTTGCACACTGCCTCTCTCTCTTGCACACTGCCTCTCTCTCTTGCACACTGCCTCTCTCTCTTGCACACTGCCTCTCTCTTGCACACTGCCCTCTCTCTTGCACACTGCCTCTCTCTCTTGCACACTGCCCTCTCTCTTGCACACTGCCTCTCTCTCTTGCACACTGCCTCTCTCTCTTGCACACTGCCCTCTCTCTTGCACACTGCCCTCTCTCTTGCACACTGCCTCTCTCTCTTGCACACTGCCTCTCTCTCTTGCACACTGCCTCTCTCTCTTGCACACTGCCTCTCTCTCTTGCACACTGCCTCTCTCTCTTGCACACTGCCTCTCTCTCTTGCACACTGCCTCTCTCTCTTGCACACTGCCTCTCTCTCTTGCACACTGCCTCTCTCTCTTGCACACTGCCCTCTCTCTTGCACACTGCCTCTCTCTCTTGCACACTGCCCTCTCTCTTGCACACTGCCCTCTCTCTTGCACACTGCCTCTCTCTCTTGCACACTGCCTCTCTCTCTTGCACACTGCCTCTCTCTCTTGCACACTGCCCTCTCTCTTGCACACTGCCTCTCTCTCTTGCACACTGCCTCTCTCTCTTGCACACTGCCCTCTCTCTTGCACACTGCCTCTCTCTCTTGCACACTGCCCTCTCTCTTGCACACTGCCTCTCTCTCTTGCACACTGCCCTCTCTCTTGCACACTGCCCTCTCTCTTGCACACTGCCTCTCTCTCTTGCACACTGCCTCTCTCTCTTGCACACTGCCCTCTCTCTTGCACACTGCCTCTCTCTCTTGCACACTGCCCTCTCTCTTGCACACTGCCCTCTCTCTTGCACACTGCCTCTCTCTCTTGCACACTGCCCTCTCTCTTGCACACTGCCCTCTCTCTTGCACACTGCCTCTCTCTCTTGCACACTGCCTCTCTCTCTTGCACACTGCCTCTCTCTCTTGCACACTGCCTCTCTCTCTTGCACACTGCCCTCTCTCTTGCACACTGCCTCTCTCTCTTGCACACTGCCTCTCTCTCTTGCACACTGCCCTCTCTCTTGCACACTGCCCTCTCTCTTGCACACTGCCTCTCTCTCTTGCACACTGCCTCTCTCTCTTGCACACTGCCTCTCTCTCTTGCACACTGCCCTCTCTCTTGCACACTGCCTCTCTCTCTTGCACACTGCCTCTCTCTCTTGCACACTGCCTCTCTCTCTTGCACACTGCCTCTCTCTCTTGCACACTGCCCTCTCTCTTGCACACTGCCTCTCTCTCTTGCACACTGCCTCTCTCTCTTGCACACTGCCCTCTCTCTTGCACACTGCCTCTCTCTCTTGCACACTGCCTCTCTCTCTTGCACACTGCCTCTCTCTCTTGCACACTGCCCTCTCTCTTGCACACTGCCTCTCTCTCTTGCACACTGCCTCTCTCTCTTGCACACTGCCCTCTCTCTTGCACACTGCCTCTCTCTCTTGCACACTGCCCTCTCTCTTGCACACTGCCTCTCTCTCTTGCACACTGCCCTCTCTCTTGCACACTGCCCTCTCTCTTGCACACTGCCTCTCTCTCTTGCACACTGCCTCTCTCTCTTGCACACTGCCCTCTCTCTTGCACACTGCCTCTCTCTCTTGCACACTGCCCTCTCTCTTGCACACTGCCCTCTCTCTTGCACACTGCCTCTCTCTCTTGCACACTGCCTCTCTCTCTTGCACACTGCCTCTCTCTCTTGCACACTGCCCTCTCTCTTGCACACTGCCTCTCTCTCTTGCACACTGCCTCTCTCTCTTGCACACTGCCCTCTCTCTTGCACACTGCCTCTCTCTCTTGCACACTGCCTCTCTCTCTTGCACACTGCCTCTCTCTCTTGCACACTGCCCTCTCTCTTGCACACTGCCTCTCTCTCTTGCACACTGCCCTCTCTCTTGCACACTGCCTCTCTCTCTTGCACACTGCCCTCTCTCTTGCACACTGCCCTCTCTCTTGCACACTGCCTCTCTCTCTTGCACACTGCCCTCTCTCTTGCACACTGCCCTCTCTCTTGCACACTGCCTCTCTCTCTTGCACACTGCCTCTCTCTCTTGCACACTGCCTCTCTCTCTTGCACACTGCCCTCTCTCTTGCACACTGCCTCTCTCTCTTGCACACTGCCTCTCTCTCTTGCACACTGCCTCTCTCTCTTGCACACTGCCCTCCCTCTTGCACACTGCCCTCTCTCTTGCACACTGCCTCTCTCTCTTGCACACTGCCCTCTCTCTTGCACACTGCCCTCTCTCTTGCACACTGCCTCTCTCTCTTGCACACTGCCTCTCTCTCTTGCACACTGCCTCTCTCTCTTGCACACTGCCTTCTCTCTTGCACACTGCCTCTCTCTCTTGCACACTGCCTCTCTCTCTTGCACACTGCCCTCTCTCTTGCACACTGCCTCTCTCTCTTGCACACTGCCCTCTCTCTTGCACACTGCCTCTCTCTCTTGCACACTGCCCTCTCTCTTGCACACTGCCCTCTCTCTTGCACACTGCCTCTCTCTCTTGCACACTGCCCTCTCTCTTGCACACTGCCCTCTCTCTTGCACACTGCCTCTCTCTCTTGCACACTGCCTCTCTCTCTTGCACACTGCCTCTCTCTCTTGCACACTGCCTCTCTCTCTTGCACACTGCCCTCTCTCTTGCACACTGCCTCTCTCTCTTGCACACTGCCTCTCTCTCTTGCACACTGCCTCTCTCTCTTGCACACTGCCCTCTCTCTTGCACACTGCCCTCTCTCTTGCACACTGCCTCTCTCTCTTGCACACTGCCCTCTCTCTTGCACACTGCCCTCTCTCTTGCACACTGCCTCTCTCTCTTGCACACTGCCTCTCTCTCTTGCACACTGCCCTCTCTCTTGCACACTGCCTCTCTCTCTTGCACACTGCCTCTCTCTCTTGCACACTGCCTCTCTCTCTTGCACACTGCCTCTCTCTCTTGCACACTGCCTCTCTCTCTTGCACACTGCCTCTCTCTCTTGCACACTGCCTCTCTCTCTTGCACACTGCCCTCTCTCTTGCACACTGCCTCTCTCTCTTGCACACTGCCTCTCTCTCTTGCACACTGCCCTCTCTCTTGCACACTGCCTCTCTCTCTTGCACACTGCCTCTCTCTCTTGCACACTGCCTCTCTCTCTTGCACACTGCCTCTCTCTCTTGCACACTGCCCTCTCTCTTGCACACTGCCTCTCTCTCTTGCACACTGCCTCTCTCTCTTGCACACTGCCTCTCTCTCTTGTACACTGCCCTCTCTCTTGCACACTGCCCTCTCTCTTGCACACTGCCTCTCTCTCTTGCACACTGCCTCTCTCTCTTGCACACTGCCTCTCTCTCTTGCACACTGCCTCTCTCTCTTGCACACTGCCCTCTCTCTTGCACACTGCCTCTCTCTCTTGCACACTGCCTCTCTCTCTTGCACACTGCCTCTCTCTCTTGCACACTGCCTCTCTCTCTTGCACACTGCCCTCTCTCTTGCACACTGCCTCTCTCTCTTGCACACTGCCTCTCTCTCTTGCACACTGCCTCTCTCTCTTGCACACTGCCTCTCTCTCTTGCACACTGCCCTCTCTCTTGCACACTGCCCTCTCTCTTGCACACTGCCCTCTCTCTTGCACACTGCCCTCTCTCTTGCACACTGCCTCTCTCTCTTGCACACTGCCCTCTCTCTTGCACACTGCCTCTCTCTCTTGCACACTGCCTCTCTCTCTTGCACACTGCCTCTCTCTCTTGCACACTGCCCTCTCTCTTGCACACTGCCTCTCTCTCTTGCACACTGCCTCTCTCTCTTGCACACTGCCTCTCTCTCTTGCACACTGCCTCTCTCTCTTGCACACTGCCCTCTCTCTTGCACACTGCCCTCTCTCTTGCACACTGCCCTCTCTCTTGCACACTGCCTCTCTCTCTTGCACACTGCCCTCTCTCTTGCACACTGCCTCTCTCTCTTGCACACTGCCTCTCTCTCTTGCACACTGCCTCTCTCTCTTGCACACTGCCCTCTCTCTTGCACACTGCCTCTCTCTCTTGCACACTGCCTCTCTCTCTTGCACACTGCCTCTCTCTCTTGCACACTGCCCTCTCTCTTGCACACTGCCCTCTCTCTTGCACACTGCCCTCTCTCTTGCACACTGCCTCTCTCTCTTGCACACTGCCTCTCTCTCTTGCACACTGCCTCTCTCTGTTGCACACTGCCCTCTCTCTTGCACACTGCCTCTCTCTCTTGCACACTGCCTCTCTCTCTTGCACACTGCCCTCTCTCTTGCACACTGCCTCTCTCTCTTGCACACTGCCTCTCTCTCTTGCACACTGCCTCTCTCTCTTGCACACTGCCCTCTCTCTTGCACACTGCCCTCTCTCTTGCACACTGCCCTCTCTCTTGCACACTGCCTCTCTCTCTTGCACACTGCCTCTCTCTCTTGCACACTGCCTCTCTCTCTTGCACACTGCCCTCTCTCTTGCACACTGCCTCTCTCTCTTGCACACTGCCTCTCTCTCTTGCACACTGCCTCTCTCTCTTGCACACTGCCTCTCTCTCTTGCACACTGCCCTCTCTCTTGCACACTGCCTCTCTCTCTTGCACACTGCCTCTCTCTCTTGCACACTGCCTCTCTCTCTTGCACACTGCCCTCTCTCTTGCACACTGCCCTCTCTCTTGCACACTGCCTCTCTCTCTTGCACACTGCCTCTCTCTCTTGCACACTGCCTCTCTCTCTTGCACACTGCCTCTCTCTCTTGCACACTGCCTCTCTCTCTTGCACACTGCCTCTCTCTCTTGCACACTGCCCTCTCTCTTGCACACTGCCCTCTCTCTTGCACACTGCCCTCTCTCTTGCACACTGCCTCTCTCTCTTGCACACTGCCTCTCTCTCTTGCACACTGCCCTCTCTCTTGCACACTGCCCTCTCTCTTGCACACTGCCTCTCTCTCTTGCACACTGCCTCTCTCTCTTGCACACTGCCTCTCTCTCTTGCACACTGCCTCTCTCTCTTGCACACTGCCTCTCTCTCTTGCACACTGCCTCTCTCTCTTGCACACTGTCTCTCTCTCTTGCACACTGCCTCTCTCTCTTGCACACTGCCCTCTCTCTTGCACACTGCCCTCTCTCTTGCACACTGCCCTCTCTCTTGCACACTGCCCTCTCTCTTGCACACTGCCTCTCTCTCTTGCACACTGCCCTCTCACTTGCACACTGCCCTCTCTCTTGCACACTGCCCTCTCTCTTGCACACTGCCTCTCTCTCTTGCACACTGCCTCTCTCTCTTGCACACTGCCTCTCTCTCTTGCACACTGCCCTCTCTCTTGCACACTGCCTCTCTCTCTTGCACACTGCCTCTCTCTCTTGCACACTGCCTCTCTCTCTTGCACACTGCCCTCTCTCTTGCACACTGCCCTCTCTCTTGCACACTGCCCTCTCTCTTGCACACTGCCTCTCTCTCTTGCACACTGCCTCTCTCTCTTGCACACTGCCTCTCTCTCTTGCACACTGCCCTCTCTCTTGCACACTGCCTCTCTCTCTTGCACACTGCCTCTCTCTCTTGCACACTGCCTCTCTCTCTTGCACACTGCCTCTCTCTCTTGCACACTGCCCTCTCTCTTGCACACTGCCTCTCTCTCTTGCACACTGCCTCTCTCTCTTGCACACTGCCTCTCTCTCTTGCACACTGCCCTCTCTCTTGCACACTGCCCTCTCTCTTGCACACTGCCTCTCTCTCTTGCACACTGCCTCTCTCTCTTGCACACTGCCTCTCTCTCTTGCACACTGCCTCTCTCTCTTGCACACTGCCTCTCTCTCTTGCACACTGCCCTCTCTCTTGCACACTGCCCTCTCTCTTGCACACTGCCCTCTCTCTTGCACACTGCCCTCTCTCTTGCACACTGCCTCTCTCTCTTGCACACTGCCCTCTCTCTTGCACACTGCCCTCTCTCTTGCACACTGCCCTCTCTCTTGCACACTGCCTCTCTCTCTTGCACACTGCCTCTCTCTCTTGCACACTGCCTCTCTCTCTTGCACACTGCCCTCTCTCTTGCACACTGCCTCTCTCTCTTGCACACTGTCCTCTCTCTCTTGCACACTGCCTCTCTCTCTTGCACACTGCCCTCTCTCTTGCACACTGCCCTCTCTCTTGCACACTGCCCTCTCTCTTGCACACTGCCCTCTCTCTTGCACACTGCCTCTCTCTCTTGCACACTGCCCTCTCACTTGCACACTGCCCTCTCTCTTGCACACTGCCCTCTCTCTTGCACACTGCCTCTCTCTCTTGCACACTGCCTCTCTCTCTTGCACACTGCCTCTCTCTCTTGCACACTGCCCTCTCTCTTGCACACTGCCTCTCTCTCTTGCACACTGCCTCTCTCTCTTGCACACTGCCTCTCTCTCTTGCACACTGCCCTCTCTCTTGCACACTGCCCTCTCTCTTGCACACTGCCCTCTCTCTTGCACACTGCCTCTCTCTCTTGCACACTGCCTCTCTCTCTTGCACACTGCCTCTCTCTCTTGCACACTGCCCTCTCTCTTGCACACTGCCTCTCTCTCTTGCACACTGCCTCTCTTGCACACTGCCTCTCTCTCTTGCACACTGCCTCTCTCTCTTGCACACTGCCTCTCTCTCTTGCACACTGCCTCTCTCTCTTGCACACTGCCTCTCTCTCTTGCACACTGCCCTCTCTCTTGCACACTGCCCTCTCTCTTGCACACTGCCCTCTCTCTTGCACACTGCCCTCTCTCTTGCACACTGCCCTCTCTCTTGCACACTGCCCTCTCTCTTGCACACTGCCCTCTCTCTTGCACACTGCCCTCTCTCTTGCACACTGCCTCTCTCTCTTGCACACTGCCTCTCTCTCTTGCACACTGCCTCTCTCTCTTGCACACTGCCCTCTCTCTTGCACACTGCCTCTCTCTCTTGCACACTGCCTCTCTCTCTTGCACACTGCCTCTCTCTCTTGCACACTGCCCTCTCTCTTGCACACTGCCCTCTCTCTTGCACACTGCCCTCTCTCTTGCACACTGCCCTCTCTCTTGCACACTGCCCTCTCTCTTGCACACTGCCCTCTCTCTTGCACACTGCCCTCTCTCTTGCACACTGCCTCTCTCTCTTGCACACTGCCTCTCTCTCTTGCACACTGCCTCTCTCTCTTGCACACTGCCCTCTCTCTTGCACACTGCCTCTCTCTCTTGCACACTGCCTCTCTCTCTTGCACACTGCCTCTCTCTCTTGCACACTGCCTCTCTCTCTTGCACACTGCCCTCTCTCTTGCACACTGCCCTCTCTCTTGCACACTGCCCTCTCTCTTGCACACTGCCCTCTCTCTTGCACACTGCCCTCTCTCTTGCACACTGCCCTCTCTCTTGCACACTGCCCTCTCTCTTGCACACTGCCCTCTCTCTTGCACACTGCCCTCTCTCTTGCACACTGCCCTCTCTCTTGCACACTGCCTCTCTCTCTTGCACACTGCCTCTCTCTCTTGCACACTGCCTCTCTCTCTTGCACACTGCCTCTCTCTCTTGCACACTGCCTCTCTCTCTTGCACACTGCCTCTCTCTCTTGCACACTGCCTCTCTCTCTTGCACACTGCCCTCTCTCTTGCACACTGCCTCTCTCTCTTGCACACTGCCTCTCTCTCTTGCACACTGCCTCTCTCTCTTGCACACTGCCTCTCTCTCTTGCACACTGCCTCTCTCTCTTGCACACTGCCTCTCTCTCTTGCACACTGCCTCTCTCTTGCACACTGCCTCTCTCTCTTGCACACTGCCTCTCTCTCTTGCACACTGCCTCTCTCTCTTGCACACTGCCTCTCTCTCTTGCACACTGCCCTCTCTCTTGCACACTGCCCTCTCTCTTGCACACTGCCCTCTCTCTCTTGCACACTGCCCTCTCTCTCTTGCACACTGCCCTCTCTCTTGCACACTGCCCTCTCTCTTGCACACTGCCCTCTCTCTTGCACACTGCCCTCTCTCTTGCACACTGCCCTCTCTCTTGCACACTGCCCTCTCTCTTGCACACTGCCTCTCTCTCTTGCACACTGCCTCTCTCTCTTGCACACTGCCTCTCTCTCTTGCACACTGCCCTCTCTCTTGCACACTGCCTCTCTCTCTTGCACACTGCCTCTCTCTCTTGCACACTGCCTCTCTCTCTTGCACACTGCCCTCTCTCTTGCACACTGCCTCTCTCTCTTGCACACTGCCTCTCTCTCTTGCACACTGCCTCTCTCTCTTGCACACTGCCTCTCTCTCTTGCACACTGCCCTCTCTCTTGCACACTGCCTCTCTCTCTTGCACACTGCCTCTCTCTCTTGCACACTGCCTCTCTCTCTTGCACACTGCCTCTCTCTCTTGCACACTGCCCTCTCTCTTGCACACTGCCTCTCTCTCTTGCACACTGCCTCTCTCTCTTGCACACTGCCTCTCTCTCTTGCACACTGCCTCTCTCTCTTGCACACTGCCCTCTCTCTTGCACACTGCCTCTCTCTCTTGCACACTGCCTCTCTCTCTTGCACACTGCCTCTCTCTCTTGCACACTGCCTCTCTCTCTTGCACACTGCCCTCTCTCTTGCACACTGCCTCTCTCTCTTGCACACTGCCTCTCTCTCTTGCACACTGCCTCTCTCTCTTGCACACTGCCCTCTCTCTTGCACACTGCCTCTCTCTCTTGCACACTGCCTCTCTCTCTTGCACACTGCCTCTCTCTCTTGCACACTGCCCTCTCTCTTGCACACTGCCCTCTCTCTTGCACACTGCCCTCTCTCTTGCACACTTCCCTCTCTCTTGCACACTGCCCTCTCTCTTGCACACTGCCCTCTCTCTTGCACACTGCCTCTCTCTCTTGCACACTGCCCTCTCTCTTGCACACTGCCTCTCTCTCTTGCACACTGCCTCTCTCTCTTGCACACTGCCTCTCTCTCTTGCACACTGCCCTCTCTCTTGCACACTGCCTCTCTCTCTTGCACACTGCCTCTCTCTCTTGCACACTGCCTCTCTCTCTTGCACACTGCCTCTCTCTCTTGCACACTGCCCTCTCTCTTGCACACTGCCTCTCTCTCTTGCACACTGCCTCTCTCTCTTGCACACTGCCTCTCTCTCTTGCACACTGCCTCTCTCTCTTGCACACTGCCCTCTCTCTTGCACACTGCCTCTCTCTCTTGCACACTGCCTCTCTCTCTTGCACACTGCCTCTCTCTCTTGCACACTGCCTCTCTCTCTTGCACACTGCCCTCTCTCTTGCACACTGCCTCTCTCTCTTGCACACTGCCTCTCTCTCTTGCACACTGCCTCTCTCTCTTGCACACTGCCTCTCTCTCTTGCACACTGCCCTCTCTCTTGCACACTGCCTCTCTCTCTTGCACACTGCCTCTCTCTCTTGCACACTGCCCTCTCTCTTGCACACTGCCTCTCTCTCTTGCACACTGCCTCTCTCTCTTGTCACACTGCCTCTCTCTCTTGCACACTGCCCTCTCTCTTGCACACTGCCTCTCTCTCTTGCACACTGCCTCTCTCTCTTGCACACTGCCTCTCTCTCTTGCACACTGCCTCTCTCTCTTGCACACTGCCCTCTCTCTTGCACACTGCCTCTCTCTCTTGCACACTACCTCTCTCTCTTGCACACTGCCTCTCTCTCTTGCACACTGCCCTCTCTCTTGCACACTGCCTCTCTCTCTTGCACACTGCCTCTCTCTCTTGCACACTGCCTCTCTCTCTTGCACACTGCCTCTCTCTCTTGCACACTGCCTCTCTCTCTTGCACACTGCCTCTCTCTCTTGCACACTGCCTCTCTCTCTTGCACACTGCCTCTCTCTCTTGCACACTGCCTCTCTCTCTTGCACACTGCCTCTCTCTCTTGCACACTGCCTCTCTCTCTTGCACACTGCCTCTCTCTCTTGCACACTGCCTCTCTCTCTTGCACACTGCCTCTCTCTCT
Organism: Closterium sp. Naga37s-1; assembly: GCA_947471745.1. Taxonomy (NCBI): domain Eukaryota; kingdom Viridiplantae; phylum Streptophyta; class Zygnematophyceae; order Desmidiales; family Closteriaceae; genus Closterium; species Closterium sp. Naga37s-1. The sequence continues at coordinate 540,886 of CANJKZ010000866.1, forward strand.
TGCACACTGCCTCTCTCTCTTGCACACTGCCTCTCTCTCTTGCACACTGCCCTCTCTCTTGCACACTGCCTCTCTCTCTTGCACACTGCCTCTCTCTCTTGCACACTGCCTCTCTCTCTTGCACACTGCCTCTCTCTCTTGCACACTGCCCTCTCTCTTGCACACTGCCTCTCTCTCTGCACACTGCCTCTCTCTCTTGCACACTGCCTCTCTCTCTTGCACACTGCCTCTCTCTCTTGCCTCTCTCTCTTGCACACTGCCTCTCTCTCTTGCACACTGCCTCTCTCTCTTGCACACTGCCTCTCTCTCTTGCACACTGCCCTCTCTCTTGCACACTGCCTCTCTCTCTTGCACACTGCCTCTCTCTCTTGAACACTGCCTCTCTCTCTTGCACACTGCCCTCTCTCTTGCACACTGCCTCTCTCTCTTGCACACTGCCTCTCTCTCTTGCACACTGCCCTCTCTCTTGCACACTGCCTCTCTCTCTTGCACACTGCCTCTCTCTCTTGCACACTGCTCCTCTCCTCTCTTGCACACTGCCTCTCTCTCTTGCACACTGCCTCTCTCTCTTGCACACTGCCTCTCTCTCTTGCACACTGCCTCTCTCTCTTGCACACTGCCTCTCTCTCTTGCACACTGCCCTCTCTCTTGCACACTGCCCTCTCTCTTGCACACTGCCTCTCTCTCTTGCACACTGCCTCTCTCTCTTGCACACTGCCCTCTCTCTTGCACACTGCCTCTCTCTCTTGCACACTGCCTCTCTCTCTTGCACACTGCCTCTCTCTCTTGCACACTGCCCTCTCTCTTGCACACTGCCTCTCTCTCTTGCACACTGCCTCTCTCTCTTGCACACTGCCTCTCTCTCTTGCACACTGCCTCTCTCTCTTGCACACTGCCTCTCTCTCTTGCACACTGCCTCTCTCTCTTGCACACTGCCTCTCTCTCTTGCACACTGCCTCTCTCTCTTGCACACTGCCTCTCTCTCTTGCACACTGCCTCTCTCTCTTGCACACTGCCTCTCTCTCTTGCACACTGCCCTCTCTCTTGCACACTGCCTCTCTCTCTTGCACACTGCCCTCTCTCTTGCACACTGCCCTCTCTCTTGCACACTGCCCTCTCTCTTGCACACTGCCCTCTCTCTTGCACACTGCCCTCTCTCTTGCACACTGCCCTCTCTCTTGCACACTGCCTCTCTCTCTTGCACACTGCCTCTCTCTCTTGCACACTGCCTCTCTCTCTTGCACACTGCCTCTCTCTCTTGCACACTGCCCTCTCTCTTGCACACTGCCTCTCTCTCTTGCACACTGCCTCTCTCTCTTGCACACTGCCTCTCTCTCTTGCACACTGCCTCTCTCTCTTGCACACTGCCTCTCTCTCTTGCACACTGCCTCTCTCTCTTGCACACTGCCCTCTCTCTTGCACACTGCCTCTCTCTCTGCACATGCCCTCTCTTTGCACACTGCCTCTCTCTCTTGCACACTGCCTCTCTCTCTTGCACACTGCCTCTCTCTCTTGCACACTGCCTCTCTCTCTTGCACACTGCCTCTCTCTCTTGCACACTGCCTCTCTCTCTTGCACACTGCCCTCTCTCTCTTGCACACTGCCTCTCTCTCTTGCACACTGCCTCTCTCTCTTGCACACTGCCTCTCTCTCTTGCACACTGCCTCTCTCTCTTGCACACTGCTCTCTCTCTTGCACACTGCCTCTCTCTCTTGCACACTGCCTCTCTCTCTTGCACACTGCCTCTCTCTCTTGCACACTGCCTCTCTCTCTTGCACACTGCCTCTCTCTCTTGCACACTGCCCTCTCTCTTGCACACTGCCTCTCTCTCTTGCACACTGCCTCTCTCTCTTGCACACTGCCTCTCTCTCTTGCACACTGCCCTCTCTCTTGCACACTGCCTCTCTCTCTTGCACACTGCCTCTCTCTCTTGCACACTGCCTCTCTCTCTTGCACACTGCCCTCTCTCTTGCACACTGCCCTCTCTCTTGCACACTGCCTCTCTCTCTTGCACACTGCCTCTCTCTCTTGCACACTGCCTCTCTCTCTTGCACACTGCCTCTCTCTCTTGCACACTGCCTCTCTCTCTTGCACACTGCCTCTCTCTCTTGCACACTGCCCTCTCTCTTGCACACTGCCCTCTCTCTTGCACACTGCCTCTCTCTCTTGCACACTGCCCTCTCTCTTGCACACTGCCCTCTCTCTTGCACACTGCCTCTCTCTCTTGCACACTGCCTCTCTCTCTTGCACACTGCCTCTCTCTCTTGCACACTGCCTCTCTCTCTTGCACACTGCCTCTCTCTCTTGCACACTGCCTCTCTCTCTTGCACACTGCCTCTCTCTCTTGCACACTGCCTCTCTCTCTTGCACACTGCCCTCTCTCTTGCACACTGCCTCTCTCTCTTGCACACTGCCTCTCTCTCTTGCACACTGCCTCTCTCTCTTGCACACTGCCTCTCTCTCTTGCACACTGCCTCTCTCTCTTGCACACTGCCTCTCTCTCTTGCACACTGCCTCTCTCTCTTGCACACTGCCTCTCTCTCTTGCACACTGCCTCTCTCTCTTGCACACTGCCTCTCTCTCTTGCACACTGCCTCTCTCTCTTGCACACTGCCTCTCTCCTGCACACTGCCTCTCTCTCTTGCACACTGCCTCTCTCTCTTGCACACTGCCTCTCTCTCTTGCACACTGCCTCTCTCTCTTGCACACTGCCTCTCTCTCTTGCACACTGCCCTCTCTCTTGCACACTGCCCTCTCTCTTGCACACTGCCTCTCTCTCTTGCACACTGCCTCTCTCTCTTGCACACTGCCCTCTCTCTTGCACACTGCCTCTCTCTCTTGCACACTGCCTCTCTCTCTTGCACACTGCCTCTCTCTCTTGCACACTGCCTCTCTCTCTTGCACACTGCCTCTCTCTCTTGCACACTGCCTCTCTCTCTTGCACACTGCCTCTCTCTCTTGCACACTGCCTCTCTCTCTTGCACACTGCCTCTCTCTCTTGCACACTGCCTCTCTCTCTTGCACACTGCCTCTCTCTCTTGCACACTGCCTCTCTCTCTTGCACACTGCCTCTCTCTCTTGCACACTGCCTCTCTCTCTTGCACACTGCCTCTCTCTCTTGCACACTGCCCTCTCTCTTGCACACTGCCTCTCTCTCTTGCACACTGCCTCTCTCTCTTGCACACTGCTCTCTCTCTTGCACACTGCCCTCTCTCTTGCACACTGCCTCTCTCTCTTGCACACTGCCCTCTCTCTTGTACACTGCCCTCTCTCTTGCACACTGGCCCTCCTCTCTTGCACACTGCCTCTCTCTCTTGCACACTGCCTCTCTCTCTTGCACACTGCCCTCTCTCTTGCACACTGCCTCTCTCTCTTGCACACTGCCTCTCTCTCTTGCACACTGCCTCTCTCTCTTGCACACTGCCTCTCTCTCTTGCACACTGCCTCTCTCTCTTGCACACTGCCTCTCTCTCTTGCACACTGCCTCTCTCTCTTGCACACTGCCTCTCTCTCTTGCACACTGCCTCTCTCTCTTGCACACTGCCTCTCTCTCTTGCACACTGCCTCTCTCTCTTGCACACTGCCTCTCTCTCTTGCACACTGCCTCTCTCTCTTGCACACTGCCTCTCTCTCTTGCACACTGCCTCTCTCTCTTGCACACTGCCTCTCTCTCTTGCACACTGCCCTCTCTCTTGCACACTGCCTCTCTCTCTTGCACACTGCCCTCTCTCTTGCACACTGCCCTCTCTCTTGCACACTGCCTCTCTCTCTTGCACACTGCCTCTCTCTCTTGCACACTGCCTCTCTTGCACACTGCCTCTCTCTTGCACACTGCCTCTCTCTCTTGCACACTGCCTCTCTCTCTTGCACACTGCCTCTCTCTCTTGCACACTGCCTCTCTCTCTTGCACACTGCCTCTCTCTCTTGCACACTGCCTCTCTCTCTTGCACACTGCCTCTCTCTCTTGCACACTTGCCTCCTCTCTCTTGCACACTGCCTCTCTCTCTTGCACACTGCCCTCTCTCTTGCACACTGCCTCTCTCTCTTGCACACTGCCTCTCTCTCTTGCACACTGCCTCTCTCTCTTGCACACTGCCATCTCTCTTGCACACTGCCTCTCTCCTCTTGCACACTGCCCTCTCTCTTGCACACTGCCCTCTCTCTTGCACACTGCCCTCTCTCTTGCACACTGCCCTCTCTCTTGCACACTGCCCTCTCTCTTGCACACTGCCTCTCTCTTGCACACTGCCTCTCTCTCTTGCACACTGCCTCTCTCTCTTGCACACTGCCCTCTCTCTTGCACACTGCCTCTCTCTCTTGCACACTGCCTCTCTCTCTTGCACACTGCCTCTCTCTCTTGCACACTGCCCTCTCTCTTGCACACTGCCCTCTCTCTTGCACACTGCCTCTCTCTCTTGCACACTGCCTCTCTCTCTGCACACTGCCTCTCTCTCTTGCACACTGCCTCTCTCTCTTGCACACTGCCTCTCTCTCTTGCACACTGCCTCTCTCTCTTGCACACTGCCTCTCTCTCTTGCACACTGCCTCTCTCTCTTGCACACTGCCCTCTCTCTTGCACACTGCCTCTCTCTCTTGCACACTGCCCTCTCTCTTGCACACTGCCTCTCTCTCTTGCACACTGCCTCTCTCTCTTGCACACTGCCTCTCTCTCTTGCACACTGCCTCTCTCTCTCTTGCACACTGCCTCTCTCTCTTGCACACTGCCTCTCTCTCTTGCACACTGCCCTCTCTCTTGCACACTGCCTCTCTCTCTTGCACACTGCCTCTCTCTCTTGCACACTGCCTCTCTCTCTTGCACACTGCCCTCTCTCTTGCACACTGCCTCTCTCTCTTGCACACTGCCTCTCTCTCTTGCACACTGCCTCTCTCTCTTGCACACTGCCCTCTCTCTTGCACACTGCCCTCTCTCTTGCACACTGCCTCTCTCTCTTGCACACTGCCTCTCTCTCTTGCACACTGCCTCTCTCTCTTGCACACTGCCTCTCTCTCTTGCACACTGCCTCTCTCTCTTGCACACTGCCTCTCTCTCTTGCACACTGCCCTCTCTCTTGCACACTGCCCTCTCTCTTGCACACTGCCTCTCTCTCTTGCACACTGCCTCTCTCTCTTGCACACTGCCCTCTCTCTTGCACACTGCCTCTCTCTCTTGCACACTGCCTCTCTCTCTTGCACACTGCCTCTCTCTCTTGCACACTGCTCTCTCTCTTGCACACTGCTCTCTCTCTTGCACACTGCCTCTCTCTCTTGCACACTGCCTCTCTCTCTTGCACACTGCCTCTCTCTCTTGCACACTGCCTCTCTCTTGCACACTGCCTCTCTCTCTTGCACACTGCCTCTCTCTCTTGCACACTGCCTCTCTCTCTTGCACACTGCCTCTCTCTCTTGCACACTGCCTCTCTCTCTTGCACACTGCCTCTCTCTCTTGCACACTGCCTCTCTCTCTTGCACACTGCCTCTCTCTCTTGCACACTGCCTCTCTCTCTTGCACACTGCCTCTCTCTCTTGCACACTGCCTCTCTCTCTTGCACACTGCCTCTCTCTCTTGCACACTGCCTCTCTCTCTTGCACACTGCCTCTCTCTCTTGCACACTGCCTCTCTCTCTTGCACACTGCCTCTCTCTCTTGCACACTGCCTCTCTCTCTTGCACACTGCCTCTCTCTCTTGCACACTGCCCTCTCTCTTGCACACTGCCCTCTCTCTTGCACACTGCCTCTCTCTCTTGCACACTGCCCTCTCTCTTGCACACTGCCCTCTCTCTTGCACACTGCCTCTCTCTCTTGCACACTGCCTCTCTCTCTTGCACACTGCCTCTCTCTCTTGCACACTGCCTCTCTCTCTTGCACACTGCCTCTCTCTCTTGCACACTGCCTCTCTCTCTTGCACACTGCCTCTCTCTCTTGCACACTGCCCTCTCTCTCTTGCACACTGCCCTCTCTCTTGCACAACTGCCTCTCTCTCTTGCACACTGCCCTCTCTCTTGCACACTGCCTCTCTCTCTTGCACACTGTCCTCTCTCTCTTGCACACTGCCTCTCTCTCTTGCACACTGCCTCTCTCTCTTGCACACTTGCCCTCTCTCTTGCACACTGCCCTCTCTCTCTTGCACACTGGCCTCTCTCTCTTGCACACTGCCCTCTCTCTTGCACACTGCCCTCTCCTCTCTTGCACACTGCCTCTCTCTCTTGTACACTGCCCTCTCTTCTTGCACACTGCCCTCTCTCTTGCACACTGCCTCTCTCTCTTGCACACTGCCTCTCTCTCTTGCACACTGCCTCTCTCTCTTGCACACTGCCTCTCTCTCTTGCACACTGCTCTCTCTCTCTTGCACACTGCCTCTCTCTCTTGCACACGTGGCCTCTCTCTCTTGCACACTGCCCTCTCTCTGCACACTGCCCTCTCTTCTTGCACACTGCCTCTCTCTCTTGCACACTGCCTGCTCTCTCTCTCTTGCACACTGCCTCTCTCTCTTGCACACTGCCTCTCTCTCTTGCACACTGCCTCTCTCTCTTGCACACTGCCTCTCTCTCTTGCACACTGCCTCTCTCTCTTGCACACTGCCTCTCTCTCTTGCAACACTGCCTCTCTCTCTTGCACACTGCCTCTCTCTCTTGCACACTGCCTCTCTCTCTTGCACACTGCCTGCTCTCTCTCTTGCACACTGCCTCTCTCTCTTGCACACTGCCTCTCTCTCTTGCACACTGCCTCTCTCTCTTGCACACTGCCCTCTCTCTTGCACACTGCCCTCTCTCTTGCACACTGCCTCTCTCTCTTGCACACTGCCTCTCTCTCTTGCACACTCACTGCCCTCTCTCTCTTGCACACTGCCTCTCTCTCTTGCACACTGCCTCTCTCTCTTGCACACTGCCTCTCTCTCTTGCACACTGCCTCTCTCTCTTGCACACTGCCTATCTCTCTTCCTTCTCTTGCACACTAGCCTCTCTCTCTTGCACACTGCCTCTCTCTCTTGCACACTGCCTCTCTCTCTTGCACACTGCCTCTCTCTCTTGCACACTGCCTCTCTCTCTTGCACACTGCCCTCTCTCTTGCACACTGCCTCTCTCTCTTGCACACTGCCTCTCTCTCTTGCACACTGCCTCTCTCTCTTGCACACTGCCTCTCTCTCTTGCACACTGCCCTCTCTCTTGCACACTGCCCTCTCTCTTGCACACTGCCCTCTCTCTTGCACACTGCCTCTCTCTCTTGCACACTGCCCTCTCTCTTGCACACTGCCTCTCTCTCTTGCACACTGCCCTCTCTCTTGCACACTGCCTCTCTCTCTTGCACACTGCCTCTCTCTCTTGCACACTGCCTCTCTCTCTTGCACACTGCCTCTCTCTCTTGCACACTGCCTCTCTCTCTTGCACACTGCCTCTCTCTCTTGCACACTGCCTCTCTCTCTTGCACACTGCCTCTCTCTCTTGCACACTGCCCTCTCTCTTGCACACTGCCTCTCTCTCTTGCACACTGCCTCTCTCTCTTGCACACTGCCTCTCTCTCTTGCACACTGCCTCTCTCTCTTGCACACTGCCCTCTCTCTTGCACACTGCCCTCTCTCTTGCACACTGCCCTCTCTCTTGCACACTGCCTCTCTCTCTTGCACACTGCCCTCTCTCTTGCACACTGCCTCTCTCTCTTGCACACTGCCCTCTCTCTTGCACACTGCCTCTCTCTCTTGCACACTGCCTCTCTCTCTTGCACACTGCCTCTCTCTCTTGCACACTGCCTCTCTCTCTTGCACACTGCCTCTCTCTCTTGCACACTGCCTCTCTCTCTTGCACACTGCCTCTCTCTCTTGCACACTGCCTCTCTCTCTTGCACACTGCCTCTCTCTCTTGCACACTGCCCTCTCTCTTGCACACTGCCTCTCTCTCTTGCACACTGCCTCTCTCTCTTGCACACTGCCTCTCTCTCTTGCACACTGCCTCTCTCTCTTGCACACTGCCTCTCTCTCTTGCACACTGCCTCTCTCTCTTGCACACTGCCTCTCTCTCTTGCACACTGCCTCTCTCTCTTGCACACTGCCTCTCTCTCTTGCACACTGCCCTCTCTCTTGCACACTGCCTCTCTCTCTTGCACACTGCCTCTCTCTCTTGCACACTGCCTCTCTCTCTTGCACACTGCCTCTCTCTCTTGCACACTGCCCTCTCTCTTGCACACTGCCCTCTCTCTTGCCCACTGCCCTCTCTCTTGCACACTGCCTCTCTCTCTTGCACACTGCCCTCTCTCTTGCACACTGCCTCTCTCTCTTGCACACTGCCCTCTCTCTTGCACACTGCCTCTCTCTCTTGCACACTGCCTCTCTCTCTTGCACACTGCCTCTCTCTCTTGCACACTGCCTCTCTCTCTTGCACACTGCCTCTCTCTCTTGCACACTGCCTCTCTCTCTTGCACACTGCCTCTCTCTCTTGCACACTGTCCTCTCTCTCTTGCACACTGCCCTCTCTCTTGCACACTGCCTCTCTCTTGCACACTGCCTCTCTCTCTTGCACACTGCCTCTCTCTCTTGCACACTGCCTCTCTCTCTTGCACACTGCCTCTCTCTCTTGCACACTGCCTCTCTCTCTTGCACACTGCCTCTCTCTCTTGCACACTGCCTCTCTCTCTTGCACACTGCCTCTCTCTTGCACACTGCCCTCTAACTGCCTCTCTCTCTTGCACACTGCCCTCTCTCTTGCACACTGCCTCTCTCTCTTGCACACTGCCTCTCTCTCTTGCACACTGCCTCTCTCTCTTGCACACTGCCTCTCTCTCTTGCACACTGCCTCTCTCTCTTGCACACTGCCTCTCTCTCTTGCACACTGCCTCTCTCTCTTGCACACTGCCTCTCTCTCTTGCACACTGCCCTCTCTCTTGCACACTGCCTCTCTCTCTTGCACACTGCCTCTCTCTCTTGCACACTGCCTCTCTCTCTTGCACACTGCTCTCTCTCTTGCACACTGCCCTCTCTCTTGCACACTGCCCTCTCTCTTGCACACTGCCCTCTCTCTTGCACACTGCCCTCTCTCTTGCACACTGCCTCTTCTCTTGCACACTGCCCTCTCTCTCTTGCACACTGCCCTCTCTCTTGCACACTGCCTCTCTCTCTTGCACACTGCCTCTCTCTCTTGCACACTGCCTCTCTCTCTTGCACACTGCCTCTCTCTCTTGCACACTGCCTTCTCTCTTGCACACTGCCTCTCTCTCTTGCACACTGCCTCTCTCTCTTGCACACTGCCTCTCTCTCTTGCACACTGCCTCTCTCTCTTGCACACTGGCCTCTCTCTCTTGCACACTGCCTCTCTCTCTTGCACACTGCCTCTCTCTCTTGCACACTGCCTCTCTCTCTTGCACACTGCTCTCTCTCTGCACACTGCCTCTCTCTCTTGCACACTGCCTCTCTCTCTTGCACACTGCCTCTCTCTCTTGCACACTGCCCTCTCTCTTGCACACTGCCCTCTCTCTTGCACACTGCCCTCTCTCTTGCACACTGCCTCTCTCTCTTGCACACTGCCTCTCTCTGCACACTGCCCTCTCTCTGCACACTGCCCTCTCTCTTGCACACTGCCCTCTCTCTTGCACACTGCCTCTCTCTCTTGCACACTGCCTCTCTCTCTTGCACACTGCCTCTCTCTCTTGCACACTGCCTCTCTCTCTTGCACACTGCCTCTCTCTCTTGCACACTGCCTCTCTCTCTTGCACACTGCCTCTCTCTCTTGCACACTGCCTCTCTCTCTGCACACTGCCTCTCTCTCTTGCACACTGCCTCTCTCTCTTGCACACTGCCTCTCTCTCTTGCACACTGCCTCTCTCTCTTGCACACTGCCTCTCTCTCTTGCACACTGCCTCTCTCTCTTGCACACTGCCTCTCTCTCTTGCACACTGCCTCTCTCTCTTGCACACTGCCTCTCTCTCTTGCACACTGCCTCTCTCTCTTAGCACCGCCTCTCTCTCTTGCACACTGCCTCTCTCTCTTGCACACTGCCTCTCTCTCTTGCACACTGCCTCTCTCTCTTGCACACTGCCTCTCTCTCTTGCACACTGCCCTCTCTCTCTTGCACACTGCCTCTCTCTCTTGCACACTGCCTCTCTCTCTTGCACACTGCCTCTCTCTCTTGCACACTGCCTCTCTCTCTTGCACACTGCCTCTCCTCTCTTGCACACTGCCTCTCTCTCTTGCACACTGCCTCTCTCTCTTGCACACTCTGCCTCTCTCTCTTGCACACTGCCTCTCTCTCTTGCACACTGCCTCTCTCTCTTGCACACTGCCTCTCTCTCTTGCACACTGCCTCTCTCTCTTGCACACTGCCCTCTCTCTTGCACACTGCCTCTCTCTCTTGCACACTGCCTCTCTCTCTTGCACACTGCCTCTCTCTCTTGCACACTGCCTCTCTCTCTTGCACACTGCCTCTCTCTCTTGCACACTGCCTCTCTCTCTTGCACACTGCCTCTCTCTCTTGGCACACTGCCTCTCTGCACACTGCCTCTCTCTTGCACACTGCCCTTCTCTCTTGCACACTGCTCTCTCTCTGCACACTGCCTCTCTCTCTTGCACACTGGCCTCTCTCTCTTGCACACTGCCTCTCTCTCTTGCACACTGCCTCTCTCTCTTGCACACTGCCTCTCTCTCTTGCACACTGCCTCTCTCTCTTGCACACTGCCCTCTCTCTTGCACACTGCCTCTCTCTCTTGCACACTGCCTCTCTCTCTTGCACACTGCCTCTCTCTCTTGCACACTGCCTCTCTCTCTTGCACACTGCCTCTCTCTCTTGCACACTGCCTCTCTCTCTTGCACACTGCCTCTCTCTCTTGCACACTGCCTCTCTCTCTTGCACACTGCCTCTCTCTCTTGCACACTGCCTCTCTCTCTTGCACACTGCCTCTCTCTCTTGCACACTGCCTCTCTCTCTTGCACACTGCCTCTCTCTCTTGCACACTGCCTCTCTCTCTTGCACACTGCCTCTCTCTCTTGCACACTGCCTCTCTCTCTTGCACACTGCCTCTCTCTCTTGCACACTGCCTCTCTCTCTTGCACACTGCCTCTCTCTCTTGCACACTGCCTCTCTCTCTTGCACACTGCCTCTCTCTCTTGCACACTGCCTCTCTCTCTTGCACACTGCCTCTCTCTCTTGCACACTGCCTCTCTCTCTTGCACACTGCCTCTCTCTCTTGCACACTGCCTCTCTCTCTTGCACACTGCCTCTCTCTCTGCACACTGCCTCTCTCTCTTGCACACTGCCTCTCTCTCTTGCACACTGCCTCTCTCTTGCACACTGCCTCTCTCTCTTGCACATTGCCCTCTCCTGCACACGCCTCTCTCTCTTGCACACTGCCTCTCTCTCTTGCACACTGCCTCTCTCTCTTGCACACTGCCTCTCTCTCTTGCACACTGCCTCTCTCTCTTGCACACTGCCTCTCTCTCTTGCACACTGCCTCTCTCTCTTGCACACTGCCTCTCTCTCTTGCACACTGCCTCTCTCTCTTGCACACTGCCCTCTCTCTTGCACACTGCCCTCTCTCTTGCACACTGCCTCTCTCTCTTGCACACTGCCTCTCTCTCTTGCACACTGCCTCTCTCTCTTGCACACTGCCTCTCTCTCTTGCACACTGCCTCTCTCTCTTGCACACTGCCTCTCTCTCTTGCACACTGCCTCTCTCTCTTGCACACTGCCTCTCTCTCTTGCACACTGCCTCTCTCTCTTGCACACTGCTCTCTCTCTTGCACACTGCCTCTCTCTCTTGCACACTGCCTCTCTCTCTTGCACACTGCCTCTCTCTCTTGCACACTGCCTCTCTCTCTTGCACACTGCCTCTCTCTCTTGCACACTGCCTCTCTCTCTTGCACACTGCCTCTCTCTCTTGCACACTGCCTCTCTCTCTTGCACACTGCCTCTCTCTCTTGCACACTGCCTCTCTCTCTTGCACACTGCCTCTCTCTCTTGCACACTGCCCTCTCTCTTGCACACTGCCCTCTCTCTTGCACACTGCCTCTCTCTCTTGCACACTGCCTCTCTCTCTTGCACACTGCCTCTCTCTCTTGCACACTGCCTCTCTCTCTTGCACACTGCCTCTCTCTCTTGCACACTGCCTCTCTCTCTTGCACACTGCCTCTCTCTCTTGCACACTGCCCTCTCTCTTGCTTGCACACTGCCCTCTCTCTTGCACACTGCCTCTCTCTCTTGCACACTGCCTCTCTCTCTTGCACACTGCCTCTATCTCTTGCACACTGCCTCTCTCTCTTGCACACTGCCTCTCTCTCTTGCACACTGCCTCTCTCTCTTGCACACTGCCCTCTCTCTTGCACACTGCCTCTCTCTTGCACACTGCCCTCTCTCTTGCACACTGCCCTCTCTCTTGCACACTGCCTCTCTCTCTTGCACACTGCCCTCTCTCTTGCACACTGCCTCTCTCTCTTGCACACTGCCTCTCTCTCTGCACACTGCCCCTCTCTTGCACACTGCCTCTCTCCTCTTGCACAACTGCCTCTCTCTCTTGCACACTGCCTCTCTCTCTTGCACACTGCCTCTCTCTCTTGCACACTGCCTCTCTCTCTTGCACACTGCCTCTCTCTCTTGCACACTGCCTTCTCTCTCTTGCACCACTGCCTCTCTCTTGCACACTGCCCTCTCTCTTGCACACTGCCTCTCTCTCTTGCAACACTGCCTCTCTCTTTGCACACTGCCTCTCTCTCTTGCACACTGCCTCTCTCTCTTGCACACTGCCTCTCTCTCTTGCACACTGCCTCTCTCTCTTGCACACTGCCTCTCTCTCTTGCACACTGCCCTCTCTCTTGCACACTGCCTCTCTCTCTTGCACACTGCCTCTCTCTCTTGCACACTGCCTCTCTCTCTTGCACACTGCCTCTCTCTCTTGCACACTGCCTCTCTCTCTTGCACACTGCCTCTCTCTCTTGCACACTGCCTCTCTCTCTTGCACACTGCCTCTCTCTCTTGCACACTGCCTCTCTCTCTTGCACACTGCCTCTCTCTCTTGCACACTGCCCTCTCTCTTGCACACTGCCTCTCTCTCTTGCACACTGCCTCTCTCTCTTGCACACTGCCTCTCTCTCTTGCACACTGCCTCTCTCTCTTGCACACTGCCTCTCTCTCTTGCACACTGCCTCTCTCTCTTGCACACTGCCTCTCTCTCTTGCACACTGCCTCTCTCTCTTGCACACTGCCTCTCTCTCTTGCACACTGCCTCTCTCTCTTGCACACTGCCTCTCTCTCTTGCACACTGCCTCTCTGCCCTGCCTCTCTCTTGCACACTGCCTCTCTCTCTTGCACACTGCCTCTCTCTCTTGCACACTGCCTCTCTCTCTTGCACACTGCCTCTCTCTCTTGCACACTGCCTCTCTCTCTTGCACACTGCCCTCTCTCTTTGCACACTGCCTCTCTCTCTTGCACACTGCCTCTCTCTCTTGCACACTGCCCTCTCTCTCTTGCACACTGCCTCTCTCTCTGCACACTGCCTCTCTCTCTTGCACACTGCCTCTCTCTCTTGCACACTGCCTCTCTCTCTTGCACACTGCCTCTCTCTCTTGCACACTGCCTCTCTCTCTTGCACACTGCCTCTCTCTCTTGCACACTGCCTCTCTCTCTTGCACACTGCCTCTCTCTCTTGCACACTGCCTCTCTCTCTTGCACACTGCCTCTCTCTCTTGCACACTGCCTCTCTCTCTTGACTGCTCTCTCTTGCACACTGCCTCTCTCTCTTGCACACTGCCTCTCTCTCTTGCACACTGCCTCTCTCTCTGCACACTGCCTCTCTCTCTTGCACACTGCCTCTCTCTCTTGCACACTGCCTCTCTCTCTTGCACACTGCCTCTCTCTCTTGCACACTGCCTCTCTCTCTTGCACAACTGCCTCTCTCTCTGCACACTGCCTCTCTCTCTTGCCACACTGCCTCTCTCTCTTGCACACTGCCTCTCTCTCTTGCACACTGCCTCTCTCTCTTGCACACTGCCTCTCTCTCTTGCACACTGCCTCTCTCTCTTGCACACTGCCCTCTCTCTTGCACACTGCCTCTCTCTCTTGCACACTGCCTCTCTCTCTTGCACACTGCCTCTCTCTTGCACACTGCCTCTCTCTCTTGCACACCTGCCTCTCTCTCTTGCACACTGCCTCTCTCTCTTGCACACTGCCTCTCTCTCTTGCACCACTGCCTCTCTCTCTCTGCCACCACTGCCCTCTCTCTCTCTTGCACACTGCCTCTCTCTCTTGCACACTGCCTCTCTCTCTTGCACACTGCCTCTCTCTCTTGCACACTGCCTCTCTCTCTTGCACACTGCCTCTCTCTCTTGCACACTGCCTCTCTCTCTTGCACACTGCCTCTCTCTCTTGCACACTGCCTCTCTCTCTTGCACACTGCCTCTCTCTCTTGCACACTGCCCTCTCTCTTGCACACTGCCTCTCTCTCTTGCACACTGCCTCTCTCTCTTGCACACTGCCTCTCTCTCTTGCACACTGCCTCTCTCTCTTGCACACTGCCTCTCTCTCTTGCACACTGCCTCTCTCTCTTGCACACTGCCTCTCTCTCTTGCACACTGCCTCTCTCTCTTGCACACTGCCTCTCTCTCTTGCACACTGCCTCTCTCTCTTGCACACTGCCTCTCTCTCTTGCACACTGCCTCTCTCTCTTGCACACTGCCTCTCTCTCTTGCACACTGCCTCTCTCTCTTGCACACTGCCTCTCTCTCTTGCACACTGCCTCTCTCTCTTGCACACTGCCTCTCTCTCTGCCACACTGCCTCTCTCTCTTGCACCACTGCCTCTCTCTCTTGCACACTGCCTCTCTCTCTTGCACACTGCCTCTCTCTCTCTTGCACACTGCCTCTCTCTCTTGCACACTGCCTCTCTCTCTTGCACACTGCCTCTCTCTCTTGCACACTGCCGTCTCTCTCTTGCACACTGCCTCTCTCTCTTGCACACTGCCTCTCTCTCTGCACACTGCCTCTCTCTCTGCACACTGCCTCTCTCTCTTGCACCACTGCCTCTCTCTCTTGCACACTGCCTCTCTCTCTTGCACACTGCCTCTCTCTCTTGCACACTGCCTCTCTCTCTTGCACACTGCCTCTCTCTCTTGCACACTGCCTCTCTCTCTTGCACACTGCCTCTCTCTCTTGCACCACTGCCTCTCTCTCTTGCACACTGCCTCTCTCTCTTGCACACTGCCTCTCTCTCTTGCACACTGCCTCTCTCTCTTGCACACTGCCTCTCTCTCTTGCACACTGCCTCTCTCTCTTGCACACTGCCTCTCTCTCTTGCACACTGCCTCTCTCTTCTTGCACACTGCCTCTCTCTCTTGCCACACTGCCTCTCTCTCTCTTCCTTGCACACTGCCTCTCTCTCTGCACACTGCCTCTCTCTCTTGCACACTGCCTCTCTCTCTTGCACACTGCCTCTCTCTCTTGCACACTGCCTCTCTCTCTTGCACACTGCCTCTCTCTCTTGCACACTGCCTCTCTCTCTTGCACACTGCCTCTCTCTCTTGCACACTGCCTCTCTCTCTTGCACACTGCCTCTCTCTCTTGCACACTGCCTCTCTCTCTTGCACACTGCCTCTCTCTCTTGCACACTGCCTCTCTCTCTTGCACACTGCCTCTCTCTCTTGCACACTGCCTCTCTCTCTTGCACACTGCCTCTCTCTCTTGCACACTGCCTCTCTCTCTTGCACACTGCCTCTCTCTCTTGCACACTGCCTCTCTCTCTTGCACCCTGCCTCTCTCTCTTGCACACTGCCTCTCTCTCTTGCACACTGCCTCTCTCTCTTGCACACTGCCTCTCTCTCTTGCACACTGCCCTCTCTCTTGCACACTGCCCTCTCTCTTGCACACTGCCCTCTCTCTTGCACACTGCCCTCTCTCTTGCACACTGCCCTCTCTCTTGCACACTGCCCTCTCTCTTGCACACTGCCCTCTCTCTTGCACACTGCCCTCTCTCTTGCACACTGCCTCTCTCTCTTGCACACTGCCTCTCTCCTCTTGCACACTGCCTCTCTCTCTTGCACACTGCCTCTCTCTCTTGCACACTGCCTCTCTCTCTTGCACACTGCCTCTCTCTCTTGCACACTGCCTCTCTCTCTTGCACACTGCCTCTCTCTCTTGCACACTGCCTCTCTCTCTTGCACACTGCCTCTCTCTCTTGCACACTGCCTCTCTCTCTTGCACACTGCCTCTCTCTCTTGCACACTGCCTCTCTCTCTTGCACACTGCCTCTCTCTCTTGCACACTGCCTCTCTCTCTTGCACACTGCCTCTCTCTCTTGCACACTGCCTCTCTCTCTTGCACACTGCCTCTCTCTCTTGCACACTGCCTCTCTCTCTTGCACACTGCCTCTCTCTCTTGCACACTGCCTCTCTCTCTTGCACACTGCCTCTCTCTCTTGCACACTGCCTCTCTCTCTGTTCCCTTTATCATGCCATGTCCTTGTTCCCTTTTCTTCTCTGGGTTTCTCTGTGGATGTGTGCGTCTGGCTGGGCGTGCATGTGCGTTTTTTTTTTTGGGCGTGTGTGTGCGTGTGTGCGTGCGTGCGTTTGTGTGTGTGTGCGCGTGCATTGGTGTGTGTGTGCATGCGTGTGTGTGTGTGTGTGTGTGTGTATGTGTGTTTGTGTGTGTGTGTTTGTGTCTGGGCGTGTGCATGTGTGTGCGTGCATGTGGTGCAATGAGCAGCGGCATCGCCATCACCCCTGCCAGAGCCCACCGTCACCTCCCTGGCTTCCCTGGCCTCTCTCTTCGACCGACACATGGAGGAGCGCGAGAGAGCAGGGGACCCGCCTGTCATCGCCGCGCTCTCCTCGCCCTCCTCCTGCTCCACCTCGCCCTCTCCCTCACCCTCGCCCCACCCCGTGCCCGCTGCACTGCCGTTCTCCCCCCACCCAGAAGCATCTGCTTCTGCAGCAACAGTGCCGGCAGCAGCAGCAGCAGTGACAGCAGCAGTAACAGCAGGAGTGGCAGTAGAGGAATCACCAGCAGTTTTGGTGCCATCAACAACAGCAATACCAGAAGCAGCTGCCGTGTCTGTGCCGTCCTCTGCTCCTGTCGCTGCTCCTTCCACTGCTCCCTCCTCTGCTCTTTCCTTCTCTCCCTTGCCTGTTGTTACATCATCGACTGACCCGCCTAACCAACAGCCATCTCTCATCTCTGCCATCTCACAACCCATTACCACTCCCGTTCCTCCCTCCATTCCCTCTCTACCTGTCCGCCCCTCCTCGCCTCCCCGCCCTGCCGTTCCCTCCTCTGCCTCCTCTCCCGCCCCATCCCTCCGCCCCTCCCCTTTTCCCTCTTCCCCTTCCTCCAAGCCCCCATCCCTGCCCCGCCCTTTCCCTCCCTCCAGCCCCCGTTCCCGCCCCTCTTCCCCTTCCCTCCCCCGCCCCTCTTCCCCCTCCTTTCCTCACCCCCCACACTCCCCCTCTCCCTCCTCCCGCCCCTCCAACCTTCGCACTCTATCTCGCCGGCGCCCCCCTTCCCCCCCAATGCCCTCCCCCTCTTCCCGCCCCCGTGCCCTCCGCCCCCTCACAGTGGTGGCAGCTGCCTCAGAAGGCACCTCCTACTCCCCCCGCGCCTTCCCCATCCTCTCCCCCTCGGCATCCCCTCGCACCCGCTCCGCATTCTCCCCCTCCTCCTCCCCTCCCTGCTCTCCCTCACTCTCCTCCGCTCCTCCTCTCGCCCAGACCTTCTCACTCCCTTCGTTTCTCTCCGACCGCTACCTACCCTCCTCCTCCTCCACCTCCTCCTCCACCTCCTCCTCCTCACCCACTGTCACAGGCACACCTGCTGATGCTGCCTCCTCTGCTGCGGATTCAGAGCACCCTTTCACCTCCCAGCCACCTCTGCTCGTGCTGGACTCTCCACCATCTTCACACCCTGCAGATGATTCTGCGACTGTACCAGGTGAAGCTTCAGGTGAATCTTCAGGTGGCTTGACGTCGACTGCACGTCGGCCTATACTCCCACCTCTCCCTGTGCTGGAGCCTCAGCAGCCAGCGTCAAAGGCTCTCCCTCCTCCTCTGCCCGCGCCTCTGCCGCTGCCTATCTCCCCCCCTTCGCCTGCTCAGCCGGACAAGCAAGCTGCTCTCGCTAGCAGTGATAGCATGGCAAGCAGCAGCAGTAGCAGCGGTGAAGGCAGTAGCAGCGGCAGGATTGGGACGACAGAATCACCCTTCATATTGTTCTCTCCTAACCAAACGCCTGGGGATGAATCATCTGAAGGTGAACCGTCATCGACAGCAGAAACAAAAACCAGCAGCAATAGTGATGTTGAACCCATTGACCTTGCTGGCCTTGTCGACTCCATTGACCTTGCTGGCCCGGTTGACTCTGTTGACCCTTCTGCCAACCTGCTGTTGGCTGCTGTGCCCGCCTGTGAGCCTGCAAGCACAGGAGAGGGGAGAGGTGGTAAGGGGGGAGAGGGAGCACTGGCTGCTGCAGCTGCTGCTGACGGCTCGATGGCAGGGGTAGGGGCAGCGATGGGCTGTGCAACAGACACAGGAGAAGGAGCTGACACAGGGGAAGATGAATCACTGTCGGCTGCCCCTCTTGCACCTGCTGCCCCTCTTCCATCTGCCTCACCTGCTGCACCTGCTGCATCTGCCGCACCTGCTGCCCCTGCTGTTGCGGGTGCCGGCACGGTGGCAGTGGGAGCAGCAGCGATGGTGTGTGCTGCTGCATTGGCTGGTGTAGCCAGCAGCATGCCGGATGGGATGACAGCTGTTGCAGACAGTAGCAGCAGCGGGGTGGAGCAAGTGGATGAGGCGCTGGTGGTGAATGCAGGGAGCAGGCGGGAAGATGTGGAGGGTAGGGAGGAAGCGAAGGGTAGGGAGGAAAAGGATGGTAGGGAGGAAAAGGATGGCAGAGAGGACGAGAAGACTGGGGCAGGCCAACCTGAGTGGGCAGAGGGGCGAGTGGACGGGAGTGAGAGGAGTGGGGAGGCCGATGAGAGAGGGAGCAGCATGCCTGCCATGGTGACGATTCCCGAGGCTGCAGCCACGGTGACAGCAGCGGCACTGACACCACTTGCGGCCTCCTTAGAGACTCCTTCCCTCTTTGAGGAGCCTGGCGTGGCAGCACCCACACGGGCCTCACCCTCAGCAACATTGCTCAGGCCAAGCATTGCCACTGCAGCTGGTGCCGCTGCAGAGAGCAGTGCAGCGGGTGATGGCAGCGGCATGGGGATAGGCAGTGAATCCGGTGACAGTGAGGAGGCTGAGCTTACTTTCAGCACCACCATCGCCCATGCCAGCAGTGGCAGTAGCAGCAGTAGCAGCAGTAGTGCAAGTGAGGGTGCAAGTGTTGCAAGCAGCAGCACACCAACTGTGTCAGCCAATTCAACTCCCCACATGCCTCTCTATCGCCCCAAGGCCCCTCCTCCCCTCCCTCTCTCCCCGCGCCCCCTATCTCCCCTCCGCTCCAAGCAGTATCTTGCACTCTTCTCCTCCGCTCCAATGTCTCCAGACCTAAAAAAGCAGCAGCAGCAGCAGGCGGCAAGGAGGGTAGACTCTCCTCCTCTCTCGCCCCAGCAACTGTCTGCTCTCTCGTCTTCCCCTCCTCTCTCGCCGCAGCAACGGTCTGCTCTCTCGCCCTCCCCTCCTCTCTCCCCCCAGCAACCTCTTGGCATGCCTCGCTCCCTCTCCCCCCACCGTCACCGCTTTGCACTCTCTGCCTCCTCTGCTCTTGCTGCCACTGCCGCTGCTGCCACCCCTGCTGCTGCCATAGGCACCACCACTTGTGATGATAACGTCGCTGCCACCCCTCCTGCAACGGGCACAGGCAACGGCAGCACTGGTGCGAGCTTTAGTACACCGGGGCTTGCAGCTGGTGATGCAGCTGCAGCTCCTGCTACTTCTGCTGCTCCCGCTGCAGCTCGTGCTGCCCTTCTGGAGGCTGCTTCAATCGGTTCTACTGGTGCCGTGGGTGCTGGTGCGGATGGGGAAGAAGGGGCTATAAGGAGGAGTGCAGGCGAGGCAGGAGAGGAATGGGGAGCGAAGGCTGGAGAGAGCATGATATATGAAAGAGGGGAAGATGTCAGAGGTGGGGCAGCAGATGGCGGCGTTGAGTGCTTGGCAGAGGCTACATCGGAGGATGGAGAAGAGGAAATGGACGGAGAGGAAGATGAAAGGGAGAAGCGCGATACAGGGGGCCAAGGGCAGGAGCAGAGAGGCTCTACAGCCTTGGTGGCGTCCCCTATTCCTGTCCACCATACACCTGGTGACTCCTCCACACATGCCACGTCGCCCACTCCAGCTGCTGCAGCAGCAGCTGGCGGCGGTGTGAAGGATGGGCGAGTGAAGGGTCTGGCGTCCATGTTCGAAGCCAAGTGTGAGTGCCGCTGGGGGAACTTTGCAATCTGCTATTCCCTGGGCTGCTCTGTGTGTATTTGCAACACTGCCGTGCCCATTGTGTTCACCCCTCCCGTTTCCACTCCCCTGTCCATTCCCCTCTCCCGTCTCCCCTCGCCCCTCGCCATTCCCCCAATCACCCCACCAGTGGCAACCAAGCGCCAGCAGCAGTCAGTGCCGCTGTCCCTCGCCGCCACCAGCATCACGCCTGCCCGTGCTGCACCTTCCCACGCCACCTCTCGCACACCTTTACCCGACACAGCATCCTCCCGGCCTACCTCCCCCTCAGAGCCTTCCCCCTCAGGGCCTTCCCCCTCAGAGCCTTCCCCCACAGAGCCTTCCCCAAAAGAGCCTTCCCCAACAGAGCCTTCCCCCACAGAGCCTTCCCCAAAAGAGCCTTCCCCAAAAGAGCCTTCCCCAACAGAGCCTTCCCCCATGCCGCCTCCCCCCACGCCGCCTCCCCCCACAGCGCCTCCCCCCACAGAGCCTTCCCCCACAGCGCCTCCCCCCACAGAGCCTTCCCCCACAGCGCCTCCCCCCACAGAGCCTTCCCCCACAGCGCCTCCCCCCACGCCGCCTCCCCCCACAGCGCCTCCCCCCACAGAGCCTTCCCCCACAGCGCCTCCCCCCACAGAGCCCCCGTTTGCAGCAGGGCGTGAGAAGCAGCAGCAGTGGGGTTGGTCCTCGCTGCTCGCCATGGCCTGGCGCCCCTCCTGGGGCTCTGCTCACCCCCCCGCTCCTGCTCCCGCTTCCGAAGCTCCTGCCTCCGAAGCTCCCGCCTCCGAAGCTCCTGCCTCCGAAGCTCCCGCCTCCGAAGCTCCCGCCTCCGAAGCTCCCGCCTCCGAAGCTCCCGCCTCCGAAGCTCCCGCCTCCGAAGCTCCCGCCTCCGAAGCTCCCGCCTCCGAAGCTCCCGCCTCCGGAGCTCTCGCCTCTGAAGCTCCTGATTACGAAGCGCCCGCCTCTGAAGCTCCCAGCTCCCAGGCTGACGTTGCGGGCAGTTATATTAATGCCATTGCTGCCCCGGCCGAAAGCCCTTCTTCCCCTGCTTCACCTGCTGCTGCTGCTGCCGCCGCCGGTGTTGCTGCTGCCGCCACTGCTGCTGGTTTTGCCGCTGCTGCGGCTGCTGCTGCCCCTACTGGTGATGCAGGTGTTGCAAGCGGTAGTGTGGATGATGTGAGGAGTGCAGGCGCAGAGGGTGAGGAGAGAGAGAGTGCAGGTGATAGTGGGGCTGCTGCTGGCAGTGCTGTGTTTCAGGGGGTGCTGCCACTGGACTCCCATGCACGCTGTGAGGGTGCGAGTGAAGCGGAGAGTGAGCGTGAGAGTGACGGTGAGGGGGAGGCTGTGAGTGAGGGTGCGAGTGAGGTTGCAAGTGAGGGTGTGAGTGAGGATGAGCGGGAGGGTGATGAAGAGGTTGGGAGTGAGGATGGGGGAGTTGAGAGAAGATATGAGAGTGAAAGAGAGGGAAAATTTGTGGGTGTGGGTGAGGGAGCTGAGAGTAAATACGAGGATGAAGAAAACAGGGAGGCTGTGAGTGAGGGTGAGGGGGTTGAGAGTAAATATGAGAGTGAAGAAAACGGGGAGGTTGTGAGTGAGGGTGAGGGGATTGAGAGTAAATACGAGAGTGAAGAAAACGGGGAGGTTGTGAGTGAGGGTGAGGGGGCTGAGAGTAAATATGAGAGTGAAGAAAACAGGGAGGCTGTGAGTGAGGGTGAGGGGGTTGAGAGTAAATATGAGAGTGAAGAAAACGGGGAGGTTGTGAGTGAGGGTGAGGGGATTGAGAGTAAATACGAGAGTGAAGAAAACGGGGAGGTTGTGAGTGAGGGTGAGGGGGTTGAGAGTAAATATGAGAGTGAAGAAAACAGGGAGGCTGTGAGTGAGGGTGAGGGGGTTGAGAGTAAATATGAGAGTGAAGAAAACGGGGAGGTTGTGAGTGAGGGTGAGGGGATTGAGAGTAAATACGAGAGTGAGGAAAACGGGGAGGCTGTGAGTGAGGGTGAGGGGGTTGAGAGTAAATATGAGAGTGAAGAAAACGGGGAGGAGGTTGTGAGTGAGGGTGAGGGGGTTGAGAGTAAATATGAGAGTGAAGAAAACGGGGAGGAGGTTGTGAGTGAGGGTGAAGAGGTTGAGAGTAAATACGAGAGTGAAGAAAACGGGGAGGTTGTGAGTGAGGGTGAGGGGGTTGAGAGTAAATATGAGAGTGAGGAAAACGGGGAGGTTGTGAGTGAGGGTGAGGGGGTTGAGAGTAAATATGAGAGCGAGGAGGGTGAGTTTGTGAGTGAGGGTGAGGGGGCTGCAAGTAAGTATGAGAGTGAAGGGGAGAGAGACGTTGGGAGTGAGTATGAGAGTGGAAGAGAGACTGGGGGCGAGGGTGAGAGTGAGAGTGGGGGAGAGATGGCTTCTGCAGTGCACACAGAGCGTGAAGCTGAATGGAGAGAGCATGAGCCGGAGCAGATCAGCAAACCCAGCAGTACACGAGAAGACGAGAGGCACGCAGAGGGTGCAACAATGGCAGATGAGGCAGACGCAGACACAGAGACAGAGGCCGAGGGAGATGGAGAGGGAGAGGGAGAGGGAGGGGGGGAGGGAGAGGGAGAGGGAGAGGGAGAGGGAGAGACAGAGGATGAGGGAGAGGCAAATGCAGAGGCAGAGACAGAAAGTGAGATTGAGGCAGATGGAGAAGGAGAGGCAGGGGCAAAGGCAGGGAAAGAGACAGAGGAAGAGGCAGAGACTGAGGCAGTTAGAGAGGAGGTTTCGGAGAATCAGTCAGAAAGGGGGATGGCTGAGGAGGCAGGGAGGCGGGCAGGAGAGGAGGCGAGGGAAGGGAGGCAGGAGGAAGGTGAGGCGAGGCAGGGATGGCGTGAAGGATACGATAATTTAACCACTGAAGCTGCTATGGTACCCTTGCAGGAAGATTCGAAGAAAATGCTGGAGGTTTCAGGGGCTGTGCTGAGTGGGAGTGATGATGAGGAAGAAGAGAAGAGGAATGAAGGGGAGGGGAGGGGAGGAGGAGGGGGAGTGGGGGTAATGGTGCAAGGGGAAGCAAGCAGAGATGAGGAGGAGGGGAGTGCAAAGGTGGAGGGGATGGCGGTGGGGAGTGGAGAGGGTGAGGATGCTGTGGAGGAGGAAGAGGAGGCGGACGAAGGGAGGGAGGATGAAGAAGGGAGAGAGGGTGAGGAAGGGAGGGAGGATGGAGGTGAAGTAGGGGAGTGCGTGTCTGAGGCAGGACGCTCCGGTGACGTGGAAGATGACGTGGAAGATGACGTGGAGGATGACGTGGAAGATGACGTGGAGGATGACGTGGAGGATGACGTGGAGGATGACATGATAGTTGATTTGGAAGGGGAGGAGCTGGACGTGGGTCAGCTGCAGCGGGATATTGAGGCAGTTCTTAAGGAGGCCTTCAAACTGAAAGGGAAAGGGTCGGACGGGGTGTGGCGCGTGACTGTGGTGCGAGATGGCAGTAAGGAGGGGAGCGTGGTGGAGGTGGATGCTGGGGAGGTGGGTGTGGGGGAGGTGGATTTGGGGGCGGATGCTGATGACGAGGGGGAGGATGATTCGGAGGAGGAGGAAGAGGACGATGATAGCTATGTTGGGGAAGAGGATGAGGACGAGGAGGAGGAGGACGACGAAGAAGATGAGGAGGAAGAGGAGGAAGAGGAAACGGATGAAGAGGAAGAGGAGGAGAGCGAGAAGGAGGAGAGTGGGGAGGAGGAGGGGTGTGTGGGGGACAAGGCGAGGTCATCTGAAGCAGCTACAGTGCAGGCAGGCGCAGGGCCTGTCGTAACTGCCTTGGCTGCTCGTGCTGCAGATGCAGCAGTGGCGGCGAGAGAGAAGGAGGGCAGTGGGAGCGAGGAATTCGCGGATGCACGGGGTGCATCAGGGGAATCAGGGGGGTCAGAGGGGCGTGGCGATTTAGGAAAGGGAGAGGAAGAGGATGAGAGTGAGGAGGGGGAGGAGGCAAGGGGGCAGCAGCAGCACCTCCCCAGCCTGCACAGCCAACCGCCCTCCTTGCCTCCTCAGACATCCTCCCTCGCTGCTGTTGCTGCCACCGCTCCTGCTGCTGCTGCCGCAGGTGCCAGCGACAGTTGTGCACAAGTCACTTCCTCCCCACCTGTTGCTGCCTCCGCCTCATTCCCTGCACTTTCCTCCCCTGCTGAGCCCCCCCTGCCTCTTACTCACGATACTCTCCTCCATGCCTCCTCCAACTCACCACCCCTATCAACCGCATCACCACCACCTGCAGCAGCAGCCGTAGCAGGAACCGCAGCAGCAGCCGCAGCAGCGGTGGTAGCAGCAGCAGCAGCAGGGGTGGCAGCATGCAGTCAATTTGAGGAGGGCTCTGCCAACACAGGCGATGCTGACAGCACTGGGAGCGCTGGGAGCGGTGAAGGCATGCCAGCGACTGGCGGTGGTGAGAGAAGAGTGGGTGTTGACGGGCCTGGTGGCGCCATTGAAGGCGCCACGGATGAGCAACGCACCGAGGAGGATAGAGTCTGTGTTGACGACATGGGCGGCAGTGACAGAATGGCTGGCATGGGTGGCATGGAGGGCATGGGTGGCATGGAGGGCATGGGTGGCATGGACAGCATGGGCGGCATAGTGAACATTGAGGATGTGGTGGACGACGGTGCCTCTGACAGCTCCTCTGCATACCTCTATCACGACGCCCATATGGATCGCTTCAGCTCCGCCTCCTCCCTGCGCTCCGCTTCCTTCCGAAGCACCTCCTCTTTCCGCAGCACTGCCTCCGCTTTCGATGACGCCGCCTCCTCCTTTGATGACACAGCCAGCACCATTGCCGGCTACCAGACCCCGCCCACCTTTCCCCCCTCCCCCGCCTACTCCTTCTCCTCCGCCCCATCCCCCTCCCGCCTCTCCCTCACCTCCCGCTCCTTCTTCCCCTCCCCGTTCCCCCCGACCCTCTCCACACCACACCTCTCTCCCCCCGAGTCCCCTGCCTCTGCAGCCTCGGAAGCACTCTACTCTGCTCGTGAATACTTCACCCCGCGCGCCCAGTCCCCGTCTGCTGCCTCTCTGCGCTCTGACCAGCGCTTCTTCAGCAGCCCAGGCAGCAGTGACGGCTTTCACACACCTCTTCATACCATGCAGTCGCCTTCTCCCCGTGCCGGCTTGTACTTGCCCTCTCCCCGTGGCACTCTGCGCTCTCCTTCCCCCCGTGCTACCCTGCGCTCACCCTCTCCCCGTGCTGACCTGCGTGCAACAGCACAGCGAAGCGGCTTCCACACTCTCACTCCTCGCTCCGCTCTCCGCTCCCTCTCCCTGCAGCCCGCTCGCCCTTCCTTCGCCTCTGCCAGTGCTGCTGGCGCTCGCAGTCTAGCGGACAGTGGAGAAGAGACTGGAGGCGGATTAGGAAGAGAAGAAGCAGAGGGCAGGGATACCAGCAGGGATATTGGCCGGGATGCTGGCAGGGATGGGCAGCAGCAGCAGCAGGACGTGGGCCAGCAATTAGGGGGAGGGAGGATGGCGGCAGAGGAGGTGGAGGAGAGCGAGGATAAGTTTGTGGTGGCTGAACGGCCTGCTGCTGGTCACTCGCAGCCCGTGCAGCAGGAGCAGCGACAGGCGGAGGGGGAGAGGGAAGAGGAAGAGACAGAAGAGGAGGAGCAAAAGCAAAGCATACCGCAGGAGAGGGTTATTCCAGCAGCAGTTCCAGCCGTGGTCGCTGCTGTTGTTCCCATCCTGAGCCCTGACGCCCCATCCTGTGACCCCACAGCATCTGAACCCTCTCCCTGCAACCTCTCTGCTGCTGATGCTACTGCTCCTGACTCGGCTGCTTCTGGAGAAGACGCCAAGTGGAAGCTGCCTGGAAGGAGCCTGTTTGGTCTCTTTGCACGAGGCGCCGGTGGGAGTGCCGGCAGACGCACTGGGGGGACAGAAGATGTGGCGGAGGAAGGAGTGGAAGGTGTGGGGGTGAGGGAGACGAGCAGCGGTGATCCGAGAGGGGTGGAGCACGAGGATGAGTTTGAGAGTGCTCGGGTTGGGGTGAGGGAGGATGACGTGGTGGCAGGGGATGCGTTGGGCGGAGTGGATGGTGGGATGGCGTTGCGGAGAGCAGAGGGGGAGGAGCAGAATGAGGATGAGCCTCGGGAGGAGGAGGAGGAGGTGAAGGGAAACAGCGATGAGAGGAGACCGGAAGAGGAGGTGGAGATGGGAGAGGGGCAAGGGGAGGCAGAGGAGGAACGGGTTGAAGTGGTGGAAGGGTCAGAGAGTGCAGGTGGAGGGGTCATGCTCAAGGGGAGTGGCACTGCTCCCTCCCTGTCTGCTGCAATGGCTGCTGGTGCTGCGGCGGCTGCTGCTGCTGCTACTGCTGTTGCTGCTGTCACTCTTCCCAATCATCCCCCTGCTGCGCTCTCCCCACCTCCTTTTGCCTCATCTGATGCCCCTGTGTCTGCTTCTGTGTCCGATCCACCGCAGCAACACTCAGCAGCAGCTCTGCCTTCGCGCCAGCAAGCAGCAGCAGCGGAGAACAGGGCACAGAGGCGAGCAGCAGAGCAAGAGCAGCCCCGGCACGAGCAGCAACAACAGCATATGGCACCGCAGCAGCAACAACAGCATATGGCACCGCAGCAGCCACAACAGCATATGGCACCGCAGCAGCCACAGCAACAAGAAGTGCCCGAGGTGCAATCCTCTGCTACACGTAATCCACTACTTGCAGCACCAGCAGCAAAAGCAGCACCACCAGCAGCACCACCAGCAGCACCACCAGCAGCATTACCAGAATCACCGCCAGCAGCAGCGCCAGTAGCACCAGCGCTGGCAGTGCCAGCAGTGGACGAATTTCTTCTGAGGCGGCGTCGCAGAGACGCTCTGATGCACTTCTCCCGCTCCTCCAACACCTCCCGCGCTGCCCTCTCCTCCTCTCGCCCTCCTGCCATCCTCCCCACCTCTGCCGCTGCTGCTGGGGTCGCTCGGGCTCGGCTGCGTCCTGCTGTGTCCATCGGCAGTGCTGCTGCCCCAGCTGCAGGGGAAGCTTCTCAGCTCGCCCCAGCGACCCGTGAAGGCCTGAGGACAGGTGCAGTGGGCGCAGCAGGAAAGAGTTCTGCTGCTGGCAGAAGTGGCGGTTTGGATGGGTTGAGAGGTGCAGAGGAGTCGGTTCCTGGTATGGAAAGGATTGGGGATTGGGAAGAGGGTGGCGAGGAAGAGGAGGGGGAGGTGTTGCAGGGGCTGCGGGTGAAGAACCGGCAGGGGGAGTGGGAAGACAGTGAGGACTTTCGGCCGCAGTGCTTGCAGCAGCCACAGTGCATGCCCTCCCTGCACCTGCCCCGTGAGGGAGGGAGCACGGCAGGAGCTGCTGACGCAGGGGGGAAGCGAAAGCACGGTGGCAGACGGGAGCACGAGACGAGGCGGACTGATGAGGATGATGATGATGACTCGGTAAGAGAAAGGGAGGTGTGTGGGTGGAGTCATAAGCAGATGAGATCACGACATTCATACGTTCACATCACGTAAAGAGTACCATGCCTCATGAATGTCATGTAGGCATCCACTCTGCCTCTCTTTGTGTTCCTTCCACATGTCCCATTCACTCACGATTTGATTGTGTCACATGCCACATTGCACTGCTGGCAGGAACCGGAGGAGCAGGTGCTGAAGCACCGTGGGGCTGCCTCCTTTGCCTGCTGCTTCCGCCCAGCCGTCAGAGACTGATGGCCACGGCAAGAAGCTGAACGCCTCAGTTGGTCTTGACTTGAGATGTCCACCTTGTTCATGTAGAACAGGTTACAGGACACTGTTTTGGACACGTGGAGTGGACAGCGTGTATTATATATATGGTACAAGTGAAACCGGTTGGGCTGATGCCCCTAGCCTGTCTATTGTATTTAATTATTAAGATACTTGACCTGCATTCTTGCTTAAGTTTGCCTAGAGTGACAAGAATGTCAAGGAAATACCGTAATCCCCTGGGCACACTGGAAGTCACGCGACGAAAGCGTCAAAGGCGAGGGCGTGTGAGTATGATAGCGTGTCAGATTGCAGCGAGGATAAATGTACCGTAGTACGATTCTGGTTGTTTGTCAATAAGGTTTGTAATTTCGTTATGTAGGATAAAGAGGACTCGTAATTTCGTTATGTAAGATAAAGAGGACTTTTAATTTCGTTATGTAGTAGAGAAGTTAGCTCTGCACAAAAGAGTACGACGAAAGTTGACTTTCCAGCACATGTGCACTGCTGATTTTACCCGGCACTAGAATGCCGAGTGCCACTCGACCCCGGCCGAGGGGCGCGTGCCAGTCGCTAGTGCCAGTCGCTCTTACAGAAAGCACCAATCGCATGCGAGCGGAATGGTGTTCGTCGGTACAGCGCCAATCTCCGAGATGCACGATGGCACAAGGTGAAAGGCTTTTATCGTTGACAACCGCATGTGCAACTGGATCAGCCGTTGAACTACTATATGTCAGAAGGTCAACGCTTGAGGCGCAACGGAAGCCACCACACCGCGCTGCGTGATTCCTCCGTTGGTGGCCCCGTGTGTAACGTATTACCTAGTCTGCAGCTCCCTAGTTCCCCTAGTCGACTAACTAAGCTAAGCGCGACCTACGCTAGCTAGCAAGTGTCGAGGGAATTGTGTGCAGGGAAGCTAGAGTGGTTGGGTTGGGTAACATTTGTAACCAACCACCACAAAAGGACAAGCTGTCAGAATCCCAACCACTAGACCATTGGGATAAAAGGGCTTGTTAAGTAGCGGGTCAGTGCGCCCATAACCCCCCAGGATAACGAGCTTGTAACCCTTCCCTAGGATCAATCGGGGATCACCAGTGGACCTCTGACACCCCCCCGCACTGGGATGCCCGAAGTGCACACACTGGGATTCGAACCCGAGACCTTCGCTCTGATACCATGTCAGAATCCCAACCACTAGACCATTGGGATAAAAGGGCTTGTTAAGTAGCGGGTCAGTGCGCCCATAACCCCCCAGGACAACGAGCCTGTAACCCTTCCCTAGGATCAATCGGGGATCACCAGTGGACCTCTGACACAAGCCAGGTTAGAAAACGTTCCAACCCTCACATTGTTTGGAATTCCAACCAACCAGAATTGTGCAGCCATTTTGTTACAACCTATCTTGCAAATGTGTGCAGGTGCTCAATGTTCATTGGCTTACAATATTTCTTTGCCACCTAAGCAACCCCACCTTAGGAGCTCCTCCACCTTGTGGCCATGGAGGAGGAGAAGCTCCCCAAGGAGGTATTGGAAGGGGTCTGAGCCAAGAGCTCATTCTTCCCATTCCAACTTCCAACAACTCAATATAAAAAATGGGATTTTGACTAAGGGATTTTCTTCCCCTCACAAACTCTAGCTAGCTCTACTCTTTCAAGAGACAAGTTCTTCAACCAAGACTTTGCTTGGCTGAAACTCTACTTCTACCTCTACAAAGCCTCTACTCAAGAGCTCCGCGCCATCTACATAGTGGTGACTATCACGTGGAGTATTTCTTGTAATTTCAAGATCTTGTATTGCAATTTTATTAACTCTGTTATTTTAAGCCTACAGCCCGTTTGCTATAAGGGCAAGGCTGTTACATTGGTATCAAGAGCTGAGGCTGATCCTTACCCTTGTGTGGATTGATCTTTGGATTTTTTTTTTTATAGATTTCTTCTCTTTGAGCCAAGGGCTCTAGATAGCTTTTTAAGCATCTTGAAGAGAAGATATCAAGACTTGAAGAGTTGAAGACTACAAGTTCTTCAAGCTACAAACCTTCAAGCAATCTTAAGAGAGTGAAGCTCTCTTGCCCACCATTCCTTGGTGGATGACTCTTCTTGATCTTAATATCTTGTTGGGGTTATATTCTTGTTGAATATACCTACTCTACCACCAAGGTGATAGAAAGTTTAACGACAAGTATCTTTTGTTGAGCAATTATCTTAAGATCTTCTGTTAAGAGTTCTCCTTAAAAGAGACTCTACCTTTATCAAATATTTGGTAAAGAAGTTAAAACAGAAACTTGAGATTTCCAACATTTGATATCTAAGATCTATAAGAAGTAACCCTCTTTGACCCATCCATGGCTGCTAGTCAAGAGATGGAAGCTACTACGGAGGATGGCCCCCTTGCTGCCACTGAAGCTGCCCACACCCCTGCTGATATTGATCTCAACCTTGATGAGGCAATGGGAGATTTGGAGATAAATATCAGTGAGGAGGATGCTGCTGAAAATCTGCAAGAGGATGCTGAAAATGTGGATGATAATGCTGAAAAACAGCAAGATGCTGAAGCAGCAGCAGTGGAAGGCTCTGAGGCAGAGGAGGAATATGAGGACCCTGTTGCTGTAGAGCTTGAGAAGCTGCAATCTCAAGTCTCTAACCAGCACATCACAATTGTGAAGCAGCAATGCCCCATTGACGGGTTGCGGACCGAGTTGTCGGTGCAGCAAGCGCAAGCTTTCGATTTGAAAGCTCAAATGAGCCATGTTGCTCATGATACTCGCGACCACACCCGCATACTGGCCTCCAAATCTCGCCAGATTAATGAGCTGCAGGAGACTTGCAGGCGGCTGCAGGCTACGTGCGCGCAGCTGCAAGCTCAATACAGGGATTTGAGGCGTGCAAACGTCTACCGCCCTGCTCCTAATGGCGGACGGCCTGCAGCGTCGACGAGCACACCCGCCGCCGCTCCTGCTGCAGCTCCTGCTCCCGCTGCAGCGCCTGCCTCAGCAGCAGCGCCTGCTCCTAGGGCGTCATCGCAGTACTCTCCTGGGTTCGCGCCACCTGCCTTTGGCTCCCTCAATACCGCTTTGCCTAGGTTCATTCATGGCAAGACGGATGTGGAAACATGGCTCTCCCTTGCGGCTGATACAATGGCTCATCATCGTGTGAGCGTTGACGCATACGTTGTGGCCGCCACTGGCGTCATTGGATGAGAAGGCAAGCAAGCTAGTTTATGCTAGCAAGCGCCAAGCCGAGGCCAAGTCTGAGCCGTTTGGTTGGGAGGAGTTTTGTGCTGCGATGAGGTTGGCGTTCTTGGTGCAAACACCAGAGCTAGAGGTGCGCAACCGTTTGGAGAACACCTCATGCGGAGACAGACCGGTGCAGGAGTACGCCAACGAGTTTGAAAGCACTCTGCTGATGCTGAAGGACTCCCTTTCTGAGCGCGAGCTCATTCATATGTTCTTCAAAGGGCTGCCCGAACACATCCGGACCATGCATATGGCTAAGGGACAGCACCAGTGGAACACATATAAGGAGTGCAAGGAGGATGTGATAGTAACGGATGTGCATTTCCGTGCTTACTCCAACAGACCTCAGCAGCAGCAGCAGCAGCCTAGGACCAATGGTCCTAGTAGCAGTGGCTCTCGGCCTCAGCCTTCCAAGGGCAAAGGCCCTTGGAACAAGCGCCCTTTCCAGCACCGCGGCGAGCCTTCTGGGTCTCAGCCCAAAAGGCCTAATGGGGGAGGATCCAATGCTCCCAAGGGATCAGAGAGGTCTCGAAAACCCTGCGAAAAGTGTGGTAAATCGAACCACGAGACCTGGCAGTGCCGCTGGAGGAAGAAAACCAATGACTCTTTCAAGCACAACAAGGGTGGCAAGCCAGGAGGTGCTGGTCCTTCGGGTTCGAAGGGTTTTCAGAAACCCAACTAGGGTGTGGATACCTAGTGGGTCAAGTAGGTCGAGGGGATGAGGCTTATGTTTTGCTTGACGAGGATTTGTTAAAGCTAGAAACTCTTGCTGCGAACAAGATTTCTTGTGTGTTTGCCTCTTCTTTTAATACAAACTCTTTGTTTTTATCTCGATCGTAACCACTAAAAACAATTTCAATAGAAGCATTGAGAGATAAATTCTCTATCATTTGCTTTACGATTGAAATGTTGCTGTCAATCATGGACGTCGTGGGTCGTTGCACCCAAGCTCATCCCCTAACATCAGTTGGGTTGTTGGTCCGTCCATTGAAAGGGAAATTGTTTAAACTTTTCCACGACTGGATTATTCTCGCGACATGGGATAAAGGCCACCATGTCTGGTGGACAGAGTCTCAGCAATGGGACGTGCGCATCATAAAATCAAAATGTATTATCGCCCACCCACAACGATTGTGGCGTGTCCTATTCGCCCAAGATACCAACAAAATTTATTGTTGACAGGACGAATGAAAGGCGAGCATGCAAAAATCCTAGTCGACATTGGCGCTTCGGTATTGTTACTCGACGAAAGTTGGGCAACAACGCATGAAGTCCTCGTTGAAGGACCGTCATGTCCCATTCGTCTTGGCGATGACAGAGTCATCCCAAGCAAAGGACAGACACAGGTCGACATGGAGATAAGTGGTTACTGCGAAACCATTAGCGTCTACGTTCTACCACTCCTGGCAGGCGTAGATCTTGTGCTTGGAATGGATTGGTTAAGATCCAATGAGGTGATCCTCGATTTCCAACATGACACTGTCTCGTTCACTAAGAACGGTGAATCATTCCAATGGCAAGTCCGTGAGAATGAAAGCAGCTTGGTTAAACCAAGAACAGAGCATGCTGATGTGTGCGTCGCTCTAGCGAACGGATTTGGACAACATTTCCGCACAGCTGATACACTCTTCGTAGTGCAGCTTGAAAACGTCGATAACCCGCTACCCGAGATTGAGGACTTTCCACCTCAAATGAAGGTGTTAGCGGAGGAATTTAAGGAAGTGTTCGAATCAATTCCGGACGGTCTCCCTCCAGATCGGGCCGTAGGGCATACCATCCCGGTGGAACCTGGAAAGTCTCCACCATTTCGACCTCTATATCGTCTCAGTCCAGCTGAGTACGAGGAGGCTAAGCAACAAATTCAGGAGTACCTGAAGAAGGGATGGATTGAGCCAAGTGCTTCCCCATACGGAGCACCAATCTTGTTCGTGAATAAAAAGGGCAGGGGACTACGCATGTGCGTTGACTACCGTGCCTTGAACAAGATCACGATTAAAATCAGATATCCTCTTTAGCGCATCGAGGACCTGTTTGATCGACTCCAAGGTGCACAATGGTTCAGCGCATTAGACCTCGCACAGGGGTACCACCAATTGCGCATTACCAAGGAGGATGTACCGAAGACGGCTTTCCGAACGACGTTTGGCCATTTCCAGTGGCGTGTGTTAAGTTTTGGTCTGACCAATGCCCCAGCCTCTTTTAAAAGAGCTATGAACGATGTGTTTCGGGAGGCGATTGATCAGTTAGTCTTGGTTTACCTAGATGATATCTTGGTATATTCAAAGACAGAAGATGAACACACGCAACACCTCAAATGGGTGTTAAGGAAATTACGAGAACAAAAGTTCTATGCGCGATTGTGGAAATGACATTTCTACAAGCGAGAGCTTGAGTATCTCGGGCATATCGTGAGTAGCAATGGATTGAAGGTGGATCCAAAGAAAGTAGCAGCTGTCGAAAATTGGCCGACCCCGCAAGACGTGGGCCAAGTTCGATCATTCCTCGGACTTGCCAACTATTTTCGTCGCTTTCTTGAAAACTACTCAACGATTGCCGCCCCTTTGACAGCACTTACTCGTAAGGGTAGTGTTTGGGAATGGACAACTAAATGCGAAGAAGCATTTAATGAAGTCAAACACAAATTGACCAACGCTCCAGTGCTGGTTTTGCCAGACCCATCCAAGCCGTACGAGGTTGTTACTGATGCCTCTACAGTAGGAATTGGAGCAGTCCTTTTGCAAGAAGGACGACCTGTGGCATTTGAGAGTAGAAAGCTCTCCCCGGCAAAGCAACGCTATACGACTTCCGAACAAGAGTTGCTGGCAGTCGTACACGCGTTAAGAACATGGCGTTGTTATCTTGAAGGTGTGGATTTTGTGGTCACAACAGACCATTGTCCGAACACCTATTTTACATCACAAGCCACTCTCACTCGACGTCAAGCTCGATGGGCCGAACTCCTGAGTGGGTTCACATACGATATAAGATATCGTGCTGGCTCGACAAATATGGCTGACCCCCTCAGCAGACAGCCAATCGGGGCAGCCACAGGGCTCGATGACGCTGAACACGCTGCCGTATTTGCCGCGTGCTTCAGCATCCTCGCAACCGCGCGAGTGAGTGAAGTCGCCTTCAGTGGTTTTCTGAAACGCATCCGCACAGGGTACACCATTGACTCCTGGTTTCAGAACCCACAAAATACGAAGGGCCTTCAATGGGAGCATGAGCTCTGGTGGCACAAAAACGAAATTGTAGTGCCACACGTAGGGAACCTACGGAATGATATATTGGAAGAAGTGCACGCCACCAAATACGGAGGTTTGCTTCAAACACTCGAGATCCCCGACGAACCATGGGAGAGTGTGTCGATGGATTTCATCACCGATCTCCCTAGGACCCGTGATGGTCATACGGCGATCTTAGTTTTTGTAGATCGTTTGACCAAGATGGTGCACTTCGTGCCCACTACAACTGACGTGTCAGCGGAAGATACGGCCAAGCTGTTTGTGGCGCACGTTTTCCGTTTACATGGGTTACCACGTGTGCTAGTGTCCGATCGGGACCCGCGTTTCACCAGCCGGTTCTGGCAGGAAGTTCTGCGGACACTGGGGACGAAGCTCAAAATGTCGTCGGCATTCCATCCCCAGACAGATGGACAGACCGAACGAACTAATCGCACTCTTGAGCAAATGCTTCGTTCCTTCATTGGCCCAACACTGGATGATTGGGACGAGTTGTTGCCCGTCGTCGAGTTCGCGGCGAACAACTCAGTGCATGAAAGCACTCATGAGAAACCATTCATCCTCAATTGTGGTCGGCATCCCACAACACCAGCTACGCACGGGATCAGCAAGTTGAGGATTCCCGCTGCTAAGGATTTTGTCGGTAAGCAGCAAGAGGCACTGAAGTCTGCCCGCCATTGGCTGCAGCTTGCCCAACAACGACAAAAATCATATGCCGACATGAAACGCCGGGAAGTCTCTTTCAATATTGGAGACAATGTATTGTTGAGTGCGAAGAACATTTGACTCAAAATCCCTGGTGCACGAAAGCTGTTCCCTCGATGGATTGGGCCGTTCGAGGTGATCAAGCGGGTTGGTGAGGTGGCTTATAAGTTGAAGCTACCTCCAACATTGCAGATTCATAATGTCTTCCACGTGTCTCTGCTTAATAAGTATATTGCCGAAGGCAAGTACTTACCACCACCAACCATCGTCCTAGGGGAGGAACTATACTATGAAGTCGACAGGGTGTTGACACACCGTGATCGACAACGCGGCCGTAAAACAATTCGTGAGTTCCTCATTCAGTGGAAAGGCTATGGGCCTGAATACAACTCTTGGGAGCCAGAAGAACATCTGACTGAAACAGCAGTTCAGTCATACATGGAAGACCTGGCTCGACGAGCAGTCCCACATCCAGCGGATGGTGTTGACCCTGGTCGTAATGTGGTACGACGTGCTCGAAGTACTCGTCCCCGGAAGCACTCTACGGCAACGAGGACGTTGCCAACTAGAGGGGGAGGAGTGTAACGTATTACCTAGTCTGCAGCTCCCTAGTTCCCCTAGTCGACTAACTAAGCTATAAGCGACCTACGCTAGCTAGCAAGTGTCGAGGGAATTGTGTGCAGGGAAGCTAGAGTGGTTGGGTTGGGTAACATTTGTAACCAACCACCACAAAAGGACAAGCCAGGTTGGAAAACGTTCCAACCCTCACATTGGTTGGAATTCCAACCAACCAGAATTGTGCAGCCATTTTGTTACAACCTATCTTGCAAATGTGTGCAGGTGCTCAATGTTCATTGGCTTACAATATTTCTTTGCCACCTAAGCAACCCCACCTTAGGAGCTCCTCCACCTTGTGGCCATGGAGGAGGAGAAGCTCCCCAAGGAGGTATTGGAAGGGGTCTGAGCCAAGAGCTCATTCTTCCCATTCCAACTTCCAACAACTCAATATAAAAAATGGGATTTTGACTAAGGGATTTTCTTCCCCTCACAAACTCTAGCTAGCTCTACTCTTTCAAGAGACAAGTTCTTCAACCAAGACTTTTCTTGGCTGAAACTCTACTTCTACCTCTACAAAGCCTCTACTCAAGAGCTCCGCGCCATCTACATAGTGGTGACTATCACGTGGAGTATTTCTTGTAATTTCAAGATCTTGTATTGCAATTTTATTAACTCTGTTATTTTAAGCCTACAACCCGTTTGCTATAAGGGCAAGGCTATTACACCGTGAGTGCCACCCCGTTGGCGGGATGGCGCGCCTGTTCCCAACTGAAGTGGATAAAAAGGAGGGACTGCGCGTAGTAGCCACAGCCATACATGAAGCTGTTCCGTTTCAAAAGCAACGAGCCCCGTTAGGTTCCTTCTAGCAGTGCTACTGGTACCGTCTGCAGTCCCTCTCTAGCAATGGCGCGGCTTCCGGCTCTCGGCTTGGCGGCTTCTGTGATTCTCGTTCTCCTATGCTGTAAGCCCGTCACACCCTCCCTTTCCTCGCTCTCACTGTCTTGCGCTCTTGACCATCCGTGAGTCGACGACGCTCGCTTGGTTATTTATTCCGAGCTCACGGGGACCGTGATTCAGTCACGAATAGTAACCTGTAATTCGAATTAATGTAGTGTACAGCAGGAGTGTACTATTTGAATTAATATTCGCGGCGCGATCGACGGTGGCGTTTGATTGGCTCCAGCAACGTGGGAGCGGAATCATCGCGGTGACATGACGGTTTCCTGTAGGTTACCTCTGTGGGTAACCTTGAGGTCACAATAAACTTTGAGGTGACCTCGAGGACTCCTAGATGGAGTCCTTTGGGTTACCCACAGCAGGGTTACCTGGGGGAAACCTTCAGGTAGGATTTTGCGAGCCCAATTTTTGGGATGACCGCTCGCTGTTGCTGCGCTGGCTTTATTCATGTTCCTGTCATAAAACCGGCAGACTTAGATGCAGATTGTTCGGAAGGAGACTGTCAGCAATCTTGACGTCCTTCTTGTCCAGCAATCCAGATCCAAACTCTCCTTCTCTCAGAACGATGATTCAGCCCCTGATTGTGCTGCAGCTGTTGCTGCTCCTGACAGTTAGTACGAAGCAATTGCGTCACAGACCGTGCCGAGTCCTTTACAAGTGAAGGACTATTTGAATTGGTTATTTTATCATCTTGAGCGTTCTTGTGTTGGGCATAGCAAAGTTATTTTCTTACTGACGACCGGTTATGACATTGTTGGTGCTAGTACTGTGCGGGGCTCGTGCTGCGTTTGCTGAGACGTTTGTGTTTTGTGTGCTCGTCGAGTTCACAGGCTTCTCACAGGAACTTTCGGGCACGACCTGCCCTGCAGTCGCGGTAAGTGCGCCCCAAAAACAGTTCGTCCCTTCCGCCGTTCCTTCGTTCCTGCCTTTCCTCCTTCGCTCTTTGCTGCATCCTTACAGCTACGCAGAGCCACATGTCGCCCTGCTTAGAACAGTTTACTTGCCCCTCATTTCTTGCAGCATGCCAAAGCAATCCTGGTTGGTGGCAAGAAGGGTTGGCATGGAGTCAAGGGTTGGCAACTTCCACGTGACCTCACCAATGGCGACACAGTGGGTACGCGTTAAGGCGTGTTTTGGTTCCTCTTTTATCTGTGCTGGGTAACGTTTAATGCTCCTGTGGTTCTTGTTTTATTTGGTGCGCGCTCAGTCTTCGAGTGGGGCTCCAGCGATTTTCTAGGACGTTTGTTTGGCCCCAAGCACAACCTAGCTTTGGCCACCTCGTATAAAGAGATGAAAAGGTGCAATACCAAGGCAGTCAAACGCGTGCTTGTGAAGGCGAAGAGAAAGGCTAAAACATCAATCTCACTTGCAAATTTTCCTTCTTACTATCTTTTTAGCACTGTTGGGAAGGACTGTGCCAAGAAGGGCATGCAGTTGCTAATAGGTGAAACGTGAATCATGTTTGATGATATTGTCATGGAATGTGTTGGAAACAATTAATTAACGCTTCTGTTGTGTCGAAACATGGAACTACAAACGAGATGAACTACAGCGAAGCAGCGGCGAGTCAACCGAGGAGGTTGACAGAAAACAACAGCTGGAGGTTACGCGAAGGTCAAAGGTCGCCGACCCTTGACTTGACAAAAGGACAGCACGGCAGCAAGGACACACAACTGACTCGACATTGAGCAGTTGCCCGAGCCGTCGCTATATCGAACCGCAACAGCTACAGCAACAGTTATCTGCATCCTTTCATATCCCTTGTAATCATATAAAAGCCCTGTATTGCTTTGCTATAATCAATCTCTTGCTCTCACACACCAGTGCAAGGTGGTTCAATAGTTCACTAAAGAACGCTTCCGCTATTACAACATTCCTACACAGGGTCTTAGCCTTGAAACGATCCTAAGGGCTTTTTCTCAGCCCAACATGGTATGAGAGCTCACAAGGCAAGATCCAACTTCATTAATACTCCTACAACAACTGAAGGCATGGCAACGCAGAAGGAGAGAAGCTCCTCTAACGGCTCTCCTGGGACTACTCCTACTCCACCTCCAGCCTCTGGCCTGCAGACAGAGGGAGGTACGGCAACAAGACCAGCTGCCGAGTCTACTGAGACTCCCGCGAATCAACCAACAGGCTTCGATCCTACCATGATGGACAAGTTCTTCTCCTTTATGTCCTTCTACGAGCAACACCAGCAAACGGGACCTGCACAGTCTCGATGGCTCATCCTACGCGCGCGGAAATCAGCAGCAGCCTGCCTTTGCTCCATACGAGCCTCAACGCGGCTCCATCAGCTTCATGCCACACCAGCAGCCTTCACCTGGACAAGAGAAGACACTGGACGCTCTTCAGGTCCAGTCGCAGTTCGCACACGTCCTGAAACTACAGACATCAACACCCTTCGACGGATTTTTTTTTTATACCTGGTCCTTTGAGTTCAAGCTGATGATGGAAGGCGCGCAGATTCTTGGATTCTTCGACGGGTCCCTGCCATACCCAACGAACGGAACACAATACGACAAGCAGCAGTACATGTATCAGTCGCTGATGGCATACACGATACTCCTACGCAATATAACGCCGAATGAGCAGCAGAACATCCGGTCTTATCGTGGATACGGTAACTCCGCCGAGCTCGCGTACAACCATCAGAAGAGCCTGTATCAAGCAACGGACAGTGTCAACCAGAGTCGTCTCATGGCACAACTGACAACAGTAGAAATGAAACCCGGGGAAAAGGGGATGGCGTATATTAGCCGGTGTCGTGGACTGCGCGACAACTCCATCGATGCGGAGGATCGATATCCGAAGAAGCCTTCGTGACTGTCATCACTGGCCTCGGTCCTCATTGGCGCTCCACCCGAGCTATACTCCGAGCTCACGGGAAGATCTCCGAAGCGGCACTCTGCGCCAAAATTCACGCTGAACAGCAGGACATGGACCTACACGAAGAACGACACAAGAAAACGGCGTCAGCACCAGAATTCGCGTTTCACACTCAACGGCGCTACAACAACAACAATCGACAGAACAAACATCAGGCTCAACAGTACGTACCGCCGTTCTGCCATCTCTGCAAGACGTCAGGACACCCTCGCACACACTGCCCAAATCAGCAGCAGTCAACGCCACCGCAACGTCAACTTCGGCCTTCAACTAATCAAGTCACCTCTACACAAGCGCATCCCACCAGTCAAGTACAGTCCTCAATGGCATCAAAACCTGCACAAGGCGCACGAAACATCGTAAGCTGCATGGCAAGAACAACAGAATCCTGCATCACCGGATCACCACCATACTACTCACCAGAAGAACAGCTCGATGAAAGCATCCCTCGCCGCGAATCAATGGAACCCAACCCGACGTACGCAGCCATCGCCCAGAGCGAACCGTCCGGGAAAGACACCTGGTTCTTGGACAGTTGCTACGGACAGCACATGTGCTCCTCGGGTCGCTTCGTTCAACGGGAACACCAACTCCAGCGTGAAGTCGTCATCACCGTCGCCAACAATCAGAACCTGCGCACACGACGACAAGGCATCGTTCAACTTCAGTCAAGGGAGACCAATGTCGTACTACAAATGTCGAAGGTTTTAATCGCCGAGGGACTCGGGTACAACTTACTCAGTGTCAGTCAACTCATGGCGAAGGGTATTCACCTCGAAGCAGACAGCACCACTCAGGAGTTCAAACTGTACCACGGAAGAGGCGGACTATACATCGGAAAGGCAGTACTGAAGAACAACGTCTTCGTCCTCGACTTTGTTCCAGATCAAGGCACCGCCGACACCGACGCCATCGTCAACTTCACCTCTTGGACACACCCGCCAGATCTCGACCCCGACTTCAGTCCTGGAGGCTTCTGGTACTCACACACCATACCTGAAGCAGAACGAACGAGAGCGTTAGTGACAATTCAACAAACATCGGCAGCAGCAGAGACAACATCGGCAGCAGCAGAGACAACATCGGCAGCAGCAGAGCCAACATCGGTAGCAGCAGAGACAACATCAGCAGCAGCAAAGACACCACAAGCACCAATCGCTGGTCCTTCAACAGCACCGGCCTTCATCGACGACACACCACCGACTCCTGCGCAACAGCTGACTCCCACTCCACGAGAAGTCCACAGAAGCAGAAACTTCACCGCAGGGTTTTATTCCAACTCTGACCTGTACAGGCGATCACCTGGACATCGTGCTGGTGAAGACATCTGGCATGCAAGGATGGGACACCCGAGCAACACAACGTTAAACAACACGATAAGAGCAGGAGTACTTGACAAAGACTCGCTACTCCTACCCGACGGCAGAGAACTTCAACGAGTTTGAGGAACGTGCTTTACCTGCCCTGAAGCCGACTTACCTCATCAGCCATTCGTCTCTCACCACAACCCAAGCGCGCCGACATACGCACCACTGGAAAAGGTCTACAGCGACATACTATTCAACCGTGAAAATGGACAAGGAGCGTACAACTACGTCATCACGTTCATCGACGCCGCCACCCGTTACGTCTGGCACCTCAACCTTCCGAGCCGCGACATGGCCTTCGAAGCTTTCGTCGCCTGGCTTCCAGTAGCAGAACGAGAATCAGGAGTGAAGCTGAAAAGCTTCCAGTCAGACGGGGGCGGAGAATATCAGTCACAGAGGTTCAAGCAGTACTTGGCAGAGCGAGGCATCAAGCGACTCATCTCTCTTCCCTACGCTCATCAACAGCAAGGCGTGGCAGAAAGAATGAACAGGACCCTCCAGAACACCATGCGCAAGCTGTTACGTGGCATGCGGCTACCCAACCACCAGTGGCCCGAGGCGATGGACCACGCTGTCATGCTGCACAACTTGCTCTCGTCATCATCGCTCCCGAACAACGCATCACCACATCTGCTGTGGACAGGAAAATTGGGCAACACAAAAATGTTACGAGTGTTCGGCTGCATGGTACAGTTCCGACCCCCAGCTGCACGCGCCGGTCGATTTTCCCAACGCGCACAATGGGGACTACACCTGGGCATTGAAAAACACTACAACGCGTGGAAGATTTTCGACGTCCACACAAAGGAAACAGTGGCAGCACGCGACGTAATCTTCTACGAACGGCTCACACTTCCAACGTACCTGTACAACTTGGAAACTTCACGCGACGTCACAGGCGGACTTCGTGGGGACCGAGCCTTCGCCTTGGCAGCAGATGAAGCTGACTTGGACGAGCAGAACGTGGACAGAGCTTTGGAAGAAGCCGGACCTCTTCCCTACTGCTCGGTGGACATTCCAATGGACGACGATAACCCTCGCGAAAGCATCAACGCCGAAGTCTTCTACGACTTCGCTGACAACGGTTACGTTACTCCCGCACGAGTCAACACCGACGAAGCAGAACGCGTAGGACCAAATTTCATACCAGATCCAGAAGCGGGAGACGAAGCAGTTTATCCCGAGGACACAACTCTCCCCCGATACACACAGAGCGGACTGCAGATCCTTGGACTCGTCACCGCCGTTCACGGAGCAGCGCCACCAAAGGAGCCTGCCACAGTTCAGCAGGCTCTAGGGGGGGAGCACAAGAAAAATGGCGCGAGGCCATGGACAGGGAATTAAAGGCGCTGGAAGAACGCAACACTTGGAAGGTCGTACCCATCGGAGTGGCACACAATAAGACAATTCTCACCGGGAAATGGGTTTTCCGCGTGAAAACAAAGGCAGATGGAACCATCTACAAGTTTAAAGCGCGCTGGGTCGTACGTGGCTTCGACCAAGAGCAAGGACGAGACTTCACCGAAACATTCGCGCCGGTCAGCCGACACACCTCGCTGCGGATTCTCCTCGCGATAGCCGCCATGAAGCGGAAGAAACTTCGTCAAATCGACGTCGCCAACGCCTTTCTCTACGCACCTGTCGATGCTGAGATCTTCGTCGAGCAACCACACGGCTCCAACGCAGACCCCAACCAAGTCTGCCAGCTACTAAAGTCCCTGTACGGTATCAAGCAAGCTCCGAGGCTGTGGCAGCAGTACCTACACGCCCGGCTCATCCGCATCGGCTTCAAGCAACTGCCGCACGACCAAGGCATGTACCGACTCACGAAAGGCACCGACTACATCCTGCTCATCGTCTACGTGGACGATCTACTCTACATCGGCTCGACCGACGGCATCACAACCTGGTTCGAAGGGGAGCTGCAGCAGGATCTCACACCCACCGTCTCCTCCATCGTAACACAGTATCTCGGACTCAACATACAAGAAGGAAAGAACGCGATCTACCTCAGCGCCGCGAAATACGCTGACACCATCGCCAAGCGCTTCGGACTTACCCCAGCCACTATCTCTACGCCCTACCGCTACACCGACGGAAGTTACAAGGAAACCTCCGCTCTGCTCAAAGCTACTACCAACGAAAGCTAGGCTGTCTGCTCTTCGCAGCCGTTACCTGCCGACCGGACCTATCGTACTCAGCGAGCCAACTCGCCACCTACCTCAAGAAACCCGAAGCAGATCATATGGCGGAGCTCGACCGTGCTCTTCACTATCTCGCCAGTACTCCAACAGTCGGGCTAACCTACCACAAAACCGGAACCACGGCACCCAAGCTAATCAGCTACGTAGATGCTGATCACGCTGGCGACTCCGACAACAGGCGATCGCGCACCGGCTACATCTACCGACTCGAGCCTATCGGACCCATCTCGTGGCAGTCGAGCAAACAGGAACTAATCGCCCTCTCCTCAGCTGAAGCAGAATATATCGCACTCTGCTCAGCCACCAAGGAAGGTTTGTACCTTCGCGAACTACTGGAAGAAGCGATGCTGGCTCAGTTACCCAGCTTCTCCCTGTTCTGCGACAATCAATCGGCCATTCGCATAGCGAACAAAAACGGGTTCGCGAATCGAACGAAGCACATCGCCCTTCGATATTTCTTCGTGAAGGACGAGATCGAGAAGGGGAGACTCGA
Source organism: Closterium sp. Naga37s-1 (assembly GCA_947471745.1). Classification (NCBI taxonomy): domain Eukaryota; kingdom Viridiplantae; phylum Streptophyta; class Zygnematophyceae; order Desmidiales; family Closteriaceae; genus Closterium; species Closterium sp. Naga37s-1. The sequence continues at coordinate 584,550 of CANJKZ010000866.1, forward strand.
ACTGTCCTACTGTCCCACATCCGAAATGGCAGCTGATTATTTGACCAAGAAACTCGGAAAGCAGAAGTTCGAATACTGCATGCTGCTGACTGGACAAGGCCACGTCACCAGCGAGGACACTCCAGAAGCGAAGGGGAGTGTTGGAAACAATTAATTAACGCTTCTGTTGTGTCGAAACACGGAACTACAAACGAGATGAACTACAGCGAAGTAGCGGCGAGTCAACCGAGGAGGTTGACAAAAAACAACAGCTGGAGGTTACGCGAAGGTCAAAGGTCGCCGACCCTTGACTTGACAAAAGGACAGCACGGCAGCAAGGACACACAACTGACTCGACATTGAGCAGTTGCCCGAGCCGTCGCTATATCGAACCGCAACAGCTACAGCAACAGTTATCTGCATCCTTTCATATCCCTTGTAATAATATAAAAGCCCTGTATTACTTTGCTATAATCAAACGCTTGCTCTCACACACCAGTGCAAGGTGGTTCAATAGTTCACTAAAGAACTCTTCCGCTATTACAACATTCCTACACAGGGTCTTAGCCTTGAAACGATCCTAAGGGCTTTTTCTCAGCCCAACAAAATGAAATACATTCGGCATTCCTGTTCGTAACAGAGACGAGCCTTAGAGTAGGCGGGAACCAGATAGAACAGTTAACTGCTGACCTAACAATTCCGGAAGGCATCAGCTACACCGATTTAAGCATCAGGGCTGGCGGCGGCAGCAGAGCAGCAGCAGCGAGCTGCTACTCCGGATGCGCCTCCACCAGGTGCGACCCGCATGCACACTGCACCACATGCATGGTGGCGGGCGAGTCCAGCCGCACAAACCTGTCCCCTTCGGCCCCGCCCCTACGGCCTGCTTGCGTGCTTGAATGGGCGAACTGGCGGCGAGCAGCGGCAATGGCGTGGTGGATGGCGGAGTGGACGGAGACAGCGAGCAGCAGCGGGGGCTCGCCAGATGCTGATGGGGGGGGGGGGGGGGGGGGGGGGGGGGGGGGGGGAAGAGTGGGGTAAGGTGTCGGAGCGTGTTTCTTGCCTTGTGTGTTGAGATTTGATGGTACTCAGGATCCTCATAGGTAGGTGCAATACAATGGTAGGGATGACTGTTTGATGCATCAAGGCTTGGAAAATTATGCTATGCAGTAACAAGAGAGGGCTGTAGAGCGGAGTGAACGGCGGAGAAGTGTCAAGATAGCAAGCAGGAATCCGAACAGCAGAAGAGAAGTTTCACTAGCAAACATTGGGATACATATAGCAAACCCTAACAAGGCTGTACTCACTATAGAGTACCCCACTGCAGACTAGAGAAATATAACATTCTAACACACCCCCATAGTCAAAGTGGGGTATAATCAGCACAGCATGCAGTCGCATAATAAGTTCACAAGCACAAGTAAAGCTAGAGACAGTCACAGAGGGCAAGTGAGGAGGAGGAGGGACTGTGAGAGGATTGGAGATAGGAGGCGACGGGTGAAGCTGCAGACACACGGGCAACAGGAGCGGCGCGCACGGTGGCTACCGGACACAAGCAAGGGTATCCGGACTACTGGAGTCACTGGCTCCGCGGCTAAGACGAGCGGCTGGAGCAACGGACCCATGGGCGACTGGCGCAGCAGGCTCGCTGGGCTACCGGAGCAAGGGTGACCCCGGACTACTGGCGCTGCTGACGTCACGACGGCTACCTCCGTTCAACCTCCCCCAACTGTCCCACACCCCTTTCACACACCCTTCGCTGCACCCCTAGCTTCACTCCCACGACACCCCCCTAGCGCCACTCCCTCGGCTCCCACACACCCACCCCCCTCAGCGGCAGCTGCAGCAGTGGGAGACGGAGGAGGAGGAGGAGCAGGGGACGGCTCACACACCCGTCACCCCCATACTCGCCACCCCCACACTTGCCACCCGCGGGGAGGAAGAAGCCTCGCGGCGCACGGGGGCACGGGGCGGCGCAATGGGAGCACAGGGGGCGCGCGCGGGTCCACAGGGCGGCGCGACGGGAGCGCAGGGGGCGCGCGCGGGTCCCCAGGGCGGCGCGACGGGATGGCGGGGGCCACGCGCGGGTCCCCAGGGCGATGCGACGGGATCGCGGGGGGCGCGCGCGGGTCCCGAGGGGCGACGCGACGGTCGACGGGGGGGGACGCGCGGGTCCCCGGGGGCGGCGCGACGGTCGACAGGGGGGACGCGCGGGTCCCCGGGGTGACGCGACGGTCGACGGGGAGGGACGCGCGGGTCCCCGGGGGCGGCGCGACGGTCGACGGGGGGGGGACGCGCGGGTCCCCAGGGTGACGCGCGAGGCAGTAAACCGCCGCGCGCCCCGAGCGCGCGGCGGGCAGAAAACCGTCATGCGCCCCGAGCGCGTGGCGGGAAGAAAAAACGTCGCGCGCCACGGGGCGCACGACAGACAGGACAGCAGCGGAAGCAGGTGGGCCCACAGGCCAGGAGCGTACTCGCTCTGATAGCATGTCAAGATAGCAAGCAGAAATCAGAACAGCAGAAGAGAAGTTTCACTAGCAAACATTGGGATACATATAGTAAACCCTAACAGGGCTGTACTCACTATAGAGTACCCCACTGCAGACTAGAGAAATATAACATTCTGACAAGAAGCAGAAGCGAGAGGGTGGAGAGCAAAGGGAGTGGATGAGGGCAATGAGAGGGAAGTGTTGGGCTGAGAAAAGCCCTTAAGATCTTTCAAGGCTACGACTCTGATAGAAATGTTGTATTGCGGAAGCGTTTAATGATAAGTTGTTGAACCACCTTGCACTAGTATGTCAGAACAAGATAGATTAATTGTAAAGAGGTAATACAAGCCTCTATAAGATTACAAGGAATATGAAAAGATGCAATAACCGTTTTGCTGTTGCTGTTGCGGTTCGATACAGTGACGACTCGGGCAACTGCTCAATATCGAGTCAGTTGTTTGTCCTTGCTGTCGCGCTGTATTTGTCGAGTCAAAGTTTGCTGACCTTTGACCTTCGCGTAACCTCCAGCTGTTACTTTTCTGTCAACCTCCTCGGTTGACTCGCCACTGCTTCGCTGTAGCTTGCCTCGTTTACGGTTCGATGTTACGACACATAGGAAGCGTTAAGTTACTTGTTTCCAACACTCCCCTTCGCTTCCGGAGTGTCGTTGCTGGTGACGTGCCCTTGTCCAGTCAGCAACATGCAGTACTCGAATTTCTGCTTTCCGAGTTTCTTGGTCAAATAATCGGCTGCCATCTCGGACGTGGGGCAGTAGGATAGCTCAAGTCTCCCTTTCTCGATCTCGTCTTTCACGAAGAAGTATCGCAGAGCAATATGCTTCGTCCGGTTCGCGAACCCGTTCTTGTTCGCTATGCGAATTGCAGATTGGTTGTCGCAGAACACAGAGAAGCTGGGTAACTGGGCCAGCTTCGCTTCAGCTGAGGAGAGGGCGATTAGTTCCTGTTTGCTCGACTGCCACGAGATAGGTCCGATAGGCTCGAGTTGGTAGATGTAGCCGGTACGCGAACGCCTGTTGTCGGAGTCGCCGGCGTGGTCGGCATCCACGTAGCCGATTAGTTTGGGCGTTGTGGTTTCGGTTTTGTAGTAGGTCAGGCCGATTGTCGGGGTGCTGACGAGGTAGTGAAGTGCGCGGTCGAGCTCCGCCATGTGTTATGCTTCAGGCTTCTTGAGGTAGGTAGCGAGTTGGCTCGCTGAGTATGATAGGTCCGGCCGGCAGGTGACGGCTGCGAAGAGCAGGCATTCCAGCTTTAGTTGATAGTCGCGTACGCCGGAGGGTTTGAGCGAAGCTGTTGTTTCCTTGTGATTTCCGGCGGTGTAGCGGTAGGGCATAGAGATAGCGGCTGTGGTAAGTCCGAAGCGCTTGGCGATGGTGTCGGCGTATTTCGCGGTGCTGAGGTAGATCGCGTTCTCTCCTTCCTGTATGTTGAGCCCGAGATACTGTGTTACAGTGGAGGAGACGGTGAGTGTGAGATCCTGCTGCAGCTCCCCTTCAAACCAGGTCGTGATGCCGTCGGTCGAGCTGATGTAGAGCAGATCGTCCACGTAGACGATGAGCAGGATGTAGTCGGTGCCTTTCGTGAGTCGGTACATGCCTTGGTCGTGCGGTAGTTGGCGGAATCCGATGCGGATTAGTCGGGCGTGTAGGTACTGTTGCCACAGCCTCGGAGCCTGCTTGATTCCGTACAGGGATTTTTGCAGCTGACAGACTTGGTTAGGGTCTGCATTAGACCCATGTGGTTGTTCGACGAAGATTTCAGCATCGACAGGGGCGTAGAGGAAGGCGTTGGCGACGTCGATTTGGCGGAGCTTCTTCTGCTTCATAGCGGCTATCGCGAGGAGAATCCGCAGTGAGGTGTGTCGGCTAACTGGTGCGAAGGTTTCGGTGAAGTCTCGTCCGTGCTCTTGATCGAAGCCACGCACGACCCATCGTGCTTTGAACTTGTCGATGGTTCCGTCTGCCTTTGTTTTCACGCGGAAAACCCACTTCCCGGTGAGTATCATCTTGTTGCGTGCCACTCCGATGGGTACGACCTTCCAGGTGTTGCGTTCTTCCAGTGCTTTTAATTCCCTGTCCATGGCTTCGCGCCATTTTTCCTTGTGCTCCCCCCCCAGAGCCTGCTGAACCGTTGCAGGCTCCTTTGGCGGCGCTGTTCTGTGGACGGCGGTGACGAGTCCCAGTATCGGCAGCCCACTCTGTGTGTAGCGGGGGAGTGTTGGATCCTATGGATAAGCTGCTTCGTCTCCCGCTTCTGGATCAGGTAGGGAATTGGGCCCTACGCGTTCGGAAATGTTGGTGTCGACCGGATGATGTGTAACGTAACCGTGGTCAGCGAAGTCGTAGAAGACTTCGGCGTTGATGCTTTTGCGAGGGTTGTCGTCGTCCATTGGAATATCCACCGAGCAGTAGGGAAGAGGTCCGGCTTCTTCCGAAGCTCTGTCCACGTTTTGCTCGTCCCAGTCAGCTTCATCTGCTGCCGAGGCGAAGGCTCGGTCCCCACGAAATCCGCATGTGACGTCGCGTGAAGTTTCCAAGTTGTACAGGTACGTTGGAAGTGTGAGACGTTCGTAGAAGATTACGTCACGTGCTGCCACTGTTTCCTTTGTGTGGACGTCGAAAATCTTCCACGCGTTGCAGTGTTTTTCAATGCCCAGGTGTAGTCCCCATTGTGCGCGTTGGGAAAATCGACCGGCGCGTGCAGCTGGGGGTCGGTACTGTACCATGCAGCCGAACACTCGTAACATTTTTGTGTTGCCCAATTTTCCTGTCCACAGCAGATGCGGTGATGCGTTGTTCGGGAGCGATGATGACGAGAGCAAGGTGTGCAGCATGACAGCGTGGTCCATCGCCTCGGGCCACTGGTGGTTGGGTAGCCGCATGCCACGTAGCAGCTTTCGCATGGTGTTCTGGAGGGTCTTGTTCATTCTTTCTGCCACGCCTTGCTGTTGATGAGCGTAGGGAAGAGAGATGAGTCGCTTGATGCCTCGCTCTGCCAAGTACTGCTTGAACCTCTGTGACTGATATTCTCCTCCCCCATCTGACTGGAAGCTTTTCAGCTCCACTCCTGATTCTCGTTCTGCTACTGGAAGCCAGGCGACGAAGGCTTCGAAGGCCATGTCGCGGCTCGGAAGGTTGAGGTGCCAGACGTAACGGGTGGCGGCGTCGATGAACGTGATGGCGTAGTTGTACGCTCCTTGTCCATTTTCACGGTTGAACAGTATGTCGCTGTAGACCTTCTCCAGTGGTGCGTATGCCGGCGCGCTTGGGTTGTGGTGAGAGACGAACGGCTGATGAGGTAAGTCGGCTTCAGGGCAGGTAAAGCACGTTCCTCGAACTCGTTGAAGTTCTCTGCCGTCGGGTAGGAGTAGCGAGTCTTTGTCAAGTACTCCTGCTCTTATCGTGTTGTTTAACGTTGTATTGCTCGGGTGTCCCATTCTTGCATGCCAGATATCTTCGCCAGCACGATGCCCGGGTGAACGCCTGTACAGGTCAGAGTTGGAATAAAAACCTGCGGTGAAGTTTGCGCTTCTGTGGACTTCCCGTGGAGTGGGAATCAGCTGTTGCGCAGGAGTCGGTGGTGTGTCGTCGATGAAGGCCGGTGCTGTTGAAGGACCAGCGATTGGTGCTTGTGTTGTCTCTGCTGCTGCCGATGTTGTCTCTGCTGCTGCCGGTGTTGTCTCTGCTGCTGCCGGTGTTGTCTTTGCTGCTGTCGGTGTTGTCTCTGCTGCTGTCGGTGTTGTCTCTGCTGCTGCCGGTGTTGTCTCTGCTGCTGCCGGTGTTGTCTGGATTGTTGCTAATGCTCTCGTCCGTTCTGGTTCAGGTATGGTGTTCGAGTACCAGAAGCCGCCGGGACTGAAGTCGGGGTCGAGATCCGGTGGGTGTGTCCAGGAAGTGAAGTTGACGATTCCGTCGCTGTCGGCGGTGCCTTGATCTGGAACAAAGTCGAGGACGAAGGCATTATTCTTCAATATGGCCTTTCCGATGTACAGTCCGCCTCTCCCGTTGTACAGTTTGAACTCCTGGGTGGTGCTGTCTGCTTCAAGATGGATTCCCTTCGCCATGAGTTGAATGACGCTCAGTAAGTTGTAGCCGAGTCCTTCTGCAATTAAGACTTTCGACATTTGTAGGATAACGTTGGTTTCTCGCGACTGAAGCTGAACTACCCCTTGTCGTTGTGTGCGCAGGTTTTGATTGTTGGCGACGGTGATGACGACTTCACGCTGCAGTTGGTGTTCCCGTTGAACGAAGCGACCCGAGGAGCACATGTGCTGTCCGCAGCAGCTGTCCAAGAACCAGGTGTCTTTCCCGAACGGTTCGCTCTGGGCGATGGCTGCGTACGTCGGGTTGGGCTCCAGTGATTCGCGGCGAGGGATGCTTTCGTCGAGCTGTTCTTCTGGTGAGTAGTATGGTGGTGATCCGGTGTTGTTGTAACGTCGTTGAGTGTGGAACGCGAACTCAGGTACCGACGCCTTTTTCTTGTGTCGTTCTTCGTGCAGGTCCATGTCCTGCTGCTCGGTGTGGATTTCGGCGCAGAGTGCTGCTTCGGAGATCTTCCTGTGAGCTCGGAGGATAGCTCGAGTGGAGCGCCAATGAGGACCGAGGCCAGTGATGACAACTGTCACGAAGGCTTATTCGGATATCGATCCTCCGCATCGAAGGAGTCTGTCGCGCAGTCCACGACAACGGCTGATATACGCCATCCCCTTTTCGCCGGGTTTCATTTCCACTGTTGTCAGCTGTGCCATGAGACGACTTTGATTAACACTGTGTGTTGCTTGATACAGGCTCTTCAGGTGGTTGTACGCGAGCTCGGCGGAGTTGCCGTATCCACGATAAGACCGGATGTTCTGCTGCTCATTCGGCGTTATGTTTCGCAGAAGAATTGTATACGCCATCAGTGACTGATACGTGTACTGTTGCTTGTCGTACTGCGTCCCGTGTGTTGGGTATGGCAGGGATCCGTCGAAGAATCCGAGAATCTGCGCGCCCTCCATCATCAGCTCAAACTCGAATGACCAGTTATAGAAGTCCTTTCCGTCAAAGGGTGTCGATGTCTGCAGTTTCAAAACGTGTGCAAACTGCGATTGAACCTGAAGTGCATCCAGTGTCTTTTCTTGTCCAGGTGAAGGCTGCTGGTGTGGCGTGAAGCTGATGGAGCCGCGTTGAGGCTCGTACGGAGCGAAGGTAGGTTGCTGTTGATTCCCGCGCGCATAGGATGAGCTGTCAAGGCTCATTGGAGTAACGCCATTGTTGTTGTCGCTGTTGTTTGATTGCGCAGGTGCTGTTTGCTGGTGCTGCTCGTAGAAGGACATTAAGGAGAAGAACTTCTCCATCATGTTTGGGTCAAAACCCGATGCCTGGTTCGCAGGAGTTTCAGTAGTCTCGGCAGCTGGTCTTGTTGCTGTGCCTCCTTTTGTCTGTAGGCCAGAGGCTGGAGGTGGAGTAGGGGTAGTGCCAGGAGATCCATTAGAGGAGCTTCTCTCTTTCTGTGTTGCCATGTCTTCTGATGTCGTAGGAGTTTGAACAAAGTTGAATCTTGCCTTGTCTGCTCTCATACCATGTTGGGCTGAGAAAAGCCCTTAGGATCTTTCAAGGCTAAGACTCTGATAGAAATGTTGTATTGTGGAAGCGTTTAATGATAAGTTGTTGAACCACCTTGCACTAGTATGTGAGAACAAGATAGATTAATTATAAAGAGGTAATACAAGCTTTTATAATATTACAAGGAATATGAAAGGATGCAATAACCGTTTTGCTGTTGCTGTTGCGGTTCGATACAGTGTCGACTCGGGCAACTGCTCAATATCGAGTCAGTTGTTTGTCCTTGCTGTCGCACTGTATTTGTCGAGTCAAAGGTCGCTGACCTTTGACCTTCGCGTAACCTCCAGCTGTTACTTTTCTGTCAACCTCCTCGGTTGACTCGCCATTGCTTCGCTGTAGCTTGCCTCGTTTACGGTTCGATGTTACGACACATACAGTAGGAAGCGTTAAGTTACTTGTTTCCAACAGGAAGGTGGGGGTCACATTTGGAGGAGAGCACGCCTTGCTTGTTGGCTGTGCCATGCAGGAGGGAGACGTGGAGATGGCGGGGCACGGTGTCGAATGATGGAACCTTGTACGCCCACGTGCCATCCGAGAGCAGCTTCCCGGTAGCTTCTTCCACCAGCACCTCTTCCGTGGTGAAGAAGCCCTGCCCCTGCACGAACGCCCCCTCCACCTGGCGACGGGGCAAGGAATGGGGAAGGAGGACGAGAAAGAGGGGGAGGGAGAGAGCGAGGGAGATAAAGCAGTGGATCAGCATAGTTGGTGGGCGGACATGGGTGCAAAGAGATGGCAGCTAAGAGGGAAGAAACTGCAACAAGAAACACGATGTATGGGGACGGACCGGTTGCTGAAAGGATAGAGGGGTGCGTGTGGATGGATGCAAACTTGCATGCACATGGCGTGCACATGCATGTGTCTGCCCGATGTCGACAGCCGGGTTGAGGCTGCACGCAAAGTCATAGTGTGTGTCAGCACGCTGCACCTCCACTGCCCCTGTCAACACATCCACCTCCACCTGCCCCACCATTGTGCCATTGCAGAGGGTATGAGAGGGTGGGGAGCAGGGAGAGGCAGGAAGGGCAGGAATGAGAGGATGAGAAGAAGGGGGATTTTGGCACATAGCCGGCATGAGATGGCACATAGCCGGCATGAGATGGCAGCAGGAAAGATTTCTGCATGCATGCTTTGCTTGATTGCGTACCGTCATTCACAGACGTACCTCTGAGACGGCGGCACCAAAGGTGAAGTAGGAGGCGTGCGAGGGGTCCGGGGTGAAGCGCGCCTGCACAGAGAGCGTCACCTCCATGGCCTTGGCTTGTGCTGCCACCTCCTCCCACCTCGCCACGTCACCCCCCTCCACTGCCACGTCACCCTCTTCCACTCCTGACTCCCCTGCCAAGAGCCCGCTCTACCCCCTCACCCGCCGGCGCGCCTTGGCCTGCTCAACTGCAGCTTTGGCGGTGAGCAGGGTGGGCAGCAGCTGTTGGCAGGCGAGCAGCACGGCGGCATAGGAGGCTTCAGAGGAGGAGCTGGCAGCCGTCATGCCTGCATTGCCCATTGACAGGCTGTCCTTCTCCACCACTCTGATGCAACTCACGTCCACCCCACACCGCTCCCATATGTTGCTGCTTCTGCTGCCACCTCCACTGCTGCTGCTACTGCCACTGCTGCTGCCACCGCGGCTGCCACTGCTGCTGCAGCTGCCGCTGGCAGTCCCATTGCCACAGCCCCTGCCAGCGTCTGTTATGCCGGTAGCAGGGGTGCCCCAGAGGGCGTTGAGGCCGAGGGCAGCGGCCTGGCGCAGCTTGGTGGAGAGCCCCTGCCCCATCTCTACACCACCCGCCTCCACCACCACCGACCCGTCGCCAAACACCGTCACGCGAGCGGGCTTGGCGAGCAGCGGCACATGGTAGAGTGCGGGCGCCATGGCCAGGCCCCGCTTGCGCCACACGTGTGCTGCGTTGAATGCCTCTACCGCTGCTGCACGCTCGGTGTAGCTCGCAAGGGCCTTCGCCTCCCTCCACACTCGCTGTGCTATCACACCCTCATCCTCATCCCCCTCCTCTCCGTCCTCCTTATCCTCCACACCCTCCTCCTTACCCTCCTCCTCCTCATTATCCCCCACTTCCTCCACTGCTTCGCTGTCATGATGCAAGGTGCTACTGCTGGTGCTATAGTTGGCGTTACTGTCACTGTCACCGACCCCAGCAGCACTGCTTCCCTCACACTGTGATGGGTCAAGGGAAAGTGGAGCCGTGGCAGGAAATGGCAACAGGAGTGGGAGCAGCAGCGGGAGCAGAGGAGCAGTATGAAAGGGAGTGTGGCCAGGGAGGGGGAGAGAATAGGAGATGAGAGAGGAGGTGAGACGGCAAGAGAGGGGGACAGGCATTGGAGCGCCCTCAATGTGCTGGATTGGAAGTGGAACGAATGACATGACATGACATGACATGACATGGCCAACAAGCTCTCCACCACCAGCACGCCACCAGCACGCCACCAGCACGCCACCAGCACGCCACCAGCACGCCCTGCACATGGCCTGGCGCCCTCACTGTGCTGTGCGTAGGCAGGTCCGTCCCGATGGGCAACAGAGGCGAGGGAGTCTGGAGGAGAGAATGAGGGGTGGCTGTCCCTTCCACTTCCTACAAGCCCCTTTTAGGCTCCCTTCTGGATCACACTGGCGGTCGTTAGTTACGGTTTTGCCTCACGTTTAAGTGCACGCATTTTGACTGTTCACCGTTTGAGGGATGTGGAAACAGAAGAAAATTGGTTGTCAGTTAAGGAGGAGAAAGGAGAGGAGTGGCATTAAGATAACACCCACCCATCCCTCAACCACCCTCCTCCCAATCCTTCGCATCTCCCTCTATGGCTTCCCCCCATCCACATGGCCGCCCCCCCTCCCAACTCCACCAAACCCTACTCCACCGTACTCCGCCTCTTCCTCCCACCACACCTAACCACCCCGAAGTCAATCTCCAGCGTTCCCTAGGCATACTGCGCGAGGGCGGGCTCGTAGTTGGCAGCTCGTGCTGCCGCTGCTGCTGCCGTTCAGCACCGTCTGCATGCGCCCTGCGCCGCCAAACCCCACGTCGTACCGTGAGCACGTCTCGTGGCGCCCGCGTGTGAGGCACCTTGCGGTCCAGTGCCATGCGCACCCGGTGGTGTATGGCACTGCGCTGCCAGCGCACATGCCACTGCCACCTGGTGGTGGGAGGAGGGGGATTTGGGGAGATGGGTGAGAAGAAGAGCATAGGGAAGGTGGGGGGGTGGGGGTGTGGAGGGGGAGGAATGGTAGGGGAAGAGGGTGAGTGGTTAGCCAAGAAGAGTAGGAAAGAACAGAGTGTTTGAAGAGTGGCGGCATGGTGAGTGGGGCATGGTGAGTGGGTCATGTGAGAGGGGCATGGTGAGAGGGGCATGTGGCATGTATGTCTGTGTGCATGCCTGCATCAAAAGTGCTGCTAGCAGGTGAGGTTTCTGCCAGAACCAGTATTTGCATTGCAGATCGCACCTTTATTCAACAGCAACCCCCCACATCTCATCCACTCACCATGCCGCCACCATCCCTGTCAATCCCCTCTGAAATGATGAAATACCTCTGGACCCCCCCTTATCTTCATATGCTCCACCTATACCAACCTCCCTCTGTTGCCTCACAAGCCAAGCCCGTCCCCACTCCCTGTTGGATGCACGTCATTCTGAGTGCATGTCATCCTAACGTCCTGCCGAGTGCTCGTGCTATTCATGCGTGCATTGTTTGCATGAGCATATGTCATTGTGCATGGCTGTTGGATATTATCATCTCTGTGTTTTCTCCAAGTTTAAATACTTGATCATGCAGGAGAAATCCAGTGCTTTCCAACGATACCAAGATCGCCTTATTCTGACCAAGATCGCCCAAGTTACAAGATTTCCAAGCTTTGGGAATTCTATCTCATTTTGAGATGTTATCTACATTGGGCGATTATTGGGACATGACTATAAAAGGGATCTTTGGTTTGTTGGTTAGGAAGCCAAATTTGACTTTTGGATTGGGGTGGCTAGAAGTTTCTAGCATGGGTTGCAATTGTTGCAACACCTAGGCAAAATCCAACTAGATCGGATTTTGCATGTGACACCTCAAGGACCTCATGATGAGGGTTGCATCCTTGCTGCTAGGAAGGTTCCTACCATCCTTCCCTAGCTCTTGGAGAACCCCTTCCCTCTCATGGTTCTCTTGGAGTCCCCAACTCCAACTTCCTATGCCTTAATGTTTGTACTTCCTCCACCATTCTAGTCATGCGGCTGCTGGACGTTTCTAAGTCGTTCTCACTCTCTAGACCATCTCTCTAAGTGATTCAAATTGGAGATGGTAGCTAAGCCTAAGGCGCACAATCCTACCGAGCGGATTTGCGTTTAGTTGAGAAATGAGTTCGTCGTAAGCTCTCAAAGTGACGGATCCTGATCAACACTCCCCCCCCCTTCTCATCCCCATCTCTTTCCCATCCCCAACCGCTCCACATTCCCCTCTCATCCCAACCCCCCCCCCCCCCCCCCCCCCCCCCACCATTGACACACACGTGGCTGGCTAGAGCAGCTCAAGGGGGCGGGTGACCACACAAGCATCTTACCTCCCTCCGTGCGTGCCCCTGCAGCCTGCTGGTGTGCTGCTTCGACTCCACCTTGAGCCACGCGGGGATGGGCGGGTCACAGAGGGGATTGTAGCATGGGAGGGGCTTGCTAGGCGCGCTGCACACCCCACTGCACTCAGCGATGCATGGGTTGCTGCACTCAGCGATGCATGGGTTGCTGCACTCAGTGATGCATGGGTTGCTGCACTCAGCGATGCATGGGTTGCTGCACTCAGCGAGGCATGGGTTGCTGCACTCAGCGATGCATGGGTTGCTGCACTCAGCGATGCGTGGGTTGCTGCACTCAGCGATGCATGGGTTGCTGCACTCGGTGCCCCGCTGCGCCACTGCACCCCCCTTCCCTGGCGCCCTAGTAGGTGCACGCAGCGCGAACTCGCTGAGCCCCACAACCCGGCATGCCCGCTCCCCTGCAGCTGCAGCAGCACGCCCAGCAGCACGACCCCGCCTCCTCCTCGTTCATCAGCTCCCCTGCTGCGCCCCCTGCTGCGCCCCCTGCTGTACCCTCTGCTGCGCTCCCTGCTGCGCCCCCTTCTGTGCCCCCTGCTGCGCCCCCTGCTGCGCCCCCTGCTGTGCCCCCTGCTGCGCCCCCTGCTGCGCCCCCTGTTGCGCCCCCTGCTGCGCCCCCTGCTGCGCCCCCTGCAGCGCCCCCTGCCGCGCCCCCTGCTGCGCCCCCTGCTGCGCACCCTGCTGTGCCCCCTGCACCCGCTGCACCACCTCCACTTGCACCTGGACGCTGCTAGTGCGGCAACCAGTAAAGCTCTTGCAGGCGACAATGATGAGGAGGTACCCTGTGCAGCAACACAGGTTGCCTGGCATCGCCTGCTCCTTCTCCTCCTCTGACACCCCCTCCACCACCTCCACTCCACCACCCGCTGCTCCACCAGCAGCCGCAGCAACAGCGGCAACACAGGAACTTTCAGCAGCAGCAGCAGGGACAGCAATGGCATGCTCACCGCCTGCGGGAGCGGTGGCAGCGCAGGTCAGCATGGAGGGCGATGGAGATGCCGGGCGTGCAGAAGCCGCACTGCGATGCGTGGAACCCCGCCAGCCGCTGCTGCACCGCGTGAGGCACCACCGCCCATACGTGCTGGTCGCGCTGCTGCTGTGCAGCCATGTCGAGGGGAGCTCCGCTCTGCATGGGTTGGCGGGGACAAGTGGCACAGATCCTCGGTGGTGACGGCGTCGAGGTGCAGCGAGGCGAGCGATAGCAGGCAGGCGTTGAGCGAGCAGTTCGATGGTGTGGGTGAGCGGTTCGTAGCGCGTCACCATCACTGCACACGCCCCGCACCCATCTGGGCGCGTCGTGTGAGGGGCGGGAGAGGGAGGGGTGAGGGGGGGGGGGGGGGGGGGGTGGGAGGCAAGGGAAGCAAGGGAAGAGGATGGCGTTGAGCAGACGGTCGTCCACCGTGTGGGTGAGCAGGTCGTAGCGCGCTCCCATCACTGCACACGCTCCGTACCCTCTTGGGAGACGAGTCTGGGGGGGAGGGAGGGGTAGATGAAAGGGGCAGGGGGGAAGAAGAGGGTGAGGGGGGAGAGGGGGAGGCAAGGGGAGAGGTCGTAAGGCGTGCGGTGGTGAGAGCGGTCAGGGATGGCCGCGGGGAGAGGCGAGGGCGCACCTTGGATGTCCTCGAGGCAGAAACGAGGTGTGCTCAGGGGAGGGGCGAAGACAGGCATGAGATAAGGCAAGTTCAAGGACGCAACCCAGGGGCACCGCATCCCCACACGCGCGCACCTTCAACGCAGCCCCAGGAGCGCGCACCTTCCCCGAATCCCCACACGCGCGCACCTTCCCCGCATCCCCAGGAGCGCGCACCTTCCCCGCAGCCGAGCTTGGTGCCAGTGAGCGCGTTGCGGGTGCGGAGGAACTCGGTGAGCGACATGCGCGGATCCACGTCGCGCACCGCCACGCGCCGCCCGTTCACCGCCAGCACCAGCACTGCCGCGCGGCCAGCAGCAAGTGGGTCTTCAAGGTGAAGAGTGGAGCTGATGGTGCGTTGGAGCGGTTCAAGAGCCGCTTGGTCGCCAAGGGGTTTCAGCAGAAAGAGAAGGTCGACTTCGGGGAGATCTTCGCTCCCGTTGCTAAGCCAGTGACACTAAGGACTTTGCTGGCTGGCGCAGCTGTGAAGGGATGGCACGTGAAGCAGATGGATATCACCACTGCGTTCCTCAATGGAGTGCTGCTGGAGGATATCTACATGGCGCAGCCCGACGGCTATGAGGATGGGACCAGCCGGGTGTGCAAGCTCAAGAAGGCTATCTATGGCCTTAAGCAAGCGCCCAGGTGCTGGTACGAGAAGCTGGAGGAGGTGCTGCTGAGTGGAAGCTTCAAGACGTCCCAAGCGGATCACAGTTTGTTTTTGCTTGGAGAGGGGGAGCAACTGCTCTTGCTGCTAGTGTATGTCGACGACATACTATTGTTCTCACCTTCCATGGAGCAGATTGAGAGGACTCAGAAGCTGCTGATGGACAACTTCAAGTGCAAGATGCTGGGGGATGTCCACTACTACTTGGGGCTGCAGATTGAGAGGGATGTTGAGAGGAGGTGGTTGAAGATGCATCAGTCACACTACATCTCTGGTGTCATGGAGCGCTATGGTGTGACTAAGGGTCGCACTGTGACGACACCGTTCCCTGCAGGCTTCAAACTGAAGAAGGCAGCTGAGGAGGATGATGTGCTTGAGGATGAGTAGCGGAATGAGTACCAGTCACTCATTGGGAGTGTGATGTATGCAGCTGTGCATACGCGACCTGATGCTTCATTCGGAGTGGGGCAGCTGGCCAGAGTTGTGCAG